>CM066033.1:1155962905-1156562905 GCA_033557465.1 Ichthyophis bannanicus | reverse complement strand
AAAATGAGCAGGTCATCGGCATATGCTGACAATTTACAGGGACCATCAGCTAACTCAATTCCTTTTATGTTTTCCTTCTGTCGGAGCGCTATTAATAAGGGTTCCAGGGCTAAATTAAAAAGCATCGGCGACAGGGGGCAACCCTGTCTGGTCCCTCTTTGCAACTGAAAAGGGGCTGAGAGGTGTGAGTTGACCGCTATTCGAGCTGTGGGTTTGGTATATAACAATTCAACGCGTTTTAGGAACTTTTCTCCTATCCCAAACCACCATAGGGATCGAAATAGAAAGGACCATTCCAGTCGATCGAAGGCTTTTTCGGCATCCAATGCTAGCCCTATCAGGGGCTCGGCCTTGGTCTTGGCAGATGCCAGTACATGTGCCAATAATCTTCCATTATCTGTAGTGGATCTGTTTTGTATAAATCCACATTGATCCTCATGTATCAAATCTTTTAAGATCCGTCCTAATCGGTTAGCAAGCACTTTAGCATAGATTTTATAATCAGAGTTTAGGAGAGAGATGGGTCTGTAATTCTCTATCTTTTGTGTATCCCTGCCCGGTTTCGGGTGAATTACCACCACAGCCTCTGCCAGGGCTCCAATCTCTGGAGATTCATCTTGCAGGCCACTGTAGTAGATCTGTAGCATGGGAGCCAATTGAATGCAATATTTATTATAGAATTCCAGCGGGATACCATCTGGACCGGCGGCTTTGCCACGAGCCATCTGTTTGATCGCATCTTCTATTTCAGTTACTGAGATCTCTTGTTCCAGCGTTCGACTTTGATGACTGGTTAATGTGGGTCCTACTATCTTGGAGACAAAATCTTCAAAGGCTCTGTCACTACATTGGGTATCTGAGCGATATAGTTCCTCATAGAATTCTTTGCAGCGGTCTAGTATTTTGTCAGATCTCAGGAGAAGGCCCCCGGAATTGTCCTGCAACGCCGCTATAGCGGTCTTGCTGGTTTTTGGTCTGAGCTGCCGAGCTAAGAGGGATCCTGAGCGGTTGCTGTCATAGTAGTATATACTACGTTGTAGCTGGATACTACTCAGTGCTTCTTTGTTGAGGAGAGCATTATATTGGTATCGCAATTTTTGGAGTCTAATCAATATCATTGAGTCAGCTCTTTTGGCTAGTAACCTTTCCCCAGCTTTTATTTGGAGTTCCAATTCATCTTTTTCTTTTTTCCTGGCTTTACGCCGTCTAATGGTGTAGGTGGTAATATGAGCTCGTATGGTCGCTTTAAAACCTTCCCACCAGCTCCAGATGGAGGTATCAGTGGGTGTATTATATTTAAAATAGGTCTCAATTTCCCCTGACAGTAGCTGTACAAAGGAGTCATCTGCTAGTAGGGATTTATCAAATGTCCATCTTGGCGGAACATGCTGTGTAACGTTGGTATTCAACACTAGGGAGACAGCGGCGTGATCCGATACCGTTGTAGCATATATCTCTGCGGACAACACTTGGGGCATCAGCTCTGTGGACAGTAGGAAGAAATTGATCCTTGTTTGGGTATTATGTGGGATGGAATAAAATGTGTAGTCTCTTTCTTGGGGATGAAGTAGGCGCCAGGGGTCTACCAAGTGTAGCTCTGTTATGATGCCTTTAAGAATCGCCTGCGATTTGACTTTGTCTACAGCCCGATAGGGCGTGCGATCTAACAGTGGATCCAAGATGACATTAAAATCGCCCCCTAATATGATATTGGTGTGAGCCGCGGCTGTAACTTCTTTAGCTATCAGTTTGAAAAAGTTAGGGTCATCGAGGTTGGGCGCGTAAATATTGAAGAATGTGTAAAGCTGTTGATTTATTTTCATCGTCACTCTGGCCCATCGACCTAGCGGATCAATCCGTGTGTCGGTAATGGCGGATTGCAGGAATTTGCGCACTAATATTATTACCCCCCCTTTGCGTTGAGTGGCAGAGGCCGAGGCCGCCACCAGGAAGTATTTAGAGGTTACTTTCTGCGATTCAGTATCTGTTAAATGTGTCTCTTGTAAGAGGGCAATATCTGCTTTTTTTTGCTGGCAGTACGCTAAAATCTTCTTTCGCTTGACAGGGCCAGTAATACCTTTTACATTTAACGAAAGCATTAAAAGATCACTAGACATCAACGTTGGAGTAAGCTGTCTTATAGGTGAAAGCTATCCTATGGATAGGCCTGCCGCGTACTTGCATTTGCGTGTATGTGGAGGGTTTTGTACTGGACTGGACTGACACAAACAACTGCATAACTGGCAAACATTGTATCGCTAAGGTGAACACAATCCACTGAAACAGTAACCAACCCCGACCTCCCGTTGCCACCCCTACATTTCAAGCAGAAATATCTGTTTAATTAAAACTATTTAGAACAACAGAAATACAATCAATGAGGTGTTTAACAAGGCTTAAGGCGTTCTAAAATTTGTGAGAACGCACGGCCGCACCCCCTGAGTATATGCTGAGTTCTCTACACTGCGTGAGAGATCAGAAGATTGACCTCAGGTTTCCATACCGCATTTTTCTTGTAGGAAAGTTTTCAGTTTTTCAGCATCAACAAAATTCCTCGTTTCATTATGCAGCGTGACCCGCATGGTTCCTGGGTAGTATAGCCCGTATCTTGCCTGTGCACTTTGTAGCATGGGTCTACAGGCCAGCAACGCTTTTCTCCGATCTACCGTTTGCTTGCTCAAATCTGGATAAAGTGCTACTTTGTGTCCCTGGATTTGCAGTGATCCGGCCTTCCGTGCAGCTTGAAAGATCTGTAGGACCTGTGGGTATCTCAGTACCTTCATTATGAGTGGGCGCGGGTAGCGTGTGTTTTCAGCTTTGTGTGTTGGGATTCGATGGGCCCGTTCTAGTTCAAAAGGCCTTGCAAAGACAAGCTGCAGCATCTCCGGTATGGTTTTTTCCAGAAATCCAATCGGATCGGTACCTTCAGCGCCTTCAGGGACTCCAACAAGGCGGATATTATTTCTACGGGAATGGTTATTTTGATCTTCAATCAGATTTTCTATGTGCCGGACTCGTTTGGCCAAAGGGCCCAGCTGTTCTAATGCAACGCCATGCTTCTGGGTTTGTAATTCAACTGCATTAAGTCGAGTGGTGATGGTGAGGAGTTTCTCTTTTACCTCCAGCAAGTCTTCTTGAATCATGTTCAGTGAACTAGAATTGGCTGCAATCATTTCTTTAACGCATTTCAATTCCTGTAGCACTTCACGTAGGCCACCGGCAGTCACTCCCTCCTTCTCTCCCGCGGCCATTTTCTGCGGGGAACCCACTTCGGGTTTGGATCGTTTTGCTGCTGAGCCGGATCCCTGTGGAAATTCCAGCCGGGCAGGCTTCAGGGATGCCATCCAGCTGTATTGCGGTGTTATTGATGTAGGTAGGGGGTACAAACTTCAATGGAATACCGGGATATGTTCAGGATTCTTGGGCAGCAACGGGAGCAAAAATTCAGGCGTCCATTCTGTTCAGTGGCTAGCTCCGCCCCCCTCCTTTCCTTCCTTTCTGATAAAGTGGAAATTGCCTTGCAGGAAGCACTGCCTTTCTCCCATGCAGCTAATTCCACTTCCATGAAACTCTCTGTAAGCAAGGTTGCTTCCTGGGTGTTTTGGCAATTCTGCAATATCAGGAAGGTGCGCACATCTTGCGGAACTGCGGCCATAAACTGTTCTAATATGATACTATCAAGTATAGACTCTACCGTCTTTCCCTCTGGTGCTAGCCATTTTATCACCAGACTTCTAACCCGCTGGCATAAAGCTCTTGGTGTTTCACCGGGTCTCAACCTCGTGCTCCTTAATAAGCGGTGATACACTAAGGGAGTCAAACCTAACCGGACCCTAATGGCTTTTTTTAGCTCCTCATAATTGTTAACGAGGGCCGCAGGCATGGCCCTGTACGCTGCCAATGCCTCACCCGTGAGGGATGTGGCTAAGCGTACAGGCCATTGGTCTTTCGGCCACCCAATTATGTGGGCTACATGGTCAAAGGCCTCCAAGAAATCATCTATATCATCCTTATCAGTTAATTGACCAAAATTAAATGTCCCACTGGACCACAGTCCAGGTGTACCAGCATGAAACAGTTCTGCAGAACCAGGTGGAATCGTGGCTGGATCAGGCTCCTTCTTCTGGCTCTTCATCCATGCCTCCATAAGCTCTAATAGTGGCTTCTGCTGGGCCCGCATGTTTGCCGCTGATCGCTCCTAGGCCTCCAAAGACAGCTCTCTCTGCCTTTCGAACTGGCCTACCATCCATGGAAGGATCTCTTTGGCCTCCATGGTCATCCTGCTCTGTGAAGACAAGACAAACAGGAAACACCACCCAAGTGCAATATCACAATAACAATTGGCTATTCCCTTTTGACTTTATCAGGTTAAAGCACTACACCCTGTACTGGTATCCTACAATAACCCACTTTGGTGCGGGTTACCTGACACCGGTGTAGCTTCAGGCTTCTCATACCACAGAAGAACTCTGCCGTCTTCCTGTGACTCAGACTCAGTCCTGATGCGCTCCTCTGCACGGCTCTGCAGCAGACTTGATTCCCAAGCAACTCCTGTAGTTTGAAAATCCTTTGCACATGTGCACAGCGAAGAAATCCGTACAACTACGCCACCTGTCGTACCCCCTTGCCTAGGCCAGAGGCTTAGGGCAAAAAGGGCTGCCTTATTTGTCCTTAAATAAAGAGTCACTGATTTTCTCCACCAGGGAATTCTGGGAGTTTGTAGTTCTTACTTAAAGACAAAGTAGTATGACCACTCGGGTTTGTTCAGGCAAAACAAGAAAATTTATTTTGGGTTCCCCTTTCGCATCAAATTCAAACACAAGGCAAAATAGGATTATTCTCCAAAGATAACAGGAATAAAAATTGCATCGGGAACCTCAGAACTGAAAAGACCTTTTCACAACACAGCTGTTCCCAGCTAATTCTTCAGCTTGTTAATTCACAGCTACCTCTTGTCATTCAAACCAGGTAAATTCATTCCATTTATATCCAATGTAGCTTTAGTTAATAAACTCAGGGTTCAGTGAATGTTCTTTAGTTTAACAGAAGGTCTTAGCTTTCTCCTAGCTAAGTACAATATTGCTCTTCAAAGACTTCCTGTCTCAGTAATTTTCTTAGCAATAATTAAACCTCCCTTGTATATAGAGAACAATCCATCGGTGCTTCATTACACCTAGAATCTTCCTCACAAGGATCAATCTGCATGTCCTCTTGCACCATACATTGCTTATCTTCCCCTGGGTTTTCAACAACACGTTCAAACTTACTGTTTTGTAAAAACTTCTGGAGTTCCTCTAAAAGCTGCTCTCCTGGATAAGAACTGGTTGTACCTTGAGAGTAGGCTTTTCTGTCTTGGAACAGTTTCTTTAATACTTTAATTGTATTCAGGTCTATCTCTCTGTTCGAGGCTGGGTTCTGGTTATCTCTGTCTATAACTGCTTGCACCCATCTTCTCTCAACTTGGGTTCCCGGAACCGAGTTTTGCACACTCTGCTCTGCAGTCTGGCTCAGCTCATTAGCAACGTCCCCAGCTATCCATCTGCTAGACTCTGAGGCAGGCGTACCTTTCACCTTAGAACTGCTTCTTTGGTTGCTAAAACCTTTTTCCCAAGTGGAGTAAAGCTTTCCACGTCTGCCTTCTCTTGGCTTCCTTGAACCATGCTTCACTGCTCCTGAACCCTTTGGCTTCACAGCTGCTGGACTCTCAGCTGCTCTTTCTCCTTCTCCTCCCTCTGCTCTCACTGAGGCCGGCTTAAAGAGCCGCTTTCCTGCCACCACTCCCTGCTCCCTGCACATGTGCCTGTGATTAGAGCTCAAACCTGCACCTACGTTAGGGCTTGGGCGTGGCTCAGCCTCAGCTAGTATGTGTTTCTTTAGTTTATCTGAAGCTTGAACCCTGTGGAAACCTTGCCTGTCTCTTGTCTTAAAGGCGTATTCCTTATTTTCCTCTGTTTCCATCTGTTCAACACCACTCTCATCATCACAGTATCTTAAAATCTTCTACTGTGAAATAGATGTGCCCAATGCACAAAAATTGGCCATATGGTAGGCCACATTTCAATGAAAAAGGATGAAAACTGTGAAGGTTATTTCTCTGCTAACCTCTCACATAGTCATTGTCCGACAAAAAGTTTTATTCATGGATAAATATTATAGTGGGAGAATACTCTTTCAGCTTGGGTTGGGCCAATATTGATTTTGAATAATCATGTCCTGGCAATGTCCCAGTTTTTATACTATTTCCTGCTATTTCCTTTTTAAATTGGTCTTGTTTTATTTGATTCTTTTATGTATCAAATATGTGTCAATATATAGTCCAAAGCCATTTCTCTGGCCACTTTTTTTAGGAGATATTGGACATTAAGGAGTTGAACGGCAAGGACATCAATAATGTTGACCACAACTGTATCTCTTTTCCCTCTTCCGCACTCCAAAGTTCCTCTTGCCTATTGTCTGCCAGCTTGTTTACTCCTTAGATGGCCAGGCCCCAGGCTCTTCTTCCAGTTAATCTTTTGTTGACAGAGGCATGGGAACCTTTGCTGACTCTCTATGTGCACTGCCCAGGGCCAATCCATCCACTAGGCAAGCTATGGGTCCACCTAGGGTGGCAGACTTCTGTGGGTGGCAGGCCATATGTTTTGGCACACATGGCCTTGTGTCAGAGGGAGATCAGAAGTGGCAGGCCATGTGTGCTAAAGCACATGGCTTGCCATGGGCTACAGCCTCTACCACACCAAGCCAAGACGTCTCGCTGATGTAATCAACAGCAGCAGCAGGGGGTGGCGACACGGAGAGGAGTGGTGGCGTGGGAGGAGGGTGGCACAGCACAGAAGGGGGGCACAGTGCAGCCAAGGCTACTGCCTGGGGAGGCAAAAACCCTTGGGCTGGCCCTGGCACTGCCACAGATCTCATGCCAATTTTCAGCCAAAAGAGGATTGGGGACTTCCGCTGGCCCTTTAATGTATTTTTTTTTACTCTGTTCACATCTGTTTGTGCATGTGCAAACAGATGCATACAGGTGGCAGACAGACTGATAACAGGCATTCATGCTTTTTCACCTGAACAAGCAAATTATGGTAAAATTGCCAAATAATAGGAAATAAGAACTTGCATACAAGTAATGTTATGCAAACTAAGGGATATTTTTACTAAAGGTTAATGCGTGTTAAGTGCTGCAATGACCCATAGAAATGAACGGGTAGTGGTAGCACTTAAAATGTATTAACTTTACTTGATGCACGTTAACCTTTAGCAAACATGCCCCTAAGTGAATCATATTGCATTTACCTTTTCTCCTGACCTACTGGTAAAGAGCTTGTAAAAGAGAGAGAAGAAACCATTATAAGGGAACACAAACTTTTGTAATGTAATTACTTGCTATATTGTAACAGCACAACTTGTTCCAACTGGAACCGAGTTCCTGGAAAATAATAGGAAGAATTTGTTTTAAGTAATGGATCTATTGTTTTTAAATTGTAAATATATCTTTGCGGCTAGCTAAAATCAGAATGCTTAAGTATTTTTATAAACATATTTGACTCAGCTCTCACCCTTAGTCTCCAGGAGAAGAACTATCTGTCTGGGTTATCCTGTTTAATTTAGGAACTTGGTCAGTAGGATTGTAGCAGGACTGGTGCTACCTTTTTTGCTGTCCTGTGTGAATGATTAGTATGCTGCCCCCACCTATCGCCACCATCACTGCTGTCCCACCCCTCACCAGTTCCAATGGAGCCCTTCACATGCCTCTGTTTTCTCCCAACATGTTGAAAATTCTGAGATGGTAGTCATGTTAATCTGCGGTAGCAAAAATAACAACAGGTGTTACCTTCTACACTATCCAATTTATTGAGGAATGAACTTTTGAGGATAAGAGTCTACATCACTTGTCCTCGAAAGTTCATGCTTCAATAAATTTGTTAGCAGCAGTTCTTAATCCAGTCCTCTGAGACCCCCAGGCCAGTCAGGTTTTCAAGATATCCACAATGGATATACATGAGATAGATCTGCATACAAAGGAAGCAGTGCCTGCAGATCTATCTCATGCATATTCATTGTGGATATCCTGAAAACCTGACTGGCCTGGGGGTCCCAGAGGACTGGGTTGAGAACCACTGGTTGATAAGGCCTATGGATGGTGAGGTTATAAATGCAGCATGTCATCACTAACTCTGGGATCTGTCTTAACTTTATTGATAAAAGATGTCCCTTCCTATAGATTTGGTTGGTACAGAAAAGAAATGTGCTTAAGTGGGAAGATAATTTAAGCTCTGATGTTCTTCCATTCCTTGAGAAAAGCCCCTCGTTCCTTTCCCTATGTAATGATCCACTGCAAACTCTGTTTATCTTTAATTCTTTTTTCCTGGAGAAACTGAGGTTAGAAAGGAGAGGGAGAAGAGTGGGCACACATCCTTCTGAGTTCAAGAAAATTCCACTCAAGAATAAAAATGAAGCTCTCCCTGCAAAGTAATTATTAGTGCAATCACTGAGAAAAAAAAAGAAAGTCTCAGCAAGTGCACAAAATACACAATTTGCAGATTCCCTAATTACTGCTTTGAAATTGGGTACTAAACAACTCATTTTAGATACTCTTTCTCTGAAATTCATCATATCCAAAACACCTGCTTCTCCTCCCTCCCAAAAATCTGAAAGACAGGAGCTGACGGAGCTCATTTTATCTTTATTTTGTGAAGTAAAACATACTGTCTACAGAAATTCCACCACCTATGGGGAATAATGAAATAGAAATTAAAAGTTGCAAGTACTATTAAGGCAAAGGTTCTGAGGGAAGTTAAGGAAGGTGGCACACTAATAATAATAGGCAGTAAATAATGCAGAAAAATGGGATGGATGACCTCAGTTATTCATATGGTGAAATCTAGCGTTGCACTTAGCCCATGAAGAATGCAGTGGGGCTTGCTGTCCAGCTCCCCATTGCCTCTCAGAAAGCTTCCCAGTGCATCCTTTGCCACCTCTCCTCATGATGGGCATCCAAAGGACCCACTTCCTGGCAAATGAATACAGTTACAGAGCCATAGCTCATTTGATGCCATGGCTCCCACCTCACCTTGCCCGGTCTTGTTTCCCCTTTTCTTTAATGATACCTAATTTGTTACTGCTTTGAATCTGAAAAAGAAGAAAGTAGCACAGGGCTTTGGAGTCCATGAGCATGCTGCATATCTGATGCGTCCCTGCTTCCTCTGATGCATCTTCATGTTACTGAGGGACAGGGATGCATGAATCACTGTGCTGACCATGATGCCTTCCCATGACTGTTGTCCTGTGTAAGCACATAGTTTGCATAGTGGGTCGCACCATTACTGGATTGTAGGGAGCTAGGTCTTTATGTAAGCTCCTAAAAGAAGCTGATAAGTCCTTAGCATCAGCAATGTAGCCAAATCTGCTACATTTTTTGAAGGTGTGTATAAACAAGTAGATAAAGATAAGCCAGTGGACATAGTATATCTGAATTTTTAGAAAGCCTTTGGCAAGGTCCATCTTGAAGGACTCTTGAAGAAATTTAAAAAGTCAGGAGATATGAGGCAGTGTTCCATTGTGGACTGGGAAATGGTTAAAAGAGAATAGAGCTAAATCGTAAATTTTCTAAATGAGGAAAAGTAATTAGTGAAGTACCTTAGGGATCTGTATTGGGACTGCTGCTTTTTAATATATTCATAAATTACCTAGTGATCAGATTTGCAGATAACACAAAATTATTCAAAATTGTTACAAGAGGATTGTAAAAAATTGCAAGATGACCTTCAGAAATTGAAAGTGGGTATCCATAAGGCAGATTGCGTATAAGGCACTTAGGGACAAACAACCAAAACTGCAGCTGCATGATGCAAGCTTCCACATTAGGAGTCATGACAAATGTGCTAAGGCAACATTTTTTATAGGAAAATTGAGCAAAACAGAAAACATCTACCTGACTAAAGGCTGTGATATCAAGGACCTTGAACAGGAAGGTGTCTATAAGTATCTCGGAGTAGAGGATGGAACGACACTCAAGCAGAAATTACTGAGAGAAAAGATCAGTAAGGAATATTACAGGAGATTAAAATCATTATTGAAAAGTGCTTTAACATCATGGAGTAAGATACAAGCCATCAATCAGCTGGCAATACCTGTACTTTCATACAGCTTTAGGATTGTGGACTGGTCTCTTAAAGATCTTGAAAAACTGGATGTGCAAACACGAAAACTCCTCCATGCCCATGAAGTGATTGCCAAGATTGTATATCCCTAGAGCTGAAGGAGGGCTAGGACTCATAGAGATTGATTACACAGGGTTACTAGCATAGGTTACTTCATAGAGCAGAGCGGCTCTGGAGGAAGGCACGTTCTCTCTCCTCTCTTTCATCCTTTAAGACTCACCATTCCCACTATCACTCTCACGTGCATTTGGCTAAGCAAACCTATTTCTCTGTCTCTATCTCCTCTGTCCCGAACCAAACCCGCCATCTCTACCGAGTCCTCAGGTCCCTCACTGCACTTCAGTCAGATTCTCCCACCACTTCAACTCACCAGACAATAGCCCCCTCTGCCTCACAACTAGCATCCTTCTTTTCAACCAAAGTCTTTGATCTGATATCATCACTTTCTCACTGTCCCCCTCTATTTCCCCCCCTTCCATCTCCCCCCCCCCCTCCGCTTACCCCCCTCCTCTCACATGTTTGGACCTCTTTCCATTCCATTACCAGTTCAGAGCTTATTAAACTGATCTCTACTGCTCACAAGACTACTTGCTCTCTTGACCCTATCCCCTCTTCATGGCTTCTCACACTATCAATGGCTCTTGTTCTTCCTATCCTGACCATGATCAACACCAGTCTCTCCGTCGGTACTTTCCCCCATCTTTGGAAACATGCACTCCTCCGCCCTCTCCTTAAGAAGCCTTCCCTGGACCCTCTTATTCCTGCCAATTACCGTCCCATTTCTAACCTTCCATTCCTGGCTAAGATTCTAGAAAAAGTAGTTTTTGCTCAGTTATCTCACCACCTTGACACCACTCACTTCCTCCACCCCCGTCAATCCAGTTTTAGGCATGGTCATAGTGTTGAGACGGTTTTTCTAGCTTTCCTCAATGAGATTCGCGTAGCGCACAACCGTAGTGACTTTTTGGTGGCGGTATCTCTGGATCTTTCTGCTGCCTTTGATCTCGTAGATCACTCCCTTCTTCTGTCTCACCTTCAGGAAGCCGGCCTTCATGGCACAGTTTTCAGGTGGTTCCACTCCTATCTCTTTGCTCGAACTTATAGTGTCTTCCCCTCCTCTTCTCTAGATACCCCCTCCGATCCTCTCCCCCTACACCTACACTGTGGTGTTCCCCAGGGCTCTGTCTTAGCTCCACTTTTGTTCAATATCTTTATGGCTCCACTTGCACTACTGATTCAACAGTTTGGTATTTACACCTTTTATTACGCTGTTGATATCATTCTTATACACCACACTTCCTCACTTTGTCCAGACCTTTCTCCCCTTGATTGTTGTCTTTCCGCTGTAGCTGACTGGCTCGTCAGTAACTGTCTCCACTTGAATGTTTCCAAAACACTCGCTATCTGGTTTACACATAGAAATCCCCCTCCTCTGGTCGCCCCTTCTTTCTCAGGTTCCTTCATCCCACTAGTGTCTTCTTTTCGTTATTTAGGTGTACTCTTGGATTCTAATCTCTCTTTTCAGGATCACGTCTCTCACGTTGTTAAGACTTCCTTCTTCTTTCTTCGATAGGACGAATGGCGCGGATCTTTCTTAACCCCTCAGACCCTCACCACCCTTATGATGTCTCTGGTAATTTCACGTCTCGACTTCTGCAACTCTGTTCTCACTGGTGTCCCCCAATTTCACTTGCGCAGGTTGCAACACATACAGAACACAGTGGCACGCATCATCTCTCATTATGCACGTTGAGATCATGTCACCCCTCTTCTTATAAACCTTCACTGGCTTCCTCTGGTCTACCGCATTGAGTACAAGCTTCTCACTCTGTTTCATCAGATCATTTATATCCATACTCCCCAGTACCTATTCGATCTCATTCAGTTTCACACTCCCAGTCAATCTTTTCGGTCTTTACACATTAATCGTCTACATCTTCCTTCCCCTGCACGTGCCCACCTTCAAGTCACCCGTAATTCTGCCTTCTTCTTTGCTGGTCCTGCGCACGGGAATTCTTTACCCCTCAACCTTAGATTGGAGCAGAACCACAAAACATTCAAAGCCCATCTGAAAACCTACCTCTTTTCCATTGCTTTTGACCTCCCCCCTCCCACCGGATAATTCTTGCATACCTGCCTCAGCACCACTCCCACATGGTGTTGTTTATTTGCATCATTGTCCTTTGTCTGCTATGTATCGCTGTCCTTTATCTGTCCCGTCCAGACTTGTAACCTCTCCTGTCAATGTCTATCCTGGCATCCCTCTCTCCCCCTCTGTTGTGTTTTCATTCATCTTGTCTGGTTATGTCGGGCTTTTAACTTTTGCTCTTCTGTCTTGAGATTGTGATTTCCTTTCCTTTTCATGGCCAGTGGCCATCTTTTTAATTACTTTTTGTAAACCGCCTTGATTGTTTGTTTGAAAGGCGGTGTATAAATGTAATAAACATAAACAACATAAACATAGGCCTCTAGGCCTGCTTAACTGCATCCTTGGATCCAAATATGTAAAAAGTGCTGAAATATGAGAGTAAATGTCCAGAATTTCTTTCCAGTATCAAACTTGGACAAGCATTATAATGACTAGAAGGTATGAGTGAAAATCCACAAGCATGCACAGGGAAGGAAGTAACAGAATTTGCAAAACAAGAGAAAAAGCTCTTCAAGGAATTAGATCAACAAACAAGGAAAAACAAGTGGCAGATGCATAAATACAGTAGGAAATACAGAGTGTTACTCCAGGACCCCTTTGTTGATCAAGAATGGACACATGAATGGTTAGGGAAGGGTTAACTGAAACCGAAGTATGAGAGGTTGATAGTTGCAGCCCAGGACAGCAGCTTATGGACGAGATGGTTTGCAGCAAGAACTGAAAAAACTGGCAACACAGACATATTTCAATTCTGTAAGAAAGACCTGGAAACGGTAACCCACACCACTTCGTTATGTCTTTCTGTATAGAAATTTTCTGCCATCAGAACTTCACAGAAAATTTATATACAGAAAAACATAATAAAGTAGCACACCTCATCCAATGGAAACTCTATAAGCACTACAACATCACTGTTCATGTCCCTAAGATAATTACAGAAAATGTGGAAGTTATGATCACCTGGGATACTCCCATTCCAATGGATAAAAAACTGAATGTGAGGAAGCTGGATATAGTGGTTATGGAGAAAAACACCAGAACGGCGTGGATAATAGAGGTATCGGTTCCAAGCAACTACTCTGTGAACCCCGTGGAAAGGCAGAAGATCCTGAAATACCAGGAAATGCAGTCAGAGACCAAGAAAATATGGCAGAAAGATGCAGAAATATTTCCCATCGTGTTGGGTGCCACAAGCTTGATAAAGAAAAATTTCCAAGCACATCTTGACAAACTACCCATACAAGTTGCATCTTACGAACTCCAGAAGTAAGATCTCTTTGGCACGATGCAAGTACGATGCTGAGCCTTAGCAGTAAATTTGAGAGACTGAGAACATACTCCCCATGCCCTGGCTTAGAAGTAAGGTTCACGATTGCCAAGGTATGCACAAAACTACATCAAAATTAAAGAAAAAAACCCTTAGATTAAATACTTTGGAGTTTATCATTTAACTCTAAATCTAAAATCAATACATGCTCCTACACTTTAAAAAAGGCTACAGTCAATTACATTTATTTATTTATTTAAAAGCTTTTCTATACCGTGCTCTTTAATATCATTGCGGTTAACAATAAACAATTCTTGTGCAGGGCAGGGCGGACCTGCCTTGTGCTTACATTGAACAGGAGCGGTAACTTGGAGTTGTAACTGGGGTAACTATATACATGTTAGACCATTGAACCATGCTGTATAAAGGTGTGGTTAGGTCTGGATCTTATTGGTTATTTACAGTTTACAGTCATAGTATATTTACATTTACATTTATCCGTTGTTTACAGTTTACGGTCTTAATATATTTCCGTTAATTTAGCAACACAGATTTATTATAATTACATTTGTTTGACCTCGTTGACATATCCGGTGGTTGGGTTGGAGTCTAGCGATATCCTGGTTTGCATGTGATGTGTGGGGGGAGCTGCTGGAGTGGATTGGGGTGTGAGAGGTGGGGATGTACCGTTAGGCTACGAGACGTGTAGAAGGAATAGGTGATGCTTGAGGGCTTTCCTGAAGTGGGTGAGGTCCCTGATCGATCTGATATTGGGGGGGGGGGGGGTTATTCCAGCACTTCGGGGCATAGAACGCAAAGGCCCTATTCCTGGTTGCCTGAGCACATTTTGTTGTTTCCATGGGATTTACCAGTGTGTTGGTGGCTACTGTCCTTCTTGATCTGTTGTTGGGGGTGGGGGTGAGAAGGGCAGTGAGGGAGGAGGAGGATATCTTGTTGATGGCTTTTAATGTCAGGAGTAGTGCCTTTTATGTGAGTCTGCAGTTGATCGGTAGCCAGTGTAGGTCTTTCAGGATTGGAGTTATGTGGTCTCTTCTGGATACTCCACAGAGGATGTGGGCAGCAGCATTCATTGCAAGTTGTAGTGGGTTTAGGGTGTTCTTGGGGAGACCGTACAGTATGGCGCACATACATATCTTATCTAAAGGGAGAAAAATACCGTACATACATATTTATTTATTTTATTTATTTATTTACATCTCTTATATACCGCACTCTTTGGCATCAGCGCGGTTTACATCGAACAAAAATTCAGCACCATAAGCAAGCGTCTGAGTTACAGTAAACAGGGGAATAAAACTTGGATAACAGGGTAAAATCAGTAAATGGGGTCATACAACCTGGTTAGCAATGTGATTAAGAATAACGGAAATATAACAGTGAACTATTAACATCTTAAAAGATAGCGCAGATGAGATAGAAGAAAAAAACTTATCTTATCTAAAGTTATCTATCTTATCTATCTTATCTATGCCACATATCTTATCTAAAGGGAGAAAAATACCTCAAGATGGCTAATACTCTGTCTATGTGGCAAATTTAATCGCCATAGCGGAATGCAGAACTCTCACATCATCAGTCTCAAAAAAACTCCCTTTGAAATCCAAGCCCAAACTTAGCTTGATCTACTTCATTCTTTTATCTTAAAAAAGTACTTTTTGAAGTTTCCCATTTTCTTTTTAATATGTATTATAAAACTTTATAATAATGATAAAGAGATCTTGTGTATCAGAAAAAGTCAACTTTGAAATGCTATTCTCCTCCTTATGTACATTGACCAATTCTCATTCGGGTCAATCAACCTCAGAAAACAGCTCCTGTAACAAAATAAATGCACAGGTGACTGTATGTAATTTACAATACACAATGTTCAGCAAAAAGCCCACTTATCTGATCAAGATTCACCAAACTTCCAATTTTCATAAGCCATCATCATCCAACAAAGATCTTTGTCTCTCCTGTGTCAGGCTTCTTCAGGGGCAATGTATCTTACTACAGATGACAACTAGAGGAAAAACCTCACCTATCTTTAAGGCACAGAAAGCTAAGTGGGTAGCATCGAAAATCGCTGCTACCCGTTTAGCTTTTTCCTCTGCCCCGGAACGTCCTGAACAATGCCCTGATGCTATCCGCTTAGCATCTGGGCACATTAGGGACTTACCTGGGATTTTCAATGGGCACTACCTGTGTAGGTACCCTTCAAAAATCCCAGATAAGGCATTTACGCGGGAAACTAGGGAAGTTACCCATGTAAATGCCTTTGAAAATCAGGCCCTGGGTTCTTGATGTGTAGTCAACTCTAGAGAGTGTTGATTTGGGGGTATTGTAATATAGATTGTCTTTGAGATTTGCAGTTTTGCGTTCTTGATGCTGTCAGACTGAAATTTAAAATATGTTGTCAGTTCAGATTTAAGGAAATCTCAAATTTTAAGGGAATGTCTCAGTTTTTTGTTTTTTTTTAGCATCCTGATAGTTTCACTGTTGCTGATTTCTGGACTTTCCCCAGCTCTAGCACAATCCAATCCAGACTGGGCACTATGATCTTGAATTCATTATTACCAGGATTAGTTTTTCTCATTTTATATCTTCCCTTCTCATTAATAATCTGATCATAGCAAAATAAATCCGGCGTGCAGATATTTATGGTTTGATTTTAGGGAGGCTGTGCAAGTGGTTTTAAGTTAAATTTGATTAATGATTGTTATTATGTTTATTTTATTGTATCATCTACATAATTACATAGCATATGACAGATAAAGACCAGTATGTTCCATCTAGCCCACCTAGCAAGATGGTAAGAGTAGGTACATCTGCCACACAGTGCATGTCACCCCTCCCCATGCCTTTGTTTAGGAGTGTACCCACCGCTCCATGCAGGTCACCCCTATTTGTCGAGATATAAGAGATAGTTAAGTTTATATTGATTTTATCCTATTGCTATAAAGGGATCCACTGTGTCTACCCCATGCCATTTTAAATTCTGTAATGTATTTGCTCCCACCACTTCCATTCCAAGCATCCACCAGTTTCAATGAAAAGTATTTTCTGACATTGCTTTCAGTTTACCCCCTTGCAGCTTAATGTTATGCCCTCTAGTTTTACAGCTTCGTCATCTTTGAAAAAGGCTTGGTTGTTCATTAAAACCCTTTAAGTATTTAAAGATCTGTATCATATCTTCCTTCTCCCTCCTCTTCTCTAGCATATACATATTTAGGTCTTCAAGTCTCTTCTCATACAACTTCTGGAGCAGGCTCCAAATCATTTTGGTGTCCTTCCTCTGAACCATTTCAAGTGATTTTATATCCTCTGTGAGATATGGTCAAAACTGAACACAATGTTCCAAGTAAGGCCTCATCAATGACTTGTACAGTATCATTAATACTTCCTTCTTTCTGCTTTTAATTCCTGTTTGTATGCAACCCAGTATCCTTCTGGCTTTGGCCACCGCATTGCACACTGTTTTGCCACCTTGAGATCCTCAGAAACAATCATTCCGAGGTCCTTCTCCTGGTCCATCCACACCAATCTCTCACCCCCTATCGTATACAGTAGCCTTGGATTTCTGCATACCAAGTGCATGACACTGTACTTCTTCACATTAAATCTTAATTGCCAAGCATTAGACCATTTTTCCAGCTTTTGTAGATATTTCATCATGTTATCCACTCCCTCAGGGGAGTCTACTCTGTTGTAAATTTTCATGTCACCTGCAAAAAACCATACTTTTCCATTCAGTTTCAGCAATATCCTCAGAAATATATTGAACAGTACTGGTCCCAGGGCCAAACCCTGGTGCACACCACTAATCACCTTCCTTTGTTGGTTCTTGGTGAGCTATTTACAGTACTATGTACATCATGTAAATAATGCTGAGCACATTATTATAGATATAAATGTGAATGTAGGTCCAGTCAGCGCAAATTCAAAAGAAACAGCAAAGATGTTTCTTCAGTGCGATAAAGAACCACGAGCCCATTTACTAAAGTGCTTTAAAGTTTTGCAGTTAATGTGCGCTAAGCACAAAGCTCAACTTATAGTAGCTGCAAAACCTCAGCGATAAATGGGGGCATTTCCAGCACTTCAGAGAAAGCAGCTGGGCCACTAATGTCGGGCAATGTTCTCCCCTGCACATGAAAGGTGTAGCTGCTAACACAGTTGTTGTTGTTAAGTGCCATCGAGTCGTTGTCGACTCATGGCAACCCTCTGAATAGTTGTCCTAAATTGTGTTTAGTCTTCAGTCAAGCGGCTCATTTTTAACAGACTGGTACCCATAACTGCTGCTATTGTATCAATCCATCTCATTGCTGGCCTTCCTCTTTGCATTGACCTTCTAGCTTGCCAAGCATGATGTCTTTCTCTAATGATCTCTCTCTTCGCATGATGTGTCCAAAGTATGAAAGTTGAAGTCTTGTCATCTGAGCTTCTAAAGAAAGCTTAGGTTTGATCTCCTCTAGTACTGACTGGTTTGTTCTTTGGGCAGTCCATGGTATACACAGTATTCGCAGCCAGCACCATAATTCAAAGGCATCAATTTTCTTCCTATCGTTTTCACTGTCCAGGTTTCCCATCCATATGATGCTATTGAAAATAACATGGCTTGAATGAGTCAAATCTTTGTATGGAGAGACATCTCTGCTCTTGAAAATCTTGTCTAGGTCTTTCATAGTCATTCTTCCAAGAGCATTGCGTCGTCGGATTTCTTGACTGCTTGTTGCTTCTTTATTGATAGCTGATCCACGTAAGTTAAAGTTGTCCACAATTTCAATTTCTTCTCCTTCAATGATGAACTTGTTGATTTTGCCAGTTGTCATGATCTTTGTCTTCTTTACATCAAGGTGCAGGCCCATTTTAAGTCTATGTTCTTTGATCATGAGAAATATTTCAGATCATCTTCACTTTCAGCCAGTAATGTGGTATCATCAGCATGGTGAAGGTTGTTGATGAGTCTTCCATCAATCTTCACACCTCTGTTGATTTCATACAATCCTGCTTCTCTGATGATTTGTTCTGCATATAAATTAAAGAGGTAGGGGGAAAAGTATGCAGCCTTGTCTTACACCTTTGCTTATTTTAAACCATTCTGTTTCTCCTTGTTCCATTCGAACAGTTGCTTCTTGATCAATGTACAGATTGTGCAAGAGAACTAGCAGGTGTTCTGTTATACCTATGCTTCTTAATGTGGCCCAGAGTTTCTCCTGGTTTACACAGTCAAAAGTCTTGCTATAGTCGATAAAGCACAAATAGATATCCTTTTGGTATTCTTTAAAGAATCCAGCTCACATCCGCGATGATGTCTCTCATTCCTTGCCCTTTCCTGAACCCTGCTTGCACTTCAGGTAGTTCTTGTTCCAGGTATGGTTGTAGTCTCTTTTGAATAATCTTCAGTAGAATCTTGCTGGCATGTGGGATCAGAGCGATTGTGCAATAATTTGCACAGTCAGTTGGATCACCTTTCTTTAGTATTAGTATAAACAGAGATCTTTTCCAGTCAGTTGGCGATGATGTTGTCTTCCAAATTTCTTGGCAGAGCCTTGTAAGTATGGTAACAGCTGCATCAGATTGCTATAATACTTCTATGGGAATGCCATCAATGCCTGGTGCTTTGTTCTTTGCTAAGGCTTTCAATGCTGCTTCAACTTCTTCTTTCATCACCAATGGTTCCGGATCATAAGGTACAGGTTGAAACGACTGTTCGTCCACTTGATCTTTATAATATAAAAACTCTGTATATTCTTTCCATCTTTTCTTGATCTTCTCAGCATCATTCAACATAGAACCTTGAGCATCTTGTAACATTCCAATTCGAGGCTGGAATTGTTTTTTTTAACTCTCGTAGCTTTAGGAAAGCCGATCTTGTTCTTCCTCTAATAGTTTCTGCTTCTACTGTATTTCCTTGCATCTGTCATTGTAGTACTTTTCCTTGTCCTGTCTTGCTGCACATTGGAAATCTCTGTTGAGTTCTGCGATTGTCTTCCTTTCTCCTCTGACTAGCTTCTCTATGTTTCTTGGCAATTTCTAAGCTTTTCTTAGAAGCTGAAATGACAAGACTTTGACTTTCATACTTTGGACACATCATGCAAAGAGAGAGATCACTGGAGAAAGACATAATGCTTGGCAAGGTAGAAGGTCAAGTAAAAGAGGAAGGCCGGCAATGAGATGGATCAATACAATAACAGCAGCTATAAATACCAGTCTATCAACAATGAGCCACTTGGCTGAAGACCGAACAAAGTTTAGGTCAATTATCCAGAGGGGCACCAGGAGTCGACACCTACTCAATGGCACTTAATAACTTAACATATGTAGAAGTAGGTCTATTATGTAGGACAGATAACTGGATACTGGGCTTGATGGACCTTGGTCTGTCCCAATATGGCATATCTTATGTTCTTATGTAGAAGTAGGCCAATTATACAGGACCGGAAACAGGACACACCCATTCCACACAAAAACAGAAGGGATAGGAGCAAGACATGAACTGGAACCACAGGAAAGAGATTCATCTCATGGCAAGGAAGCTTATACCCAGCAACACAGGCAACCTGAGCTTTCTGCTATCCCTGACAGGTAATTCATATCAACATTGTGCATATGTAGAACTGTGATTTTTCTTATGATATCAGGGAATAGTCACAACATGGACAACTATCCACAGTGTCACCAGGAGTCAACATTGACTCAATGTCATTCAACAACAAAACCACCATCACTTTGTTGTCAGAAATATATTATCTTTGGTCCATTTGCTGAAAAATGTAGTATTTAACAAGTGTCTTATATGTTCAGCCAGTGATTATGTGACTTAAACGTAACCATAAATTTTTTAAATATGCTATTACTTCATCAATTTTGAGTGAAATTTATCTATGGCAGCTATTACCTCCTCTTCCATATAAAACAAAGATTCAATCACTTCTCTTAAAAGTCAAGCAATTATCCATCATTGTTCTTCTATTTAAAACAATAGTCTGACATAGAACTACAGTATGTTTCAAAAATTGTTCTCCATAAAGGATTAAATTACTTAATCCAAGATGGTCCCAATCTCCCAACATTTCAGTGTTGACTTCTCAGCACTTTGCTCCAAAGTATTTCTGTAACCACAATGGTGGCAGTTCTATTAATTAACAGATCAGCTGATCATATATAACCAATTCTAAATATTGCCCATCAAATTTAAATTAGCATCATCCATTCAATTTCAGCATTCATACCATTTGAAGTCACCGTGTTCAATGTAAATATCCAATATCATTCCCTAAAATTTAGGACACTATCTTGAGTATCTCCTCTCCAATTTGTCTGTATATATTCTATAATCCTTCACTGTAAATTGCAGATTTTATTTTATTAATTTTAATCAAAATTACATGATCAAAAAAAGTAAAGCAGGTCAATCTAAGCAAAATATCAATGGCAAAGCCATTACAAGCAAAACAAAGAAACAAGTAAGCGACAAAGTCCACATCATGGGAGAGCAATTCAGATCTATAATCAGACAGAATATACTGACAAAGAAAAAACAAGACCCATCTTGGGTCCACAATAAAGAAGGTGAATTATTATTTACCAGAGCTGTCTCCAACTAAACCTTGTCTGTCCTGTAAGAACTTTTCCAGATGTGAGACATCAATGAAACTATAAGAATTACCATCAAATCCGATAGCACATTTACATGGAAATCTCAAAAAAAAGGTAGCACCTAGAGCCAAAACCCGAGGCTTTACTGCAAGAAACTGTCGTCTACGCAATTGGGTAACACGTGCCACATCTGGAAAAACAAGGACCACTTGTCCACAAAACTTAACCGCCTTAGCTTTGAAATAAGCCTTAAGAATACTTTGCTTGATTAATATAGAAGGAAAGGTGACTAACAGAGTGGACCTCAAAGTAATGGTATCAGAAGAATCTTCAATGAAAGCAGTGAGATTTGCAATTGTAGGAACTATTTCATCCAGTCCTCCATCGGCAGCATTCTCCTTTTTGGAGGTAGAGGGCACATAATAAATTTGAGAAGTTTCTATAGACTCAGATATTGCCAAAACTTCCTTTAAATATTTGTCTAAAAGAATACTAGCTAAAAGCAAGGAAGATTGTGGAAAATTTAAAAATCTTAAGTTACAACAGCGTATGGAGTTAAATTGCAGAATTTATATTGTGCATGTAAGCTGTGCTCCATCATTGGGGCAGAGAGATTTTGGGTGTTGAAATGGCATTGAGGTTCGGTAAGTTGGACTTTAAACATAGGGACATTTTAACACATAAATGGCATAAGTTCATTTGCATGATACGTGGAACCTGGCTAAGAATCAGCAGTTGGCATTTGAATGTTTCCAGAATTCTCCTCTCCATGTCTGTACACATCAGGGAAAATTTATTTTAAATGAGTTCAAACCAGACTTTGTTTTCACCGTACACAGCCCTATGCCATGTTACTTTGTTAAATGCTTTTCTCCATCTAAACTGACCAGTACTGAATCTGATGGATTTTCTTGTTTGGATCGCAGTATTGGAAAAGCTTTGAGTAAATTTGATGAAGCATAGCATCCCTTCACAAATTCATCTTTATGTATTAACAATAGTATGACTGCATTCAATATGTTTGTTAGCACTGCTGCCATCAATTCTAAATCTTGATTTAACAAAGAAATTGGTCTAGCCTCAACAATTCTGAGTCCTTGCCTGGTTTTAGTAGAAGAATAACATGTTCGTGGTTCTGGTCTTTGTCAAATATTGTCTGTAATGGCTTAGCTACTAAGTATATAATTTGCAAACATGAAATCTACTAACAGATCCAGGAAGCTATTTGGCATAGTCCAGAAACTCACTAGGGAGCCTACACATATAAAATGAAGTGACATACATCCACAACAGACGGCAGATTTCCTAATAGCAAGATACAAGAACGCACATCCCAATAACCAACCACAGGCCCAAACACACACGATATACCTCAAATTCAGTGGTACATGGGGTAAATTTCATAGTAACATAGAAAAATGAAGACAGAAAAAGACCACATGGCCTATCTAGTCTGTCCTTCCATATCAACAACTACAACAGTCCCCTTTTTACCTTTAGAGATCCTCTGTGTTTGTCCAATGCTTTTTTGAATTCAGTTACTGTCCTCATCTCTACCACCTCCACTGGGAGACTATTCAATGGATCCACTACTCTTTCCGTAAAGAAATATTTCCGCATATCACTCCTGAATCTATCTCCCTTCACCCTCATCCCATGTCCCCTCGTAGCAGAACTTGCTTTCAATTGAAAGAGGCTCTCTCCCTGAACATTTATGCCACAGAGGTATTTAAACATCTCAATCATATCACCTCTATCCCGCCTTTCCTCTAAGGTGTACATATTAAGATCCTTAAGTCTGTTCTCTTATGCTTTATAATGAAGATCACTAATCATTTTAGTAGTGACCCTCTGCACTGACTCCATCCTGTTCACATCCTTTTGAAGGTGCAGTGTCCAGAACTGCACACTATACTCCAAATGAGGTCGCACCAAAGACTGATACAGAGGCATTATCACCTCCATTTTTCTGCTAGCCATTCCTCTCCGTAAGCACCCAAGCATCATTCTAGCTTCTGCTGTCGCCTTTTCTACCTGTTTATCTACTTTAAGATCCTCAGACACAACCACGCCTAGGTCCCACTCTTCTTTAGTGGAGAAAAGTACTTCACCCCCTATACTATATTGCTCCCTTGGATTGCTGCAGCCCAAATGCATGACCTTACAATTTTTAACATTAAATCTCAGCTGCCAAATTCTAGACCATTCTTCAAGCTTTGCTAGATCCCTCCTCATGTTATCTACACCTTCCTGGGTGTCTACTCTATTGCAGATTTTGGTATCATTCACCAAGAGGCAAACCTTACCCCACAGTCCTTCCGCTATATCACTAACAAAGATGTTAAAATCGGACCAAGGACAGATCCCTGGGGCACACCACTGGTAACATCCTTCTCCTCAGAGTGAGCTCCATTTACCTGTACTATTTGTCGCTTCCCACCCAACCAATTTCTAACCAAAGCACTAACTTTAGGGTCTATCCCTAGGTCGCTCAGTTTGTTTATAAGTCGCCTGTGAGGAACAATGTCAAAGGCTTTACTGAAATCTAAATACACCACATCTAGGGCTCTCCCTCGGTCACCCAGTCAAAGAAATCAATCAGATTTGTCTGACAAGACCTACCTCTGGTGAATTCATGCTACCTCGGATCCTGTAATCTGCTGGACTCCAGAAACCTCACTATTTTCTCTTTTAGCAGCGTTTCCAATAATTTACTCACCACCGAAGTTAAACTAACCGGCCTGTAGTTTTCAACCACATCCTTACTTCCGCTTTTGTGTAAAGGCACCACATGAGCCTCTCTCCAGTCCTTTGGTACCACTCCCAACTCCAATGAGGCATTGAAAAGGTCTGTCAGTGGAGCTTCTAGAATGTCCCCAAGTTCCCTTCGTATTCTAGGGTGTTTCCCATCCGGTCCCATCGCTTTATCTACTTTAAGTTGAGCTAGTTTCTCACGAACACAGTCTTCTGAAAATTGTTCAAGATGTCCCTCGCTTCTGTTCCTGTTTGTGGGTGTTTTCTGAGGTCCTGCTCCTGGTTCTTCATCTGTGAACACAGAACAGAAATATTTGTTAAGGAATTCAGCTTTATCCTTATGAGCTTCTACATATTCCTCCCCTGCTCCCTTGAGTCTGACAATACCACTTTGGCCTTTCCTTTTCTCATTAACATATCTGAAAAATGTCTTATCCCCCATTTTATTGCATTGGCTATTACCTCCTCCTTTTGAATCTTAGCCTTCCTGACTACTTTGCTAGCTTCTCTAAGTTTTTCCAAATATAGGTGTCTGTCTTCCTCTCTCTGTGATCTCTTGTATTTCATGAAGGCCTCCCTCTTTTTCTTCACTTTTTCAGCTACTTCCAAAAGCTATAGCAGTCTCCTTTTCCTTTTACCTTTTATTTACCATTTTAACAAAAAGGTTGGTTGCCCTTAAAATATCCCCTTTCAGTTTTGCCCACTGTTTTTCTACATCCCCCAGCTGTTCCCATCCCAATAACCACTCCCTGAGCTATTGGCCTATCTTGGCAAAGTTAGTCTTCCTAAAGTCTAAGATCCTCACCTTTGAATGGATTCTAACAGCCCTAGTCCTAATACTGAACCACGCCATCTGGTGATCACTGGATGCAAAATGATCTCCCACTACAACATCAGAAACACTTTCACCATTGGTAAGCACCAAGTCTAGTATGGCCCCTTCACGTGTGGGGTCTGTTACCAATTGCCAGAATAGTTCTCCCTCTAGAGAATCCAGAATCTCCTTACTTCTAGATAATACTGCAGCAGGTATGTGCCAATCAACATCTGGCATATTGAAATCTCCTATCAGTAGCACTTCCCCTTTCCTAGCAAGGCTGCGTATGTCTTCAATTAACTCTCTGTCCACCTCTTCCTCTTGTAAGGGAGGTCTGTATATCACACCAATGCAAATAGATTTCTCTTTCCCTCTTTCTAGTTTAACCCAAAATGCCTCCTCTCTCCCTTTTAAGCTCTGCAATTCCAAAGTTTTAATAGTATTTTTTACATATAGTGCCACTCCTCCTCCCCTTCTTCCTACCCTGTCCTTTCTGAATAAAGTATAGCTGGATATAGTTACATCCCAATCATGGTTTTCTGTAAACCATGTTTCTGTAACTGCCACTAAATCCAAGTCAGCTACTCCCACCAAAGCTTCAACATCAGGGATCTTATTCCCCATGCTACGGGCATTTATACACACTGCTTTCCATATATTACCCCTGTTACCCATTTCCATAAAGGTATTTAATGTATCACCTACCTGGGGGCTTTCACCTACCTGGGGGCCTTCTTTACCCATCCCCAATGAATCTAGTTTAAAGCCCTCTTCAGTAGATTAGCCAGTCTACTACCAAAGATGCGTTGACCTTTCTTGGACAGATGGATGCCATCTCTGTTCTGCAACCCTTGGAACAGCATCCTATGGTCTAGGAAACCAAAATGCTTTCGATGACACCATCCACACAGCCATGCATTCATCTCCAGGATACGAGTCTCTCTGCCTTGGCCTTTACCCTCAACAGGGAGGATTGAAGAGAACACCACCTGTGCACCTAACTGCTTCACCCTCTGTCCCAGAGCCATGAAGTCACTTTTGATACATTCCGAGGGATATCTGGCAGTATCATTCGTTCCAACATGGATTAGCAACATTGGGTAATAGTCAGTGGGCTTGATGGGTCTCGGCAAACTCTCCGTAACATCTTGGATTTTTGCACCAGGCAGACAGTATACCTCCTCTGGACATCAAGTCTGGTCGGCAGATGGACGCCTCAGTACACCTCAGAAGAGAGTCTCCAACCACCACTACCCATCGCTTTCTTGTGGTCACTGATTCTGCAACTTTGGGGTACTTGAGCTCTGGTTCTTCCCTTTCCAGGGAGCAGCTAATTGTTCACATAGAGAACAATTAGAACAAACCGTCTCCCACCTAAACATAACCACATCACCGTCAGACTCATGCCGTGTGTCATGGATCAAAGTAGCCAAGAAGGAACTCAGTCCAATCATCCACAGGATCACACAAATATCCCTCACTCAGGGCTATATGCCACCAATTCTTAAATAGGCATCCATAAGACCAATCCTTAGGAATGTCTCACTCAACTGCAATGACACCACAGCATATCGGCCAGTATCCTGCTTACCATTCCTTACCAAAACCATAGAGAAAACAGTACAACAGCAGTTACAGGATCACATAAACTTACATGAGCCACTGGACCCTCACCAACATGGATTTAAACCCAACCATAGCATGGAAACTCTACTTACATCACTCCTCGACAGTATTATCAAGGTCATAGACAACCTAAAACATGGCTTCATCCTCATCTTCCTAGACATATCTGCAGCATTCGATAGTTTCCTACCTCATACTACTGCAACGGCTAAAAGAAATAGGCCTCCACAACACCACAATAAAATGGTTCAAATCATATCTAAATGAACATCAGCAACAAGTCTACTACATTTACAATATACCAGGTCATCCCACAAGGCTCAGCCATATCCTCTCTGCTCTTCAACTTATACATACAACACATCTGTATGCTGACGATGTCATGATTTATATTCAAATCAACATGGAAAAAAACAGACTACTCAAACATAACCGACTGCTTGGAAGCAATGACCGCATGGCTCAGCTACAACAACCTCAAGTTAAATTATAAGAAGACAGAAGCAATCCACATCACAAGAAGCACAACATTTGTCCACCTCCTACAATACAATTAACACACAGAAACCTGACAGTAAAGAAGGAAATACGATATTTGGGTGTTATGCTGGATTAAAACCTCAATCTACAGCCACATATAAACAAGACCACAAAGAATGCTTATTATAAGATGAAGATCATACATAAACTGAAACCACTACTTGCTCAAAACAACTTCAGGACCGTCTGCCAAGCCATCATAACATCAATGGAGGGAGGAGTGGCTCAGTGGTTGGGCAGGTTACCTCAGGCCAGAGGGCTGGTGGTTCAATTCCCACATGGGGAAAAGCAAACTTGTGCCAGAGGGACTGGGGTCTCTAGTCCCCTGTCCACTCCTTGTGGCCTTGGGCAAGCCACTTAACCCTCCATTGCCTCAGGTACACTTAGATTGTGAGCCCTTCGGGGACAAGGGAATAAAAAGTACCTGTTAGTATACATGTAAACAGCACAGATTCTAAAGAGTGCAGTATAAAAAATAAATCAATCCTGGATTACTGCATTTCAATATACCAAGACCTCCTGGGGCATACTAATCAACCTTTTCACATGGCAGCCCACAGGATCAGCAAAAGGCAACCACATAACCCCCTCCTGATCCACCTGCACTGGCTCCAAATACACTCACATGCAAGATTCAAGACAACACTCACCATATTTAAAATACTACAGAACACAACAGCAGACATCCTATAGATGTTAGTCACAAGAGACCCGGACAATCGACCAAGGACTCACAACAAGAACTTGTTTATCACACCCACCACTCACACAAAGACTAAACAAGTTACCTGCAAGAGAGCTTTCTCCCTTGCAGCACCTGTGCTATAGAACTCGCTCCCAGATGACATCAGAGGCACCA
This sequence comes from Ichthyophis bannanicus, assembly GCA_033557465.1. Taxonomy (NCBI): domain Eukaryota; kingdom Metazoa; phylum Chordata; class Amphibia; order Gymnophiona; family Ichthyophiidae; genus Ichthyophis; species Ichthyophis bannanicus. The sequence continues at coordinate 1,156,535,140 of CM066033.1, read as the reverse complement.
AGGACTTAAGGAAAAATTTGAAAACCTTCCTGTACACAGAGCACTTTGGAAGCAACACATAGCACAGCACAATCCAACCACATCCACCCAACATCCTGCTACTGCCTCCGATCTAATACACGATGGGGTCCATTCTGTAACACAAATAGCGGGGATGGACGTCCCGTTGGAATTTCCATTCCCAATATTCATCCCCCTTTCGCATCCCCAATGAAGCCTCCCCCTACGAACAAGGAGTTTGTAAGTGGAGGCTAGACAGGGGTGGCAAGGGGGCAGTGGGGAGTTGGAGTTAGGGCGGACAGTAACTTAGTAACATAGTATATGATGGCAGATAAAGAATGGTCCATCAAGTCTGCCCAGCAAGGTGGCAAGAGTAGTTGCACTTGCCACTCCGTGCAGGTCACCCCTTCCCATGCCTTTGTTTAAAAGTGTACCCACTGCTCCATGTAGGTCATCCCTATTTGTTCAGATATAAGAGAGAGTTATGCTTATTTTGATTTTATCCTGTTGCTATAAAGAGATCCACTATGTCTGTCCCATGCCATTATGAATTCTGTGACTGTGTTTGCCCCCACCACTTCCATCAGGAGGGCATTCCAAGCATCCACCACCCTTTCAATGAAAAAGTATTTCCTGATGTTGCCTTTCATTTACCCCCTTGCAGCTTCATGTTTTGCCCTCTAGTTTTACAGCTTTCCTGTCTTCGGAAGAGGTTTGTTTGTTCATTAATACTCTTTAAGTATTTAAAGGTCTGAATCATATCTCCCCTATCCCTCCTCTCCTCTAGAGTGTACATATTTAGGTTCTCAAGTCTCTTCTCATAAGTCTTCTGATGCAGGCTCCAAATCCTTTTGGTCATCTTCCTCTGAACCATTTCCAGACTTTTTATGTCGTTTGCAAGATATGGTTCTCCAAAACTGAACACAATATTCCAAGTGAGGCTCACCAGTGACTTGTACAGAGGTCCTCTTCCTTTCTGCTGGTAATTCCTTTCTGTATGCAACCCAACATATTTCTGGCTTTTGCAACCGCCATGCCACTGTTTTGCCACCTTGAGATCATCAGAAACAATCACTTTGAGGTCCTTCTGCAGGTCCGTACACACCAATCTCTCGCCCCCTATCGCATACAATTCTCTTGGATTTCTGCTTCCCAAGTGCATGACACTGCACTTCTTCACATTGGTCTAATGCTTAGCAGTTAAAATTTATTCTTCCAGCTTTTGTAGATCTTTCCTCATGTTCTCCTCTCCCTCAGGGGAGTGCACTCTGTTGCAAATTTTGGTGTCATCTGCTAAAAAACAGACTTATTAATGGTTAGCATGCTCTAACTATTCATAAATGATCCCATAAAGATATTAATATTTTGTAAAATTCATTTCCCATTCCATCTGGTCTTGGGCTATGGCTTAAGTTCCAGCAAAAGGTGCTGCAAAAGCTGGCTTATCTTTTACCCATAGATGCTAACCAGGTAGTGATACAATATCACCACTATGCGGTTAGCCACTGTGGCTTCTCGGCATGTGCAGCGATCCCAGATAATCAATGCCAGGGCCGCATATGATCCTGGCATTAAATATCCAGGGTTTGAGGATGGCGGTGACTGCTAAGCGCTGTACTCACACATTTTTCTTCTTCTTTAATCCTTATCTGGCTTATGGGAAGCAGGTCATCCTCTCAGCCAGTATGCTGCTGTAGGTGCCACTGTATTCTGTGTTCACAATATGCTTCCAATCTTGGTGATCAGTGATGATATTTCTGGCCTCATTGATGGTCAGTCACTGGCTCCTTAGGTCTTCCTTGATGTGTTTGAGCCATGTTTTCTTCAATGCTGCTCATTGAACCCTCCAGCGGACAGGTCGCTCTCGCCAGAGGAGTTTGTATGGCAGCCGACTGGTGTTCATTCTGCAAACATGGCCAAACCATCACAGTCTGCATTTTTGGATTTGTTCTTCAACTGGTTGATGGTCACACCTTGTCCGAATTGTCTCATTTCAATGATGATCATGAAGAGAGACACCCAAGATTTGTCTCAAGCATCACATTTGAAAGACCTTGAGCTTGTTCAAGTCAGGTTTGAGCAGAGTCCATGTTTCTGATACATACAGAAGAAGTGGCAGGATCAGTGTTCGGAAGAGGCGAATTTTGGTCTTGGTGGAGATATTGGCCTTCTTCCAAATGCACCGGGCTCCAATCACATGCTAACAACCTGAACTCATTCACCCACAAGCTTTCGCTGAATATCTACAATCCAAGCTGCTACTAACTGACAACATCGCAACAATCCCTTCTCAAGACACCATCTGCCTATCTAACCTATCCATGTTCTCCACACATCTAAAAAACATGTTGAGAACACCATCGCTGCCCTCAACACCTCCACTGCACAAACCGACCCTTGCCCAGCCTATTGGATAAAGGAGCTACGCTGCGATCTCAGCCCTCTCATCACTAGAATAATGAACTTATCCTTTACATCTGGTTCCTTCCCATCAGCCCTCAAGAGAACGTCCATTAGACCTCTTTTGAAGAACCCCAAACTCGACCCACAAAAGGTTGAATCTTATAGACCCATAGCTAGTATACCCCTTCTAGCTAAAATAGTTGAAAAGGAAGCTCAAAGGCAAATACAGGATCACATCGACACCGCCTACCCTCTAGACCAATGCCAGCATGGTTTCAGGGAGTGCCACGGTGTAGAAACCCTCCTCACCACCCTCTGCAACAACATTAATACATGCATTGACAACATCCGCCAAGGCTTTATTCTTATCTTCTTGGACATTGCGCCTGCCTTTGACTCTGTACATCACGATCTTTTAATGGGGCGGCTAAAGGAAAAGGGCATCAACGACACTGCTCTGGCCTGGTGCAGATCATACCTGGATCAGAGATGGCAGTATGTAACCTCAGGAACAGCAACATCCACACCTTTCCATCAAAGACAGGGTGTGCCACAAGGATCATCCCTATCATCACTCCTATTTAACATGTACATACAGCCTGTCTGCAACATCATCAAGTCCTTCAAGGTTGACTGCTTGATATACGCAGACAACATTCTTCTCTACATGCCTTTCTCCACAGTCCACATGGATCTTTCACCGCTAACCAAATGCTTTGACGCAGTGTCTGAATGGCTTCAATCCCAGAACCTCTGCATTCAACATAAGAAAACTGAGGTTCTCTTCATCACTAGGGACCCATTTTTCACCCCGCCACCCCAGATAAAGGTGAAAGAAGCCGAGCTCCAAACAAAGTCTTCAATCCGATACCTTGGGGTCACTTTAGACCAACGCCTGGATATGAAATTACATATAACCAATGTAGTCAGAGCGATCTATCTCAAGATCTGGACACTCCGCCACCTTCGCTCCTTGCTTGATCCTGAGGACTCCCGGGCAATATTCCAAGCTTTAACCTTACCACACCTCGACTACGCTAATGCCATTTCTCAAGGCCTCCCACACTCCACCTTAAACCCTCTGCAGCTTGCCATGAACACCGCTGCCAGAGTCCTCTACAGAGCATCAAGAAGGGACCATGTAACACCTATTCTAAAGTAGCTTCACTGGCTCCCCATACATGGGAGACTGTTTTTCTAGACCTTATTGCTCACCTTCAAGGCTATCAAAGGCATCACCTCCTCCTCACTAATAGACCTCATTCAGACTGTTCCACCTAACAGATCTAGGAGAACTATATCTACAAACGCGCCAATAATCCCTAAGGCAGCAACAAAATGCTCACTAGCGACGTCTAACAGGGCTTTCAGCTTCTATGCCCCTAAGTGCTGGAACACCCTACCACCGGAGATTCGGGCTGTCTCCGATCTAACTCTGTTCAGAAAGGCACTCAAATCCCACTTATTCCCCCAATATTACCAGACCAGCCAAACACCGACCTGACAGCCAAACACCGACCTGACCGCCCATCCCCTTTTGAACACCTGTTCCACATGACCCATCTCAATCTAAGAATAATTCCGCTGTATATACATGTAATTACATATGTAAATAGTCTCAGTTAACAATTTCCCCCTGTTTTTTATCCAAGTTCTTGTTCCTGTTCTATGTAAAACCAAACAGCTTGTTGTTCTGGTCTGTTGTTATATTGTGAACCGCGCTGATGCTAAATAGTGCTAATATAGTGCTAATATAAGAGCCTGTAATAAATAAATAAATAAATAATAATATGGCAGATAACGTAGAACAGTTAACTGTAACTTCAGAAATGTTGCCTGGCCAATCCTGCTGTGGACCTCAGTAGTAGATTACACCTTCTTCTCCTGCACCAACAATCCAGGTATTTGAATTCTTAGACCTGCTTGATTTGGATTCCATCAAGGTGAACGTTGGCCTATGATCCATCTGTGGTCATAACTTTGGTCTTGTCTGCATTGATTCTTAGGCCATAAGATTGGGAGATGCGGGCAATGTGATAAAGGATATCAGTAGCCTCTGCATCTGTGTCAGCAAATATGGCACTGTCTTCTGCAAACATCAAGTCGGTCAGGAAGTTGTTCACATTATTCTGGACCCCACATCTGTCCTTGAATGTTTTCCTCATAATGGCATCGATCACGATATTGAAAAGGAGGGGTGAGGTGACATCTCCCTGGTGGACTCCAGTTTGGCTAGGAAATTTCTTAGATAGTTCAATCCGGATACGCACGCTGATGGTTGAATCATTGTATGATGCTTGGAGAAGTTGGATGATCTTCAGCTGTCCTAACTCAATATCGGGCCCCATGTTAACAGTGCATTTTAAACATCGAACCTACAAATTCATATTGGAGGCGGGAAAGAACCAGGGAATGTGCCTTGTAATTAACATTGGTGTTATTAACACACATTGTGGCATGTTCATGAAGCTGTGCTAAGGGTTAGCACAAGGTTTACAGCATGCTGTGTGCTATGCTGTCAGCATGGGGCACAATGGTAAAACTTCTGTGCTAACCGCTTAGAGCATGATGGGAAAGGTCTAGGGGGGTTAGGGGGTGGAACATTGGTGGTCTCGGCACATCACAGTTAGCACAGATGACATTGGCATGCACTGACTGCCTTACTGTGGGTGCACTTACCTCCTCCTCAAGGGGTGGTGGTAAGCGCCCCCACATGCCTGTTAGTGCAGTGCCATGCAGCTACAACATGCTAACTGCAGGGGGACATGCTGGGCATGCCCCCAACAATTAGTGCAGGCCACACCACACTAATTCCAGGCTCCAATCGCATGCTAATATGGCAGATAACATAGAACAGTTAACTGTAACTTCAGAAATGTTTTTTAGGTGGATTCTGTGTTGCAGCAGAATGGGACAGTGTTGACGGCGGAGGATCACATTTCTGTGACAACAACATTAAACTTAAACTTCACAGAGGAAAGGCCTGACAATCTACTTCTGTATCTTGCCATGAAACCCAATGGATAATCACAACAAAACAAATTGCACTATAGTGCTGGAAGATGAGACCCCCAGGTCGGAAGGCACTCAACTAGCTACTGGAGAAGAGCTGAAGACTTTTCAGAGTAAAGCCAGCATTTATGATGTGGTTGGATCAAAGCCCTTGGGACATCTGACTGCTGATGTGGTACTTTGTATCAGATGATCACATGGTCTACTATGCTGGAAATGAAAGACAAAGAAGAAATGGTGTTGCATTTATAATGAAGAAGAAACTTGCAAGAACTGTAATGAAATACAATGCAGTCAGTGAACGCATAATCTCTATTCGTCTATGAGGAATGCCTATCAACACAACTATAATTCAAGTATATGCCCCAACAACAGCTGTATAAGAGGATGAAATTGATGAGTTCTATGTACAAGTTCATGCTGAAATTGACAGAACATACAAATAGGATATCCTGATAGTCATGGGTGACTGGAACGCAAACGTTGGCAATAAAGAAGAAGGCAAAGTGGTTGGAAAATATGGACTTGGCAACAGAAATGAAGCTGGAGATAGACTAATAGAATTCTGCAAGACCAATGATCTATTAATCTCAAACACCTTCTTCCAGCAACACAAGCGGCGACTGTACACATGGACTTCACCAAATGGATTGTACAAAAATCAAATTGACTACATCTGTGGAAGTCAACAATGGAAAAGCTCTATAACATCAACAAAGACAAAGCCTGGAGCTTACTGTGGTACAGATCATCAACTACTAGAATGCAAACCCAAGCTAAAGTTGAAAAAGAGCAAACCACTCATGAATGCAGCAAAATATGACTTTGAGAATATACCACTGGAATTTAAAGACTGCCTGAAAAATGTATTTGCTGCTTTAGATACAAATGACAGAGTTCCAGAGGAGTTATGGGATGATATCAAGAAGGTTGTGTTGGAAGAAAGCGAAAAGTCTCTACATAAGGTGAAAATCAAAAACAGTCAAAATGGATGACTGAAGAAACTCTGAAAATTGACCAGAAACTCAGAGAAGCTAAAGTCAGAGAAGAAAGAGAGGCAATCACAGAACTCAATAGAGATTTCCAATGTGCAACAAGACAAGAAAAAGTACTACAATGACACATGCAAGGAGATAGAATCAGAAACTATTAGAGGAAAAACAAGATCGAGCTATGTAAAGCTATTATATTTTGCTACATTAATAAATGGCTTACTCTTTTTCAACTTTAGCTTGAGTTTGCATACTAGTAGTTTGTGAGCTGTACCACAGTCAGCTCCAGGTTTTATCTTTGTTGATGTTATCAAGCTTTTCCATCATTGTCTGACCCAACATGGCATATCTTATGTTCTTAAGTGGAAGACAAAGGTCCTTCAAGCCCAGTATCCTGTTTCCAACAGTGGCCAATCCAGGTTACAAGTACCTAGCAATTTCTCAAAAAAGACACACAGGTTCCACAATGTTTTTATTGGGGCAAGCAGTGGATTTCCCAGGTCCTCATCAATAACGATTTATGAACCTTCCTCCAGGAACTTGTCCAAACCTTTTTTTAAACCCAGCTACAGTAGTAGCTTTTACCACATCCTCTGGTAGCAAATTCCAGTTTGATTACACGTTGAGTGAAAAAATAGTTTCTCTTATTAGTCTTAAATGGGCTACACTGTTGCTTTCTACTTTTTGATGACGTAAACAATTGATCAACGTTTACCCGTTCCACTCCATTCATTAATTTATGTCTCTATCATATCTCCCCTCAGCTGACTCTTTACCAGGTTGAAGAGCACTAATCTTTTAAACCTCTCCTCATAGGGGCATCCTTCCATCCCCTTTAGCATTTTGGTGGCTCTTTTCTGTACCTTTTCTAATTCTGCTGTATCCTTTCTAAGCTACAGTGACCAGAATTGCACACAATATTCAAGGTGCGGGCGCACCATGGAATGATACAGAGGCATTATAATATCCTTAGTTTTATTTTCCATTCCTTTCCTTATGATTCCTTACATTCTATTTGCTTTCTTGGCCACCGCTGCATACTGGGTGGAGGGTTTCAATGTGTTAGAAACATGACAGCAGAAAAGGACCACATGACCTATCGAGTCTGCCCTTCCATATCGACTACTCCAATAGTCCCCTCTTTTCCCTTAGAGATACTCTGTTTGTCCCATGCTTCTTTGAATTCAGATGACTCATCTCTACCACCTTTACTGGGAGGCTATTTCACTCATCTACCACTCTTTCCATAAATAAATATTTCCTCATCATAGTCCTGAGTCTATCCCCTTCCATCCTCATCCCATGTCCCCTCATAGCAGAGCTTGCTTGCAATTGAAAGAGGCTCTCCTCCTGTGCATTTATGCCATGGAGATATTTAAACATCTCTATCATATCTCCTCTATCCCACCTTTCTTCTAAGGTATACATATTAAGATCCTTAAGTCTGTCCTCATATGCTTTATAACGAATACCACTAACCATTTTAGTAGCCACCCTCTGCACCGACTCCAACCTGTTTATATCCTTTTGAAGGTGTGGTCTCCAGAACTGCACACAATACTTCAAATGAGGTTGCACCAAAGACCTTTACAGAGGCACTATCATCTCCTTTTTTGTGCTGGCCATTCCTCTCCATATGCAGCCAAGCATCCTTCTAGCTTTCACCGTCACCTTTTCTACCTGTTTAGCTACTTTAAGATCATCAGACTCAATCACGCCCAGATCCCGCTCTTCTTTTATTTATTTATTTATTTATTTATTTAACATCTTTTATATACCGCGCTATTGTCATCAGCTCGGTTCACATGGAACAAAAATATGCATACATAGAACTGAAAATGCATTTTACAAGTAACAGGGATTTGTAAACTTGGGAATAACAAGGTAAAACTATGTAAAACTAGCTAACTATTTACAGAAGATTCAAGTACGTTAGTCAAATCTGGATGTATCAATTGGGATAGATAGTATGGTCGGGACGTATCTGTAAAATGCTTTCTTGTGCAAAAAATTAGATTGGGAAATAGCTTAGGAAGAGATGATGTTTGAGGCTTTTTCTGAATTGCGTTAGGCTGTTGATAATTCTCAGTTCTAGTGGGAGGGCATTCCAGGCAATTGGGGCATGGATACTGAAGGCTCTTTTAGTTGTTTCCTTAGTATATCTAACTGTTTGTTTAGGGATTATTAGTGTATTTATTGCATTTGACCTTCTAGATCTATTAGGGGCCTGTGGGTGTAAAAGGTTGGTAATGGTTTCTGGTGCTTGGTTGTTTATGGTTTTGAATGTAGTGATTAATATCTTGTAGTGGATTCGTGCTTTGGTTGGTAGCCAGTGGAGTCTCTTTAGGATTGGGGTTATGTGGTCCGTCTTTGATACTCCTTCGAGTACTCTGGCAGCAGTGTTCATCGCCAGTTGGAGAGGATTTAATGTTGCTTGAGGGAGTCCATATAGAATTGCATTTGAAAAGTCAATGTGAGGCATTATCAGGGCTTGGTAGATGGTTCTGAAATCTGAGGGTTCCAGTAGTGGTCGCAGGTGGCGTAAAGTGCGTATCTTATGATAAATTAGTTTTGTTATGTTTTTTATATGGGCTTTCATATTGAGGCGCTGGTCAGAAGTACTTCAGAAGTACTTCTGAAGTACTGAAGTGGACAGAAGTACTTCACCCCCTACACTGTACTGCTCCTTTGGATTTTTGCAGCCCCAATGCATAACCCTGTATTTTTTAGCATTAAATCTCAGCTGCCAAATTCTAGACCATTCTTCAAGCTTAGCTAGATCCCTCTTCATGTTATCTACATCTTCCTGGGTGTCTACTCTATTGCAGATTTTGGTATCATCCACAAAGAGGCAAATCTTACCCAACAGCCCATTCACAATATCACTAACAAAGATGTTAAAAAGAATCAGACCAAGGACAGATCCCTGCGGCACACTACTGGTAACCTCCTTCTCTTCAGAGAGAGCTCCATTTACCCCTATCCTTTGTCACATCCTCCTCCTCAACCAATTTCTAACCCAATCAGTAACCTTAGGGTCCATCCATAGGGTGTTGATGTCGCCTGTGGAGAACGGAGTCAAGGCTTTACTAAAATCCAAGTACACCACTTCTTGGGTTCTCCCTTGGTCAACTCCCTGGTCACCCAGTCAAAGAAATCAATCAGATTTGTCTGACAAGATCTGCCTCTGGTGAATCCGTGCTGCCTCCGATCCTGTAATCCATTGGCCTCCAGAAAACTCACTACTTTCTCTTTGAGTAGCGTTTCCAATAATTTACTCAACACAGAGGTTACATTAACCAGCCAGTCTTCCAATTTATCAAGGTTCACTTGCAATTTTTTCCAATCCTCTGCATTTCACAAATTTGAACAATTTTGTGTCATCTGCAAATTGTATCACCTCATTCGTTATTCCCATTTCTGGGTCATTTATGAATCACAAATATATATATATAATGATTCTCCAGTTTATGCAAATTTAGCTTATGCGTATTCATGTTTTCTGTGATATGTAGATATTGTTTGGTTTGTCAGCTAGTATCCATGCACGTTGAAGGTGTCTAAACTATCCCACTGCATTCTTATCTATTCAAGTTGATTCAGCGGCAATTTTGCATGTTTGCAGGATAATTTCAGAACAGAGCATCTGCCATTTGAAGGTCCAATCTTCCAATTTATCAAGGTCCTCTTGCAATTTTTCAAAATCCTCTTGGGTTTTAACAGCTTTGAATAATTTTGTGTCATCTGCAAATTTGATTACCTCACTCATTATTCCCTTTTCTAGGACATTTATGAATATGATAAAAAGCAGCGGACCTAGCACAGATCTCTGGGGTACTCCATTATTCACCTTTCTCCAGTGGGAAAATTGTCCTTTTAGCCACAGCAGAAAAGAGTTCCATCTTGTTACAGGAAGCCATGTTGCATGGTTCAGGCTTTAGCTTCTGAGTAGGCCACAAGCAATAACCCTACATGACTCAGCAAAAACATTGAATTCTAAAATACACAGATTTATCAGCTTTAAGCAAAAGAATTCCCTTTTCCACAATATTTAGAGTATATTCCAGAAGATAAATACTTACAAGTGCAGATCTTTTTCTAGCAGTAGCAGTCCCTTTTGGTAGTCCTTCAAGCCTGGACTAGCACTGGGTTATCATGTGTAGTCTATGATTCCTGGCCTTTGTGTCCTTGACTCCAGCTGGCTGTATTTGCTGATACTGATCCATGTCCTGACTCCCTGGCCATGTACAGTACCATGCTTCCCTGGATTCCTTGTCCTTGCTCCCCTCTGTGAATAGTGTCTTGTGTTTACCTATGGACTCCTGCAAGAGTGAGCCCATGCCTATGTACCTGGATAATGCTTTATGTGCTATGTCTGCTTCTGGATTCCTGAAAAGGGGTGAGTGAAGGGAACTTGCTTAAGATTCTTTCATTCTGAACCAGTGTTAAATATCCTTGTATAATGAATCAGTATATTCTGAAGGCTAAGTGAGGAGTGAAGTTACTGTGGTATGCAGTCTGTTCATTAAAAGGGAACCAACTCCCTGTGGCTGTCCACGTCCCAGTCAATTTCCCCTCACAGACTTCACATTACCTAAGAAAAATTAATTTGACAAACATAGGAATGGGCTTAAATAGTACATGCCAGCATAACATAACATTACAAGGAATTTATTATTTTTCAAGTAACCCAATACAAAATAAAATATCAATGTAGTATTGATTGGACAGAGAAGCTCAAAAAATATCTGCTTTCATTAATGTAAACATAGTACAGTTACACAGAGAAAAAACCTCATGTAGACGTGGAAAGACTCTTCAAGCAGGTGTCCCTAACATCAACAATGCCAGTTTGGAGGAAATGCATTATAAGATCATGCACAACCAAGGAAAGTGGAGCAAAAATGAAGTCATGAAATTGTATCAGATACCTAAATTGCAGGAATATGTTTACATTGTTTTTGAATTCAAGAAACTGAATGGATTCTGTTCATTGAAACTTACTAGCAATGAAGAAGTTGTTTATGAACAGTTAACTTAGGGGTATGTTTACTAAATGGCGCTAACGTCACAGCTGTGACATTATTGCGTGACACGTGATGTTAACGTGCGATAATGGTGCTTTACCATGCAAGAACATCAAGTATCGCGCAATAACGTCTGCGGCGGTGTTAAGGTGGCAGAGGGTGGAGTAAGGCTCCCCAGAGGGCGAAGTAAGGCTCCCCAGGGGCGGAGATGAGGGGTCAATGGGTGGAGAGTGGGCGGGTAGAGAGGCCCCATGCACACTAACGCCGTGAAATGAAGGTCTGAAAATTAGCGCCAGTGAAAACCTCTCGCTAGAGGCACATTTGCAGGAGAGAGAAACCATTTCAGTCAACAATGTAAAGCAAAGCCAGGGAAACCCAGAAAAGTGATAGTAGTGATACATGTGCAGGAACCAAAAAGGCAAATAAACATATTAAATGACCAGAACCACATTTGAAATCTCCATAACCAAGCTGGCCAATAGTGCTACTAATGAAAAACATAAATCAACACTACTGACAAAGCGTAAAAAGGAAGATATCATGTTTGGAAGGGGCTATGTTCTGTCCCCCTACAAAGTGAATGATCCCACAGTGAAATAGCGGTGATCAGGGTTTTGTCGTTTATATTGGGCAGGTTTGTTATGCTGTGGTCCAGCTGGGGCACAGTACGGACTAGGCATATGCCTAGGTGGCACATAGGAATGCCGAAACTGTAAAGCAGCAAGACAGCAACTGACGAGGGTCCAACATGGGCACGAGTGTGTGTCCCACAGTGTCACAGGGGATATTACCCAGCAGGTACCCCCAAAGGCACATAACATTGGAAGGTGGTGACGGGGGGAAGTGCGCATGTCCATGTAGGCACCCCTACCCAAGAACCCACACCATAGGCAGCTGCCTACCAGCACACTGGATGGCCTGGGACTGCACACCACTAGCACCACTGGCATAAGGGCATGTCAGCATGGTGGCGGAGGGTTGCTGGTGGTGGAGGGGGCAGTGGCATCTTCCCACAGCAGACCAAGGCCAAACCCTGTTTAGGTGGGTGCCGTGCGGTGCAACAGACAAGGTCTGTCTAACGAACACTAATGGTAGCCCCAGGGAATGATCTTCCTCTGTGGCAACAGTTTGGTGCAATACACACAGCCAGTGTGTTCAGGAGCAGAAGGTCACAGGCTCAAGCCCCAGCTGTGGCTCCTGCAAACCATGTCCCTACATTTTACCCAGTACTAAACTGTGGTAATAAATATGGAACTGTTATTGCAGCTTAAATAAACAAGCCATAAACACCTATATTTTACCCTACAGGGCAGACACCATAAACATGTGCAATCTCTAGAGCAGATTTTCTCATCTGCAGTCCTGGAGGACCAAACACTATTCAGGTGTCATGCTGTCCCTGTGCTGCAATTGTATGCAACGCACCCATTGTATGCAAATATATCTCTTGCATATTCATTAGGGACAACATGAAAACCTGAACCATGTTTGGCCACCAGGACTGCAGTTGGGAAACTCAGCCCTAGAGCAGCGGCCAACAGGGGCATAAGCACCCACACCCACAGACTCCACTATCCAAAGCCTCATGGAGAGTCAGGCTGTTGAGTCCTGCGCGGAGCAGCATCTCCCAATACTAGCATTTGTATACCTTAGCAATGTCACCCTTAACTTGGGAACATGTTACACATATATCAAAAGATTGCTATGAGTAATGGCAGATAACAAATCCTAAGTTAAACACAATTTGTTGACAGAGCTGCATCATAGCAACCTTTCTGATATCTGTGGAGTGTGTTTCGGTTTTGGCTTCTGACAGCGTTTACCACCCCGGGGAGTGATCCCAACAGTATTCTGTACCATAGCCATGCCTGCACTGCGCCCAGGACTGGTGTGGCGGCCAGGGCTGCAAAAAACCTCTATATTTGCACAATGCTGGCATAGGTGTGGGAGGGTTTGTATGTCTATCTAGTGTGTTGTGGCTGCCTGCACCTTACTGAGCCCACAATGCTTGCACTGTTTCCAGTGTTAGACTGCCAATGTGCATAATGAGGAGCAAGGTACTGTGGGTATGGCCTAGGCAGGATGGCTTGGGCAGGATGCATCTGTACAGGGCATAGGGCAATGGCTGGGACATTGTAGTGCCCAACCACCACCTGCACGGACAGGGTGGCCACAGCATGTCATGCTGGGAGGTCACTCTCACCCTGACTGAGCAGTGACCACAGCATGGCTAGGTTCCCCCATAGTGCTATACAGTATTTTCCTCAAGTGATATTTATGGGTTCCCTTTTCTGGGCCCCAATCACTGGCATATCTGTTTGGTGTGTGTGCTCACATCCCATTTTTGGGTGCACACAGCTCCTCCAGGAACATGCACTATGTACTAGCTAGCAGACTGTTGGCAGTTAGTATGTATATGGTTGGAACACCTTGCAGGATGCAGCGGGTGGAGACTGACTTTGCCCTCTGCTGGTGAATATCAGATAGTGGTGAGGGGGGGGGGGGAAGCTGAGCTGAGCTTTTCCAGCATTCTGCCTGTCTGTCATTGCCTTATTGATGTGTACAGATCTGCATTTGACTGCCCTGTAAGGTGCCTGTTCCCCAGCAGGACGGGGTTGATGGTCCCCTCTACTGCCACCATTGCAGAGATGTACAATGTGGATCGGTTAGTGAGAGCTCCTGTCCCCCATCCTGAGCCCCAGAGGGCAGGTTGGGTGGCACTACATAATCTGCCTTGGGGTCCAAATACCCTCCCCCCCTTCCCTTCACTTATAACATGTGACCATGGCACCCACACAGGATATGCACTATTCTGGATGCATCATAGTCCACAAGAGCTAGATGTGACTGGGAAATACAGATGGACGCAAGTGTATCCTAGGTGTGTCTGCAAGGACTACCTATCACACACTGACACTAATTTATTTATTTATTTAATTCTCTTATATACCGCGCTATTCTGCATCAGTGCGGTTTACATTGAACAAACTGAAATTACATTGAACAGGGCATTATAACTTGGAGATAACTATTTTACAGGGAACATCGGCTATGGAGGGTTAAGTGGCTTGCCCAAGACCACAAGGAGCACCTGTGGGACTAGAAACCCTAGTCCTTCCGGCCCAAGGTTGCTGTCCTCTAGTGGGATTTGAACCCCCGACCTTCTGGCCTGAAGTACCTTGCCCCAACCACTAGGCCACTCCTCCACTAATGACAACCTACAACATAATCTATCTCAGCAAAGCCAGGTGCTGCGGACCTGGTGCTGGCCGCCCCACCTCACCCTCAGCGTGAGCATAGGACCCGCACAATGTCACGGTCTGTAGCTACTCTGTGCCAGTAACACACACGGTCAGTTCCCCCTACCAGGCCGAGGTGCTGTGGGGGTGCATACCCCATCTTGTGATCAGCTGTAAACTGCTGATCTGCATGTGCAGTGCATCATGGGTACTGGTGGGTTTACTCTATCCTGGTAACCACAGCAGACAGTTTGTGTGGTGACCTGCAGTCTTTCTGTAGCCTGCCAGCAGTGTGGTAGCAGCTGTAATGATGTAGCCCACTGGTTACTGCAATGACTGTGGAGGCAGAGGTCATGGGTTTGATCCCACAGTGGGTGTTATTTAATATGGCTGTCTGAGACTTTTCCTTTTCATTTAAATCTGTGCTGCCAGCAAAATGCACTCTCACAGTGCTGTAACCTTAAGGTGCCTCATAAGGTGCCCTATACAGTGCCATATGAAGCGCCCTATAGGGCACATTATAAGGTGCCTTGGCAGACAGTGCACTTTATAATGTGCCCTATAGAGTGCCTTATACAGCACCTTAGATTATGGCACTGTGAGGGTGTTTTTGCTGGCAGCACTAACTTAAATTAAAAAAGGAAATGCCTCAGACGGCACAGATTTAAATTGAAGGGTAATGCCTCAGAAAGCCTTCTTACATAACACCACTGTGGAATCAAAACCATGACCTCTGCCTCTACAGTCATTTGCCTACAGGCCTGGAAACTGCCTTAGCTGTGGGTCTCCCCTATCCCAGTAAGCACAGCAGAATGCATGTGCGTTGACGTGTAGTTGTTATGTAGCCAGTCCTAGCTATGACAATGGCCATAGAGGCATAGCACACTGGCTAGCACAATGACTATACAGCCAGCTCTTATAGGTTTGAATCCCCAGTTCAACAACATCAGGAAGAATGTCTGAAGTGCCACCTTTTTGCATGGCTGTAACAGTTAGACACATCTCTGTAGTGTGCGGGTAAAGGCAACATACCCACTCACCCTAGTCCTGTAGACTATGGTGGCACTGAGCGTAGGCCATAGAAGGCGCATCACAAGGCGCCACAAGCTAAGGCACCCTATAATGCGCCCGCTGGCCAACACTAGGGAGCCTCACCGCCATAACGTAAACACCAATTCACCAATTAAATTAATAAATGGTGGCGTGGTGGCAAGATCAGGTGTATGGGAACTGGAGAAGCGGCCCATACCGTTAGTGCCACATTTCACTGTTCCAATAAGAATACGATGAAGTGATCTGGGTGTCAAAATCCCACGTGTGCTGTGCGCCATAATTGCACCACGAAGCGCGTAATACCACGAGATAGCATGTGTACGTGCACGACACGGCGCATGCGCCATGTGCATCATCGAGCTGTCGCGCACGTACACGTGCTATCTCGAGAGTGAAAAAATGGAAAGCCATTCACGGAAGCCCGCATTTACCCGGAGGGAGATCAGGATCCTGAGCGAACTAATCTGTACCAGACAGAGCCGTCTGTTCACGGGCGCAGCAAAGAGGCAGGACCTTGCACGGGTGAGAAGGGCATGGGTGCGCCTCACCAGGCGGTACAACTGATCTGCTAACTACCCACGTGAAGTAAGTGTATGGGGACAGGTTAGCTGGTGAGGCCAAGACAGGTGGATGTTGGTCTGGAGGGGGATCAGCGGCTCACTACAGGCGCAGGGGGAGAGTGAACAACTCACTGTAGCGATTTACCTATGTCTGCCTGTGTCTTCCACAATCATCTGCAGCTAAACAGTCACGTAGGCCCTGGTGTGGGTCAGAGGGAATGGCACACCTGTGGGTGGAGCAATGGAGAGGATATAGGGTATGAGAGAGTGACAGAACCGTAAAATATACATGTACCACCATAAACATATTACTGCTTGACCGGAGAGGTAGGGTATACCCCCACGCATAGGTAGAAGGGTGCACACATGGCATGGTGCATGGCACACGGGGCATGGTATAATGTATGTGCGTTGATTGGCGGTAGTGCATACACCCCAACCCTAAGGGAAATAGGGAGGCACATGTGACCAGGGTGACAATATGGGGGACAGGGTACTCAGGGGAGTACAGTGGCAAACACCGGAGACGTGCACATAGGTATAATCAGGTTTAGTCATCTTTATTGGCACACAGTGACCTGTTCCCCGCAATCACGACCTGCATGGCTTCCTACGTCCACGGTGACCGCAGCCCAAGCCACCCCATTGTTCTGGTTCCGCTGGTGCTGCCTCTGGGGCTGGGGCTGGCTGCTGGGAACGCCCAGCCATGGCCTCCTGGGCATCTGCAATCCGCAGTAGCGCCGCTGCCATCACCTCAGCTGTGCCACGCAGCTGGCTCACCTCCTCCCAAAATCCCATCAGAGTCTGATGAGTGGCTGTGGGTGAGACACAAGGTGATGTGTGAGACATTTGTTGCACCCCTCACCGTGACTCATGCACATGTCTGGCGTACCCCAACAGACCGGTCCGCAGAGCAATCATGTATGCGATGGCTAGCAATGCAGTACCATGTTTACATCAGTATGTCCAATATCCATCCTCAGGCCAGGAAATGATCCTGCTGAGGGGTCGTGGAAATCACATATATGACACATGGTACTGTGTTGCAGTTCATTGTGTCACTGCTGTATCTGCACAATGGTTGTATGGGATAAGTTGGTTAATGTGGGGATTCATGGCACACAGATAGATATCTGGGGGGGCGCTGTTCACTCTAAACCTGACGCACAGTACTGAGTACCCCGACTATCTATGCTGCGTACCACAACCCAGGGAGAGGGGTCCGGCGAGTAAGCTGTATAGGTGATCTGGGGTAGGTGTGTACCACTGTACATCTCCATGGGGTATTTGGTGGTGAACAGTAGGTGGATGTTTGAGCTCATTAACATGATGACATCAGACGGCACACGCTACAAGGGGGGGGGGAGTGCACATGGCACCCCCCCCCCACTACACATACTAAACTATGTGCTATGGTGTCATATAATATTAGGGGGCACATGGAATGTCATTGTGGATGTTAAGAACATAAGAACATAAGATATGCCATACTGGGTCAGACCAAGGTCCATCAAGCCCAGTATCCTGTTTCCAACAGTGGCCAATCTAGGTCGTACGTACCTAACAGTTTCCCCAAAAGACACAGGTTCCGCAATGCTTGTACTGGGTCAAGCATTGATATCCTGGGTCCCTTCTTAATAATGGTTTATGGACCTTTCCTTCAGGAACTTGTCCAAACCTTTTTTAAACCCAGCTACACTAACAGCCTTTACTACATCCTCCGGTAACAAGTTCCAGAGTTTGATTACACGTTGAGTGAAAAAATATTTTCTTTTATTAGTCTTAATAGTCTTACCACACTAATTCTTGGTCTTCTTCTGAATGATCAACAATGAAGCCACAAATTACAAGTCGTTCACTATAACACTTCAAGAATTGGAGTACTTCCAAACTCCTTCCTGGTTTTTATAATACAGGCACGTTTAAATGATTTCGAAGGTCTCAGACTTATATTCTTTTTATTTTTATTTTTACATAGCACGTTAATATAAGATTCCCTGAGGAAGCTGGAGTCGTGAAATGCATGAGCGGTACCTGGGGAAGCGTCGGGATCAGACACATAAAAAGAAGGGAGCTAGGCGATAAATAGCCTACAGCTAAGTGTATAGTTTCCATAACGTTTTTATTGACTGCACATGTTTTCTGAAAATTCTGGTCCAGGGAAGTGATAAACCTGGTTACCGATGTAAGTCATAGCACTAGCTGTTAGTGTATTAGCTCCGTCAAAGTGATTATGAATCAAAGGTCATTGATGCTATAAGGCACAGCACAGAAATGAGATGTTAATTTGAAAAGCAGTGCCGATCTAAGTCTGAGACCTTCGAAATCATTTAAACGTGCCTGTATTATAAAAAACAGGAAGGAGTTTGGAAGTACTCCAATTCTTGAAGTGTTATAGTGAACGACTTGTAATTTGTGGCTTCATTGTGGATGTTCCGTCAACCCCCAGGGGGCTTGTTGTGTTTTCTGTTAACCACCTTCCGCATCGTGCCTTGATGAGGCAGTATGAGCCCGCAGCTCCGCAAGGATGACATCCATGCTGGTGTGTGGGGTGTGTGATGTCCCCGGCGCCTGCATTGTGTGGTGACTCCCCTCCGACTCTGTGTCCTCCACAGCCCGTGTGCTGCTGCTACTGGCCCCCACTTGTGCGTCGGCATCCGCTGCCCTGTCCTCTGCCTCAGGCACCATATTGCTTCCTGGGATCTCCCCGCCAGTGCTGTCTGCGTCCCTGGACTCGCCGGCCTCTGGCCCCTCAGCATCCTCTGGTGCCGGCACATCCCCTTCCTCATATGCCTCCATGGCCTGGATGTCACCTGGGGGGTAGAACAGGGTACACAGCAAGGATGAGTTAGCGCAGGTCACATATCTACACCTGTGTAGTACATCCCTGCCAACAGCAATATGGTGTCCGCCTGTACCTGATGTTACTGCACCTACAATGGGGACAGCACATGTGTGTACAGTGTGCTGTACCTGACCGGGGGGGGGGAGGGGCAGCCTCTCGCACTGGTGGAGCTGTGTCACATTTGCTGTTATGTTGAGAGGGATGGGGTTGCGATTGGCGGGCCCACTTTATGCAGCACTAGGTATGCACTGTGCGTATGACCTTGGATGCGGGCTCAGCGCTACATGTGGCCAGGGTGTGTGTGGGAGCCCTGAGTGGGATTGTGGCCTGTCAGTATGTGTGAGCAATGTGTATGCATTGGCCTGAGTGGTATGGACGGCAGGTGTTGCAGCATTCGTCCAGGTCAGCCAGACGTGTGTGGGGACTGCCACTCTGGTAGCCACTGTGCGGTGTGTGTGGACAGCTATCACATACTCGGTGTGAGTGGTGGGTTGTTTCGGAGAATGGGTGGAGTGATGCTGGGCATGTGGTTGCACCGTGGTGGGGGGGTCATGGGAATGTGTCTGTGGCATTGCAGTACCTGTACAGATGATGGCCCCAGATGGCATGGGGTTTTGGCTAGGTGCAGTTGGTACGGCTGTGGCAATGTGCACCCCAATGTCTTGTGAGGGTGGGTGGGGGATCCCCACTGTATGTTGGCCAATGACAGAGTGTGATGTGTTGGACATCTATGTGATGTGGTCGTTGGGGTTTGTTTGCATCTACCTCGCCATCACAGTGTGATAGGCCGTCCTCTGTCACTGTTCTGGGATATGTCCCTGGACAGGTAATCTCATACACACGTCATAGCTGTTATAGGTGGTGTGTGCGGGTCCCCCCAGGTCAATGTTTTCTGGCCTAGTTGAATGTCCCTTCTGTCTGTGTCCCCCTGTCATATAGTGGTGTGTGCCTGGCTGCAGATGTATGCTGTTCTGTGTGACCTATATGCCAGGTACGAATAGCTGCTGCATGTGCTGGGTTCATGGGGTGGAGGGTGTTGGGCCCCCCTGTATTTACAGTCATCTGCCCCACTCATGCACAGTCAAGGGGGGGGTGGCACTCCGCCTGGCTGGGGGACTGCCCCCCCCCCGGTTCTGTACACCTGTGCAGTGTTCTACGACATCCAGGACTGTGGCTGTCATGCATGCAGCCCCAGGTACCTGTCACACCCACTCTGTACCTACACAGCCATGTTTTGCTGGATATGTGGACCCCAGTTGCCTGTGTTAGGGCACATGTGTTCTCAGGACATAGGCCCCCACCTTCCCGTCCATGGTTGGCATGTGCTGGGCCGTGAGCTGTACATATGCAGCATATCTCTGACCTACCTGCCTGTGGATGGGTGGTGTCCAGTGCTTCAGGAAGTCCACGCAGGTAGATGGGGCCAAGACGGTCTGCGAGTTCCTGCTCAGGGGTGTCAGGGTTTGGGCAAAGAGCCCACCCTCTCCGGTGCCCATGGCATGTTGCCTCTCTGCCACCATGTGTGCACGGACATCACGCTTAATGTCATTAAATCTTTTCCTCAGGCTATCCAGGCCCCCCTGCCTGGGCTACGGCCTCCTGGATCTCCTCCCACACGTGTATCTGCGTGCCCACAGTGGTGCTTGTGCTCAGCCGGCCATAGAGCACCTCATACCTCTCCAAAACACTGGCCAGCAGGATGCTGTTTTCCTGCTGGTTGAATCTAACAGCCCTCCTCCGTTCCTCGCTGGCACCGGTATATGCCTATGTTTGGTGCTGGGTGGCCCCTGGATGGGCTACGACACACCTGATGGGCTTGCAGCCACCACCACAGGACCACCTCTCCCTGATGGCTCTGGGTCCCGCTGAACATGTGTCTCACCCTCCTCCCTCCCTGCTATGTCCTGCCACTCCATCTCATTGCCCTCTGTGCCCTCTCCATCCCTGTCACACATCATCACCCCTCCTGTTCTTCCCCTGCTACTCCCTTCCCTGCCCCTCGGCTCCTCTGCTCCACCTCACGCCTGCACCTCACCGCACCTCCCCTCCTCTCCCTGCCGCCTGCTCCTCAGATCACCTCCTGTTTCTCTCGCGTGCTTCTTTCCTCCCCTCCTCTCTCTCTCTCTCTTGCCTGCTCCGCAACACACCTCTCCTCACCTGCTATAGTCATGATCTCATCCTCGCCTGCTCTACAACTCGCCTTCTGTCTCCATCGCCTACACAAACCCCTCAGCGTGTACCATGTGTGCATGTATATTTATGTGTTTTTCTACGTGTGCGCATCCTTGTGTGCATTGCGCATGCGCAGCAGTGCGAGTGTGCAGGCTGCACATGTTGCACATGTGCAGGGGAGATGCAGGAGGTGCGTGCCCGGGACCCATGTGATGAGTGCCAGTCCGCGCATGTAACATAAGGCCAGCCGCATGCGTGTAACAGCACGCAGCACATGCACGTCTCACGCTCACACACATGCACAGCGCATGCGCAATGTGGTGTCCCCATGCATGCACCTTCTGCATCTCCCCTGCACATGCGCAACATGCGCAGCCCCACGCTTGTGCCACTGTGCATGTGCAACGCGCAGCCCTGCGCTTGTGTTGCTGTGCATGCGCAATGCGCGCAGCCCCATGCTTGTGCTGCTGCACATGCGCAATGCACGCAAGGATGCGCACATGTAAAAAAACATAAGTACACATGCACATGTGTTACACACTGAGGGGTTTGTGTAGGCAAGAGAGACGAGGAGTGTGGTGTTGGTTGTTGGTGAAGCAAGGGAAGTGTCAGAGGCAGGTTTGGTGTGGAGAGTGGCTGGGTTGGTGAGTGCTGGTGGAGTTGTGTGGCTGGGTTGGTGACTGGTGGGTGAGGTGAGTATCTGAGTTTGAGAAAGTTAGAGGAGTTGAGGGGGATGGAGTTTATGGCGGGCTTTGTGGTTGCTGCATGTGCAGTGTGAGGTAAGCAGGGGCTGCGGTTGCCTAACGGGGGAGATGGTGTTCATGAGGCTGAGGCACAGGGCATGGGTTTAGTCCCGCTGCAACACAGACCTGCAGCCATGGGGGCAGGCCAGGCAGGGGCTGTGCCGGCACGGCGCAGGAGGCGTGCGGAGTTGCAGGCTCGCCAGCCTCGCCTCTACAGGCCCAGGGCCCAGCTACAAGGCATGCGTGAGGACCAGGTCATCTCCCTCTACCGCCTGAGCATGGGGGCTATTATGGAGCTCTATGAGGATCTAAGACCTGACCTCGAGCCCCTGACTGGTTGGTCACATGCCATACCAGATTTGGTCAAGCTCCTTGGGGCCCTACATTTCTTTGCCTCTGGCTGTTTCCAGTCATCTGTGGCCGCAGTGGGTGGCATGAGCCGGCCAACCTTCTCATGCTGTCTCCACCAGGTACTGCGTGCCATGATCAGCCGGGTAGGGAAATACATTGCCATTCTCAACACTAAGCAACAGTGGGGGATGCTGAACCAGGCCTTTGAGGCGTTTGCCGGGATACCACACATGATGGGAGCTATTGATTGCACACATGTTGCACTGGTCCCGCCCAGAGACAGGGAGGTAGTGTTCTGCACCACAAACACTACCATTCCCTGAATGTTCAGGTTGTATGTGATGCAAATATGCATATTCTGAATGTGGTCCCTAGGTTTGCAGGGTCCACCCATGACTCCTATATCCTGCATCACTCGGCACTATTCAGACAATTTGAGAAAGGACAGTATGAGGACTGTATACTACTGCTGGATGTATATTTCTCATCTCTGATGTGATCCTGTGTTTCTGTCAGGATGTTTTGTGTATTTGGTTTGCACGTACATACTTGTGTCCATTTGGGTGGACATCAGCTCCTGCTTTAACGTTCCACATTTCTTTCTGCAGGTGATTCAGGATATTGGTGTCACCCCTGGTTGCTGACCCCTGTGCGTCAACCACGGACATGTGCAGAGAGGAGTTACAATGAGGCCCATGCCTCCAGCTGCTCCATCATAGAGCACACCTTTGAGTCGCTTCAGGTGTCTGGATAGGACAGGCGGGGCCTTACAATACAAACCACAGACTGTGGCAGAGATCATTATAGCCTGTTGCATCCTGCACAACATTGCTCTCAGGCACCATATCCCTGTCCAAATTAATGAGGATCTGGAGGATGATCCTACATGCCCTCCTGTACGTGGCCGTGGTGACACACATGAGGGCACAGCAGTCAGGCGGCAGGTGATTGAGGAGGTCTTCTCATGTAAGTATGGTATATGTTGCCACATACATTTGTTTAGATATGTGTGTACTACTACTACTAGTGAACATTTGTATCCCAATAGCAGTAAGATGCAACACTGTACTGACATGTAACAGACACTGCCTGGCCATCCCAGCTTACAATCTAGTCATGACTGAAACGCAGAAGATGTGAGCAGGGCACAACAGCGGGTAGAGGTGGATTATGTGTGTCGGGAGTAGTAGGCTTGTGGGAGGTGGTAAGCTGTCATACATGATTTGTGGCTGATTGGGATAGGGGCTGCTGTACAGCCACAGGTAGTTAGTTTGAGGCTTTGGATGCAGCAAGGTGAAAGGCGTGTAGTTATGTGGTCAACAGTAGGAGAGCGGCCCATAGATGAGACCAGTTGCCTAGACGTTTGTGTTTCACATTTTGTAATATGAGCTGATTGATTGGTTGGTATACTCTGCTGAGCAGGGACTGTGTGTTAGTTGTTTCTGTATAGCACTACATGTGATACTTAGCACTATATACATGCTCAGTAGTAGTTGGATTATTGGTATTTGAGATCAGTAAGGGAAGTTACTGCAACACCACAGTGTGCCTGTATTTATAGGTCAGCACGTAGCCTTGACATGGATGCAGAGACGGATAGGGAACCTGTGAGGTGACAGGGGGAGTATTATTGCCATTATGTGTGTGGCTGTAGAATAGCCATGCAGTGCAGTGTTGCATATTTTCAGGCAGACAGAGTTGATTCAAGGCCAGATCAGCAAGGTATAGGTTACAGTAGGCAAGCCGGGATCTGATTAGGGGGGGGATTTGGGTTTTAGTTGTGTTTTCAGGGAGGACTGGAGAAATATAGCTGATGACATCTAGATATAAACCACAAGCCTCAACTACAAGCTGGGTATGTGTGTAGAGGAGGAGAGTGAAGTCCAAGACAACACCTACATTGTGGACCCTAGAGAAAGGAAGTTATGGCCACACACACAAAGACGCTCTGATGGAAGGGGAGGGTTTAGATGCACATATGGGATATCCATGCTTTGCCATTATCAATTTCACAGAGTGGGATGACATGGAGCCATCAATGTCAGGTGGCAAGCAGACATCGGGGTGTGGTTTAGCAGACATAACTCAGGCATCGAGAGATATATTTGCAACTCATCAGCACACAGCTGGTAATGTAAGTCAAGGTATGAGATAGACACACCAAGGAAATTTCCCTGTGTTACAGGAACTGACAGCGGGGTAGCAGAGAACATTGAGACACCAGAACACACACTGAAGGGGCAGTGGGAGAGATATGGGGGATACAGGATAGTACTGTGGCCTTAGAGCCGAACAGGGACACGGTAGCGAGGAGACAGTTCTGTTCCACATTTTTATGGAAGCAGTGAGGTGAGGAAGGGGACGGACAGAGTACACACCCTTGTAGTTTGCCACACACACTTCAGTGATAGCTTTACCATGAAACAAATCTGTACAGTGTGATGGGGAACAGTCAGTCTGTAAAGGATCTTGGGGAGTCTGCGAGCTGAGTACATGAAGGTGTAGTGTGTGTTGCACAGCTACAACATGACATATGTATGTTTCTCTTGTGTTCCTCAATCCACAGGACATACTTGGTGACCCTCCTGGTGCTGTGGTGCATTGGCAGCTGACTGCATGTCATCCAACATGCAGTAGTCTGGGGTATGTGGGCCTACAGCTACTTTGTCTGTGACGACAGTCAGGGGGAGCACATGTCTGAGGTGATCTGTTATATTGTACATATGTTGTTGTTCACCTCTTTGCCCTGCACCCCCATACCCCATATGTTGCTGTTGGCACACATATCCACATTTTTTCCTAGCCAGTTCGTCTTCTCCAACACTGTCTCTGGGACACGTCCAACAGAGCTGCGTGTGTGTGCAGGTCCTAGGTGTTCGGGTGGTGGGCTGCACGTACACTCTTCCCTGACATTGTAGCATCAGCCAATATATCCGCGGTCGTTTTATCAGAGGGAAATATACTGTTGAAGCTTAAGGTGAAACCATCTATTGGTAAAGATAGCTCCGATTGTAAAATATCTATGTGCTCAAGCACCAAACAAAAATCATTTACCCTCTAATAATCATATAGAAGTGCAGATAATTAAACGAAAATGAACCAGTGGTCTCAGTTTAAAATTTTACAACTCGGGATAACTTGTCCCGGAGCTGTGAACTCCGATTACATCAACGACCACATATACGGTCATATATCTGCTTATTGAGCATTCATAAATGAAGTGAAAATCAGAACTTATCTGTATATTTGAAATTTCAAATATTCAGATAAGTTCTGATTTCCACTTCATTTATGAATGCTCAATAAGCAGATATATGACTGTATATGTGGTCGTTGATGTAATCGGAGTTCACAGCTCCGGGACAAGTTATCCCGAGTTGTAAAATTTTAAACTGAGACCACTGGTTCATTTTCGTTTAATTATCTGCACTTCTATATGATTATTAGAGGGTAAATGATTTTTGTTTGGTGCTTGAGCACATAGATATTTTACAATCGGAGCTATCTTTACCAATAGAGGGTTTCACCTTAAGCTTCAATTGTAGCATCAGCCAACAGCAGTGTATCATTGCATTTGACAAGCCTTTATCTCCACTAATCTTCAATTGTGCACATACAGGACGTATGCTATTGCTGGCACGCTCACCTTAGCATACTGTGTGGGTGTGTGTTATTGGGTTGGCTGTGTGATGATACAGCGTGCAGGCATTTTTTATTATCATGTGGTGTGAGGGGTCTGTACACCTGGGGAGCTGTAGTGACTGTGCTATCTCTACCTTACTGCTGTTTACCTTGTGAACATTGTGGACATGTGGTGTGTTGTGAGCTGACCTATCTCTTGTGTGCTGACAGACCACTGCACAACAGCATTTTTGTATCACAGATATCGCCATAATGTGGACATGCATCAACAGTGGCTGGACATGGGGACGTGGTGATTCTGCACATTTCAATGACATCGATGACATAACGGAAACTTGGATCACGGACACCGACTCAGCAATATTGAACCAGATAACCAAACCCGGCTACAACTTGTATAACTGCCCTCACACCAACAAAAGAGGTGGAGGAGTTCTCATCGTAGCCAAGGTCAACCTGCAACTCTCAAGCACATACCTGAATTCAAATATAGACATCGACTTGCTTAAAGTGGAAAACCCAGCTTTATCCATCTGCCTGATATACAGATCCCCCTCGCTGCACCATGAATCACTTGCCTCAGCACTAGAAAACATATCCTCCACACAACCCAAGAAATTCCAAATCATCCTAGGAGACCTAAACCTAGCATCAATGCAAACTACTCACGCAAATACCTTCTTGGAAGCCATGACTCAACTAGGATATCAACAACTAATAAATGACGCCACCCATGACAAGGGCCACTCTCTGGACATGGTCTTCACTCCCACGATTAAACAGAGCAATGAAGAGAAACCTCTGATAAAGATAAACAAAGTACCATGGTCCGACCACCATCAAATCGATATACGGATAAAACTACCCTCATTACCAAAGGACGCGAAAGCACAGAGAGTGATACACCAACAAAGAAGATTCCGCAAACTCAACTTGGAAAGTCTTATAAGTACCATTAAGACCCACATTGATTTGGAAAACATGGACCTCAATGCTCTAACAAACAGCTGGGACACTGGAATCCAGGCTGCAGCGCACCCAAAATGGAACACTCCCCCGAACCCAACTAAACACCAATCTGAACCCTGGTACACAGTAACGCTAACCAAAATGAAGAGGGAACTCAGAAAGCTTGAAAAAAAATGGAGACAAATCAAATCCATTGAACACAAGACCGAGTACCTCAATCTCCTCTCAAAATACAAAGAAGAGGTCAACGCCGCCAAAAGGACACACCACACCAACCTATTAAACAAAGCTATCAATAAGCCTCGTGAACTATTTGAACTAGTGAAATCACTAACCAAAACATCCCAGGCAGACCACTATGATAACGTAATCAAACCCCAAACACTGGCAGACCACTAGGCAAACAAGCTGACCGCAACCTCGCCCACTCTCTGTTTGGACCCAACATATCGGAAAACCAGTGTGGAACAGGAACAGCCATGGAGCAACTTCCACAACATTGATGATCAGCAAACTATCAACATAATAACAAACATCAATACCACCACATCTCCGCTAGATCCCTGCCCAGCTGCTTGGGTCAAAGCGGCAAAAAAAGATATTGTCCACCAAGTCTCGCATATTGTGAACCAATCACTACAACAAGGAATCATGCCTGCTGAACTCAAGAAATCTATAATAAGGCCAATTCTAAAGAACAACTCACTCAACAAAGACGACCCAGCATCCTACCGCCCCATCTCCAGCATATCTTTCCTAGCAAAGATCATTGAAAAGGCAATCCTTATACAACTACAAGATCATCTGGATGACCATGAAACCCTGGATAAGCAGCAATACGGTTTCAGACAACATCATGGGGTCGAAATGCTTTTAATAGCACTGCTTAACAACCTCCTCAAAGGCCTTGAAGACAAAAAGAAAATGTTTATACTCATTTTCATTGACATCTCTGCCGCCTTTGATACTGTCCATCATGGAATCCTCCTTAACAAGCTTGAATCGATAGGAATATTGGGAACCCCCCTAAAATGGTTCTCCTCTTACATAACCAACAGAATGCCACAGGTGCAATTCAATGGCAAAAAGGCAGAAGCATTCTCTCAAACCCAAGGCATACCTCAGGGCTTGGCTCTCTTGGCACTACTTTTCAACATTTATATGCAGCCCCTCTGTGATATTTTCCAACAACATAATATTAACTACCACATTTATGCTGATGATATTATGCTATACACACAATTGGATACCACTGACCCTAATTATACTCAGCTTGAAACATGCCTGAACAAGATGTTAAAATGGTTACAGCAAAACAACATTACGATCAACCATAAGAAAACTGAGGTGATGTATATATCCAGTAAACCAAACTTTGAACCTCCTGCGACAATCACCCTGTGTAACAATACGTTCAACACAAAGAATGAAATCATATATCTGGGAGTCACGTTTGACAGCAACCTAAAGATGGAAAACCACCTACGCAAAACCAACAAGGCCATTTTCCACAAGCTTAGAGTGCTACAACCTCTACGGAATATCATCGAACCTTGCGATTTTAGGTCTGTTGCGCAAGCACTCATTATGCCACACTTAGACTACTGCAATGCCATCTTACAGGGTCTTCCAAAGAAAACACTAAATATTCTGTAAATGGCCCAAAATGTGGCGGCGAGAATCATCATGCAAAAAAACATTGCTGAACACTTCACACCTGTATTGATCGAGCTGCATTGGCTACCCATTGCTGCCAGGATACAATATAAAACATTGATAACCACGTTCAAACTCATACATAACATAGCGCCATCCTTTCTCTCCACCCTTATCAGCATGCAACCAACCAACAGAGACAGGAGAAACATCAGCTCAGACACACTACACGTTCCAACCGATATCAGATCTGTCAAATCCAGTACCAGCCGCCGAGCATACTCATACTCTGCCCCGACCCTCTGGAACCAACTACCACCTGAGATACGAGCGATCAAAGACCTTATTGCTTTCAGGAAAAAACTAAAGACACATCTATTCCAGTGTCAATACAATTCGATGTAAATCCCAGTGGGCTACAAGATGACACAAAATGAAACATGAATTCTGCTCTGTAAAAATTGTAAATATGTAAATTCTAACTCCTATCCTTAAGACCTTATTACTGTGTGCCATGCCTTCCCTTCAAATCAATGTGTTTATACCCCAAAATTTCTGTCATGATTTGACATTTCCCAATCTGTAATCAAACCGCTACTGATCGCTGGAAGTAGCGGTATACAAGTGTGTACTAAATAAATAATAAATAAATCTTCTCCCTTCACTGTGACGTGTTGTGGCCTTTGAGAGCCGCAGGGGATGCCAAACAGACACTTGATGCAAACACACGGTAGGTTGCACCTTTGGTCTTTTGGGAATAACATCAGCCTTTACATGTTAATGATTTACTGTTTGTTTCATGGACATTTCATGTTGGGTCTCTGTACACGAACGCTAATGCACATGGGGTGGAACTGTGAAATGTCTGTGTAACATGGGCATGGACATGACCATATCCATGTGACACCCTCGTCTGCGGTTCCAATTCCAAATGTCCACAACATGCACTGTGTTCTGTGTTGTGATCATATTATGTTTGCCTGTGTGACGTTTCATTATGTACATATTGATGTCTGACTCTCTGCAATTTGGGCTGATGTTGCAAGCAGCATACCAATACATTGTTTATCCTCTTCTGACACAGGGCAGAGGGCACACAAAGCACATCTACTACAGTGCATCCGGCGTCACCATCACCCACCTGTTGGAGGACACAACAATACCATGGAACAATCCTTGGGAAATGGTGCCATAGGATGTTTGACCTCTGCGAGTGGGACACATGCCTAGGATGGACAGTATTATTGTTGGACTGCTACTTTGGGCATGACAGGCCTGTCCAACACACCATTGCTGCCGTGCTCTTGCTGGGTGTCATTTTCATCGCAGGAGACACACATGACCTTTCCAGTACTGTGGCATATTGGGATGTCACACTTGACTATGCATGCCCAGGGTTTCAAGGACAGTCTTACCATGACTTGTTGGATTGCAGACACCCTTTGCACTGTGGACACTGTGTACTGGTCCCCACATGTGCAGCAGGGACTGACCTTGTCGCTGTATATTGTACATCCTTATGACATTGTGTTGTTGTGTTTTGCCCATGTGTGTGACATGGAACACAGGATACGCTCATCTGTTTGGTTCAACACGAGCATACAGCCATGCATGTGGCACGGGGGGAGCAATGGAGAGGTCCTCTTGTCCATGTCCACCTATCCTCCACTTGAACATGACACAGTATTTGCCACCACACCACTTTACTGCACACCAACATCTTGGATTGATGTTTGCACTCACCAAGGGTGTTACAGTGCATGTGTGGCATCACTGTATCATGTTTCAACGTACACGGTGCATGTGCATGTGACTGACTATGTTGATGCAACACAGCATGTGGCAATATGGCTTCTGTGTGGTTTACTGTAACATGTTTGACCTTTCTTTCCATCTCTATATACAGGTTATTGTGTCTGTTTACTGTACAGACGTGACGCTCTGCATTGATTTACAAACCTAGCATTGCATGTCTGTACAGTCCTATTTATCCCCTGAGGTAACGACACTCACATTGCCCCATTATATTTGGAGTGTGGCAGTGTGAGTGTCCATTTTCTTCCTTCATTTGTGCATTCCATGTACCGTGATATATGTGTACAGACACTGTATCCACACCAACCAGTGCAGGGGACCCTCTGCATAGTGTTATCTCTGCATGTTTCTGCGGTTTGTTTCATTTGAATTCTCTGTGTTCATGTGCTTCTGCTACCTGTTAGCATATCCTCATTGTGCATTTGACGATTGTTTTGGGTTACATTGTTGCTGCTTTGATTCCTATATCAGGCATTATGTGACAGTGGTAACATATTTATTTTATTATTTTATTTATTAACATTTCTTATATAGCGCGCTATTATAATCAGTGCAGTGTACAGTTGAACAGAACATACTACAATGCAACAGGCCACATTGAGTTTACATTGAACAGGGGTAGTAAAACATGGAAGTAACCGGGGAAACTATTTGCAAATTATATTTCTCTTTTATATATGGATATTTATAATAGACATGTGTTCGCAAGTCAGGGGGTGAATGTAGGGGGAGAGCTGATTAACCATTCTCTTGGGGGGCTGAGCAATGGGGCGGTTTGGATAGGAAGACAGGGTGATGGCTGTGTGTTTTCCAGAATTGGATTCAGGGTAATGTTTTAGAAACAGGTGGTGTTTGAGGGCTTTTCTAAATAACGCTAGGTTCGCGATGGCTCAAATTTCAGTTGGGAGGGCATTCCAGGCCCTAGGTGCGAATATGGAGAAGGCTCTATTAGCTGTTGTCTTTGTGCATTTTGTCAACATCTTAGGGATTTCTAGTGTGTTCATCAGGGTGGATCTCCTGTTTCTGTTGACCGGCGTGCTGTGGATAAGTTTACTGATGGGCGTGGGGGGCTGGTTTTTTAGGGTTTTGAATGTCAGGACTAGGGTCTTGTAATGGATTCTGGCTTGCAGGGGTAGCCAGTGGAGGTTCTTCAGGACTGGCATTATGTGGTCTGACCTTGATAGTCCTACAAGTACTCTCGCAGCTGAGTTCATGGCAAGTCGGAGCGGGCTTAGTGTTGACTGTGGAAGTCTGTGGAGGATGATATTAGCGAAGTCAAGATGTGGGATCACTAAGGCTTGGAAGATCGTCCGGTAGTCGGTGAAGTCAAGTAATGGGCAGAGATGACGTATTGTTCGGATCTTGTGGTATATTGCTTTCATGGTGTTTCTCACATGTGCTGACATGTCGAGCCGTTGGTCGAGTTTAATGCCTAGATAGCGAATTGTGGATTTAGTCTTCAACTCAGCGTTGTTGACTTGTAATGAGGAAGGTGGTGTAAACTTCTGATTTCTCGTGACGAATAGAACATTGGTTTTGCTGTGGTTAATCCGTAGGTTCTGTGTGAGGAGCCAGTCTGCTACTGCTTCAAAGCATCTTATTATTGGTGAGAAGTCTGGATGATCGATCTTGAAAGGTATATAAATCAGGATGTCATCTGCATAGGCAAGACATTGAACATTAAAGGATTGGATCAAAGCGCAGATGGGCTGCATGTAAATGTTAAACATTAATGCAGATAGAGATGATCCCTGAGGCACACCTTGTTTCAGAAGAAATGGCTCTGAGGTCATGGAACCTGCTCTGACTTGTTGCCATCTGTTGGCCAAGTAAGATTTACACCAATCTAGAGCGGAGCCTTGTATCCCTTTTTCTTTGAGACAATGTAGTAGTATCTCATGGGAAAATTGAAATATATTTCAATATCTGTGTTTACACTTTCTTACTTTTAACAACATATGCTGTTTCATTTGTGTGCCTCCTGTGTTGGCAGACAGATATGTTATTATGAACAGATCATGATTGATGTGTGTTGGGCACTCATCATGCACCACCTACTGTCTACATGCACACATATGTAACTAACGCATTTGGGGCATGCAGCAGCATGTGGGTGGTGGGGGGCTAATGCATACTGCACACCATGCACCTAATGCACATTATCTCTCCTGCCCATCACCTGTGGACGGGCCAGTGACTTTTCTGTAACATGTGGGTTGCTACCCTGCAAAATGGATTTGTCTTGGGACCACTTCTTTTCTCTCACTGTACTTATTCCCTCGGTGGCCTAATCTCCTTCCATGATTTTCAGTATCACCTTTATGCTGACGATTCTCAGATTTACTTCTCTGCCCATGAAGTCTCTGCAGGAATCCAGGCCCATATCTTCGCCCACTTGTCTGATGTTTCTTCCTGGATGTCCTGCCACCATCTAAAACTGAACATGGCCAAGACGGAGCTCATTACATTTTCCCCTAAACCCACCTTCCCCCTTCCTTCTTTCTCTATTTCTGTAGATGACACTATCATTCTCCCTGTTTCCTCAGCTCACAATCTTGGGGTCATCTTTGATTCTTCTCTGCCTTTCTCTGCAGATATCCAGCATAGCACTAAAACCTGTTGTTTCTTTCTTTATAACATCAGCAAAATTCATCCATATCCACCTCCCGTTTAGAGTATTGCAACCTGCTCCTCGCTGCTCTCCCCATGAATCATCTCTCTCTTCTTCAATCTATTCAGAACTCAGCCACAAGGCTAATCTTCCGCCAGCATTGCTACGCTCATGTAACTTCTCTTCTCGAGTCATTTCATTGGCTCGCTATGCATTTCTGTTTCCAGTTCAAACTTCTCCTACTGACCTACAAGTGCATTCATTCTGCTGCTCCTCATCGCCTTCCCTCTCTTATCTCACCCTACACCTCTCTTCGGGAATTCCGCTCCACTGGCAGATCCCTTCTGTATGTGCTCGTCTCTGCACTGCCAGTTCCAGACTTTATTCTTTCCTCTTTGCCGTACCATATGCCTGGAACCAACTACCTGGTCCTCTTCAGTTCCAAGCTAAAAACTCACCTCTTTGAGGCTGCTTTCGGATACTAACCCTTGTTCTCCTGTCTATCACTCATGAGTTTAAAAAAAGCCCCACATCTCTAGTCCTCCATTTGTTGTGTTTATGTTGCATAGATTGTAAATAAAGACTAGTTTTAAACAAAACAGTTGGAGCAGTGCACACAAATAGATCTCATGCATATTCATTGTGGAAATCCTGAAAAGCAGCCTGCCTGGAGGTCTAGATTGTTTGAACAACCAATGTAAAAGTCAGAGGGGGAGGGAGGAGATGAAAGAAAAATGAATACCAGGATAATGGAAGAAGCTTGACAAGAGGCAAAGATAGTTTGAAATGTAGCATGGATGGTAGAGGTTAGAAGATCTTGTCAAATAAGGAGGAGAGAATAAATGAAAATGTGAACCACAAAGAAGAACAGTTAAATTAAGAAAGGTTTTATGAACAGAAATACTGTGTTAATGTAACCAGAGAGTTAAAAGTAAAAAAAAAAAAATATTGGTGCTTGCTGGCAGGGCCGGATTTACCTATACGCCAGTTACGCAGTTAAATACGTCCATCCTAATATCACACAGAAAAGCCCCTTTTATGTTTATTGATCACTTCAGACTGAAAGGGGGGGGGGGGGCATGTCGCAGGTTTCCCAGGAATAG
Organism: Ichthyophis bannanicus; assembly: GCA_033557465.1. Lineage (NCBI taxonomy): Eukaryota > Metazoa > Chordata > Amphibia > Gymnophiona > Ichthyophiidae > Ichthyophis > Ichthyophis bannanicus. The sequence continues at coordinate 1,156,500,947 of CM066033.1, read as the reverse complement.
GATCCTGTACTTTTGTTTGGTAAACCAGCCTCTGCTGCTCCTTTGGCCTGTTTTTAAAGCTTCTCGTTCCTCCCATTTACTTGTAAAACTGAAGACACAAGGTAGGTGGGCAGTGGTAGGAAGAAACGGCTTGCATGAGGTGTGGGGCAGATGGTTCTAGGATTTGAGGACAGGAGGAGGAGGAGGAGATAATTATGGAAGCTGGAGGTAGGTTTAGTTGAGTTTAGTTATAGTTGCTTGACCACTAGTAGTCATCAAGACGGTGGAAATAGTTTTGGGGGCTGGGGACAGGGGTAGGCGGCAGTACTTTTTTGGAACAAGATGGTTATAAGAGCTGAGGGGAATAATTATGGGATAGATGGCTGCAGAGGTCGCTCACACACGGATTAATGAAATGATAGTACGGAGGCCGGTGCACTACGTTCTTTGCCGCCGGGCAGAGGGGGCCCCGCGGGACAGTCCATGCTGCCGCGGCAGCAGCCAGCATTTTTTTTTAAATTTAATTTTAAAAAAAGCTAACAATTTGTTTATTTTTTGTGGGCCCTTGCCAGTTGTGGGCAGCAGCCAGCGTTTTATTTTTTTTATTAAAGTTTACTTGAGCCGATGGGGGGGGCTGGGACTGGAAATGGGCTGGGGGGGTTAAGACTGGAGGTGGGCTGACACGAAGAAACCAGAAGAAAGTGGCTGGAGCAATTGCAGCTGAAAAAAAATGCACAAAAGGTAGAAAAATCTCTATTTTGAATTTATTAATTGGAATATGTCAGCTCTGGTAAATGTGCATCATTAACGTCTGCGCTTTGTTTAGTACAAGAGCAAATTAATGTATAGTTTTATTTCCACAGTGTTGTACATTCCAAGTTTGGCTTTTGGGATTCCCAGTTTAATTATGACGTCAGGGCCAACAGCGCGCAGCTGATCCGGCCTGCTCGTTTTTATCTTTTCTGGGGGCCCACAATTTTTGTTGGCGTAGGGCCTCACTCAAGGTAAATCCGGCCCTGCTTGCTGGGGCTGCCAATGGCAGCCTGGATGGAATTTTTTTCCCCCTTCAGGGCCCCGGTGCTGCTTTGGGGATGTTCTGGGGGCTGCAGTTCACAGCCAGGATGTTTGCTTTTCTTTTCCATCTGGGCTGCAGGGATAGCTAAAGAATGATAGTGTCTTTTTTTAAATAAAAAAATAAATTGGTGCTACGGGGGCTGCTCGGCTGCTCCAGTGAGCTGCACCCTCACGGCTGTCACTGGGGCCGGCCTGAGGGCATGAGGAGGTGGCAGGGCATGAGGAGATGGTAGGCTGTGATTGGGTGTAGTTGCAGACTGCGGCTTTCCCCTATCACAGTGGCAGAAGCTGTGGGGCATCGGGGAGGGCCGCAAAGGCCTCAGCTATTCCTGACACAGGCCAGGAGACCATAGGACTGATTGAGAGGGAGGGGGGTCCAGAGAGAGGCGATTGGAGCTGGATGGCCCAGAAAAGTGTTGAGGCTATGCAGTGGCTTAAAGGCAAGAACACTTTAGTTCGGGCCAGATTAGGGTTGCCAACTTTTTCACCGAGAAAAACCCGACACCTGTGGCTCGCCATGCTCCACCCATTCTCCGCCCCTAGTCCCACCCCTGCCCCGCCCCCAGCCCCACCCACAAAAATTACCGAGGATACGTGTAGGCTAACTTCCTTGGTCAGATAATAATTAAACTGGGAACCCCAAAATCCAAACATGAAATGTACAACACTGGAGAAATAAAACTATAAAGTAATTTCCTCTTGCACTAAACAAAAACGCAAAGATGTTAGCAATACACACTTCCCAGACCAGACATATTCCAGTTAATAAATTCAAAATAAAAAGTATTTTTCTACCTTCTGTTTGGGCATTTTTTCAGTTGCAATTGCTCCAGTCACTTTCTTCTGGTTTCTTCGTGTCTTCTGTGAGCTCTCCATTTGTCCTTTCTTCTCTTTTAGATGTTTTCCATTCTCTCTCTATTGGCAACCCTAGGCCAGATTGACCCAGAGAGAGGCGCTCCGAGCACCAGAATTTGGGTTGCATGGCCCAGGATGTTATTGGGGCCATGCTGTGCCTGTGGAATAGGTTATAGGCCTGCCATAGGCCTGAACTGAGGGGCAGAGCCAGCATTAAAGGGGCCATGGAGCCTGAAAATGGGCACATATTAAAATGAAGTGTTGCAATGGGTCCTGGACATGCAGGCTAGTGCACAGAAGTCTCTAAAACCAATTTATTTAAATTTTAAAAGTATATTATTGCTGTGATTCATGGCTGTTGAACAAAATCGGGGGGGGGGGGGGGTGGTTGCAAAGTTCTGGGAGGGTACCGGATAGGGTTGCTAACTGGCTCCAGATGCGCCCAACAGGTTTGATCCAGTCCTGGGTTTACCTCATTGCATGCAGGGATATATAGTTCTGATTTCTCCATTGCGCTCCATAAGAAAAGTAAAACTACAAGTAACTGCATGCAATGGGGGTAAACTCAGGTCTGGAGCAAGCCTGTTGGGAGCATCTGGAGCCAATTGGCAACCCTAGTACCAGAGCCTCGGTTTGGTTTAAAAACGGTTAATTGTTTATTATGAGGCTTTGAGAAGCCCATTTTAATAATAAAAATTTAAACTTTTAAATGTTACAAGTACCCGGATGTAAGGCACAGGCTTATAAGTGAAAGAACAGTAGAGGGATCTCTTTAGGGAGCTTTAGCTGAGCTCTGCTGCAGGATGGAAAAAGACAGACCCAGGAGACCCAGATTAGTTACAAATAAATAGTTGCTTGAAGTTTTAAAGTGACATAGTTAAAAAGTCTAACTTGGTCTGGCATTGTGCCTTTTTCCTTGAATTTTGAAGTTTTTGTACTCATGAGGATGGTTCCTGGAACTATTTTTGGAAGCTGCAGTGGAAGTACACCCTCTCAGCTGAATTTCGAATGTTGGTGCTGCTGAGCAGTGTTGGCAGTTGGGGGCTGGACGGAGGATTGGTGTGGCTGGGTATGGTGAAGTATCTGTGAGGAGAAGAAAGTGGCTGAATTGGAAGTACTGTAAGTTTAGATTTCTTTGGAAAAAGGGTTAGATTGTGCTTGGTAACTGGACTGAAGGGGAAATTTGAAACTGTGCATGGGTTTTGTGTCACTGAAGTTTCTGTCTGAGTGCTGGAAGAGGAGCACGGATTCAGATTTGAAAGCAGCTTTGTTTAAGCTGGTGAAGTTTCAGACTTTAAAAGCCCTTTTTAAGGGTAGTATGATAGAAAACCAGAATTCCTGTTCTGAAAAAGAGCTGAGAGAGTGACTGGATCCAAGTGAGAGATTCTTTTCAGAAGTCCTGATGAAATATCTTCGTCTCTTAAAGAGACGCTTTGGCAGCATTTGGTTTAAAAACGTCAGTGCCAGGGAAAATGGTAGAAACCATCATAAAGAACAAAATTACACAGCATGTAGATAGTCATGGCCTAATGGGAGACAGCCAACATGGCTTTAGACAAGGAAGATCTTGTCTTACTAATCTGATATGTTTTTTTGAAGGTGTGCATAAACAGGTAGACAAAGGTGAGTCGGTTGATATAGTGTATCTGGACTTTCAGAAAGCTTTTGACAAGGTCCCCCATCAGAGACTTTTGGCGAAGCTAAAAAGTCATGGGATAGGAGGCAGTGTACTATTGTGGATCGGGAACTGGTTAAAAGATAGAAAGCAGAGAGTAGGGCTAAATGGCCAATATTCCCAATGGAAAAAGGTGAATAGTGGAGTACCCCAGGGATCTGTACTGGGTCCGCTACTTTTTGACATATTCATAAATGACCTGGAAGAGGTAATAACTAGTGAGGTTATCAAATTTGCAGATGACACAAAACTGTTTAAAGTTGTTAAAACCCAAGTGGATTGTGGAAAACTGCAGGAGGATCTGGATAAATTGGAAGACTGGGCATCCAAATGGCAGATGGAATTTAATGTGGACAAGTGCAAAGTTATGCACCTAGGAAAGAACAACCCACACTATAGTTACACGATGCAAGGCTCCACATTAGAAACCACCACCCAGGAAAAAGATTTAGGAGTCATCGTGGATAACATGTTAAAACCCTCTGCCCAGTGTGCAGCGGCAGCCAAGAAAGCAAATAGAATGCTAGGTATCATAAGGAAAGGGATGGAGAATAAAACAAAGGATATTATAATGCATCTGTATCGCTCCATGGTACGACCGCACCTTGAATATTGTGTGCAATTCTGGTCACCGTATCTTAAAAAGGACATAGCGTTATTAGAAAAAGTACAGAGAAGAGCAACCAAATTGGTGAAGGGGATGGAAGGCTACTCCTATGAAGAGAGGCTAAAAAGGTTAGGGCTCTTTAACCTGGAAAAGAGACGGCTGAGAGGAGATATGATAGAGGTCTATAAATTAATGAATGGAGTGGAACGGATAAACGTGGATCAATTGTTTACGCTATCAGAATATAGGAAGACTAGGGGACATGTAATGAAGCTACAGGGTAAACTATTTAAGACAAATAAGAGAAAATATTTTTTCACTCAACGTGTAATCAAACTCTGGAATCTGTTACCGGAGGATGTAGTAAGGGATGTTAGTATAGCTGGGTTTAAAAAAGGTTTGGACAAGTTCCTGGAGGAAAGGTCCATAAACCACTATTAAAAAGGGACTCAGGATATCAATGCTTGACCCAGTACAAGCATTGTGGAACCTGTGTCTTTTGGGGATATTGCTAGGTACGTATGACCTAGATTGGCCACTGTTGGAAACAGGATACTGGGCTTGATGGACCTCGGTCTGACCCAGTATGGCATGTCTTATGTTCTTATGTTCTTAAAAGACTGCAAGTTCTAGAAGAAGAAGGTCTGAGAGCTGTGGCTAAAAAACCCCCCCTCTCATATGTATGTATGGCTGTATGAAAGTCTAATAAGGGAATAACTTTAGAACTCCTTAAAAGATTAGGATTGTTCAACTCAGTATCAAAAGTGTGGCTGACTTTTAAAAAGATCTGTGAGTGAGCTGGTTCTGTGAGCTACACTGGCTGCCTCATGGAATCTCGACACAGTGACAGCTTCTGTGAGCTTCAGGGAGCAGAAAAAGACACAGACTAGACTCTGGATTTTAATCTGAATTTCTGCTTGCGGTAGATGTGGCCCACATGAGGCATGACACAGGAAGCCACAGCCAAGAGGTTTTAAAGAAAATATACTTTATTTGGGGACAAGCATCCAGACAACGGCCCTGGCCCTCCTCGGCATCAGTAGAGTTAAACCTTCTGTCACACTAGGCTTTCTCCAACCTTCAGCGGGGCTACTCTGCTGAATAGCTGAACACTGCTCCAACACAGCGGAGTTACTTACCTGTAACATGAGTTCTCCAGGGACAGCAGGATAAGTCAGCCACAAGTGGGTGACGTCATCCGACGGCGCCGTAGACAGAAGTACTCTCACTAGCCCAGAAGGCTTTAGCCTTCTGGGCTTGGCTATTAGCCCCACCTCCCGATCTGCCCCTAGCTGGTCAGATTTCCCAAGCCGAGGCAAGAGGAGCTAGGAGGTGGATAGCGGATAGCAAGGATAGACAGATCCCCGCCAGGGAGGAGGGAGGGAAAGTGGGGCTGACTTATCCTGCTGTCCCTGGAGAACTCATGTTACAGGTAAGTAACTCCGCTTTCTCCCAGGGCAAGCAGGATGAGTCAGCCACAAGTGGGATCTCCCCAGCTATTTGTGTAGCGGCGGGGATAGCCTCTTGGCACCCAGTGAAGCAAGACACGAAGGGTCGTAGGGTGCAAAAGTGTTTAATAGGTGAATTCAACAGAAGAGTGCCCAGAAGGGAACCAAAAGCCACACAAGGAACGATCATTTCAACATAAGTACATTGCAAAGCAACGATTAAGCATAGATGTGCAAAAAACAGAGCGTACACTAACAGTGTGCAAACAAGATTAAGCATAGTTGTGCAAAAAAACAGTGCTTGAAGGTGATAGTGCGCAGTGCAAGAACAGTGCAAGCAATACTGACAATAAGGTGCAGTTATGAGTGCAACAGGTAGTCCAAGTCCAAGGCTCAGTTACGCGAAAGAGCGGGGCCTTCAAGAGGGGGATGCAGCCAGCACGGCTCGACCGAAAGCAGCGCCCCCGTGGTCTGCCCTGTCGAGGCAGTAGTATTTCTGGAAGGTCTGGACAGAGGACCAGGTGGCCGCTTTGCAGATGTCGGGCACTGGGATGTCGCGCAGGTTGGCAATGGAGGCGGTCAATGCTCGCAGATGATGCGCCCGGACTCCCGCGGTGGGGCTCGTACCCGCAAGGGAGAGACAGAAGGATATGCAGGCGGTTATCCACTTGGACAATGTGCGCTTGGACACGGGTACGCCAGGTCTGTTTGGGTCGTACGAGACGAAGAGCTGTGACCCTTTGTGTAGTGGTGCAGTCCTGCTGAGGTAACAGCGGAGGGCCCTGACGCAGTTGAGCGTGTGTAGGCGATGCTGATCAGGGTCAGAAAGGGGACCTGGCAGGAAGCTGGGCAGCTCGATGGTTTGGTTGATGTGGAATGCAGTGGCCACCTTAGGCACAAACTTGGGGTGCATCCTAAGGCAAGCGCGGTCGTGGTGAAGGATGGTGTAAGGTGCGTAGTCCACGAGAGCCCAAAAGCTCGCTGATCCTCCTGGCTGATGTGATAGCGATGAGGAACAGAGTTTTCCATGAGGCAAACTTCATGTGTGATGATTGAAGGGTCTCGAAGGGTTCCTGCGTGAGTTGGTTAAGGACAATGTTCAGGTCCCAAGAGGGTACGGGTTCCCTAATCGGGGGATGTAGGTTGGCCAAGCCCCTCATGAAGCTCAATACCAGAGGTAGAGCCGCCACCGATGCGTCGCCAATGCGTAGGTGAAACGCTGCGATGGCGGATAAATGTATCTTGATGGATTGGGTCTTCAGGCCCAATGCGGTGAGGGAAGCCAGGAATTGAAGAAGCTTTGGGACCGGGCACGTAAAGGGGTCAAGCTGATGTGCCGCACACCATACACTGAAACGGCGCCACTTGAGGTTGTAAGATTTTCTAGTGGAAGGACGCCGTGCTGCCAGGATGATGTCCTGAACCTCTGAGGGCAGATTGAAAGGAGCAAGGGCTATCCTTTCAGCTTCCACACCGTCAGTGACAGCATCCGCAGGTTGGGGTGGAGCATTGTGCCGTCATCTTGCGAGAAGAGGTCCGAGCAATGGGGAGGCGAAGGGGAGGCTCCAGAGCAAGGCGATGCAAGTATGGGAACCATATCTGTCTGGGCCAGTATGGTACCACTAGGATGACCAGGGCATGGTCTCTGATGATGCGTTGAACAGTCCGTGCAATGAGCGGAGTTGGTGGGAACGCATAGGCCAGGGGCCATTGGTTCCACGTCACATCGAAGGCGTCCGCCGCCAGTCTGTGCGGGGACGGTCTCTTTGAGCAAAAGAGGCGGCATTTGGTGTTCTCTTGTGAGGTAAAGAGGTAGATCTGTGGAAGGCCCCACTCCTTGAAGAGGGACGTTGATACCTCCGAGTGGAGGGTCCACTCATGAGGGCTTAGTTGCCTGCTTAGGCGATCTGCTAGAATGTTTTCCACTCCGGGCAGGTAGCAGGCTTGGAGGCTGCATTCGAGCGATAGGGCCAGGTGCCAGGTGAGGAGGGCTTCTTTGCACAGAGGCAGAGAGCCTGTGCCTCCCTGCTTGTTTATGTAGAACATGGTTACTTGATTGTCGGTCAGGACCTTGACCACCTTCCCTTGGACTCGGTCTCGGAAGGCGTGGAGGGATAGACGGACAGCTCTGAGCTCGAGGACGTTGATATGAAGGTTCTTCTCCAGGGGGGCCCAAGAGCCCTGAGTGTGAGCTCCCACACAGTGGGCTCCCCACCCGAGCGCTGAGGCATCCGTAGTGTGATGCGCCCCGGTCGCACAGCACCCCCTGGTGGTGGCGTAGTGGTTCCACCGAAGGGCTGGGACCGGGGGTCACCAAGATGTTTGTGATCCGGGTTGGCCAGGTGCGAGGGTCAAGGGCCAGAGCCTTGTGCCAGCCTCGTTGCCAACTCCCAAAGAGACTACAGTCCTGCACGAAAGTGGAGGGAAAAGAAAAAGGCTTTATTTTCCCCTTTTAGCACTAAGGGTTCATAACATAGGATAAACACTCCGGTACGTAGCAAAACAAGTCTTTACAGCAGATTTTGAAAGTAAGAGATGGAATAACCAAAAACTGTTAACTTCACAGTGTCAAAAACATCCAATAGCAAATTACTTCATTCACTCAATGAGCTCTGGAACGCTTCTATATCACTTCCAGCACAGTATATACATTCCATAGGACTATCAATGTCCTCCTGTACAGATTCCACCTGCATGGCCTCCTCTGACTGCTCTGAGGGATCAAGGTAAGTGTCCTTCATGTGAGTTCGTCTCACTGCTTCCCAAGGCTTGGCAGTTTGTTTGGGCCCACGGTTCAGCGTGGTGGAATACCAAAATGGCATTTCTTGCTCTAGAGGTCTAAAAACATTCTCTCTATAATGTTTTCTTCTAAAAGTTCTTTTCTTGCTCAAACTATCTTTTAACTTTTGCTTTGGCTCTTGTTTTAGATAAGGAGAATCACCTTCCCAGGATTCTTCTCTTAGCTTGACTTCAGGCACACAATAACAAAGGTTAAAAGCTTTACCTTTAGGTTTCCGTTTGGTTCTCTGGGGTGAGGCTGGAGGCCTACCTTGGCTGCTGCCTTCAGTATCAGTGCTCTCAGATATATTCCTCCTGCTCTCCCAGTCTTTCCTCCTCTGGCCTTTGAGGCCTGTTCTCTTGTGGGCTTCAGGGCCCGGTCTGGCTTGGCTTCGGCCTTCTTGGCCTGTCCTCTCTCTTACAGGACTGGTTCTCCTTTCCCAGCCTGTCCTTTTACTCAGGCTTGCTTGCGGCCAAGATCCCACTCTTGGGCTAGTACCTTCATAGCATCTCTTTGGTCCTTCTCTGGAACACGCATTCGCTTGGTCTCTCCCAACTGGTGAGGGTGATCTTTCCACAGCTCCCTGAGTAGTAGCTCTCCAAGCAGACGAGGTTTTAGCAGCTGAGCTTCTTGCAGGTAAGCTCCTAGCAGATAAGCTTCCTCCTGACTCTTGCTTGCTTCCTCTTAAATGTGAGCTTTTGGAACATGAATCCTGCCCACTAGGGCGTGGTTCTGTGGTCTCTGTCCTAACTCTCCTGCTCCCTCTAGGTGAATCCTCTGGAAATTGCAGGCAATTTCTTTTTCTTTCAGACTTCAAAACTATTTTTCTCTCCAGAAGAGGGTCCGCTGTATCACAGTAGTCATGGTGATCTGTGGGGGGGGTGGCCTGTAGAAGCTTGCCCTTGGATAGATTGGTGGGGTTCGTCCATCAGCGTAGTGCTTTGTCCGTCCTGGAGTCCCTGGGAATCGGCGAGGACAGGGGATGAGAGTGTTGGCGCCAGCGACTGCGGAGGTGCCACTGGAGGACCCGCATCCGTAGCCTTGCGAAGGGGAGGACATGGGTGGCGGCCGCCATATGGCCCAGAAGGCGTAGGATCGCACGAGCAGATGTGTGCGAGGAGCTGAGGACCTTTCGCGCTAGCGCGATGATGGTGCTTATCCTGTTCTGTGGCAGGAAGGCTTTTGTCTGAGTGGTGTCTATGTGCGCACCGATAAACTCCAGCCGTTGTGTAGGAGAGAAGTGGGACTTCTGGTGGTTGATCAGGAAGCCCAACTTGGAAAGGAGTGAGGTAGCTTTCCTGACTGCTATGTGCAGTTCGTTGCGGGAGGGGGCCGAGAACAGCCAATCGTCCAGGTAGGGGAAAACGCAAACACCCTGCCTGCGGAGATGGGCAGCAGCCACCGCAACACATTTCGTGAACACTCTGGGAGCAGGGGACAGTCCGAAGGGCAACACTCTGTATTGGTAGTGATTCCCTGCTATTCTGAACCTCAGGAACTTTCTGTGTTGAGGGTGCATGAGAATGTGAGTGTAGGCATCCTGGAGGTCCAGGGCGGCCAGCCACTCCAGAGGTTGGATTAAGGGAAGAATGGTGGACAGGGAGTGCATCCTGAACTTCTCCCTGGCGATGCATTTGTTGAGCTTTCTTAGGTCGAGGATGGGGCGTACGCCTCCTGACTTTTTCGGAACAAGGAAGTATCTGGAGTAAAAACCTTTGTTGATCTCGCTGCGGGGAACAGGCTCGATCGCCCTGGATGCGAGCAATGCTTGGATTTCTGCGTTCATAGCGTTTGTGTGTTGAGGTTGGGGAATACACTCTGGAGGGGGACGTAGAGGTGGAGCAGCCGAGAAGTTTATGCGGTAGCCGTGTTTGATGATAGAGAGCACCCATTGGTCTGTCGTGATCTTTTCCCAGCAGGGTAGGAAGGCAGATAGGTGGCCCCCGGTCGGTAGCTGGGTGGGAGGTGAGTCAAAAACTCGGATTGTTCTTTGCGGGGGCGGAGGGGGTTTTCTTTGTTGTGCGTTCCCGCTGGCGTGGTTTCTGCCTATACGGCGCTGGGTAGTACTGTTGCTTGTAACGGGGCTGCTGCCATTTGCGGTAAGAGTTGTACCGCTTGTTCCCAGATGGTCCATGGGAAGAGGCCTTGCGGTAGGGTTTTGTGCGCTCGGACCCTTCTTCCAGTGTTTGGAGAGTGGTACAGCGCTCGCGCATATCATTTACTGTCTTTGACTTTGTCACCAAAAAGCGAGTTGCCGGTGCAAGGTGCATCGGCGAGTTTTTCATGGGAGTCAGTCTGTAGACCTGAGGCTCTGAGCCAGGCTAGCCGCCTAGCGGTGATGGCGATTCCAGCCACTTTGGAGGATGTCTCGAAGGCGTTGTGTGCTGAACGACCCTGGTGCTTGGTGCATTCCTCGAGATCTGCGATGACAGAAGAGAGCGCCGCAGGGAGATCTGCGCCTTTGGAGGCGGCCTTGATGTTGGCCACTAGTGTGTCCTGGTAGATGGCGATTTGAAATAAGTGAGCGGAGATTCTTGCGTTCAACATGGAGCCTTGGTAGATCCGCTTTGCGATGTCGTCTAAAAGTTTGTTTTCTTTACCAGGTGGCGCGTTGGCAGAAGTGCGTGAGGACTTACTCTGCTTAAGGGCGGATTCCACCACGATGGACTGGTGGGGAAGATGCTGTTTGTCGAACCCCGGTGCGGGTTGGACCACGTACCTTGAGTCCATTCTCCGAGGGCAAGGGTGATTGGACGCTGGCGTTATCCATGTTTTTAGAAGGTTGTCCTGGAGGAGCTGGTGCACTGGTAAGGCAGGTGCGGCCTTGGGAACGTCCACAAACTTGAGGGCTCCCTGGACTTCATCGCTTCGGTCAGCGCCCTCGGGGGAGGAAATTGATAGGGCTGTTAGGACCTTCTTTATGAACTTTGGATAGGTGAGGTCCTCCGGTGGATCTTGAGGCCCGGGGTGGCTGTCCTGGTCCACTAAGGAAGTGGAATGGGACTGAGAGGAGTCGACTGTGTAGTCTGGGCCGTGGGTAAGGGCCTGCGCAGGCTTGTTCGTGGGAGGCAAGCTTGGCTGTGCAGGAATAATGTCCTGTGAGGTCTGATGCTGGTTTGTAGAGTCCTTGTCATTAGCGCGTGTTGCGCAAGAGCCTTCTTGAGGCACCGAAGGCAGTGCGTGCTGAGAGACCATGCAGGAGATTGTAGAAGTCCACTGCTTCAACATATCATTGAGAAGTACCAGCATGTCAGGGGTTCCTGGGATCGGAGGATCCGAAGTGGTTTTTGCATTGTCTGAAGGCAACTGTGCGGTTTGTCCTTGGCATGATTCATGTGCTGGGGAATCAGAGAGGTAGAGGGCCGATTCTTCTATGCCACTGAGTGCTGAGCTGTTGCCATGTGATTCATGGCTATGGTGAGAGGTCCCCGAGTAGGGGGAGCTGTGTCTGCCCCCTTCGCTTGTGTACCTGGATCCATAGTGCTGCGGTGATGCGGTGCTACGACCTTGTCTGCGCCGTTTGCTGGATCGGTGGTGCATTTTCGCGCTGTGCCTCCAGATTGAATATGCAGTCCGATTGCGCCGATGCGATCTGGGTCTGCTCCGTGAGCGGCTCTGATCCCGAGCGGAGCGTCTGCGCTTTCTGTAATGCCTCCCTGAGCGGCTCCTGCACCTGCTGCTGCGCCGGTGGTCATCAGAAGAGCTGTCGGAGCTCGAGCAGCTGTTACTCTCCGCATCTGCGTGGCCAGAGTGTATGCGCCGATGGTAGGTGGTAGCAGGGAAGCCGGAAGTCGTCATAGAGCATGACGGGAGTTCCGGATGCGCAGGAGGGGCCGCTACCGGCAAAATGGAGGCCTCCAGTGGAACACACGTGGCTGGGATAACATCAGCATCATGGCGGGGGACGGAGGCTGCGAGAGGCGCGTCCCCGGCCGGAGCGAAAGCGGCATCAGTGAGCTGAGGAGCCGGTAAGGTCACAGCGGCATCGGAGAGTACCTGGGGAGCCGGTAGTGTCACAGCAGTCGCCGGGGATAGGAAGTCTCGTAAGGCATGCCGCCGATATTTCAGAGCCCTCGGGGACATGCGGCCGCAGGCGGAGCCGTCTTGGACGGCATGATCCTTCCCCAGGCATCGTAGGCATAGGTGGTGCGAATCAGAATTTGCCATTTTCCGAGAACAGGCGGTGCACTTCTTAAATCCTGGTTTCTTCATGATGAGTGTGATAAGGGTGAGAGTAAAGTAATAAGCGTCTTACTTGGCAAGGCGGAAGACGAAGACTGACCAGCTAGGGGTGGATCGGGAGGTGGGGCTAGTAGCTAGTGAGAGTACTTCCATCTACGGCGCCGTCGGATGACGTCACCCACTTGTGGCTGACTCATCCTGCTTGCCCTGGGAGAAAGATGGCACTTCCAAAACAAACAAAACTGGCTCTTCAAAGTTTCCTCACTTTGGCAGCACAGCCCAGCTAAAAGTCTCTCCAACTGAGTAGAACTCCAGCAGCAAGGCTGAGCAGACAGTAATAAATTCAAATAGCAGACTCTCTTTTACAGATAAGTAGTCTTCAGGTATGTTCCAGAACCCCGGGCTCCTCTCTCTCTCCAGGACTCCTGCTTCTTGGTTTAAACCCCTGGGACTTGGCCACACCCTCCCCAGGCATTCTCCAGCCTTTTCTCTTAAAGGGACATGGGTTTAAGCTCTTACCAGAGCAATACCTCACTGGTTCTGGCTTTAGCTGGAAGAGTCCTTGCGGAGGATGGGGAGTTTCCCATACACTCCATCACATATCTCCCCCTCAGCTCAACCCTAGGCGGTTAAGCATCCGGCATTCCTGGGCCCTCCACACAGGACAAGACGTCCACATTCTGATGTGCCTTACCAGCCCTATGTCATACAGAAAGGGTTGGAGGCTGAGGAACCAGCGCATGATACGTCCATTGAGCTCTTTATTCTGCGCCAACGACTTGAGTGTCTGGTGATCCGTAAACAATATAAAAGGGCAGCCAAGCAGATTGTATTGGAACGTCTCTAGAGCCCACTTGACTGCAAGGACCTTCTTCTAAATGGTGACATAATGCTGTTCCTGGGAAAGTAAATTTCTGTTAATAAAAGCCACTGGATACTCCTCACTCTCTATCTCCTGTGCTAAGACAGCCTCAAGACCGACAGCCAAGGCATCCATCTGTACAACAGCCATGTGAAGTTCAGACTGACCATAACCAGTTCAGAACACAAGGATGGCTTCAATTTCTGGAATGCCTCCTCCAATTCTGCTGTCCAACTGACCTTGTCCGGGGCTTTCTTCTGGAGGAGCCGGATCAATGGTTCAGCTATTCTTGCCATGTTCGGAATGAATCGGCAGTAATAGCCGATCATTCCCACAAAGGTTTGCACATGTTTCTTCATCTTAGGAGCTGGCATCTGGGAAATAGCCTCTACCTTTTTAAGATGGGGTTGCACTTGGGCATTCCCCACTGAATATGGTTATGGTTATGGTTAGGCATTTGATATACCGCCCTTTACTTACGCATCAGAGCGGTTTACATGTATATACTAACAGGTACTTTTATTCCCTTGTCCCCGAAGGGCTCACAATCTAAGTGTACCTGAGGCAATGGAGGGTTAAGTGGCTTGCCCAAGGCCACAAGGAGCAGCCATGGGACTAGAGACCTCAGTCCCTCCGGCCTGAGGTTACTTGTCCCCATGCGGGAATTGAACCCCCGGCCCTCCGGCCTGAGGTAACCTGTCCCAACCACTGAGCCACTCCTCCCTCTATATCCCAGGTATAGGCCACCCAGGCTCTCAGGAAACATTTTTTTTTTGGGTTGGTCATCAAAATGGTCTCCCTCAAATACAGCTTGTACATGCAACAGATAGGTTTTCCACTCGTGCCTATAAATCACAATATCATCTAAGTAGGCTGCCACATAATCGCCATGGGGTCTCAGTAGGTGGTCGACCAGATGCTGAAATGTTGCGGAAGTCTCAAGCAGTCCAAAAGGTAGCACCGTGAAGTAGAGTAGTCCTTGGGGTGTAGAGAATGCGGTCTTCTCCCTGGCCACAGGGGTTAGCGGGTTCTGCCAATGTCCTTTCATCAAGTCCAACATTGAAATGAACCAAGCTCCTCTGAGGCATTCAGTAAGGTCATCCACTCCTGGCATGGGGTAGGTATCGCACTTAGAAACTGCATTCACCTTCCTAAAGTTGATGCAAAACTGGATGTTCCCGTCTGGCTTAGGCAGCAGTACACTGGGGGATGACCAGTTGCTTTGGACTCTTCTAATGCTCCCAATTTAAGCATTTTCTCTACTTCCTTCGCCATGGCCTGTCTTCGTGCTTCTGGAAGTTGGTAGGACCATTGGCACACTGTTACCCCAGATCTGTGACAATGTCATGGTAGGTAAGATGGGTATGCCCTGGAACATTGGAGAACACATCACTATTCGGTTGAACTAGATGTTCTACATCCACTTTCTGAGCATTTGACAGGTGTTCCCCAAATGGAACTTGGTCTGGTTCAGAAGGCAGCTGCACCTTGGGCCCAAACTCCTCTCTGTGGACCATCGCAGCCAGGGCAGGAATTCACTTCTTCAGCAGATTCACATGGTAGATTGTGAGTTTCTTCCTTTTATCCAGCTGTGCAATCTTGTAGTTGACAGGTCCCATCTGTTCTACCACCTTATAGAGACCATGCCATTTATAGAAAAGTTTACTCTCCGAGATAGGGAGCAAATCTAAGACCTGGTCCCCAGGCTGGAAAGTCCACCGCATTGCCTTCCAATTATAGGCACGGGCCTGGCCCTCATGAGCTTTCTCCAAGTACTGTCTCGCCATTGCCCCCGCTTTCTTTAAGTGGTCCTGCATCCAAAGTATGTCGTCTACTACATTCCGGCTGGGGCTGGATTCCTCTTCCTAGGTCTCAAAGTGTCTGTAAGATTCCCCGGGGTTGTCAGAAAAAGCCAGTCAAACTTTGGGGTACTTCTCTGATGGCAAAGAAAAGATAAAGGATTAAAAGATCCCAGTCCTTCCCATCTTCGTTAAGAAATTTCTTTAGCATCTGTTTCAATGTTTTGTTAAAACGTTCAACCAAATCATTGGTTTGTGGATGATACACTGATATCCGCAAGGTCTTGACCTTCACTGAGGTACAAATTTACTTCATTACACGTGAGACAAACAGTGTCCCCTGATCTGTGAGGATTTCAGCCAGTATCCCCAAATGGGAGAAGAGTCCCCATAGTGCACTGGTTAATGTTGTGGTCTTAGTATTCCATATGGCTATCACTTCCGGATACCGTGTGGCATTGTCCATTAGCACAGGGATGAATTTGTTGCCATAGGGAGTATGTTCCAAGGATCCCATCAAATCCATCACAACCCTTTCAAATGGGGTCTCAACAACGGGCATTGGCACTAGAGGGGCAGGTCTAACCTTTGCTGGACTATGCAGCTGGGAGGTGGGGCAGGATTGGCAAAAGATCTGTACATGTTTATGAAGCCCCAGCCAGGAAAACTGGGCTACAAATGCACTCCTGAGTTTTCTCCACTTCCAGGTGTCCATCCAAGGGATGACTATGGGCAAACTCCATTACCTGCCGTTGATACGGCTGGGGAACTACCAACTACTCCATCTCTTCTCCCTCAATTGCCCCCCTGGTAACCCTACACATTAGGGCTTGTTGCACCAAAAAGTAGGGAAAGACCCTCTGGGAAGGATCCAAGTTACCTACAGAGGCCTTCTCTAGCTCTTGAACCTGGTCCCAGGCATTCCTAAGGGTGTTATCTCTCTTTTGAGCTCTTTTAAACTGGCCTGGACTCTCTATGCCACCCCCTCAGGTAGGCTGTTCCTGGTTCCCAGGGATCTTAGTTGTGGGGCTGAGTTTTTTCTCGAGGATCATCTGCGTTTTTTTCCGGGGACTCCTCCCCCTCAGAACTCCCCTCCTCTAAAGCTGCCCCCACATTCTAGTTATAACAGGGTCTCTCTAAGCTGCGCTGCCTGTGAGACTTGGGAGTTTTGGGGTCTTTCACAAACAAGTCCAGGTCTCTCAAATGGAAGAGTTTAGTAAAATCCTCTGCGGTCTCTTCATCTGGGTTGCTCTTTCCTCGGTTCCATATGTCCTTGAAATTTGGGAAATCTTTGTCCATAATCACTGGATACGTCAGCCAAGGCATGACCACCACCTCAAGAATCTCTGTTCCCACAGGGATTTTTAATTCAACTTTCACCATTGGATATGACCATTGATCTCCATGGACGTAAACTAAGGTCACAAGCTTCTCATAGTTGATCTGTTGCCTGTCCTGGTATTCTGCCTGATGTAAGTCCTCATGCTTCCCAAGTCCACCAGCGCTTGCAGGCAAGTGCCTTCCAGCTCTACAGGTTTCACAAACATCCCCCCCCCCCCCTACTAAGGACGCTTCCACAATACCACACTCATGGGAGGTCATAACATTTGTATCCATTAGTTCCCACATCTTCTGGGGTACTCACAGTTATAGTGGCCCATGCCCCCACACTTGAAGCAGGTCAAAAGCCACCTCCGGATTCTTTGGAGGTCGGGGACCGTAGAGGCCTTGGTTCGAGGGTCCTCAAAGGCTCAGGTTTTCTTCCCCAGCCCCTTTTGGACTATGGCTGGCCTTATTTCCTTCACCATGGGTGCCTCACATACAGGCTGAGCTTCATAAAATCCTTCTGCTATTTCCACAGCACTTTCCAGGGTCAATTTAGAGAACTGGTGCACCCACTGTCTCATGGGGGAGGTCAAGCCCTCTAGAAACTGTTCCAACAGAACAATCTTGGCCACCTCCACTCCGCTCTTCTCCTCTGGTTGTAACCATTTCCAGGCAATCTTTTTCAGTCTATAGAAAAAATTCTGAGGGGTTTCTTTAGGCCCCAGGGCTCCTTTTCTGAACCATTGCCGATGAGCCTCTGTTGTAAACCCAGCTCGCTTCAGTATGGCAGAGTTTCCCATACACTCCATCACACTGCTGCACAGGTATTTTACAGCTGATGCCATTTAAAGCCAGAAGCTTAACATTTGCCGTGAGTATGTGGATTTATCTTGGAGTGTGTATGAGTAGTGAATAGTTCTGGCCAGTGGATGAACGTTTAAGTAAGTATGCTTTGGAGTGTGTGAGGGAAAGGGGATATTAGCTAGGAATATTTAATTATCCTTTATTTTAAATTAGAATAGGCAGTTCTTGTGAAGGAAAAAACATTCTTAGCCTGAACTTTTAACTGAGAGACTGAAAACAGCAGCTTCAACAGAAAAGTAGTTTTATTTTTCTGAGTTTTTTAAGATAGGTAGTAGGAGATCTATGCTGGACCCGAGGATCCATAGGACACAGGACTCATCCTGAAGAGAGGGACCTGGAACCATTGGACTTCTGGACTGGGACCCAGGAGCATGCTCTCATCCTGTATGTATGAATCCCCTGTTATACTGGCTTGAAAGCCCACAGAAAGATAAGATAGATGTTCCTTTTGTGCTTGTAAGAGATAAAGAGGTGTTTTTAAATTAGGAATTTCCAAAATTTTTACAATCCAAAATTGCAATCAGGAAATACATTAAGGATACAAGGTACATTTATCACAGGTCCCAAGCTCACACTGGAAAAAAACACCTATGATGATGAATGAACTTGAAGTGGGCACTACCCCGATACAGAAAGCTTAGTAACTTGGATCTTTTGAAATAGTGCTGTTGGAATTTTGAGTGGATATGTTTGACACGTTATTTATGTTTATATGATGATTTGAGATTACATTAAATACCTTTATGGAAATGGGTAACAGGGGTAACATATGGAAATCAGTGTGTATAAATGCCCATAGCATGGGAAATAAGATCCCTGATGTTGAAGCTTTGGTGGGAGTGGCTGACTTGGATTTAGTGGCAGTTACAGAAACATGGTTCACAGAAAACCATGATTGGGATATAACTATACCTGGCTATATTTTATTCAGAAAGGACAGGGTAGAAAGAAGGGGAGGAGGAGTGGCACTATATGTAAAAACTACTATTAAAGTTTTGGAATTACAGAGCTTAAAAGGGAGAGAGGAGGCATTGTGGGTTAAACTAGAAAGAGGGAAAGAGAAATCTATTTGCATTGGTGTGATATACAGACCTCCCTCACAAGAGGAAGAGGTGGACACAGAATTAATTGTAGACATACACAGCATTGCTAGGAAAGGGGAAGTGCTACTGATAGGAGATTTCAATATGCCAGATGTTGATTGGCACATGCCTGCTGCAGTATCATCTAGAAGTAAGGAGATCCTGGATTCTCTACAGGGAGAACTATTCAGGCAATTGGTAACAGACCCCACACGTGAAGGGGCCGTACTGGAAAGTTTAAATAGTGAGGTTTCTGGAGTCCGGCGGATTACAGGATCCGAGGCAGCATGGATTCACCAGAGGCAGGTCTTGTCAGAAAAATCTGATTGATTTCTTTGACTGGGTGACCAGGGAGAGCCCTAGATGTGGTGTATTTAGATTTCAGTAAAGCCTTTGACACTGTTCCTCACAGGCAACTTATAAACAAACTGAGCACCCTAGGGATGGACCCTAAAGTTACTGCTTGGGTTAGAAATTGGTTGGGTGGGAGGCGACAAAGAGTACAAGTTAATGGAGCTAACTCTGAGGAGAAGGATGTTACCAGTGGTGTGCCCCAGGGATCTGTCCTACATCTTTGTTAGTGATATAGCGGAAGGGCTGTTGGGTAAGGTTTGCCTCTTTGCGGTTGATACCAAAATCTGCAATAGAGTAGACACCCAGGAAGGTGTAGATAACATGAGGAGGGATCTAGCAAAGCTTGAAGAATGGTCTAGAATTTGGCAGCTGGGATTTAATGTTAAAAAATGTAAGGTCATGCATTTGGGTTGCAGCAATCCAAGGGAGCAATATAGTATAGGGGGTGAAGTACTTTTGTCCACTAATGAAGAGCGGGACCTAGGCGTGGTTGTGTCTGATGATCTTAAAGTAGCTAAACAGGTAGAAAAGGTGCCGGCAAAAGCTAGAAGGATGCTTGGGTGCATACGGAGAGGAATGGCTAGCAGAAAAAAGGAGGTGATAATGCCTCTCTATAAGTCTTTGGTGCGACGTCATTTGGAGTATAGTGTGCAATTCTGGAGACCGCACCTTCAAAAGGATGTGAACAGGATGGAGTCGGTGCAGAGGGTGGCTACTATAATGATTAGTGGTCTTCATTATAAAGCATATGAGGACAGACTTAAGGATCTTAATATGTACACCTTAGAGGAAAGGCTGGATAGAGGTGATATGATTGAGATGTTTAAATACCTCTATGGCATAAATGTTCAGGGAGAGAGCCTCTTTCAATTGAAAGCAAGTTCTGCTACGAGGAGACATGGGATGAGGGTGAAGGGAGATAGATTCAGGAGTGATATGCGGAAATATTTCTTTACGGAAAGAGTAGTGGATCCATGGAATAGTCTCCCAGTGGAGGTGGTAGAGATGAGGACAGTAACTGAATTCAGAAAAGCATGGGACAAACACAGAGGATTTCTAAAGTTAAAAAGGGGACTGTCGTAGTTGTTGATATGGAAGGACAGACTAGATAGGCCATGTGGTCTTTTTCTGTCATCATATTTCTATGTTTCTATGAGATATGCTCGAAGATTTTTTGCCACTATAAAAACTTTTTCTACTAAAGGAATTTCCATATGACATTTTACCAACAATAAGAAAATACACTCTAATATAAAATGGACCTATAATGATACTTGGATGTAAGCTGGTCTGTACAGGGCAGTGTACACAACCAGACTGTCTAAGAAAACCTGAGAAAGAGTTAATTTTGTTCAGAACTTTGCTTAGAAATAAACTTCATATATTTGCTTACTAAGTAGGTGAAGAGGTACAAGTCCTGTAAATAAGAAAAGGGGCAGGTTGTCCTCTAGCCTTTCAGTCTCAGGGTTACTAGATATCAAGCAGTCAGCAGTAAACAGTTATGTCTTGGAATACATGTATGTCTCCTCATACTGACCTATGCTGATTAGAAATTGACCTATGATGTGATAAATACGTAATACCTGACGTAGAACAATTAAGTGAAATTATGCTGTATCCTCCAAAAGAGCCTTATAAATAAAGTAAACCATAGCTAATAGTTAGAGTAAACAAAGAGAACTTGTTTCTATTTGTTTCTCTCCACAAAGCTTTGGTGTATCTATATAGAACTGTGTGGTATTTTATTGCTGTCTCTTAGATTCCCTTCTCATTGCTTTGAGTGTGGTTTTCTGTGACTCCAAGAGCCCTGCAGGTTGCTGGTGAGGGGGGGCAAAGAGAAGCCCACAATACTGAAGTGTACTGTTGTTGGAGCATATCCATGGAGTGTACTGGTTGTTTGATGGCCCACTTTAAGAACATAAGAAATGCCACACTGGATCAGACCAAGGGTCCATCAAGCCCAGTATCTTGTTTCCAACAGTGGCCAATCCAGGTCACAAATACCTGTCAGTTTCCCAAAAAGGTACATAGATTCCACGCTCCTTATCCTGGGGTAATCAGTGGATTTCTCTGGTCTTTCTTAATAAGTGTTTATGGACTTTCCCTCCAGAAACTTATCCTAACCTTGTTCACAAGTATGCACATGGTAAAATTATTTTATAATCAAGGTGCATACTTGTGAACTCTGCCCATGCGCCACCCAGAGCAGGTATGTACCAGGCAGTATTTTATAAAAGGCCTTTTACGTGTGTGTGTGGTCGCATATGCCTAAAAAAGGCTTTATAAAATCACTACTACCTGTGAAAAGGAAAGCAAAGTAAGTGACAGTCAGTTACAGTAGGTATTTTCCTGTCCCCAGAGGGCTAACAAGCTCAGTTTGGACCTGAGGCAATGATTGGATAAGTGACTTGCCCACAATCACAAAGAACAGCAGTGGGATTTGAACCCTGGTTTCCTGGCTCCTCCACTGCTTGAGCTACTCAGGCTGGATCTGTCAGACTGAGAAGCATTTCTGTAGAGTGAGGTTGCACACAGTGCTTCCCTTCCTAGTTTATAAAGTTGCATAAAAGGAGTGAGTCTAATCCTTCATGGAGATATTGTCTTCAAATGAGTTTGTTTTGCATATAATATAACAAGAATGAACCTCACTCAAAAGCTAGGTTATTCTGGATATGATCTCAGTCACTGAAATTTACTGCTATTGCTTGTCTCTACACTTGGGAGGATGTTTACTAAAGGAAGCTAAGAGAGCAAGTGTGCCTTTAACACCTGTTATCGGCACCTTTGCGGCCCTAACACTGCGGGGAAAAAGCTGCACTAATGAGCATTAAAGGTTCCTGCAGCATTAAGGGAACAATAGGTGAGAGAGGGGGTTAATGGGGCATAGAGTGGGCGTTAACACCGGGCGCTCACTCAACTCATGTTGCATTAGCACTCTTTAATGCTGGGAACCCTAATTCCAAGAAAAAACTCATGGAAAGGGGGTAGTTTGAGGGGACAGAGCCTATTTAAACGTCTGCAATGTGATGCACAGACAGGGGACCCTGAGTTAGTGATAGTAGTGCTACAGTAGCAGCAACAGCATAGTGCCCAAGTATGAAAGGGCACTATGTTGATGGTGCAAATGAGATAAAGAGGGTGGCTTGTGGGTCATACAGTGGGGGTTGCTGGTACAAAAGGCAGACCATGCAACTGCCCAGGTTGCACATCTTTGATGTCCGCCATGATGCCACAGTGACAGTGGTGGCACACAAACATGCTGCTGCTGTGCAAAGGTGATGCACAACATGGAGTGGTCTAAGGATCCCTGGCACCCCCTGCTGCCACTGATGCCGGCTCTGGAGGAAGAGGCCAGTAGCACCAGCAGCTGTAGCTCTACAGGGGGCTGCAAAAAGCAGCCACCCAGGGAAATGTTATTGCTGCGGCTGTCTGCCTCCCCCAGAGATATAACTGCAGCTGGCAAGGATGTGGTTACGCTGGTGGCAGTTGTTTGAGGGGACAGCATGGCCATCCATGTGTGCCTATGCCCTCCATTCAGAACTGGTGCCCTAGGTACATGCCTAAGCCGCATGGTGGATGGGTCAGGACTGCACGCCACATCCACTGATAGCATGCTGCCATGTCAGCATGGTGTGAGGGTGTTGACGCCAGGTGCAGCATCCACCACCAGCAGCATACAGAGCCATGGCGACAATTTGGACACTAATCTTAGATTTAAGATGCAATTTAGCTTTACAGAAATACCTTTTTGGATATTCTTATTAGGAAATTTCCAACTGGTTTTAATACTACAATTTTTCGTAAACCTACGGATAAGAACAAGCTACTCCATTTTGATAGCTTCCATAGCAGTCACAAAAAGAAAAACTTACCAGTTTCACAATTTTTGCGCCTTCGAAGATTATGCACTGATTATGAAGAATTCAAAAATAAATCTTGTGACATGGCTGAGCACTTCCATGTAAGAGGATATCCTATGGATTGTATCAATAAAGGGTTTAGTCGTGCCTGCTCTACTACTAGACAAGGAGGTATGTTTACTAAACCGTCTTAGCGTAGCAGCGGCGATGTTATCGCACGATACGTAATGTTATCCTGCGATAATCGTGCGATAATGTCTCCGGCAGCGGTGAGGTGCACAGAGGGAGGAGAAAGGCACCCCAGAGGGTGGAGTAAGGCTCCCCAGGGGTGGAGAGAAGGGGGTCAATGGGCAGAGAGTGGATCCATGCACACTAATGCCGTGAAATAAAGCTCTGAAAATTAGCGCCAGTGAAAACCTCATGCTAGGCACATTTGCAGGACAGAAAAACCATTTCAGTCAGCAATGTACAGCAAAGGCAGGGAAACCCAGAAAAGTGATAGTAGTGATATATGTGCAGGAACCAAAAAGGCAAATAAACATATAAAATGACCAGAACCACATTTGAAATCCCAATAACCAAGCTGGCCAATAGTGATATTAATGATAACATAAAGCAACACTACTGAGAAAGCATAAAAAGGAAGATATCATGTTTGGAAGGGTCTATGCTCTGTCCCCCTACAAAGTGAATAATCCCACATTGAAATAGCGGTGATCAGGGTTGTTGTCGTGTATATTAGGCAGGTTTGTTATGGCGTGCACATGTGCAGCAACAGCAGAGTGGGCACGTAGGAAAGGGCAACTGTACTGATGCTATAAATGGGATACAGGGGGCTGCAGGCGGCACATGCTGTGGTCCAGGTAGGGCACAGTGCGGACTAGGCAGATGCCTAGGTGGCACATAGGAATGCCGAAACTGTAAAGCAGTAAGACAGCAACTGATGAGGGTCCAACATGGGCATGTGTGTGTGGCCCACAGTATCACAGGGGATATTACCCAGCAGGTACCCCCAAGGGCACATAACATTGGCAGGCGGTGCTGGGGGGAAGTGCGCATGTCCATGTAGGCACCCCTAGCCGAGAACCCACACCATAGGCAGCTGCCTACCGGCACACTGGATGGCCTGGGACTGCGCACCACCAGCACCACCGGCATAAGGGCATGTCAGCATGATGGCGGAGGGGTGCTGGTGGCAGAGGGGGAAGTGGCATCTGCCCACACCAGAGCACAGCCAAGCCGCATTTAGGTGGGTGCCATGCACTGCAACAGACAAGGTCTGCCTGACGAACAGTCATGTTATCCCCAGGGAATGACCTGCCCCTGTGGCAACAGTTTGGTGCAGTACACACAGCCAATGTGTCCAGGGGCAGAAGGTCACAGGTTCAAGTCCCAGCTGTGGCTCCTGCCAACCTTGTCCCCATATTTTACCCTGTACTAAACCGTGGTAATAAAGAGGGAAACTTTATTGCAGATAAAATAAACATGCCTGAAATGCCTATATTTTACCCTACAGAGCACAGAAACCATAAACATGTACAATCCCTAGAGCAGAGTTTCCCAACTGCAGTCCTGGAGGGCCAAACACCATTCAGGTTTCATGCTGTCCTAATAAATATGCCTGTGCTGCATTTGTATGCACCGCCCCCATTGTATGCAAATGTATTTCATGCATATTCATTTGGGACAGCATGAAAACCTAAACAGTGTTTGGCCCACCAGGACCAGAGTTGGGAACCTCTGCCCTAGAGCAGCTGCCAACAGGGGCAGAAACACCCACACCCACAGACTCCAATATACAAAGCCTCATGGAGAGTCAGGCTGTTGGGCCCTGCGCGCAGCAGCATCACTCAATACTAGCACTTGCATACCTTAGCAATGCCGTCCTAA
This sequence comes from Ichthyophis bannanicus, assembly GCA_033557465.1. Lineage (NCBI taxonomy): Eukaryota > Metazoa > Chordata > Amphibia > Gymnophiona > Ichthyophiidae > Ichthyophis > Ichthyophis bannanicus. Next base: position 1,156,476,311 of record CM066033.1, on the reverse strand, counting down.
ACTTGGAAACATGCTCCACATATATCAAAAGGTTGCTATGATTAATGTCAGATAACAAATCCTAAGTTAAACACGATTTGTTGATAGAGATTCATCATAGCAACCTTTCTGATATCTGTGGAGTGTGTTTCAGTTATTGCTTCTGACAGTGTTTACCACCCCAAGGAGTGACCCCAACAGTATTGCGTACCATAGCAATGCCCACACTGTGCCCAGGACTGATGAGGCGGCCAGGGCTGCCAAAAACCTCCATATTTGCACAATGCTGGCATAGGTGTGGGAGTGTGTGTATGTCTATCCAGTGTGTTGTGGCTGCCCACACCTTACTGAGCCCACACTGCTTGCACTGTTTCCAGTGTTAGGCTGCCAATGTGCATAATGAGGAGCAAGGTACTGTGGGTATGACCCGGACAGGGTGGCCTGGGCAGGATGCATCTGCGCAGGGTATAGGGCAATGGCTGGGACATTGTAGTGCCCGACCACCACCTGCACGGATAGGGTGGCCACAGCATGTCGTGCTGGGAGGTCACTCTCACCATGACTGAGCAGTGACCACGGCATGGCTAGGTTCCCCCATAGTGCTATGTAGTATTTCTCTCAAGTGATTTTTATGGGTTCTTTTTTCTGGGGCCCAATCACTGACATACCTGCTTGGTGTGTGTGCTCACATCCCATTTTTGCATGCACACAGTTCCTCCAGGAACATGCACTATGTACTAGCTAGCAGACTGTCTGCAGTTAGCATGTGTATGGCTGGAACACCTTGCAGGGTGTAGCGGGTGGAGACTGACTGTGTCCTCTGCTGGTGAATGTCAGATAGTGATGGGGGGCAGCTGAGCTTCTCCAGTGTTCTGCCTGTCTGCCATTGCCTTATGTGATGTGTACAGATCTGCATCGACTGCCTGTAGGGTACCTGTTCCCCAGCAGGACTGGGGTTGATGGTCCTCTCTATTGCCACCATTGCAGAGATGTACAATGTGGATCTGTTGGTGGGAGATCCTGTCCCCCCACCCTTACCCACAGAAGGCGGGTTGGGTGGTGCTACATAATCTGCTTTTGGGTCCAAACACCCCTCCTTCACTTATAACATGTGACCATGGCACCCACACAGGATATGCACTATTCTGGGTGCATCATAGTCCACAAGGGCTTGACGTGACTTGGAAATACAGATGGACACAGGTGTATCCTAGGTGTGTCTGCAAGGACTACCTATCACACACTGGCACTGATGGGGACCTGCAGCATAGCTTATCTCAGCCAAGCCAGGTGCTGCGGACCTGGTGCTGGGTTGCTGGGTGCCCCACCTCACCCTCAGGGTGAACACAGGACCACACAATGTCATGGTCTGTAGCTACTCTGTGCCAGTAACACACACGGTCAGTTCCCCCTTCCAGACCTAGGTGCTGTGGGGGTGCATACCCCATTATGTGATCAGCTGTAGACTGCTGATCTGCATGTGCAGTGCATCATGGGTATGGGTATGGGTGGGTTTACCCTATCCTGGTAACCACAGCAGACAGTTTGTGTGGTGACCTGCAGTCTTTCTGTAGCCAGCCAGCAGTATGGTAGTAGCTATAATGATGTAGCCCACTGGTTACTGCCATGACTGTAGAGGCAGAGGTCATGGGTTCAATCCTGCAGTGGTGTAATCTAAAAAGGCTGTCCGAGGCATTTTCTTTTAATTTAAATCAGTGCTGCCAGCAAAAACACCCTCACAGTGCTGTAGCCTAAGGTGCCTCATAGGCGTCCTATAAGGTGTCCTATACAGCGCCCTATAGGGCACATTATAGGGTGCCTTGGCAGACAGGGCACTTTATAATGTGACCTATAGGGCGCCTTATGAGGCACCTTAGGTTAGGGCACTGTGAGGGTGCTTTTGCTGGCATGCGTGTCTTAATGGCAAAACTATTTGTGCCATTAAGACATGCATTCAAGAACATAAAAGTTGTATCAAAAGGAAAATTATGACTGCTCCTTTAGTGGAACACTGGGAATTATTTCAACATAGCCTTGATGACCTAAAGGTTTTTGTTATCAAGAAAGTTACTGCTTCCCCTCGGGGTGGGGATCTTGATCATCGATTAGTTCAAGAAGAACAGAGGTTTATTTTTCAATTTAAAACATGGTTCCAGGAGGTTTAAATAAAAAGATTGAGTATCATGCCTTTTTATAAGCAACTTCTTTATATCCTTTTTTCTTTCCTTTTCAAAGTTGTACTTTTATTTGATGACCCCCATTTTGTTTTTTGTGATTTCACATTTGTGCAGCTTTTTAGGCTGCTACCCCCCCCCCCCCCCTTTTTGAGTTTATTTGTGGTTGTGTTAATCATAATGACGTTTGCAGTAGCAAATTTCTTTTTTGGGTTTTAATTTCTCCTCTCTATCTGAGTAGCAATCCTGCCTTGGCAGCGCTGATGGTTATGTTTATTGTCTATTGCTTTTGTTTTTATCTTTTTAATTGTATCTCCTCTTAGTTTTTATTTGTTGTACGTTTCAGTGTTTGCCTTGGCTTTTATTAATTGTAATGACGTTTGCCGTGAGAGAATTTATCTCTATGTTTTTATCTCTTTTTGTGCGGCGATTCTTACCTCTGAAGAGCCGTTGTCTGTAGTGAAAGATTTCACTTTCACACCTTTATTTTCAATTCCTCTGTGCTGCGATCTCTCCTTGGTAGAGCTTGTGATTAGGTTCATTGTTCCTTATTTTGCTTTGGTTTCATATATTGCCCACACACTCTACTTTTAGAGTCTTCAACCTGGTTGTTTTGTTTCCAATTATTGCACATATATTCCATTTTTAGTCTTTCTGACCTTTCAGCGTCTAGTTGGTTATGTCAGTCATTATGATGTTTGCAGTGGGAGGTTCTCCTGCGCTTTTATTTTCACCTCTGCACTTGCGCAGAGTTTTCCCGCCTCGGCAGTGCTGCTGGTAATGCTTTCTGCTTTAGCTCTTTTAAATTATGTCTTGGTTTCAGTATGTCCAAATATTTTCCTTTTTTTTCTTGTTTAAAGGTTGGATTCATTATTGTTTATTCCATGGTCGATGTTTATATATTTTAAATGGTTTTTGATTAAGGTGGCTTTTCAAGCATTTTTTCTTCCTGGTCGCTGTATATATATTGAATGGTTATATAAATATAACTGTTTAGATTCTTATAGCGTTTATTTTCAATGTGTCTATTCTATGATTTTGTTGATCGTTTTCACCATGAGTCACTTGTTAAGGATTTGTCATTAATAGCCTGTTTCATGCTGTATAAATATAATAGTTTAGACTTTTACAGCGCTTTTGCCCAATTTGATTGATGTTTTTATTTTACGATGTTGCCGATCGTTCTTACCATGAGTCAGTCACTCTGACATCCTCCGTTTTCATTTACATCATTTTTTCGTGAAGGATGTGTTACTAACAGTCTGATTCATGCAGTATAATTAAAATAGTTTAGACTCATACAGTGTTTTTGCCCATTTTAATGTTTCTATTTCATGATGGTGCTGATCTTTTTTGACAGTCATTCTAACATCCTTTGTTTTTATTTATTAAGATCTGTTCTTCAAGGATTTGTCATTTACATAGTGTTTTACTTCCTTTTCTACAATCATATTTTGTCCATTACATTTTTTATGGTAATTCCATACATACTGTATTCATAGGTGTTTGGTTGACATCGTTTTTTGGCCCCTTGGTTTCTCTCTTATGTTGAAGAAGTTACACTGACACATTGTTAGTTTTACTGTAATGCTTCACATCCATTGATGATTATGTAAATGCCTTTTAGCATGTTCTTAAAGCCATATTATGTTTTATTTATCAGTTTTTAAGCACTATGTTGTTTGCATGCTATTAGTCTGCTATTTCCCAAAACCACCTAACAAAAAATCCCTACACTATAAATACCAAAAATCAAAAATAGAGAAAAATCCAAAATTGCTAGCATGAAAATATATGTATTTTTTGTCGGAAGCGCAGCCATGAGGCATTAAATACCTCTTGAAGCTAACATTTCCATTTTGCTCAAATTTATGAGCCCCTCACGGAGCCAACAATAAATAAGGTAAAACACCACAATCTTAGTGTCACCAATAAAACTTCTTCAAAAACGCTGTATTTCAGCATATATAATCGAAAAAGACCCACAAAAACTACTGTGCAAAACTGCTGAAGAAAACGGAGGTCACTTATCTGAGTCTCTCGTTTGTTCACAACGCTTAAGTAGTTGAATCTCAAAAGTTCATTTCTTTTCAAACGTGCTCCATGAAAGAAAGACTTGCAATCCAATGCATTTAGAAAGAATGGCGCGGACACAGCACTGCGTTTCGGGCGGTTAAGGTTCTCTCGCCCTGCTTCAACGCACAGCCCACTGCACCAGAAGCAGTCAATCCAGCAACTGATCAAACACGCCAGCGCATGCTCAATAGCAATCTGAAGCCTGAAGCAGGGTTCACCAGTTTAAATAGCCCAAAAATCATCAGCAAGTCCTTAAAGGTGTAAAACATTGCAAAAAGCGGCAAAAATTGTTATGATTAGCAAAATCCTGATTCAATAAGTTGAAAGATTAAAGAATTAAAAAATTAAAGAACACTTTGCCAGTCCAATTCTCTGTTCAAACCAGAAGGCTCAACTGTAGACCATCGGAAAATCCACTGTTGTTCAAGCAATTGAAGTTGTTGCTCACGATCTCCTCCTCTAGGATGTTGAGGCACAACATCCAATACCCTCCACTGGAAATCTTCAAATTTGTGTTGGAAAGCCAGAGAATGTTGAACCATCGGAGCTGACAGCACAGAATTCTTAAGCCGAGATGAATGTTCATTCAAACGAATTTTCACAGGTCGGATAGTACGACCTATGTACATCAGATGGCAAGGGCAAATAAGCACATAAACAGCATAAGAAGTAGCACAGTTAGTGTACCAGCGAGCTGTGTGAGTAAAATTTGAATGAGGAACAGACCATTGAGACCCCACTATAGTATACTGGCAATGAGAACAAGAATCACACATATAATGTCCAGCAAGAGATGGTCTCGCTATCATCCTATCCAGAGGAGAGGAGGTGATTCCCACAAGATCACGTAAATTAGAGCCCCGAGTATGTGCAATTTGCAAAGATTTTTGAAAACATGGGAGCAATTGTAAAATATGCCAATGTTTTAGCAAAATATGTTTGATTTGTTGAGAATGAAACATATATGGTAAAACCCCCACAAAAACCTGGGAGGTATCTTCAATGGAAGGATATTGAGAAGACAATAACCATTCACGGTGAGTATACTTAGCTCTCACAAACGCTCGTCGGATGACACAATGTGGATATCCCCGCTGCAGCAAACGTGCCGATAGTTCGTGTGCATGATGCAAAAAATCATCCATATTGGAACAAATCCGCCGTAATCTAAGAAACTGACCATATGGGAGGCCTCTCTTCAGAGAATTGGGATGAAAGCTGGAATAAGACAACAGAGTATTTCTCTGAACCGGCTTCCTATAAAGAGTCGTTTGCAAAGAATTTTGGTTTTTAAACACCTTAACATCCAAAAATTCAATTTGAGAGTAATGGTATTGCAACGTAAAAGATAAATTAGAACGGAGAGAATTCAGCCAAATAACAAACTGATGTAAAGCATCTTCCGTGCCCTTCCAGAGGAAAAAAATATCATCCAAAAATCTTACCCATAAGGCTATATTAGTGAACCAAGAAGATGGATAAATCAAAGAGGACTCAAAGTCAGCCATATAAAGGGTGGCCACTGACGGGGCTACCGTGGCCCCCATGGCAATACCTTGAATTTGGTGGTATATTTGTTGCTCAAACTGGAAATAGTTACGCGTGAGAACCAAAGTGAGCAACTGTTTATGTGCTTATTTGCCCTTGCCATCTGATGTACATAGGTCGTACTATCCGACCTGTGAAAATTCGTTTGAATGAACATTCATCTCGGCTTAAGAATTCTGTGCTGTCAGCTCCGATGGTTCAACATTCTCTGGCTTTCCAACACAAATTTGAAGATTTCCAGTGGAGGGTATTGGATGTTGTGCCTCAACATCCTAGAGGAGGAGATCGTGAGCAACAACTTCAATTGCTTGAACAACAGTGGATTTTCCGATGGTCTACAGTTGAGCCTTCTGGTTTGAACAGAGAATTGGACTGGTAAAGTGTTCTTTAATTTTTTAATTCTTTAATCTTTCAACTTATTGAATCAGGATTTTGCTAATCATAACAATTTTTGCCGCTTTTTGCAATGTTTTACACCTTTAAGGACTTGCTGATGATTTTTGGGCTATTTAAACTGGTGAACCCTGCTTCAGGCTTCAGATTGCTATTGAGCATGCGCTGGCGTGTTTGATCAGTTGCTGGATTGACTGCTTCTGGTGCAGTGGGCTGTGCGTTGAAGCAGGGCGAGAGAACCTTAACCGCCCGAAACGCAGTGCTGTGTCCGCGCCATTCTTTCTTTTTTTTTTAGACTTTTATTTTCATTTTGCAACAAACAAAAGAAACAACACACCAAAGGAGACAAAACAATTATACAATAAAGAAAAGTAAACCCAATTACCCCCCACCCCCACGCTTCTTCTCTAACTAATTATGTCAGTATGTGAGCGCTTCCAAACAACAGTGATTATACATCAAAACAATCAACAGAGTATCTGCGATACAGAATAATCATGGGACAAAGATATATACAAATTTAGACAGTCAGATGAGAGCATTGAGCAGAATGTACATAGTCATTGAGCATCTTCCATTTAGACCGATGATGAGGAGTCTGAATGGGGGAAGCAAACATACGAGGTACTTGTTCATATTTACTGTAAAGACAGACATGATTCCACCATTCATTGGGGCTCAGCTGGGAGCTATTTTTCCAGTATTTCGTAATTAGGGAAATAGCAATGCCAAGCATAAAGTCCAAAAGGAAGTAAGCCTTTTTTGGAAGAGAGGGGATCCCCGCAGCTGAGCGAAGTCCCACTATCCTCCAAGTAAGGGGCTCTTGAAAGTGCAAAATAGACTGGATACGACCCCAGACCCGACTCCAGTAATACTGTAGTGCGGGACATTCATACATAACATGAGGTAGTGAACCAATGGCCGCATGACATGTCCAACAACTATTGCCCTGAGTAGTGTTCCATTTGGCTAATCTGTCAGGAGTGTAAAAACACCGGTGGGCCAGAAAGAAGAGTGTCTGAGTGAGTGAGGCGGATCGGGAGACCCGTGTCACTCTACTCCAGACAAGGCTCCATTGCTCCGGGGTCAAAGTCACATGCAATTCTCTCTCCCATGCTTTCTGCGCTATAGGGGTATCCCTAGTTATAGCATTACATAAGGTTTTGTAAAAATTGGATGCTACACCCGGTGAACTACCGATAGATCGGATAGTCTCCAACCAACCTTGTGTAGGGGAGGCCGATGGCGGGAGCACCTTAGCACTCCGAAGGCAATGCTGAAGTTGCACCAACTGAAAGTAGTGTTTCGCTGGGAGACCAAATTCAATTTGCAATTCACTAAAAGTTTTCCAGCGACCTTCATGGAACAACTGACTAGGAATCCAAATGCCCCTAGTGTACCAGGGGCTCCACGCCATCGGTTTATTTTGTATTTGAAATCGAGTGTTGTACCAAAGTGGGAGCTTGTCTATCGGACAGAGTCGGGAGTCTAAAGATTGCATGAGATTATTAAAGGCACCTAAGGTGTCTAAAAGCATTGGTGGAAAGTGGGAGTCTGATGGGAGAGTCATACCAGGGAGAAAAGTAAGAGGAATCGGTTTGCAAAGGTCCTCTTCTATGTCTAGCCACACAGGTCTACTCGGTACTGGATCTTCCAGCCAACGAGCGCCTTGTTTGAGAAGAAAAGATTGATGATACTTCAGGAAATCAGGGAATCTGACACCCCCATTTTCCTTATCTGCTTGCAGCTTATGTTTCGCTATCCTAGGTGTCTTGTTTTGCCACAGGTATCTAGTCAGAAGGCCCTCTATATCTTTATATATACGTCGAGGGAAGAGACAGGGCAACATTTCTAAGATATAATTCACTTTCGGAACAATCATCATTTTTATGGTTTCTAATCGACCCCACCAGGTAAGTGTTAAAGGAGTCCAGCGGTGAGTAAGCGCCCGGACTTTAGAGGTTAAGTCTTTGGCATTGAAGGAGATAGTGTCTTCCAAAGGAGAACAATAGTGAACCCCAAGGTATTTGACCATGCGAGGTTGCCATAAAAAGGGGAAGGGTTGCATATCTGCCTGATGAAGCAAAGGATTTAATGGGAAGGCTACCGACTTGGTCCAATTTATCTTATAACCGGACAGTTGTGAGTATTTACCAATTTGCTCTAGGACAGCCGGAACTGAATCTATAGAGACAAAAAGCATAAGATCATCAGCGTATGCTGAAATTTTGATTTCCCTATGGGTGAAGGGGACTCCATGAATCTCCTCCGATTGCCGGATTAGTAAAGCCAAGGGCTCGAGTGCAAGATCGAAGAGAAGTGGAGACAGTGGGCATCCCTGGCGAGTGCCGCGTTGAAGGGGAAAAGGCTGAGACTTTAAAGCATTGGCACATATACTGGCTGTAGGCTGTGCGTACATGGTGCGAAGACAACGGAGAAAACCTTCCCCGAATCCGTACCAGCGGAGGACTGCAAACAGGAAGGGCCATTCTAATCGATCAAAGGCCTTCTCAGCATCAAGTGAGAGGCCAACAAATGGGCGATCAAGATTAACTGCGGTAGTCAGTACATGGCATAGAGTCCGAGCATTGTCAGCAGTTGATCTACCAGGAATGAAACCGCATTGATCTGGGTGTATTAAGGTAGGCATCCTATCCGAGAGCCGGGTAGAGAGAATGGTGGCAAAGATTTTATAGTCCGCGTTTAGGAGGGAAATTGGACGATAATTAGCTGTTAGTTGCGGGTCTCTCCCCTCTTTCTCAAAAACTACTACATTTGCCATTGAAAAGGACCCAGAAGGAGAACCCTCCTCGGCCAGAGCAGAAAAATAAATTTTCAAAACTGGAGCTAAGTCAGCGTGAAAGGTTTTGTAGAATTCAGCAGGGAGACCGTCTGGGCCTGCGGCTCGACCTGAGGCACATTTCTTGATAGCAGAATGAATTTCTGAGACAGTAAATGGTGTGTCCAAGGCCACTCTATCTTCGTCAGATAGGGTCGTTCTTTGTACCCCTGAAAGTAAGCGTTCAAATACATCTGGCTCAAAATCACATTCAGATTGATAAAGCCGAGTATAAAAATCACGAAAGAGTTCTAAGATTTCGGTATCTTTAGTGACCAAGCCCCCCCCCCGACGGATTACGAAGGGCGGTAACACGCTTGGCTTCTTTTCGACCTTTTAGGGCATTTGCTAATAATTTGCCAGCACGATTATTTTCCCGATAATATAGCCCTTGTTGTGATTCAATATTTTTAACAGCAGCAGTATACAAAAGCTGATTGTATTGAAAACGCAAGCGTTGTAAACGGAGTAAAATACATGGGTCAGTACGGGACGTGAGGAGACGCTCCCCAGCTTGTATCTGCTGTTCTAGAATCAGTAAATGCTGCTTTCTTTGTTTCCCCTGCCGAATTTGATAGCTAGTTATAGTGGCACGGATAGATGCTTTAAAATCCTCCCACCAAGCCCAGCCCGCTGTGTCATGGGGTGAGTTAAAATGAAAATAATCTTGGATAGCGGCCTTTATATCAACCTGAAAATCTTTTTGACCCAGTAGGGATCTATCAAAAAACCAAGCTCGGGGAGAATCGTCCCGCGCAGTGACACGTAATGATAAAGATATGGCAGCATGATCTGAAATATGGAGAGGATGAGTCCTAGTCGTATCTACTTGAGAAATCAGTGCTTTGGAAATGAGAAAGAAATCTATTCTAGATTGGGAGTGATGGGGGGCAGAAAAGAAAGTGAACTCTAAGTCGGAGGGGTGAAGCAGCCTCCATATATCTACCAGCGCAAGATCTTGCATCAGAGCTGTAAGGGTAGCAAGACTCTTGGGTGGACTACTCGTTCTAGGCGGCTGTCTATCTATCAGAGGGTCTAACACTTGATTAAAGTCACCACCAAGTATTAATGGAGTATTGGCAGAGGCCTGTGCCAACTGCGCAATACTTGCATAGTAAGCAGGGCTGTCCACATTCGGGGCATAAATGCAAATACATGTAAATTCACTATCTCCAACCTTAAGATGTACTCGGGCCCATCTACCCTCCTTGTCAGCGCTAGTATCAATTACAGTAGCTTGCAAAGATTTCTTAACCAGAATGGCTACCCCGCACCGTTTGGAAACGGCGGGAGAATAGGCAGCCACCATATAAGGCTTAACATTGAGTTTCAGTGTTTCAGCAGAGTTTAAGTGCGTTTCCTGAAGAAACGCTAAATCAGCATGCTCATGGCTAAGATAGCTAAGGATTTTCTTTCTTTTGATTGGACTATTAATGCCCTTTACATTGAGTGATAAGATTTTACATAAAGCCATTCAGACAAGTTAAAAATTCTGAGCATGATAGCGCACCTAATTTCACAATGTCCCTCATAGTGACTGTAGCTGGCTGTACATATGGCATAAAAGAAAATAAGCTTAGATAATACAATGAAGCGCCCCACATTAAAAAAAGAAAACCGCAGCGCGGTAGAGAAGAAGCAAAACCCCAAAAATTACTGGCGACCATGTGTCTGCGGGGAGAAGCCCCAGAGAAGGCCAAAATTGTAAAAACACATAACCTGTAGGACTGTGCGTGCTCCGAATCCGACCGAGGCACACATCATGGAGGGATAGGAGACCACAAAACGAAAGTCATAGAAAGAAAGAAAGAAAAGTCCAGGTAGTCCCTGTGCTTGACTATGACCGCCGCGTCGGGCCCTTCAAAATGGCGGACAGAGCCGGCAAGTAAAAGTCCACGTCGTTGGATTAGCGCATCTGCTCTGCTTCTTTGGAGTCTAAAAATGTTGATAGTAGATCAGGATCTTCGAACGTCCTGGTTTGGTTGTGGAGAGTCACTCGGAGCTTCGCGGGATACAACAGGCCAAAGCGAGCCTGTAGCTGTTGAAGTCGAGGGCGAAAAGCAAGGAGTTTCTTCCGTCGGTCAACGGTAGGCTTTGCCAAATCAGGGAAGAAGGAGACTTTGTGACCTTCAAATTCCAAATGATGGTTCGCCCGGGCAGCATTTAAAATTTGTTCCACTTGTTGATATCGTAGCAAGCGAAAGATAATAGGCCGGGGGGTCGTTCGGTTGAGCGCCATGTGGGTAGGAACACGGTGTGCACGATCGATTTCCAATTCTTTGTGAAAGGTGATCTTCAGCAAGGAAGGAAGAGTTTTGAGCAGGAATTCTCTCATATCTCCCGCTTCCACCCCCTCCGGTATTCCAATGAGCCTCACATTGTTGCGACGGGCTCGATTATTGCTATCTTCTAACTCTTTTTGAAGATTCTGTATCTGGCGCTCAGCCTTGTCCAGTGCGCCCAAGCGCACCGCGTGCGAGTCGAGGACCCCCGCCATATTGTCCTGCCGTAATGAGAGACTTTCAAGTCGGTCCTGGAGCACTCCAAAGTCTTCTCGCAGGGCTCGAAGCGCTTCTCCATTGGACTGCACCAATTCCTTCACGCCGCGTAGTTCCTCCAAAATCTCCAGGTGCACTTCGGGGTTTTCACGAAATGGAACCATCTTCTGTGGGGAGGACACCTCGGTTTTGGAACGTTTTCCGTGAGAAGAAGAAGGAGACCCGAAGTCCAAGCGCGCTGGTTTATGGGCCGCCATCCCCCCCGAGGTACCCCGGTCAGCCCGGAGCGAAATAGTAAGTTTGTATAGGTATTAAGTCAGGATTCTAAGTAGGCCTCTCGGGAGCTTCAGCGCGAAGCGTCTTACCCGCTGGACATCAGGCTCCGCCCCCCCCCGCGCCATTCTTTCTAAATGCATTGGATTGCAAGTCTTTCTTTCATGGAGCACGTTTGAAAAGAAATGAACTTTTGAGATTCAACTACTTAAGCGTTGTGAACAAACGAGAGACTCAGATAAGTGACCTCCGTTTTCTTCAGCAGTTTTGCACAGTAGTTTTTGTGGGTCTTTTTCGATTATATATGCTGAAATACAGCGTTTTTGAAGAAGTTTTATTGGTGACACTAAGATTGTGGTGTTTTACCTTATTTATTGTTGGCTCCGTGAGGGGCTCATAAATTTGAGCAAAATGGAAATGTTAGCTTCAAGAGGTATTTAATGCCTCATGGCTGCGCTTCCGACAAAAAATACATATATTTTCATGCTAGCAATTTTGGATTTTTCTCTATTTTTGATTTTTGGTATTAGTCTGCTATTTAGCATCCTCTTCTTCTTTTTTAAAGTTGTGTGTGCTTAAATATTTTTTAAGACTTTCTTGTGATTATTTCATCATAACATATTAATTTGTGTTCTCATATCTTCTTGTGCTGTTGGTACAAGCAGATTTGTGTGTTCTTTGTTTGTTTTTCCATATTATTTATGAATTGTATCCCTTTAAGACATTACTTGTATATATGAGACATATAGTATGTCATATTTATTACTTATTATGTCTATCATATGGACCATTTTTATTAATGTTCAGTATGTTATACTTATTTTATTCATTTATTTACCATAGATTGGGAAGAGTGGTTTGTTCCACCCTTTTGACATTGTTTATTGTCTTCTTTGGTAATGTATTATATATATATATTTTGATGTATTATTGGTTTTTTAATATGTTTTTATTATTGTTTTGTATTATGATTTTACATTTTAACTTTTTATGTCTGTTTTTAGACCCCTGAAGAAGTCCCCAGGCCGAAACCTTTTAGTTGGGTCTGCTAATAAAGTCTTTTGTATACCCTTATTGTGTTTGGCCGTTGTTCTTGGCTTCCGCTTCCTCCTCCTGTACCCTCTGCAGAAGACCACCTTCTCCTGCTGTTTGGGTTGCATATAATATAACAAGAATGAACCTCACTCAAAAGCTAGGCTATTCTGGATATGATCTCAGTCTCTGAAATTTACTGCTATTGCTTGTCTCTACACTTGGGAGTATGTTTACTAAAGGAAGCTAAGAGAGCAAGTGTTCCTTTAACACCTGTTATCAGCACCCTTGCACCCCTAACACTGTGAAAAAGCTGCATTAATGAGCATTAAAGGTTCCTGCAGCATTAAGGGACAATAGGTGAGAGAGGGTGTTAATGGAGCATAGAGTGGGCGTTAACACCGGGCGCTCCCTTAACTCCTGTTGCGTTAGCACTCTTTAATGCTGGGAACCCTAATTCCAAGTAAAACCTCATGGAAAGGGGGTAGTTTGAGGGGAGAGAGCCTATTTAAACGTCTGCAATGTGATGCACAGACAGGGGAACCCGAGTTAGTGATAGTAGTGCTACAGTAACAGCATCAGCATAGTGCCCAGGTATGAAAGGACACTATGGGGCATGTTTACTAAACTGCGTTAATGTAGCAGCGGCTACGTTAAGGTGCGTTAAGGCGCCTTAACGTTCCCGGTCGCGTTAAGTGTAAAAAAGGGTGGAGAGAGGGTGGGGAGAAGGGGTCAATGGGCAGGGAGTGGGCGGGGAGAGGCCCCTTTCACACTAACGTGGAGGAATTAAGGGCTGAATCCTAACACAACTGAAAACCAGGTGTTAGCACACAATTGCAGGAGAGAGAAACCATTTCAGTCAGCAATGTACAGCAAAGTCAGGGAAACCTACAAAAAGTGATAAGTGTGATACATGAGCACAGAACAAAAGGGCAAATAAACACTGAAAATGACCTGAACAAAATGTAAAACAAACATAACCAAGCTGGCCAATAGTGATACGAATGGGAAATATCAAAAAACACTATCAAAAAAGCTCCAAAAAAGGATATTAATATTGGAAGGGTCTATGCTCTGTCCCCATACAAGGTGAATGATCCCACAGTGAAATAGCGCTGATCACGGTTCCCCCTTGTTATTGGACAGGTTTTCTATGGCATGCACATGTTCTGCAACAGCAGGGTGGGCATGTTGGAACGGGCAACTGGACAGATTCTGGAAAAGGGGATACAGAGGGCTGCAGGTGGCACATGCTGTGGTGCAGCTGGGCCACAGTGTTGCCCAGGGTGATGCCTAGGTGGCCCATAGGAATGCTGAAACAGTAGAGCAGCCAGACAGCAACTGATGAGGGCCCAACATGGGCACGAGTGTGTTTCCCACAGTGTCACAGGGGATAGTACCCAGCAGGTACCCCCAAGGGCACAGAACATTGGCAGGCGGTGCTGGGGGGAAGCATGGACATCTATGCAGGCACCCCTACCCCAGAACCCGCACCATAGGCAGCCACCTACCGGCACACTGGATGGCCTGCGACTGCGCACCACCAGCACCACCAGCAGAAGGACATGTCAGCATGGTGGCAGAGGGGTACTGGTGTTGGAGGGGGCAGTGGCTGCTGCCCACAGCAGACCATGGCCTAGCCCTGTGTAGGTGGGTGCCATGCATTGCAACAGACAGGCCCTGTCTGACAAACAGTCATGGTATCTCCACTATCTCTGTGACAACATGGTGGTGCAGTACACACAGCCAGTGTGTTCAGGAGCAGAAGGTCACAGGTTCAAGTCCCAGCTGTGGTTCCTGCCAACCCAGTCCCCATATTTTACCCACTACTAAAAAGCTGAATGGAAAGGCAGACTGATAGCACAGGCACACTGAGCGGGCATTAACAATGGGCATGAATGTCAGAGTGCACTACTAGCACCCACACAATGAGCACATGTTAACAATGCCAAAGCTGATATGGAGACCAAAGTGGCAGGCAAGAATGCCAACCATTCCCGCTTTTGCACAGCACGACTGTGTGTGTTGTGTGTATATCTCTCCAGGGTTCTGTGGCCTTCTGCACTGCACTGTGCCACACATTACCTAGGCTAGTCCCAGCGCTAGTCTGCAAATGTACATGATGAGGAGCAGAGGATTGTGGGTATGGCCTAAAACAGAGCTGTTTGCCCAGCATATGTCTGCATTGGAAGTCAGGTCAATGGCTGAGACTTCGTAGTGTGTCCGTCTGCTACGTGCATGGCCTGGGTGGCCACAGCAGTTCACACTGAGAGGGCACTTTCACTTTGACCAAGCTGTAACCATGGCACAGTTATGTATCCACATAGTGATATGTAATGTCCATTTCTAGTGATATGGGTGCTCTCCCTGTCCTGGGAGCCCTGCGCTTGGTGACCATGCTGTTTGTCCTAAGCTAGGGTGTGCATGGTTGTTCTGTGCACATGCACTGTGTGCTGACTGCACACAGGTGGCATGTGCATGGTTTAAACAGCCCTGTGGTAGCTAACAGGTGCAGTCTCGCTGTGGTGGATGGGTATTTCCAGATGGTTAGGACAGCAGTTGTTCCTGGCCTGCTCAGTGTAGTCATGGCAGGACAAACAGGATAGTTGCAGCAGCCCCATGCAAACCTTGAAGCCCCTAATACATTTGGCATTCATGGCATCAGCTGCTGCAACACTTGGCACTGACATGCCCTGTTCTATTAGGGTCCCTGTCCAACAGGTGCAGGACACAGGGCCCTGATGTGACAGGCGCCTACAGCTTGTTGCAATTGTGCAGGAAGCAAGGTGACTAGTATAACACACTGCAGACAATACCTGCTACCCATTAGCAGTCATATGGATCTGTGCAAGCTCTGGGGACCAGGTGCTGGGTGCCTATCCTTACCCTCAGGGTGACCGCTGAAGCTGCTCAGTAGCATGGTTTGTAGCTGTTCTATGCTTGTAGCACACACTAAGCTGATGTGATGGATTAGTGCATTCTCCACTTGATGATCAGTTGCAGACTGCTGTCCCGCATGTGCAGGGGGGGGGGGGGGGGCTAACCTATATCGGCACACACAGCAAACATTTTAGGCAGTGACCTGAAGTCTCTATGAATCCAGACATTGTTGTGCAACGAGGTATAAAGATGGAGCCTACTGGTTAGTGCAATAGCAACATAAGTAGGGGACAAGGGTTTGATTCCCACTTATTCATTTTGGGCCTGTGTGCTATTCATGTAATTTCTCTGCCTGTAACAGTCCAGGCTCTGCTGTGACTTTCAGACACACATCCTTCTACTTTGTTATGTGTTCTGGCCACACTTTGGGTCAGCAAACATGCTATTCCCCATCATGCCCTTCTGAAAGCTTGGTTTTATTGGCTCTGCTGCAGCCCATTGCAAGGGGTCAGGCATGTTCACTCTGCAGATGCCTGGAACTTGCTTGGAGGTGTGGCATAATGGTCATGGCAATGACCAGTGGACTGAGATACAAGGGTTTGAGGCCCACTAGCACTCCTTATATGACACTTTTGAATGTGTTACTGTTGCATTTTATGTCTGCCACAATCTTCATGGACTTACAACACCTCCTTGTGACCTTAAGCAGGTCACTTAACCCACCAGTGGCTCAGATGACATCAGATCCATACAGTCCTTGTTATCATCTGACATTACCAATTCATCGGTAAGATGTAGCCCGACATGACTGCACTGATACAACAGTATACTAACAGGCAGTTACATGCATACAGCTGTAACCTACATGTGAGACATGAGTCATATATGACATTGTGACTGTGACTGTACAGCTTTGGCTCCATTACATCTCTGCAGTACATGAGGATACATCCTACCCCTCGGATAGCCACCTGCAGGTATCACCTCATATCCGTATGTTTATTTATTTTATTTAGCAAGCATTTGTAGCCCGCTCCTTCCAGCGATCAGAAGCGGGTAGGATTACTATTGTGAAACTGCCGAATCAAGGCAGGTACAAATTTTGTTTACATACAGATTGTCAGAAAAGCACATCATACAGAGTTAACACTTCTTAGCTATGGGGGAGTTCATTTACATATATACATAAATACATATATACAGGATAAGCTTTTTGGCCACAGTGGTCAGGGGCTGCTCCATCTGTGGATTTAGTTCAGGTTGAAATGAGATTGGAAAATGTGCGTTTTGAGTTTCTTTCTGAAGTCTAGAAGGTCATTGCTAGCTCGTAGTTCTGGTGGGAGTTGGTTCCACAGTGTTGGTGCCACATATGAGAACGCCCTGTGGCTGGTGTTAGCTTTGGCAGATCTTATATCTGTTGGAGTGTGAAGGATGTTGGAATTGTGGCTTCTTCTGTTTCGGGTAGGAGGTTGCGATCTTACTAGGTTGTTGAGGAAGGAAGGTGCTAAGTTGTGGATGAGTTTGAAGGTGGTTGTTAGTATTTTGTATTTTGTTCGAGCTGTTATGGGTAGCCAGTGTAATTGAATTAGCACTGGTGTGATGTGGTCACTTAGATTTTTCTTCATTATGACCCTGGCAGCTACATTTTGTGCCATTTGTAATATGTTTAGGGTTTTTTTAGGTAAACCTTGTAGGATGGCGTTGCAGTAGTCAAAATGTGGCATGATGAGTGCTTGGGCCACTGTTCTGAAGTCTTGGGGATCAATAATATTCCGAATGGGTTGGAGCACTCTAAGCTTGTGTAAAACTGCTCTGTTGGTCTTTCGGAGGTGTTTTTCCATCTTTAGGTCACAGTCAAATGTGACTCCTAGATACTTTATTTCTTTTTTTGTTTGGTAAGTGTTGTTACATAGTGTTATTGATGTGGGTGGGTCAAAATTCGGTTCTTTGGAGATATACATTACTTCGGTTTTTTTGTGATTAATTGACATACTACTTTGTTGCAACCAGTCTTGCATCTCTCTGATACATGTCTCTAGTGGGTTGTAGTCTGGGTTTTTAGTGTCTAGTTGTGAGTATAGCATGATATCATCGGCATAGATGTGGTAATTAATTTCGTGCCGTGAGAAAATTTTGCATAGTGGCTGCATATATATGTTGAACAGAAGTGCTGAGAGAGCAGAGCCTTGGGGGATTCCCTGCGTTTGGGAGAAAGATTCTGCTTTTTCTCCGTTGAATTGAACCTGTTGTGTTCGATTTGAGATGTAGGATGAGAACCATTTTAGTGGTGTTCCTGTTATTCCTATTGATTTTATCCTATTTATGATATGTGCCCAATTTGCTCAGTTTGGATGACACCTGTCCAGTTGTTATCTGCACTTTTGTCTGGGGTGTTGTATGATGGTTGTATGGCTGGGACAGGAGTGAGACCCACATGTCTAGTATCAGACTTTCCACATGGCATTTACACACATTTTCCCATACAGTACAAATACTTTGGGGATGGCACCTACAGCATATTGGTGCTGCCAGCCCATACCACCCTCTCCTCTGCCGCCATCCTTCCTTCAGCTCATCCATCCGCCTCTGTTGGCTGTGTGCAGTCATGTCTTCTCATGCGAGCTGCTACTCCATTGCCTACACAGGTACTCTTTTTCCTCATTTTGGCTCTTCATGCACGCCTCTCCTGTGCCTGATCTGCATGTCACCCATGTCACCAATCCTGCTCCATCCTCCTTTCACTGCACACATCCTGTCTTTTCTGATTCTGCTGAAAGACAAGTCTTCCCCATCCTATGCCACACACTGACATTATGCCATTTTATATTGGCACCCCCCTCCCCCAGTGCATTGATACAGCTGCCTCTCAGATACTTGTCCAAATTACTGGCTGCCACATAGGGTGCCCATGGATCTGGCAGGTCCATCAGCTCACACCTGTCCTTCCATCCATCACCTTTACATTGACTTTCCTTAGTGCATTCCATTTTTGGATGTTATGGTGCATGCTTGACACCTTAAAGCCCGATGTCCTGTTAACGCACACTAAATGGCCCATTGCGCCAGAACAACTCCTACCCGCCCAGCACCCTTTATGCATGTAAAACACCTTATTGCTACCCTTAAGTAAGCATACCACTTGGAGTTCATAAGGTATAATTTATTTAACAGCTTTCTTATATCATTTTAGTCAAAGCAGTTTACATTGTAACTTAAACTTGGTAATGTACATTAAACAGGGCCATTGATAACTTAGATTCTCTTGAGGCAATGGAGTGTTAAGTGACTTGCCCAAAGCCACAAAGAGTGCTAGTATGAACTGAATCCTGTTCACTCAGTTCCCAAGCCAGAGCTCTAACCATTAGGCTACACCTCCACTTTGGGATGTTCTTGTTAATTCATTTAGTTGTGCCCAATACAACAGGGAATATTTATGAATATTTATGCCATATTTTCTGAGCCTTTGATTGCTTCTTTTGGTATATGAGGATCTCTCTCCATATGCTATACAGAATTGTCATCTGATACTGATACTTCTATTAGCCATTATGTTTTTCTCCGTTACCATTGTATCACATTTCTTAAATCAAACATTTTATCAGTTGGAGTGGGATTGTCACAGATGCAGGGCTAGATTTTAGATGTGGCAAACACGGTCATTGCACTGGCCTCCATGCAGGGCCAGTGCAAGCAGATGAGGCACCCTAGGCGAACCTCAACCCTTGTGCTCCCCTTCCCCCTCTGGCACCCATTGCCGCCACTGCGGCCCTCTCTGATAAGTGTAGCAGCAGCAATGGCCAAAAACAGCCCCCCCGGTACTTCCCATGAAACTTGAATGCCTTTGGGTTGTTTGCAAACAGGAAGTCGTCATCAGGTGGTTTCAGAGGACAGGTGGTTTCAGAGGACAGAAGCAAACAGCTTTACAGCGACAAAGTTTTAAGGTAAGTGCTGTGGGGCTATTTGAGGCCATTGCCACCACTGCAGGTCCTGAGGGGGGCATCACTGATGGCAGTGGATGCCCCTGGAAGGCTGGCATTCTAGGCAACCACCTAATTTGTCTAATGGTAGCACTGGCCCTACCTCTATGACACAGAGGACCCTAAGCTTAACTGAAGCTGAAAGAGATATAGTCTGCAAGTGAGCTTTCTGCCCTGGGCACCTGAATGTTTAACACTGGCCCTGTCCCAATGATCGCAAATTCTTAATTTTCCACAAATCTTTCAGAGTTGTGATCCCAGTATTTTTCTGGTAAAATGGTTTTAGAGTGTTTACACAGTTTCCAGTGGATGTACCGTGTGATCTTGTGCCTTATGACATAGAATGTCACGCACCATTACGAGATGTGTAATCATTCCAGTACTGTGCTACTGAGTCTGCCAGGGATATGCTCAGGCAAAACAAATTAGCTTGTTTTGGGAAAAATTTGGCTTTATTGCCAAATTTATTATTTTTTTGGTTCATTTCATAAATTCATGTTAATGTTCATACTGTATGATAATGTGCATTAGATCAGTTTTGCGTGCACTAAAATTAAGGTGCCTTAACAAACTGATTGTGCATTTATGGGTGCACATTCCTAGAATGTACATTTGCCTGTTTTACAATATTTTCTTTGCTATCTATAATCCATTATCCTGTGATGCAGTTATCATTCTCTCTTCTTCAGGTTTAATTCACCTCTCCTTAACTATTCCTGGGTTAGGTTTTGATCTACGTGTGGTTTCTGAAGTAACTCTCTATATCGCCTGCTGTATTTGTGCTTCCGCCAATAAGTTTTCCTTTGCTGGTCTGATTCTTTCAAGAGTTATTTTCCTTGGTTTTGGCAAATTCCGCTGCTGCTTTCCCTTCACATGCAGGTGGATTTGAATCATTCCTTCTGTTCATTTGAATGCTTGTTGGGTTTTAGGATGGAGACTGACTGTGGCTCTTTACTTTTGTATTTAGTATCTATGAAGATGTAGGCCTGCTATACTGCTATTTACAGAATATAAAAACATGTAAGCAGTCATAAACACGGTTAAACAAACCAGCATCCCTTTCAATGTATTACAAATTACAGTGTTCTATCAAACTATTAGTTGTCACAGAAATAGTGAAATAAAAATTAGTAGCTATTCTTCTATTGGCCACCAAGGTCATAGTAAACCTGAAAGTAAAGGTCATTATAGGCCTCCGGGCTCGATGCAGAAACACTACGCTAGAGCCCAATATTAAAACTCTAGTGCAGGGTTTCCTAACACAAATTTAGTGCACATGTTTTTCTTAGGAGTGCTGTAAGCAAACAGGCAAATGAGCTGTGCCAAAATGTCTGTGTTTAACAAGGAGAGCAAGCCAGGCATGTGCCCACAAGGGTCTGTATCAGCAACACCTATATCCCGCCTACAAAGAAAAACGTTTGACACTTGTGCACATGTGCTGGAATGCCATCTGGTGCATAAACAGCAATATTATTTTGCACAGAAAAATATCGTGCTTTCCTTGGGAACTCCACTCGTCTAGCAGATCACTTCTTTCTGTGCCCTTCTCTGTCACTGCCAACTCCAGACTTCATTCATTCCACCTTGCTGCTCCATATGCATGGACCAAACTACTCCTGTCAGTACGCCAGGCTCCATCTCTGGCCCTATTCAAATTCAGGCTAAAAACTCACTTCTTTGAGGCTGCTTTTGGATCCTGATCCCCCTAGTCTCCTGCTCATCACCTATCTGCATCTTTGCCATTCCCCGAAATTTCCCCTAGTCCCCGGTTCTTGTGTGGTCTGTCTTGATTAGATTGTAATCTCTGATAAGCGGAGGCTGTCTCTTACTTGTATATGTACACTGCTGTGTACGCCTTGTATCACTATACAAATGATACGTAGTAGTAGTAGTAAATGCACCAGATAGCGTTCCAGCACATGCACATAACATTGTTCCAGCACACCTGTTGTGTTTTATTCAAGCACTCTCTTTGGCAAAGCCAGAAAAATGTTGCAGGGCTGTGCACTCAAGAAACAGGCATAAACTCCAGCACTGACCGCAGACCTATGAGCTATCCCTTAACATCTCCTCAGATGTTAGTGTTCCTGCCATTACCGCTGCTCTTTGCACATTGATTATGTCTGCATTAGATCTCTTCTTTGCATTCTAGATCCACACTAGTGCAGAAAATTGTGTACTAACAATGTGCTATTGGCAACACACTTTGCTATATCGAGCCTAAGTATTTTAGTCAGGAGCTATTTTACAATGATCATCCACTAGAGGTCACTGGTGTCTACAAGAACATAAGATATGCCATACTGGGTCAGAACAAGGTCCATCAAGCCCAGTATCCTGTTTCCAATAGTGGCCAATCTAGGTCATAAGTACCTAGCAGTTTCCCCAAAAGACACAGGTTCCCCAATGCTTGTATTGGGTCAAGCAGTGATATCCCGTGTCCCTTTCAATAATGGGTTATGGACCTTTCCTCCAGGAACTTGTCCAAACCTTTTTTAAACCCAGCTACACTAACAGCTTTTACTACATCCTCCGGTAACAAATTCCAGAGTTTGATTACACTTTGAGTGAAATTTTTTTTCTCTTATTAGTCTTAAATAGGTTACCCTGTAGCTTCATTGTATGCCCCCTAGTATTTTTATATTCTGATGACATAAACAATCAATCTATGTTTACCCGTTCCACTCCATTCATTAATTTATAGACCTCTATTATATCTCCCCTCAGCCATCTCTTTTCCAGGCTGAAGAGCCCTAACCTTTTTAGCCTCTCTTCATAGGAGTATCCTTCCATCCCCTTCACCATTTTGTTGGCCCTTCTCTGTACCCTTTCTAATAACGCTATATCTTTTTTAAGATACGGTGACCAGAATTGCACACAATATTCAAGGTGCGGTCGCACCATGGAATGATACAGAGGCATTATAATATCTTTGTTTTATTTTCCATTCCTTTCCTTATCATACCTAGCATTCTATTTGCTCTCTTGGCCGCCGCTGCACACTGGGTGGAGGTTTTTAACATGTTAGCCACAATGACGCCTAAATCTTTTTCCTGGGTGATGGTTCCTAATGTGGAACCTTGCACCGTGTAACCATAGTTTAGGTTGTTCCTTCCTAGCTGCATAACTTTGCACTTGTCCACATTAAATTTCATCTGCCATTTGGATGCCCAGTCTTCCAATTTATCAAGATCCTCTTGCAATTTTCTACAATCCTCTTGGGTTTTAACAACTTTAAACAGCTTTTTGTCATCTGCAAATTTGATAACCTCACTCATTATTCCCTTTTCCAGGTCAATTATAAATATGTTAAAAAGCAGCGGACCCAGCACAGATCCCTGGGGTACTCCACTATTCACCTTTTTCCATTGGGAGAATTGGCCATTTAGTCCTACCCTCTGCTTTCAATCTTGTAACCAGTTCCTGAGCCACAATAGTATATCACCTCCTATCCCATTATTTTTAGTTTTGCCAAAAGTCTCTGATGAGGGACCTTGTCAAAGGCTTTCAGAAAGTCCAGATACACTATATCAACAAACTCACCTTTGTCTACCTGTTTATTCACCCCTTCAAAATAAAATAACAGATTAGTAAGACAAGATCTTCCTTGTCTAAAGCCATGTTGGCTGTCTCCCATTAAGCCATGACTATGTACATGCTGAGTAATTTTGTACTCTATGATGGTTTCTACCATTTTTCCCAGTACTGATGTTAGGCTCACCGGTCTGTAATTTCCCGGATCTCCCCTGGAACCCTTTTTAAAAATTGGCATTACATTGGCGATCTTCCAATCTTCAGGTATTACAGATGATTTTAATGATAGTTCACAGATTACTAATAGCAGGTCTGCAATCTCATATTTCAGTTCTTTCATCACACTTAGATGTATACCATCCAGTCTAGGTGATTTGCTACTCTTCAGTTTATCAAATAGTTGTAATACATCTTCCCGGTGTAGCGATATTTCTTTCAATTCTTCTGCAGCATCACCTTTAAATACCACTTCAGTTATGGGTAACATCCCTACATCTTCCTCAGTAAAGACTGAAGCAAAGAATTCATTCAGTCTCTCCACTATAGCCTTGTCCCCTCTTACTGCCCCTTTTACCCCTCTATCATCTAATGGTCCAACTGACTCTCTCACAGGTTTTTTGCTACGAATGTACTTGAAAAAGTCTTTATTATGCATTTTTGCTTCCACAGCAAGTTTCTTCTCAAATTCTCTCTTTGCCTGCTTTACGAATGTCTTGCATTTAACTTGCAAGTGCTTGTGCTGTTTCCAGTTTTCATCATTTGGCTCTTTTTTCCATTTCCTGAAAGATGTTTTTTTTGGCAACAACAGCCTCTCTGACCTCACCTTTAAACCATGCTGGCAATTTTTTGACTTCCTTCCACTTTTCTTAAAGCGAGGAATACAGCTGGTCTGAGCTTCCAAGATAGTATTTTTAAACAACACCCACGCTTGATGTAAGTCTTTAACCTTTGCAACTGCTCCTTTTAGTTTTTTCTTAACTATTTTCCTCATTTTATCATAGTCTCCCTTTCGAAAGTTAAAAGGTAGTAATGTGGATTTCCTTACCATTCCTCCTCCATTAATTAAATCAAATGTGATCATGCTATGATCACTATTGCCAAGTGGCCCCAACACCCTTATCTCTTGCACCAGATCTGGTGTTCCACTAAGGACTAAGTCCAAAATGGCTTCCCCTCTGGTCGGTTCATGAACCAGCTGCTCCAAGAAGCAGTCATTTATTTCATCTAGAAACCTTATCTCCCTAGCATGTCCTGCCGTGACACTGACCCAGTCAATACCGAGGTAATTGAAATCACGCATTATTATTACTGTTCTGGAACTT
Source organism: Ichthyophis bannanicus (assembly GCA_033557465.1). Classification (NCBI taxonomy): domain Eukaryota; kingdom Metazoa; phylum Chordata; class Amphibia; order Gymnophiona; family Ichthyophiidae; genus Ichthyophis; species Ichthyophis bannanicus. The sequence continues at coordinate 1,156,451,786 of CM066033.1, read as the reverse complement.
TTGTTAGCTTCCCTGATTTATTTGAGCATTTCATCATCCATTCGTTCATTCTGGCCAGGCAGTCGATAGTACACCAACACTGCCTTTTTACATGGAATTTCAATTCATAGAGATTCCACAGCAATTTTTTTTCCTGTAGAACTTTAATCCTTTGTGACTCAATGCCCTCTCTAACATAGAGTGCAATCCCTCCACCAATTTCATCAGCTCTATCATTACGATATAGTTTGTACCCAGGTATCACAGTGTCCCACTGGTTTGTCCTCCTTCCACCATGTCTCTGAGATACCAATCATATCTAACTTCTCATTTAGTGCTATATATTCTAACTCTCCCATCTTATTTTTTTAGACTTCTAGCATTTGCAAGCATTGTCTATGGCTCTCAGGTCTGATTAGAGCAAACATTATCCATGTGGAAACCAAAAATTGTCTCTTGCAGTTCCCAGTGACACAAAGATATTTTTGGTAATCAAAATTCACAGACTTCCTTTGGATTTTTAAACACAGATCCCAAAGGTCATAGAATCCTCTTAGTTTAAGACAATCTGCAGGGATTCGACTTTCTCCTTTTCTGACTAAACATAATTTAAATTCATGCTGCAGTTGCTGGTCCCACATCTTGGTCTGTGATCCTGATAGACCTTTGGAAGGTTCACGTTGATTTGGTCTGGTGAAGGAAGGTCCAGCAAAGCAGGTTGCAGTTTTCAGCAGTATATGTGATGATTTAGTCAGATGGTACACAACTCACTAACCAGGGGTCCAGTTCAGCAACCTTCCATTAGAGCTATGCGCTGAAGCGCAGTGTTTTCTTTTCTAATGCAAGGGTAATGCCAAAGTTTTGTTCTCCATTGCTGAAAGCAGAAAGCATGTAAATAAATGATGTGCAAAAACTCTGCAGTAAACAAGGACAGCATGCCGGATGCATGTGCATGGGGGTCTGCACTCATGAAATTAAATGTGCTGCTTTCTGCTTGAGGTTTTACGCATTGGTAGCGCACAAAATTGTGCTCCAAAGCTGAGCTAAATTGTGCGTAAAGCTTAGCACAGTTTATTGCATCAGCCCAAGCAATTGCACCTTAAAACTTGCATGAGGGACTTTCTCTGGGGGAGGCAGAATGGAAGGTCTTGCCACCAAGAGATTACCTGCCACCTGGAGCTAGACTGTTCAAACCACAGACTGTTCAGAACTATAATCAGAAGAAAGAGTTGCTGCACTATAAGACTGTGAGGTACACATCAGATGCCTATGTTGTATCGAGTAACTTGTTGTGAAAACAATTTCTGCAGCTGTATTTGGACAACGGTACTTGTGATTCCACAGGACCATAGAGCAATCCTCCAGGGTAGAGCATTGTGGTGCAGATAGAGCCAGTGAAGAAGAAGTCAGAGAGTCTGCATAGTAAGTGTTTCTCTCTACCTAGACTTGAGACATAGAGAGTGGGGAGCCAGTCCAGATCTGCTCCATCCACATCATGTTAGATTTCATCAGGGAGAAAGCGCAGTTACTTACCTGTAACATGAGTTCTCCAGGGACAGCAGGATAAGTCAGCCACAAGCGGGGTGACGTCATCCGACGGCGCCGAGACGGAAATTACTCTCACTAGCCCAGAAGGCTTTAGCCTTCTGGGTTTGGCTAGTAGCCACACCTCCCGGTCCGCCCCTAGCAGATCAGATTTCCCCAGCCGAGGCGAGAGGAGCTAGGAGGCGGAAGCAAGGCTAGGAGGAATCCCCGCCGGGGAGGAGGGAGGGAAAGTGTGGCTGACTTATCCTGCTGTCCCTGGAGAACTCATGTTACAGGTAAGTAACTGCGCTTTCTCCCAGGGCAAGCAGGATGAGTCAGCCACAAGCGGGGTCTCCCCAGCTAACTGTGCAGCGGCGGGGATAGTATGTTGGCACTCATACACAGAGGCTGAAGTCAAGTAGGTTGTAGGCAAGCGTTTAATAGGAGAAGCCATACAACCACAGCAATGCAACAGAACATAAGGTGCATAAAGTGTAACAAGATCAAGCAAACATGCATGAGAATTGTGCAATAAGATAGCATAGCTGTGCAAAAAACAGGCTTAATGTGCAAAAACAGGCTTAAGGCACACAGGAACTGGCAATACAACTGTGCAAAGGTTAAGCATAATTGTGCAAAGGTTAAGCATAATTGTGCAAAAACAGGCTTAACAGCTTAAGTGATAACAGTGCTCAGAACAGAACAATTTTCGAAGTAACTGGCAACAAGGAGCAGGTCCAGGTAAAGTCATAGTCATTGTCCTGAGAAGGCGTGTGCCTTCAAGAGGGGGGTGCAGATAGCACGGCTAGACCGAAGGCAGCGCCCCCGTGGTCTGTCCTGTCAAGGCAGTAGTGTTTCTGGAAGGTCTGGACAGAGGACCAGGTGGCAGCTTTACAGATTTCTGGCACTGGGATGTCGCGTAGGTTGGCAATGGAGGCGGCCAACGCTCTTAGGTGATGCGCCCATACTCCTGCGGAGGTGCTGGAACCCGCGAGAGAGAGGCAGAAGGATACGCAGGTGGTTATCCACTTGGACAGTGTGCGCTTGGAAACGGGGACACCTGGCCTGTTTGGGTCGTAGGAGACGAAGAGCTGTGACCCTTTGCATAGTGGAGCAGTTCTGCTGATGTAGCAGCGGAGGGCCCTGATGCAGTCGAGCGTGTGCATGCGATGCTGGTCAGGGTCAGAAGGAGGGCCCGGTTGGAAGCTGGGCAGTTCGATGGTCTGGTTGATGTGGAAGGCCGTGGCCACCTTGGGCACAAACTTGGGTGTGTCCTGAGACAAGCGCGGTCGTGATGGAGGATGGTGTAGGGTTCGTAGTCAACGAGAGCTTGAAGCTCGCTGATCCTCCTGGCCGATGTGATGGCGATGAGGAACAGAGTCTTCCATGAAGCGAACTTCATGTGTGATGATTGGAGGGGCTCAAAGGGTTCCTGCGTGAGCTGATGAAGGACAATGTTCAGGTCCCAAGAGGGTACGGGATCCCTAATTGGGGGATGCAGATTGGCCAAGCCTCGCATGAAGCTGGAAACCAGAGGTAGAGCCGCTACCGATGATTCGCCATTGCGTAGATGGAAAGCAGCGATGGCGGACAGATGGACCTTGATAGATTGAGTCCTGAGGCACAGGGCGGAGAGGTGGGCCAGGTACTGAAGGAGACTCGAGACCGGGCACGTGAAGGGGTCAAGCTGGTGTTCCGCGCACCATATACTGAAGTGGCGCCATTTGAGGCAGTAGGATTTCCTAGTGGAGGGGCGCCGCGCGGCCAGTATGATGTCTTGAACCTCAGAGGGCAGATTGAAAGGAGCAAGGGCTACCCTTTCAGCTTCCAGACCGACAGAGATAGCATCCGCAGGTTGGGGTGCAGCATCGTGCCGTTGTCTTGAGAGAGAAGGTCCGGTCATTGCGGAAGGCGGATTGGAGGTTCCAGTGAGAGGCGATGCAGGTACGGGAACCAGATCTGTCTGGGCCAATACGGGACCACGAGGATGATCAGGGTCTGGTCCCTGATGATGCATTGTACAGTCCGTGCAATGAGCGGAGTTGGTGGGAACGCATAGGCCAGGTGCCATCGGTCCCACGTGACATCGAAGGCGTCCGCCGCTAGCCTGTGGCGGGACGGCCTCTTGGAGCAAAAGATGCGGCATTTGGTGTTTTCCTGTGAGGCGAAGAGGTCGATCTGCGGATGGACCCATTGCCTGAAGAGGTATGCTGACGTCCCCGAGTGGAGGGTCCACTCATGGGGATTTAGTTGCCTGCTCAGGCAATCTGCTAGAGTGTTGTCCGCCCCGGGCAGGTAGCAAGCTTGGAGACTGCAATGGAGTGATAGGGCCAGGCGCCAAGTGAGGAGAGCTTCCTTGCAAAGAGGTCGGGAGCCTGTGCCTCCCTGCTTGTTTATGTAGAACATGGCTACTTGATTGTCGGTCAGGACCTTGACAATTTTCTGTTGAACCTTGTCTCGGAAGGCGTGAAGAGCTAGGCGAACAGCTCTGAGCTCCAGGATGTTTATATGAAGGTTCTTCTCGTGGGGCGACCAGGATCCCTGAGTGTGAGCTCCTGCGCAGTGGGCTCCCCACCCCAGCGCTGAGGCGTCTGTAGTCATGGTGATGTTTGGGGGAGTGGCCTGCAGGGGCTTGCCCGTGGACAGGTTGGCGGGAATCAACCACCAGCGTATTGCTTCGCCGTTCTGGGGTCTCTGTAAACAGGTGTGGAAAGAGGCTGGGAGTGTTGGTGCCAGCGGCAGCGGAGGTGCCACTGAAGGGCCCGCATCCATAGCCTTGCAAAGGGTAGTACGTGGGTGGTGGCCACCATGTGGCCCAGTAGGCATAGGATTGCACGGGCAGATGTGTGCGGAGAGCTGAGCACTTTTCTTGCCAGTGTGGTGATGGTGCTTATCCTGCTCTGAGGCAGGAAGGCTCTTACCAGGGTGGTGTCTATTAGAGCCCCGATAAACTCCAGTTGCTAAGTAGGGGAGAGGTGGGATTTCTGGTAGTTGATGAGGAAGCCCAAATCTGAAAGGAGTGAGGTGGCCTTTCCGACTGACCTGCGCAGTTGGCTGCGATTTGGAGCTGAGAACAGCCAGTCGTCCAGGTAGGGGAAGACACACACACCCTGTTTGCGGAGATGGGCGGCGGCAACCGCGACACATTTCGTGAACACTCTGGGCGCGGGGGACAGACCGAAGGGCAACACCCTGTATTGGTAGTGTCTCCCCGCTATTATGAATCTCAGGAATTTCCTGTGTTGAGGATGAATGAGGATGTGTGTGTAGGCATCCTGCAGGTCCAGAGCGGCCAGCCATTCGCGTGGTTGTATCAATGGCAGAATGGTGGACAGGGAGTGCATCCTGAACTTTTCCCTGGCGATGTGTTTGTTGAGTTTCCTTAAGTCGAGGATGGGGCGTACGCCTCCAGACCTTTTGGGGACAAGGAAGTACTTTGAGTAGAAGCCTGTGTTGACCTCGCTGCTGGGAACAGGTTCGATTGTTCTGGATGCGAGCAACGCTTTGATTTCTGCGTCCATAGCAGCCGTGTTCTGTGGATGTGGAGAATAGGCAGGAGGTGGACGAAGGGGCAGAGCAGATTTGAAGTTTATGCGGTATCCGTGTTCGAAAATGGAGAGCACCCACCGGTCCGTTGTGATGTTTTCCCAGGAGGGTAGGAATGCAGACAAGCGGCCCCCGGTTGGTAGCTGTGAGTGGGGTGAGTCAAAAGCTGGGATTGTTCTTTGCGGGGGCGGTGGGTGCTTTCTTCGTAGCACGCTCTCTCTGGCGTGGTTTCTGTCTATACGGGGCAGAGTAGTGCTGTTGTTTGTAACGGGGCTGCTGCTGCCATCTGCGGTAGTGGTTGTACCACTTGTATCCCGATGTGCCATGGTAGGAGGTTTTGCGGTAGGTCTTTGAGCGATCAGACCCTTCTTCCAGGGTCTGTAGAGTGGTACAGCGCTCACGCATATCATCTACTGTCTGCTTTACCTTCTTGCCGAAGAGCGAGTCGCCAGCACAAGGTGCGTTGGCGAGTTTTTCGTGGGAGTCAGTCTGCAGACCTGAGGCCTTGAGCCAGGCTAGTCGTCTGGCAGAGATGGCGATTCCAGCCACCTTGGAAGATGTCTCGAAGGCGTCATGTGCTGAACGACCTTGGTGCTTGGTGCATTCCTCGAGGTCTGAGATGGCAGTGGAGAGGGCCGTAGGCAGATCAGCGCCCTTGGAAGCGTCTTTTATTTTGGAGACTAGCATGTCCTGGTAGATGGCGACTTGAAATAAGTGGGCGGCGATCCTTGCATTCAACATGGAGCCTTGGTAGATACGCTTTGCGACGTCGTCCAGAAGTTTGTTATCTTTGCCGGGTGGCGCATTGACGGACGAGCGCGAGGACTTACTCCGTTTCACGGCGGATTCTACAACGATGGACTGGTGGGGAAGATGCTGTTTGTCGAACCCAGGTGTGGATTGGACCACGTATTTTGAGTCCATTTTCCTGGGGCAAGGATGGTTGGACGCTGGCGTTATCCATGTTTTCAGGAGGTTATCCCTGAGGAGCTGGTGTATAGGGAGGGCAAGTGCAGCCTTCGGGACGTCGACAAATTTCAGAGCTCCCTGGACTTCTTCGCTCCTGTCAGCGCTGTCAGAGGCAGAGATAGAGAGGGCTGCTAGGACCTTATTGATGAACTTTGGGTATGTTAGGTCTTCTGGTGGGTCCTGAGGGTCAGGTTTGTCCTGGTCCACAATGGAAGTGGAGTGTGACAGAGAGGAGTCTGCTGCGCAGTCAGTCAGCGCAGGTGCAGCAGCTGAAGGCAAGTGTGGCATAGCAGGGACAGGTGTTTGCGTGGTCTGACTAGTAGGGGTCTCTCCCTCATTGTTTGCGGGGCAAGACGCTTCCTGGTGGTCGACAGGTATTGATTGCTGAGAGACCATATTAGAAATAGTGGAAGTCCATTGTTTTAACATGTCGTTGAGAAGAGTCAGCATGTCTGTGTTGACTGAGGAGTGGGGATCAGGCGCGGGCTGCGTAGCAATAGGAGGCAATGCAGATTGTCCCTGGCAGGTATCATGTTCTGGGGAGTCAGACAGGTAGAGGGCAGACTCATCCACCCCATGGAGCTCATGTATATATTGGGGGGACCCAGAGGAGGGAGAGCTGTGCCTATCTCCTTCATAAAAGGCATAGTGCTGTGGAGAAGAGCTGTGAGAATGCTTGCGCCTTTTGTAGTACCGATGGTACTTACTGCAGCTTTGTCCCTGCGCCGCTCCTCCATAGCGCCGATGAGATCTCCGCCTGCTCCGTGCGCGGCTCCGATGTCGGCGCTTCCTGCTGCGGTCTCCGGAGCGGCTCCTGCGTCTGCTGCTTTGGCGCGGTGAAGAGCTGTCAGAGCTGAAGTCACTGCTGTAGTCAGCGCAGGCACGGCTGTGCTGTATGCGCTGGTGAGGGAGACCAGAAATCGTCATCGAGCCATGCTGGAGTTCCGGGTTGGTGGGAGGAGCTTGAGTCTGCAAGATGGAGGCTTCCACGGGAGCACACGTGGCAGTTACCTCAGAATCACGGCGGGGGAAGGGGCCTGGAGAGGCACGTCCCCGGCCGGAGAAGCTGCAGCAGAGGCATCGGGGTGTCGGAGGATCGGCGGTGCTTGGATTGCCTGAGAGCTTGTGGATGGCTGTACACTCACAGGATTCGTTGGAGATAGAAGGTCTCTGAGGGCATGCCGCCGGTACTTGAGAGCCCTCGGGGACATGCGGCCACAGGCAGAACAGTCCTGGACGGCATGATCCTTCCCCAGGCATAGCAGGCAGATGAGATGAGTGTCTGAGTTCGCCATGCATCGGAAACAGGCGGTGCACTTCTTGAATCCAGGTTTTTTCATTTTCAGGTGAGAGTAAAATAATAAACGTCTAACTCGGCAAGGCGGAAGACGAAGATTGATCTGCTAGGGGCGAACCGGGAGGTGTGACTACTAGCCAAGCCCTGAAGGCTAAAGCCTTCTGGGCTAGTGAGAGTAATTTCCGTCTCGGCGCCGTCAGATGATGTCACCCCGCTTGTGGCTGACTCATCCTGCTTGCCCTGGGAGAAGGGATATAACTGTCATGGTGCCAAGATCTCAATCCTCTGCACATCAGACCTATCCAGAAGGATAGCAAAGAGAATCCGGAGTTTCCCTATTCGCTGAGGGAGACCATGCTGCAATTTTGCAACAGAGGCTAGGGAGAGTGATTTCTGCCATGTTTTGCAGGTACATCTTTTCCTTCTGTTCAGATGTCCAGGAGCTAGTGTGGGGAATCGGCATCTGTCTCTCTTCCTTCCCTGTAATTTCAAAGGAACTAAAGCAGACTCCAGATGGTGTAGAGCCCAAAGACATGGTTTCCTATAGTTCAAGGGTAAGTGATACCTTTTGATATGACTTGGATTTCAGGGATTCTTCAGTAGATCTCTACCCATTTGCAGCTCTGTTGTAATGGAGGTTTGTGTTCCCCTAGCCCAGTGCCACTATGCACGTTTTATCTATTTTGGCCCCAACAAAAGAGCTCTGAAGTCTGGGGAGGGTTCCTTTGAGAAGAATTATATTTTTGTCTTAAAGTGCTTGAACTTGGGGGGGGGGGGGGCGGAAGGATTTCCCTAAATATGTGCTGGATTGCCTGCATTTAGGGTCTATGGAAAGAGGAATCAGAACGTTTCTCACTTATTACATTTTTTCTTGCATTTTCAGCTGAGGTGAATCATTATTTGTTCCACTCTTTAAGGCTGACCCAGAAGGGGTAGAATCATGTAGGGGCATATATCTCCCATTCTGCTACTGATCCGGAACACTTTTATCAGTGGCTGTTCTCTCTGTTAATCATAGACAACAGTTTTTAATTCCCCTAATTGCCAGATTGAGGGTGATATCGTGCAAATAAGGGGCCCTGCTGGAAGCTCTGAGCCCAGTCTGATGCCAGGAAAGGAAGGTGAGTGAGAGTGCATGCAGATCAGAAGAGGAAATCCCCACCCCATCTCATGCCAATCTTCTGCCTGCCATTGGTGTGAGGGAAGTGCTTGCCTGGATGTCCATAGTCTCTCCTGCTATGTCATTGCTTCTCCTGACTCGTCTGGGCTTTCACCAAAAGAAGAAAAGTGGTGAATGAGTTGCAAGAAGGCTCCTTACCTCTGTGGGCAAGGACCAGCTTTGTGGATGGGTGCTGCCATTGGCACTGCAGTGGCGACCAGCAAAGGCAGTGCCGTTGACATTCCTGCTCAAGGTGCCACCCAGACCAGATTTAGTTCCATCTCCACCTCGTAACTGATTCAGTGCCAGACAGTTATCAAATTCTTGCAAGGAGAAAAATGCCATTCCATAAACACAAAGTCAAAGAAACATGGGAGAAAAACCTCTGCAGTAACATGCAAATAAACAAGCCTAAATATAACAACAGTCTGTAACATTTCTGTAAATTTAGTTTGAGATTATATTCTGCCTTCTTGATCCCAGATGACATAAATTGGTTTACAGAAAATAACATTAAAGTCAGATTCAAACACAATTTAGAAAACATAATACATAGCCAACAAAAACAAATATAATAAAAACAAAACAAAACAAAATAGCACAGCACCAACAACAACTTAGACTATATCAGTAAATCATAAATAACCTGCTTGCCAATCCCTAAACAACTAAGAACCCCAATATCCGAAAGGCATTTGCACAGTTTGCAGCCCAGTAAACCATGTAACTGCTTTAAATTGGGATATTCAATGGCACTTAAACAGTTAGTGCCATTGAATATCTCCTTCTAACCCCGCTACACGCCCCAATGCTATGCGATTAGCATTGGGGCATGTTGGGGTGTTCCAGGGAGGAGCGAAGGCAGAGACTGTTGCCAACCAGGTAGCGGCCTAGTTTTACCTGCAGAAACTAATCAGGTAGCGGTGCAATATCGCTGCTACCCAGATAGCTTTGGTGGCTCCAAATATTCAATGCTGTCACTGTGGCATTGAATATCCAGGTTTAAGGGTCGGTGGGCAGGGCTATGTGCCGTAATAATGCATAGCCTGACCAGATCAATATTGGGCCCTAAGCTTTTAGTTTTCAAAGAGTCACAAGAGAATTTCACTGTGCCCTTCAGCTCTAGTGAGAGCTGATTCCAAAGCTTAGGCACCGCATTTGAAAAGGATCAGCAAGAGTTCTAACCAGTGATGTTTGTTTTTATCTTTTCTTTTATGATATTTTTGTTTTATTGTATTTGATTTGATTACATTTATAGTAACATAGTAAATGACAGCAGATAAAGACCAGTATGGTCCATCTAGTCTGCCCAGTAAGATGGCCGGAGTAAGATGGCAGGAGTAGGTGCCACTCTGTGCAGGCCACCCCTCTCCATGTCTTTGTTTAGGGTTGAACCCACCACTCCATGCAGGCCACCCCTATTTATTGAGAAGTTAGATGGTTCAGTTTATTTTGATTTTATTCTGTTGCTATAAATGGATCCATTGTGTCTGTCCCATGCCATTTTGAATTCTGTCACTGTATTTGCCCCCACCACCTCCATTTGGGGGCATTCCAAGCATCCACTACCCTCTCAGTGAAAAAGTATTTCCTGACATTGCCTTTCAATTTACCACCTTGCAGCTTCATGTTATGCCCTCTCGTTTTGAAGCTTCCCTGTCTTTGGAAGAGGATTGTTTGTTCATTATTTCGTAAGCAAGGAAGCCATAAAAAAACTTCAATTAGCACAAAACGCAGCAGCAAGGATCATAACGAAAGCCCCACCTTTCCAACATATAACCCCAATCTTAGAATATCTACACTGGCTCCCGATTCAAAGCCGCATAGAATATAAAACTATATTAACCACCTACAAAGCCATAACAAAAACAGCACCCCTGCCCATAAATAACCTTATCAAAATAGAACCTACACACAATCTACAAAGGAGAGACCAGCTTAATAAACTAACCACTCCAAAAGAATTCATTAGGGCCAATAAATCCACTAACAAAAAAGCCTTCTCCCATGCAGCACCTATCTTGTGGAACACAATCCCAATAGAACTAAGACAATTACCCGACATAATGGAGTTCAGAAAAAAACTCAAAACACACTTATTCACAAAGCATTATGGATCTCTGACCAGCACACCACACACCCCCCAACTGGATAAAGGATAATCCCACCCCGAGTAATACACAACTCATCAAAAGAATGAAGTGATACACCCTAAAACAAAGCGAATAAGTAAATGAAAAACAAAACAATGTATATAGTTTAATTATGTTCAACTGTACATAGTTTACTAATTGTTAATTGTTAATTATTAATTGTTAACTGTATTTACCTAGCTACAAATGTTATATGTAAAAACAGACCACACTGCTTATTGTTGTTATATGGAAACCGCACCTGATCAATGGAAGGAGCGGTATATAAATAATCTGTTAATTAAATTAAATTAAAATTATTTCTCTTTAAGTATTTAAAGGTCAGAATCATGTTTCCCCTATCCCTCCTCTCCTCCAAGTCCGTTAAAGGATGTTTTCAACAATTCCTTGGAAACTGGAGAAGTTCCTCAGGACTGGAGAATGGCTGATGTTGTACCTCTACACAAAAGTGGTGACATGGAAGAAGTGTCAAACTACAGGCCTGTGAGCCTTACCTCGGAGGCAGGAAAAGTAATTGAGGCGCTTCTGAAGGAGAGAATAGTGAACTTTCTCAAAACCAACAGGTTGCAAGATCTAAGGCAACATGGTTTTACCGAAGGACGATCTTGCCAAACAAATCTGATTGAGTTCTTTGACTGGGTGACCAGAGAACTAGATCAGGGGCATGCGATGGATGTCATCTACCTGGATTTCAGCAAAGCACATTTGTATTATCTATATTGTTTGTAAATCATCTATACTTTTTGATAGGTGAATAATCAATGCAGATAAATAAATAATACATCTTTGAGGATGGGATGTATGTGAAGAATCTGATAGAGCACTGGAAATTATTAGTTAAGTCTGCCTCAGATAGTGAGCATCAATACTGTGAAGCGCTTTGAATACTAAACATAAAAGTTTAAACCTAAGAAAATATTTGACAAGAGGTCAGTGTAAGGAGAAGAAAACTGGAGACGCTTTGTTCCAAACAGAGCTTCCTGTAACAAAACTAGCAGCTGTGTTCTGTACTGCCTGCAATCTATTAAGCATTTTCTTAGGTAAACCAGTATAAATAGTTTTACAGGAGTCTAAAATAGTGTTTCTCATGTATCTCTCTCATGCATATTCATAGTAGTTATTCTGAAAATCAGACTGGGACTGGCTAGAGGGTACTTCAGGACCAGCTTCAGAAAAGATACTCTAAAAGATTATGTGGTTGTAAATAAAGGATGTAGTTGCCTAAGTAATCTAAATCTGCTGATTGCTATCTCAGAAATGGCTTATATCTGAGGTCCAAAAGAAAGATCTGAATCAAAAATAACTCCCAAACATTTTGCTTTGATTTATAGACAGCGTAATGGGATGTTTCACTCGGCCTATGACCAACTCAACTTTTTTACCCCACATCAAATACAGAGATTTGGAAGTAGTTAAGCTCCCAAACAAAAGGGTGTTTCGCTGCCCCCTGGTGGAAAAACAATACAGCCAAAGCTCAAGGTGGAAAAAGAAATGAAGAACCACTAACTCATAAAATCTCATTTTTTTCTGAGTTTGAGATAATTTTGAGTCAACCAGTTTGTGACTTCCATCTACCAACTGTTAAATGTATTTAGTGATTAGTGACCTAATTTAAGTACAATGGCACCCAAGTGCTGCAGATACATGTTGATAAAGACTGAGGAAAGGGAGGAACCCTGAGGGATTCCTTGAGATGAACTGATATGGTTTCAGACTACAACAAATATATGTGATCAATTACACAAAAAAAGAGCTAAATCAGGATACCAGCTTCCCTGTGATTCCTAACCAGGTCAGTTGTTGTAATAAATTGTGATAAAATGCAGATGGGATCCCTCACTCTGTCACTACGACTACTACTGATTACACTACGACTTATCATTTGTATAGTGTTACAAAGCATACACAGTGCTGGGGTTTAGAACAAATCTTTAAGGGAAATGATTTAAAAAACCCGCACACACATGGGTATTAAACAAGGACTAAAGGGGTCAGGATCCAATAAAAGCAGGCTCAAAGAGGTGACATTTTAGTCTGGATTTGAATAGGACCAGAGACAGAGCCTCAGGTAGTCTATTCCAGGTATACGGCACAGTAAGGTAGAATGAGCAGAGTTTAGAGTTGGCACTAGAAGAGAAGGGCACAGATAAAATAAATTTGCCTGATGAATGAAGTTCCTGGAGGGGTATAGGGAGAGATATGTGAGGAGAGGTAATGAGGAGATGCAGAAAGAATGCACTTGTAGGTCGGTAGGAGGAGTTTGATGCAGAAATGGACAAGGAGTCAATGAAGTGACTTGAGAGAAGGATTATATATGAGTGTCATGACACTGCAGAAGATTAGCCATGCAGCTGAGTTTTGAACGGATAGAAGGGGAGAGAGATGATTCAATGGGAAACCAGCAAGGAGCAGGTTGCAATAGTCTAAACTGGAGGTGACAAGGATCTTGGAAGTGTGTTTAAAAAGGAAATGATGAATTTTACTGGTGTGATAGAGAAAGAAACAACAGGTTCGCTGCCTATATATCATTCAGCAAGGAGGGTAGTACAGTTTCAGGAATGAATGTTGGCCATTAATCAAACTGAACTAGATCTAACTTATCTATGGATTAAAAAAAAATCCTGTAGTTGCCTTGATACGGGATTTGATAACCTTTGCCAGAAGCAGCAAATTTAAAACAGAGTAGAAGTTGTTACTTCAGAAGGATGTAAATTGCTTGTCTGGCCTATCTTGCACTTGCTTAAGGTACTCAGGAAACTCACCAATTGGCATAGATACTAAAGAACTGCATAATCTATCCATGTAAGTGCAGACTCCACCAATGCTCCACCCAAATGCCGCTCATGTGCATGCCCACAATAAAAGTACACACCATAAAATGTATGTGCATACTTTTACACTAGTTGGTATTTTATAAGAGGTTGTTTACACATGTAAGTGTCCACTTACATGTATAAATGACTAAAATAGCCACATTTACATGCATTCTTACTGCCTAAATGTAGGCGGCTCCTACTAAAATTACCCCCAGTGTAAATGCAGTGTACTTAAAATTACCCCAGTGTACTTAATGCAGTGTACTACCATAGACCTACTGGAGCAGGAGTTCATCACAGCTCTCAAAAATTATACAGAACAATATCTTGATGTTTAGGCTACTAGAACTTGACCATCCCGGAATAAAAAGAATTAGGGTTGTCTCCTAGCTCCATTGTTTGCTGGTCAAGCAGACCTATTCCAGATGTAACCCAAAATGCCTGCAGGGACTTCCACTTCCAATTTCCCTAGCAAAGCAGGACTACAAACTAATGTGTGCAGTTGGAAAAATCATGCATAAATCAGCATGGAGTCAGTCAGCAATGCTAAATGGAGCCACCCAACAATGAATATGAACAATACATTGTGTACTGATTAGCTAAAAATTTCTAGAAACCTCTAGGATGGCTGCAGTAATGCATTAAACTACTATAGCCGAAATAGTTATTTCAGAACATGAAAAGGGTAATTTTATAAGCTGAGCCTACTTTTAGGCACCAAGTACCACTTAACTGGGGGGTTATTTTAGTCATTAAAATAAAAAAAATAAAAAAATTAAAATTATCATTAACTGCATATGTGGCCACATATATGTGTTAATGACCTCATAAAATATTAAGCAACATAAAAATATGTTTTTAAATGATTTTGTTGTTATGTTTTGACTATTTTTGTTATTATTTTATGGGGGGGGGGGTTAAAATCCAAAAGTTTAAAATAAATGAATAAATGAAAAATATGTGTTACTTAACGATGCATAAAGCCATCGAGCATGTACATGGGTGAAGCATTCAAGCATGCATGTAAATTGCAAAATAATCTGCTGTCAAATTACAAGATCCCTGATGCAGACAAGTTTGCTGAATCTCAGCTGAGTTGGGTCTCTTGACATAGTATTGGAATAAATATTGGATTGGACTCTGCATATGTGGCCTGTGTCTAACTCGATTTCTTGTTTTTGGCTTATACTGATTGTCTCCTTGTTTTGACATCAGTTAATAGCTTATCTAGTGTAGAGGGCTAATCGTGTGCATCTTACTGACCTTATAAAGTAAATTAAAACATGTGATTAAGATGTGATGTGGCATATAGTGAAGGGACATATAGTAAGGATCTGGAATGTCCAGAGCAGAACATCCAAAATTTAGGGGGGGGGGGGGGTGGAAGAAGTAGCAGCAGTGAAGGGAGGCACGTATAAGTGACTTCTGAATTTGGTCCATGTCCACCCTGAAAAAAGAACATTCTCATAACCAGTTATGGAGGCGGGTCCCATGCAGCTTGAAAGGTTGGGTCCATACATGGGTAAAAGTCATTTCACAAACATGGATGTCCCTGAATTGCATGTCCTCAGAATCAGATACTTGGATGTGCCAGCAGGGGTATTTGAGAAGGGGGAGGGGGGACTATGACATGAGACTTGTAGGTCCCGACCTGCCATTTCAGCTACTCTGATATGCAGCAGTGGGTGGATAATATTTTTGAGTATGCATTTATGCAGGAAATAATATTTGTAGGAATAAAAGCATATTTTCTTCTTCCTCTGGAAGTGCTATATTCATGAAACTTTATTCAGGATCAGGAGTAGGAGCAGGTATAGGCATGAATGTTTCATCAACCAAGGCCAGGCATGCTTGGATGTCCCTGAAATTGCATCGCAACATCCATCTCCTTTGCTCCTCCCAGGCCATGCTTCCAGCATGCCTCCACGTAGTACACAGATCTCAGGCTGGGGACCTCTATATGCCCGGTTTCTAAAATGGCCCCAGGGACATGCTTTGCACATCTAAGTGCCTGTTTTCAGATATCCAAATCAGGAATAGGGCTTCTAAAATACCCCCCAAATTCTATAAAGCAATTTGTACAACACATTAAGAAGTGGTTCATAATGTTTAATCTCTCATGGGATGATTAAATTTTAACATTTTAATGTTATGAATGCCAAAAGCTAAATAGCATTTGAAGGAGCATTATTTTTTAAACCAACAAAATATGTGGCCAAATAAAAACCACTCAAGCTTCTGAGGAATAGTAGTATACAGAATGTGCTCTGCCGCTGTGGCCTGATGCCACTGAAAAACAGACTCCCAGACCTTGGCTTTTATTTCCAAACAAATTGTTGATGATTTGCCAGTGACCTTAAAGTTAAAATAACATAACAAGTGACGAGAGATTAGTGTTGAAAAATAAAATTAAAATACATCATCATAAGGTTAGTGATAAAGTCAAAGGGAGGACAGTGTCCTATCTGAAAATTCCCATCCTCTGCCTAATTCTATTGCCATCCTTCTGCTGACCTTCTTGGGACATATTGTGGTCAGAGAGGAAAAGAGCATGCCTTGTCCTTTTTCAAAAGTACAGGTGCTCCTTTATCATTCTGAACCACCCGCACAAAATAGCAGATGCAGAGTATTCATGAGGTTTTAACCACAATACTCTACATGAATTTGTAAATAAATAGGAGTGGAGGAGTGGCCTAGTGGTTGGGGGCAAGGTACTTCAGGCCAGAAGGTTGGGGGTTCAAATCCCACTAGAGGACAGCAACCTTGGGCCAGAAGGACTGGGGTTTCTAGTCCCACAGGTGCTCCTTGTGGTCTTGGGCAAGCCACTTAACCCTATGTCCCTGTAAAATAGTTATCTCCAAGTTATAATGCCCTGTTCAATGTAATTTCAGTTTGTTCAATGTAAACTGCACTGATGCAGAATAGCACAGTATATAAGAGAATGTAAATAAATAAATACGCTTTGTGTTACTAATAAGATTTTGAATTATATCCTCTTTTTGACTGGAAGCTGATGATAGGACATCAAGGGAGGTGTGACGTTCAGATTTTGAAGTTAAGCATAACAGATAGATTGCTGTGTTTTGTACTAAGGGCCAGATCCTGCAAGGCGCCTAGCAGAGCTTTATGTCTCGGTGGGATGTGCAGTCCCGTTAGCCATCCTGCCCTTATATAGTGTCTGGCCGTGGTCTTTGCCCTCCGCTATTGTTCAGATAGAAAGCGAGTCATGCAAACTCTGTGGGGAGGCATCCCAGAATGGGATCCAGGAAAGTGGGCATATGATATCTTAGACCCCCCAACACAGGTGCATAGTTTGAAAGAAAATTGAAGGGCCAGGATGAAAGGCTGCACATAGGTGTTGCAGTCACAGGGGCAACACATCTGAACAGTCACAGAGGACAAATATGCAGAAAAGCAGACCAGAGGTGGTAAAGCCCAAGAATGTGCAGAAGCAAGGCATCCTAGAGACACAGCAGGAGTCTGCACAGCAGCCAAGCAATACATGCTGCACAGGGCTCTGCAGGAAATGTCAGTAGAATGCACAGCCATATGTCACAGTCCTGTGAAAGGCACTGTAAATATGTCCACCCACCCTCCTCTATTCCCTACGCACTTTGCACAGTTGCTCTACTGATGTGTGCCTGTCCTCCTGCTCCCACAGATGACCGTGAATACCCTGTCAGACCATGACTACTGACACCTGTGTGCCACCCACAGACCCCCACAGAAGGAGTGATGCAACCAGGCACACCAGAGGACCAGGGCAGTGGTGGAACAGGGGTCCTTAAAAGCTGCTTCAGATGCCTAGACCACAGTGGGGGTGAGCTGCTGTATAGCCCCGAACATGTGTGCAGGATCTTCACAGCCTGCTGCACCCTACTTAACCTTACTATGCAGCATTGCACCCCCATCCCAGAGGCTGAAGTGATAGAGGGGACAGAGGCTGCAGAAGAGGAAGGGGCACAAAGGTGGAACCAACAGCAGATGACATTAGCACTTGCCCCAGAAACAGACAATGCCAGTCAGGAAGTGCCATGGGACGGCATAGAGAACAGGGGTGAGGGAGAGGGTAGGAGATGATGGGAGCAGAATGTCAGGCATCCAACAACAGTAGGGATGGCAAACCAGAACCCTGTGCCATATGTCAGAACAATCTAGCCTTGCACACACCAGCCAGGTAGCAGGAGCTACTCACCTTCCTGTGTGGCAGGAGCTGAGCTACCATGCCCACAATGCACCAGTGATGACAATGCTATCCATGAAATGCAGCAACTGCTCTTCCAGGGGGCTCAATGGTGGCATCTTACTGTTTGCTGCCCTCTTCTCTTTGGCACTTTGCTGTACAATCTGCCACTTTTTCTTTGATGATGCACTGCATTGACCTTGTGGGCGATCTCCTGCTAGCCATGTTGTTTTGTGCTGGCATCCTCAGAGTCATAGAGAATGGCATGCTTCTTAGTGATGAGATTCAGGGCCATGGAGGTCTCTGAGGGCAAGAAGTTAGCCTTGCAGGTGCGCTTCACGGCCTTCTCTGCTGGAAGTGGCATCCCAATGGCCAACTGTGATAGAGACGGAAGGCTACCTGCGCAAGGATTTAAAATACGCAATTATGGCGCCGCATCCAGGACATGCCCCGCCCAAAAGAATAAGAAAAACCCGTGTAAGAATCCCATGCAGGAATTTTGAATATCACCACTAATAGATAGTGCCGGAAGCTGCCATAGCCATGCAAGAGTATAACCAGGGATATTCGGCATGTTGATCGGTTAGCAATCATATTTAGGTATTTAGGTAAGTTGAATATGTAGTTCCGTGCATGGCTTACAAATAAACCGGGTAAATGGGAAATCTGTCTCAGCATGCAGTTAATGAATGTATCCAGGTAAATGACATATCGGGCTTGCCATGCGGTTAACCAGATAAATGGGATATAGAGATGGGGGGTAGACCATGCAAAAATGCTATAGGACCTGTTGGCTGGGTACAGTCAGGTATGGATATAGAGTTGGTACTAGGTGTTGGCCCCCTAGAAAGAGCCCATGCCCTTGACCCCTAATGGCTTGGAGAGTTTGCACTGTTGCTGTGAATAACCTGCACTTGCTGCCCTCCAGACAGTGTAACCTCAGAAAACACCCTGTTTGCCATGCTGGTGTCATGCACTGGGTATAGTTGCTATGCAGCTCGACAGTACCTATGGTATCCATAGTCCTTGACCTGACATAGCATACTGCTATGGTGGTGAGCAAATCATGATCCTGCTGCCACAGTAGTCATACTCTCACACCCGAGACCTGGTGAGCTCTCAGTGGGCATTGTAACTGCTACCTGCTATCCCCATGGTCCAACATGCACAGCCTTTGCAAGGCCGAATGTGGCTGGTGCTCAGCAGAGGTGACAGATTGGCCAGTTCCTGGTGTAAGAGGCAGCGGCACCTCTACCATACCATTAGAAATCAGCGTCAGTATGGTCTTTGTTGGCATATATGTCACCCATTGGTAGCTGTGCTGCACGTGCCATATGTTAGCTGTGCTGTCTGCTATTCCCACCACCAGTACAGTGAACGTGTGCATATTGGGATATCATGTCATGTTTGCACATGGCATTATAGGGCCAGACATCACTCACCCTCTGAGCAGAGGGAGACACCAAGGGGCACAGCTAGGAGTTGAAGGAGGCCCTGCACACTGCTGCACAGATCATCCCGACAATGGTGAGTGTCACGAGTTGGTCAGAAGAACAAGCGCTCCGTGGGATGTCACCCCACAGCACAAGGGATCTTATATGCACAGTCAGCAGGCAACTTGTCAGAGTGGATGGTACCTGGGGTGGAGCCCACAGGGCAGGGAACAGGAGGGGTAAATAGGAAAGGAGGGGACAGTGTCACCACAGTCCAAGGGGTCTGGACGTGGACAGGTTCAGCTGTGAGTGAACTCTGGGGATCATGGTGTTGCTGCAAGATGTTGCGTCTCTCAAAGCCTGGAGATCACCAGTTCAAGACCTCCCTCTGCCTCATTGTCATGCATATCAATCCTTACTCTGTAACAGCTGGCATTGTGCCCATCTACTTGACCAGGCCTCCCTCAAAAAGATTACTTTGGATCTTTGCCATAAGATCATGGATGTGTTTTACAACCTGTCTGGAACCTATCAGGGGCCACCAAACTGGGCTTCTCTGTCATGCCTCAGCCATGCACTGACAGGGGTACCTACCCTCATTAATTGCTGGCTGATACAAGTCCCAGTATCTGTTTAGTGATAGTGCAGTAATGACACACCTATTGGCAATAGCAGGACCCATGTATTCGAGGTATGATCACTGGCTAGTCTGCCACTTATGTAGACACCCAGGAGTCCACCACTATGTTGTGTCTCTGCTCCCATCCCACTACCCATTCCCTAGGCACCCCACAATGGTACTACATTGCACACATAGGCATGCACAAATGAGTTACCTGGGGTCTATATGCTGGCTCCAACAGGCAGGGTCCAAGCTCTCAACTGTGTTGCACTACATGTGATACATTTGCAACTACAGGTACATGTGGTACATGTGCACTACAGGTACATGTGCAACAATGCACCCACCCATAAGTCATTTTGCTAATGGGGCCCACACATCTCGACTGCGGTAGCTCCCAGGCTCATGGAAAACGCAATATCCACACCACTCCAGGCTGCATCACATGTTCTCCCCCAGTATTTACACCATGTGTGTGATGGCCTGGACACCACCTTGGCCTGTACCCTCGACATAACATGTGTGCACACCCAGGCCCCTACACCAAGCCAGCACCCACCACAGGCCACAACCTGTACAGTGCAACCCACAATCACCCACACTTATGTGCCAGATACGCACCTATGTTGCAGATGTCAGTGATGACACAGCAAGGCACAAACATAGGCCTTTTATTATTAACAGTGAAATACCTTAAAAGTGAAGTGCATTCCTACATTTCCTGTCAAACCAGAGACACACGCACACCACCCCCCCTTCACAATCCCATACCTCCCCCCATTAGCCCACACGACATCCTCCCCAAATGTTCCCCACATGCCACCCCATCCCCTCCACCCATGGTTCTACGACCCAAGTGGACCCTCCCTGCAACTCTGCGGGGCTTGTGCTATGGCCTTTAGGCCTGTGCAGATGACCCTGGCAGACTCAACCACTGTCTCCCTCAAGAGCTGCAGTTCATCTGCCACAATGGCCATGATGAACAACTGCTCCTGAAGAGGGGATACTGATGTGGCTGTGTCAGGGTCGGCAAGGGCCATCAATAGCCCCTGTTGGGGCCGGGGGACCAGGGTGCTTGCAGTGCCTCTGACTGCACCTGTTACCACCCCTGAGGTTGGATGATGGCACAATGGAGGAGTAGAGCTCAACTTGGGTGCAGGAGGCACTGCAAATCCCCCTTCCCTGCTCCTCTAGGGCCTCTTCCTTTAATGGCCATTGCTAGTTCTTTGTTCCCTGCATGCCAGAAGATTCTCTCAGGTCTGGGACAGCCCCCGAGCCATCCTCCTCTTCCACCACACTCATGTCCACATTCCCTCACCACTCATGAGACACTCGCCCCGACTCCTTCTCTGCCATCGCCTCCTCCTGTACTGATACCATTCTGATTCCATGCTGGTCTTTATCTGCCATCATATACTATGTTAACTCCTCCTCTTCCTCCTTTTTGCATATGGCCTCCTCCTCCTCCTCGCTCTCCTCCTCATCTCCTTCTCCTCTACCAATATCTCCTCCTCCTCCTCACTGTCCTTCTCCACCTCCTCACTCTCAGCCTTCTCCTCCTTATTCTCAACCTCCTCTTCTTCTGATATTTCCTCCTCCTTGCTATCCTCCTCTTTCTCAGCCTCCTCCTCTTCGGTCGCCTACACATCATCCCCTGCCATCTCTGGGGCCTCCTCCAGGGCCTCATCTTCCCCCCTTCTCTTGGAGATTTTGGTGATGGCAGATGTGCCAGCTGTGGTGGTGGTGCTTGTGCCAGGGCTGGGCCTGGACCTGCAGATGGTGCATTCATTGCATCTCCTGCAGCAAGTGGGGGTGTCTGCTTTCTCTGTAGTGTCTGCCTGACTGCTTCTCCCTGTCCCTGTTCCTCGGCTTCTCTGGCTGTGAAGAGAGGGATAGTGGCCCATAACATGGGTGGGACGTCAGACTTTCAGGAGATACTGTAGATAGAGAAGACACATGGACATACACACCGACTACTGTGCATGTATACTCCATGGGTCTGCAATATCACAACACATGTGCTCCTCTATGAGCTGTGCATATGTCTCCCAGACATGCTGCTATGTGGGTGATATCCCTAACATGCTGACTGATCTCTAGGGTTGCCTGAGTGGCTAGGTATGGTCATTGTGTAACATTACACTGCATGGGATTTGTGCTACTGTAAGCTGATTCCACTGACTGCACCATCCACATGTGGCCTACAGTGGATGGTGTTATTATTTGCTATTGTGCCTCATCCTTTCAGCCATTGTAATGGGCCCTCACCACCACTCAGTGTGGTGTTCACATGGGTTTAAGCAAGATCACCACTACTCCAAAACATCCCTATAGCCCCTGGGGGCATATTTCCCACCATTAATGTGCTGCATCTGACCAAGCTGTCTGTGAGGCATCTGGAGGGCATGCACTCAGAATGGCATCTTCTCTGTGAATCAACAACATAAGAACATAAGATATGCCATACTGGGTCAGACCAAGGTCCATGAAGCCCAGTATCCTGTTTCCAACAGTGGCCAATCTAGGTCATATATACCTAGAGGTTTCCCCAAAAGACACAGGTTCCGCAATGCTTGTACTGGGTCAAGCATTGATATCCTGGGTCTCTTCTTAATAATGGTTTATGGACCTTTCCTCCAGGAACTTGTCCAAACCTTTTTTAAACCCAGCTACACTAACAGCCTTTACTACATACTCCGGTAACAAATTTCAGAGTTTGATTACACGTTAAGTGAAAAAAATATTTTCTTTTATTAGTCTTAAATAGTCCCCTTATGAGTCCAAACCTCGTGTCTTAGGTAAGGCAGCCACTACTGGGGGGGGGGGGGGGGAACCCAATATGCTACCTTTGTGCCCATCTTAGAGAGAGAGAACAGTGCATAAGGGCTGCAGGAATTTCTGAGGAGGTTAAAGCAAAAAGGTACCAGGATGCTATGAGTGAGGATAGGAAGCAATACTAGACTGCAGCTGACTCTGGTATTCAGTGTAATAGGAAATGCCAAATTAGCCAAATTAGCAGGCCAAATGAGCCTGGATGTAGGGGTAGATGCTAGAGAACTTCAATGTAACTACCTTAAAATGGTGTTGTTCTGTAGGACATGCGCTGCAAGGATATGTACATTTGTTTCATTTTACAACACAGGAAAATTATGATAATGCATAGCAATATTTGTACAGCAGTTAAAATAATAATAGGGTGAATAAAAAACATTAAAGACAGCAGTAGGTGAGTAACCAAATAACAATTCCCACACAGACACATGAGCATCTTGTAGCAAATGTCCAACAATTTGTTGAATGTGTCCATTCTCATAAGCAATGGTGTGATTCACTTCAGTGGATGTTGTTTTAAGGTGATCAATATAGGCATGGAGTTCTGTAAAGTTGAGAAGTTTATGTAGTGTCTCTTCTCCCATGCCAAGTGGTAATGGATGCACAGCATATGAGATAAAGTCTGGAATGTCCATAGAGTCATTGGTAACCAGCGGTGTGGAATAAGTTGTCCCATTAATGGTGAGGGAGACCAGTGGTGTATGACTGCACCAGGTATTGTTTGGTAAATAGTTTGAACTGTACAACAAAGTGTTCTTGGGAAGGCGAATGTCATGCATTCTGGGAGCAATCGAAAAAGGAACATTCTGGGGAAAGAACAGATGAAAACAAAAGTGTCCAGCTCCAAGGTAATACAAACTGTGTGATGTAGTCATGGAATATGAGAGCTTAACAGTCAGGGAGTAAGAGGAGGAATTTGTTCCAGCAGGAGGTGTCAGCCTCTTTAAACTGGTGAGGTTGACACTTGAACTGAAATGTAGTCTGCTCACACAAACTGGGGTCCATCGGCTTGAATGAAGTCCAGGTGTCGTCCAGTGGCTGCACCCATGTGAGATGGTCCACAGGATACATAAGCATATTATCAAACTGCACCCCAATATTAACAATAGGATAAATAACTGTGTGTTGTCCTGACCATGGGATCAAAGTACAGATAGAACAGCCTTGTGGTGAACAAATGGGAACACTAACTGTCCACCAATCAAGATGAGCTATAGCAAATTCAGGTATTTTGGTACTAGCCATATGGATGAGAGATGGTGGCCAGTGTCCTAACTTAGCAGTGATCAGAATTTCCTTTAGTATAGTAATAAGCTCGATCTGTACTTGATCACAGGCAAGAGCCCAGGAAATATTCTTTCCCAATCTATATTCTGCATGTGCTAAGGTAACAATTTTCTGTTCTATAATGGGAGATATAAGAGCAAGAGGAAGTGTTTCTGCCCTTTATAGTGAATTTTCTCTAGCAACTCCCTTTGAGGTCTGCCATTCTTGATTTAGCAGGGAGGAGCTGCAGACCATTCTCAACAGGCTTGGAGACTTACATCAACAGGGGGTCAGAGTTAATCTCATCTTGTAAACTACTCTCATTAACTTTAGAGACTGATATCACCAGAGTAACACAGCTGCATGAAATCCAAGGTCTGGGGAAAAAGCCATGACTCCTATGACATCTATGCTGACACATGACAGAGAAAGTGAACGAAAGATGAAGAAGAAAGCAGATCTTCTTGCTGCCGCTTCAGTTGAACGACGTGGAGAAGGTTTTCTTAATCAAAGGACCAGAGAACGTGGAAGAGGCCGTGGAAATAGCAGGCCTCCATTGGGTGCGAATCAGTGCGCCCATTGCAGAGAAGAAGGACATTGGAGAAGTGAATGCCCGCATCTTGACACCATCCCCAGGAGGGGAGGAGGGAGTCCCTGGAGAACAGGAGGCCGATTTCAAAGTCGTGGAGGAATGAACTGAGCACAGTTCCAGCGAGAGACAGAAGAAGCCATTGAGGGAGTGGCAATAGCAATGGGCTATGACATGGATGAAGTGGATGAAGACTAGGCCAGACCGGGCTCCAAGTTCATCCTGGGTCCCCAGGAGCCTATGGTCAGTTTGAAAGTAAGGGACCAATATATGGACTTTATGGTAGATACAGGAGTAGAACATTCAGTGATGGCAAAGCCAGTGGCTCCTCTTTCCTCTCGATCTGTCACCATTGTTGGGGCCACTGGGAACAGGGTCACCAAGCCATTCCTGCAGAACCGTATGTGTGAACTAGGGGGACAGAAAATAACACACCAGTTCTTGTATATGCCTGAGTGCCCTATTCCACTTCTGGGCTGAGATATGCTTGCAAAACTTCAGGCGCAAATATCCTTTGCTGAAGGGCGAGAAATGCAGATGACTGTGAACCCAACGCCTGCTGGATTGATGGTGCTAACTGTTCCCCGAGAAGAAGAATGGCAGTTCTATAGTACACCTCAAATCAAGTCAACCAGTTCCTGTATACCCACCAACCTTATAGCCCCGCCTGAAGTATGGGCAGAAGATAATCCACCTGGCCTAACAAAGAACATAGCCCCTGTCATTGTCACCCTCAAGCCAGGAGCAGAACCAGTGCATGTGAAGCAGTATCCTCTTCCCTGAGCAGCCATTGAAGGAATCCACTGCCATCTGATGAAACTGTTGAAGTATGGACTACTCAAGGAGTGCCAGTCACCTTGGAACACCCCTCTTCTCCCAGTTAAGAAACCTGGGACAGGGGATTACCGCCCAGTACAAGATTTAAAGTGGGTAAATGATGCAGTTGAAATTATACACCTAGTGGTATCAAATCCTTGGAAATGATCCCCGCTGAGGCTACTCATTTCACCGTTCTGGACCTGAAAGATGCCTTTTTCTGCATATGCCTAGCCCCCACCAGTCAACTTTTGTTTGCTTTTGAATGGCAAGACCCCACAACAGGGAGGCGGGGCCAGCTTACCTGGACTTGATTACCTCAAGGATTCAAGAATTCACCTACTCTCTTCAGTGCTGCCCTGAATCAAGATCTTTCAAGTTACTCAGTGAACCCAGGACAAAGGGTTCTCCTTCAGTATGTGGATCACCTGCTTATAGCCACCAATTCAGAAAGTGAATGTCTACAAGCCACCAGTGAACTTCTGTACATTCTGAATGAGGCTGGATACAAAGTCTCAAGAGCCAAGGCGCAGCTATGTCAAACTAAAGTTAAATATCTAGGATTCCAGTTGTCCAGTGGAATTCGACACTTGGGACCTGAACGCAAAGAAGCTGTATGCAGTATTCCCACTCCAACTACCAGGAGGCAAGTGAGAGCCTTCCTGGGGGCCGCAGGATACTGTCGCATATGGATCCCTAATTTTGCGCTGCTAGCGAAACCCTTGTATCAAGTTACCAAAGGAATGGAAAAGTCTCCACTGGAGTGGGGACCTGAACAGGATGCAGCATTCCAATCTCTGAAAAGTGCTCTGATGTCATCACCAGCTCTGGGTCTCCCAGATGTCCAGAAACCTTTCCATCTCTACGTCCATGAGTCACAAGGAAATGCATTGGGGGTACTGACTCAATCTCTTGGATCTTGGCAGTGGCCAGTAGCCTACTTGTCAAAACTGTTGGATGTGGTAGCAAGAGGTTGGCCCCCTTGTTTGAGAGCTGTTGCAGCAACAGCCCTTTTAGTGAGCGAAGCAGACAAGCTCACTCTGGGACAGAATCTTCAAGTTACTGTATCGCATTCTGTCCTGACCCTCATGGAAAACAAAGGAAGTTTCTGGCTAACGAATTCACGAATGTTGAAATATCAGAGTATGCTGTGCGAAAACCCCCAGATACAGTTAAAAGTCAGTCAAGCCCTGAATCCTGCTACGTTGTTCCCGATTGGTCCTGGGCCCCCTGATCATGATTGTTTAGAAACTATGGACACTGTATTTTCAAGTCGCCCGGATTTGACTAATGTTCCTTTGGAGAACCCTGAACGGACTTTCTTCGTAGATGGAAGCAGTCTTGTCATCAATGGACATCGTTGTGCTGGATATGCAGTGGTGACCCTTGATCTGGTAGTTGAGTCCTCAGCTCTGGCCCCAGGAACTTCAGCGCAGAAGGCTGAACTGATAGCTCTCACTAGAGCACTGACATTAGGAGAAGGACTCCGCTTAAATGTGTACACAGATTCCAAGTATGCCTTTACAACTTTGCACGCACATGGAGCCTTGTATAAAGAACGAGGGTTGATCACCTCAGGAGGCAAGTCCATTAGGTATGGGCCCGAGATATTGATATTATTAGATGCTGTATGGGCCCCTAAGCAAGTTGCCATCATGCACTGTCGAGGTCATCAGGTAGGAGCAGGAGAAGTTACCCGAGGGAATAGATTTGCTGATGCCACTGCCCGAAAATCAGCCACAACTGGACAAGTTGTGACCCAAGACACTTCAGTGCAGGCAGCCTTATTCCCTGTGCCCCTCAGCTCATGGGCTCCCCGATACACTACAAGAGAGTTAGATTATTTCTGTGAAAAGGAGGGAGGGGTCCTTACAGAAAAAGGTTGGATAGTGCTGCCACCTCCAGAGGGTAGCTCACCTCCAGGTCCCACAGTCATTCCTGAAGCATTAGGGCCAGCCTTTGTTCATGCTTTTCATCAGGCCACACATTATGGGAAAACGGCCATGGAAAGAGCCCTAAGACCCCATTTCTGCATCTCACTATTAGGACCCCTGTCTGCGTCAGTGGCACAGCAGTGTTTGACATGTGCCAAGAATAATGCTAAGCAAGGTCCCGTTCCACCCCCAAGAGTACAGTCAGTAGGGGTGACCCCTATGAGTGATATTCAGGTGGACTTTACTGAAATGCCACGAGCAAACGGATATCACTACCTGTTAGTTCTAGTTTGCACATTTTCTGGGTGGGTAGAAACCTGTCCTACCCGAACTGAGAAAGCTCGAGAAGTCACTAAAATACTGCTCCATGAGATTATTCCTCGATTTGGAATACCATTGACTATAGGATCAGACAATGGATCCTCATTTGTGTCCCAAGTAACTCAACAGTTAGCTTGAGCTCTACAGATACAATGGAAGCTGCACACTACCTATAGACCCCAGAGTTCAGGGAAGGTAGAACGCATGAATAGAACTCTGAAAACTCAATTGACCAAGCTTTGTCAAGAAACACACCTAAAGTGGCTCCAGGTTCTCCCTATAGCCCTTCTTAGGATACGTTCTGCTCCAACCAAGTCTTTAGGAGTTTCCCCTTTTGAGATTTTGCATGGGCGACCTCCACCCATTGTACAGGGAATCAAAGGAGATATGAAACAAATTGGATCTGAAATAACTAGACAAGAACTATTGGCTTTAGGTTCTGTTTTGCAGAGTCTTCGTACCTGGGTGGAAGATCGATTGCCCATCAATCTGACAGAACCTTTACATCCCTTCAAGCCAGGAGTGTCAGTGTGGATCAAGGAGTGGAGAAAGATCCCGCTGGCGCCGCATTGGAAGGGACCTCATGTTGTCATCTTGTCAACCCCAACTGCAGTAAAAGTTGCAGAACTCGAACCCTGGATCCATCACAGTCGAGTGAAGCTGGCAGCTGCTCCTGAACCTGGTCAATGGACTTCAGTAAATGATCCTGAGACTCCATTGTGACTCAGATTGCGGAGACAACCAGCGTGTAAGAGTCTCTAGATTCTATCATCCTACCCCTGTCACGCAAGGGTAGCAGTCGAAGCAGAAAAAAAGAAAAGACCCTACAAGTTCATCGTACCCAATATTTCAGTTGACCTCCAAAGACTGTAATCACAATGTTCCTCCACTATTGCCTTGTGGGAGTGATGGTCCTGGGATTCCTGGAAAAGACTTTTGCCTTACCCCCTTATGCAACTTGTATAACTACCACCCGAACTGGACTGAAGGCCACTCAGACTTTGCTTTATCATTCCTACTATACTTGCACTGGTATAGTTAGTCGGTGTGTATATAATGGTACAGAGTTAAATATCTGTACGAAGGGGAAAAGTAAGACTTGTTACAACCCCCGGCAGAACCCCTCTTATTATGTACTTGAGATACGATGGAATGATGAGGACGGAGCCCTCATAAATGTCAAACGACAGCTCCCTGATCCCACGAAGCATGTTACCCTGAGTTTTGATGCAATACGCAATACTGCAAGGACTCCCCCAAACCACTTTGAACCCACTGCAAATGGCAATGAACGCCGCAGCAAGAGTACTACATGGAGCATCCAGGAAAGACCATGTCTCACCCATTCTGAAACAACTCCACTGGCTCCCGATACAAGGTAGAATCACCTTCAAGACCTTGCTACTCACCTTCAAAGCCACCAAAGGGCTCTCGTCAGCATCGCTAGCAGAGCTAATCCAGACAACACCCCACAACAGGGACAGAAGGTCAGTAGCACAAAACACCTTGATAGTCCCAAGATCAATAACTCAATGCACCAAGTCAACATCCAGCAGGGCCTACAAATTTTATGCACCAATGATCTGGAATAACCTCCCCCACAACATCCGAGCAATCCCAGATATATTCCAATTCAGGAAGGCCTTGAAACACTACCTCTTCCTCCTGCATTACCCGGAAACCAATAGGAGTACAGCACCTACTGATTAAACCACCCAAATCTCCCTTGACTGAACCATAATGAGCACATGACCATGTTGTAAATTGTATATAGTTACCCCTGTTATCCAAGTTTATTTATTTAGTATACCGCTACTTCCAGCGATCAGCAGCAGTTTGATTACAGATTGGAAATTGTCAAATCATGACAGGAAATTTTTGAGGTATAAACACATTGATTAGACAGGAAAGCACAGCACACAGAGAACTATTTTACAGAGAACATGGGCTATGGAGGGTTAAGTGGCTTGCCCAAGACCACAAGGAGCACCTGTGGGACTAGAAACCCCAGTCCTTCCGGCCCAAGGTTGCTGTCCTCTAGTGGGATTTGAACCCCCGACCTTCCGGCCCGAAGTACCTTGCCCCAACCACTAGGCCACTCCTCCACTATATGTCCTGTTCATCTGTAAACACAAAGTACTATTGGAAATGTGTAATTTCATTGTTTATTGTAAACCACGCTGATGCTGAATAGCGCGGTATAGAAGAGACTATAAATAAATAAATAATAAATAAATAAATATGGATGGGGAAAGTGTACTGGAAAATCTCCCCCAACCGTCTACAGTACATTATCCAAAGATGCTTACTACTGTTCAAAGTGGGAATGCGTGTACTATGCCACCTGATCTGGTGTGCCTACTGGACGAGAGGGAGATAAACGCATAGCCAGCCTGGAAAAATTATCATTGCCTGAACCTCGGAAGTGTAAGAAAGGCGACTGTAATCCGGTGCGGCTCATCATACTTAACCCCAGCCAGTGGAAGCAGGGGTACAGATTTGGGTTGCGAATAGCAGGAGGAGGCATAGATCCTGGAATTTTTATACATATACAGCTGAATACTAAGACTCATGTATCTGCACCTTATCGAATACATCACTCTTTTTATGAAGCCATGAAGGCAGAGTTTGAGATTCCCCATGCCTCCCAAAACTTGTTCATTGAGCTCGCCGGGGCAGTAGCATCTAGTCTCCACATTTCGGACTGCCTCTTCTGTGGAGGAACTAAGATGGGAGACCAATGGCCCTGGGAAGCACAAGAAGTGAACTATTCTATGCCTTATAATCAGACTGATTTACATAATGATACTAGTGAGTGGGTACTAGCCCACCCCATTGTTGGTAACTTGTGTTTTGCTCGCTCTGGACCACAGTTTGCCATGGAGGTTGGACAGCTAGTCTGTCTCAATCAGAAGTTCTACAACAGTACCACCAAGAAGATGTCCTGGTGGTCAGGAATCAACGCTCCAGAGCCCACCAACCCTTTAGTCCGTTTCCCTAATCTTGCCAGCATCTGGACTAATCTAGCATCTTATAATACCTGGCAAGCACCACCTGGACTATACTGGATTTGTGGAACCCGAGCATATGCTAGGCTTCCTCACCACTGGGGAGGAGCATGTGCATTGGGAACCATACAACCGTCCTTTTTCCTGTTGCCTATGTCCCATGGAGAACAACTGGGTTTTCCCGTATACAGGAGCCGACAGAAACGAGAGGTCTTGAAAATAGGCCAATGGGACAAATGGAATGATGAGGAGTGGCCATCTGAGAGAATCATTTCATACTATGGACCTGCTACTTGGGAGCAAGATGGTACATGGGGATATCGTACTCCTGTGTATATGATAAATCGTATTATACACTTACAAGCTGTTGTTGAAATAATAACCAATGAAACCAGTAAAGCACTAACTCTTTTAGCTAAGCAGAGTACACAGATGCGTACAGCTATTTATCAGAATCGTTTAGCTCTAGATTATATGTTAGCAGCTGAAGGTGGAGTGTGTGGAAAATTGAATCTAACCAACTGTTGTTTGCAGATTGATAATAATGGACACGTTGTTGAAGATATAGCTACTCAAATGCGCACACAAGCATATGTGCCTGTTCAGACCTGGCATGGCCTGAAGCTCGATGGGTGGTTTGGTTCAGCATTTTCATGGTTGGGTGGTCTGAAGACCCTTGTGTTTATTGTATTACTCATATTAGCTGCATGCTTGTTGCTCCCATGTCTCCTACCCCTTTGCTTACGTATGATAACCTCAGTTATTGATAACACTGTAGAACGGAAGGCAGCTACGAAAATATTAGCTATGTGGCAATATTCCCCAATATCCCAAGATGATGCTGTTACGCAAGTCTAATATGTGATTTAATTCCCACCCTTCTTAACTTGCTGGGTCTTTTGCATCAGGGACCAACAATCCTGGAAGACCTGACTCCATTCTTGCTTACAGCTTGCCTTTTGAAAACAGATGGCTAGCGCATAAGGGCTACTCTACAGCGATGGTTTCCACTCTGCTTGGAGGCTTGAGGAGGTCTATCAGCCTAGAATATATGCGGGTTTGGTGTCTCTTTGAGTAATGGTGCAGTGCATAGCAGCTGACATCTGAGGCAGCCAAAGTGCCATCTCTGTTGGCCATTTTGCAGGATGGTCTGGAAAAGGACCTTTCTCTTAGTTCCCTGAAGGTTCAGGTGGCAGCTTTCAGAGGTCTGGTAGCTGATGTCTTACATTCGGATGTTTTCTGCTTTCTTCAGGGGGTTTGGCATCTGCATTCTCCCCTCTGGTGTGTGGTCCCTTCCTGGGATCTATGTTTGGTGCTCAGGTCCCTGATGTCAGAACCTTTTGCGCTATTAAATGCCCTACTCTGAAGGATTCGATGCTCAAGATGGTCTTCTTTGTTGAACTTTGTATTGCAAAGCTGATTTCCAAGCTGCAGGCTCTGTCTTTATCTTTATTACTCAATTTGATTGACCATTTAGGCAATAGCATCAAAGTGGTTTACATATTACAGTACTGCAATGCAGAAAAGGAAAAGGAAAGGACCACCATTAAATGACAGGCCAGCAGGAGAAAGGACAGCGTGAGGGGGCAGGCAAGAGATCAGGAGGGAACAAAAGACAGGAGTAGGTAATGGTAACAGGAGGGGGAGGGGGAGGCATACCTAGGAAGGCATGGAGCTGGGAAGGTCAAAGGTCATCTGAAAGAGGTGGATTTCTAGAGCAGTTTTGAAACTGGTGAAGAATAATTCAGCACGGAGAGAGATGGGGAGAGAATTCCATAATGCGGGGCCTAAGCAGAAAAAAGCTGATGTCCGGGTGTGCTCTAGGCGGGCACAGGAAAGAGAGGGAAGTACTAACCAATGATTGTGAATAGCGCATAAAAGACGATGGGGCATATGGGAGTGAAGCAAATTAGCAAGGTATTGGGGAATACCTGTATGGATAGTTCTATGGAAAAAAATGAGGATTTTATACTGTATTCTAAAACAGGCAGAGAGCCAGTGGAGACAAATCAATATTGGGGTGATGTGGTCAAATCTGGAGGAGTGTGTGAGGAGACGCACAGCCATGTTGCTGAGACGCTTATCTATCTTTTTCTGGGGAGGCTGTTTCCATTCTACCTGTGCCTTCCTTCTTACCTAAGGTGATTTCTCCCTTTCATATGAACCAGGTGGTTTGCCTGCCCTCCTGCTCTAAGGAGCAGTGTCGGGAGAAGGATAAGGATCTTTGTCTTGTGGATGTCCAAAGGGTGCTTCTCTGGTATTTGTAGGTTATGCATTCCTTTCGTAAGTCAGACCATCTTTTCGTGATATTTACTGGCCCACACAGAGGTGACGTGGTGGCTGTCTACATTGGTGCACTGGATTAAGGAGGCCATTGCCTCGGTGTATTTGTTGCAGAACCGGCTGGTTCCAGAGGGTTTGCATGCTCATTCTACCCAAGCACAAGCATCCTCATGGGTGGAGCGGAGCTCGGTAGCCCCTGCAAACTTCTTAGGTGGCAGCATTGGCAGCATTTTCCACTTTTGTCAAGCAGCACTGCTTGGATGTCCACACTGGGACACACATGTCCTTTGATTCTGAGGTTTTGCAAGTGCTGTAAATTCTGCTGTTGCTTTAGAAAAAGCAACACAAACCCCCTCCAGGCACTTTGTTTTACCTCACAATGCTTTAGAAAACTGTCACTCAAAATCTGTATAGCAAATCTGCGTTATCATAATACTACTAATTCTCAGGACTCAAATAGCAATGTTAAAAGATGGAGAGGTCTCTTCCAATCACAGAAAAACAATAGGGATCAGTGAAATCAAAGTAACGCGTATACAAAAAATCACTGAAATAGCAAATAGCACCTTTATAAGGGGCAAAGGATCTCAGATTGTGTCTATTTTTAATCTTCATTCCAGATTACTCCCTCAGGACAACTACCTCATGGGTCCAAAAAAGCCCCGTTAAATAATGTACTAAATTATTTTTCTTTTTGCAGCGCTTACTTTTTCTTCCAACAGACACTAGATATGCTGACACACTCAGCTCCAAATTCATTTATAGTTATTTAATCCATCAGGCATGCCACTCGACATGGCCAGTGTTTTGCAATATATTAGCTGTGTCAGGAATATATTATGCCTTTCAATGGGTGCACTTGTGCATAACTATCAGATAATCCACCTGTAAAATATTAACAAAGGAGCAATTAACATAGCTATGTTTCAGTTGCAGTATGGCTTAATTTCTTATTTGCTATTCAAAATGATTCAATTATATTCTCATACAGCTTAATTTGCAATGAATAAGGAAATGTCAACAAGGGAGCTCTAAACTAACCATTCTTCTCTACCCTCCCCTCCCAATCCCTAACCCTTAGTCGGCCTGTCAGTACCTAGGATAAACTGACCTCATTTATCCAGCCTCCTTCACTCATTCAACATTTATGCAATCCACTATTCACACATGCCCCATACTGTACATATCACAAGCCATTCTCCTCCTCAAACATTTATTTATTTGAAAGTATTTTTATGCCACCCCTTCCAGAGATCAGGGGCAGTTTACATTATAACAAAACTGAACTTTTACATAGAACAGTATAACTGAGTTAAAAATTCTAGGAGATTAAATAGAACGGTATTGTAGAAGTAAAACAATTACCTATTTACAACAAACTATGTACATAAGAACATAAGATATGCCATATTGGGTCAGACCAAGGTCCATCAAGCCCAATATCCTGTTTCCAACAGTGGCCAATCTAGGTCATACGTACCTAGCAGTTTCCCCAAAAGACACAGGTTCCACAATGCTTGTACTGGGTCAAGCATTGATATCCTGGGCCCCTTTTTAATAATGGTTTATGGACCTTTCCTCCAGGAACTTGTCCAAATCTTTTTTAAACCCAGCTACACTAACAGCTTATACTTATATTTTCTACATCCTCCGGTAACAAATTCCAGAGTTTGATTACACGTTGAGTGAAAAAATATTTTCTTTTATTAGTCTTAAATAGTTTACCCTGTAGCTACATTGCATGTCCCCTAGACTTTCTATATTCTGATAAGGTAAACAATCGATCTACGTTTACCCGTTCCACTCCGTTCATTAATTTATAGACTTCTATCATATCTCCCCTCAGCCGTCTCTTTTCCAGGTTAAAGAGTCCTAACCTTTTTAGCCTTTCTTCATAGGAGTATCCTTCCATCCCCTTTACCATTTTGGTGGCTCTTCTCTGAACCTTTTCTACTATCGCTATATCCTTTTTAAGGTATGGCAACCAGAATTGCACACAATATTCAAGGTGCGGTCTCACCATGGAACGATATAGAGGCATTATAATATCTTTTGTTTTATTTTCCATTCCTTTCCTTATGATACCTAGCATTCTATTTGCTCTCTTGGCCGCCGCTGCACACTGGGCCGAGGGTTTTAACATGGTATTCACAATGACGCCTAAATCTTTTTCCTGGGTGGTGGTTCCTAATGTGGAACCTTGCATCGTGTAACCATAGTTTGGGTTGTTCTTCCCTAGGTGCATAACTTTGCACTTCTCCACATTAAATTTCATCTGCCATTTTGATGCCCAGTCTACCAATTTATCAAGATCCTCTTGCAATTTTCCACAATCCTCTTGGGTTTTAACAACTTTAAATAGTTTTGTGTCATCTGCAAATTTGATAACCTCACTCGTTATTCCACTTTCCAGGTTATTTATGAATATGTCAAAAAGCAGCGGACTAAACGGAGTGTGCAGTTTCATGGTTTGGTTGTTCGTGTGTTTCCAGACTTATCCAAGGAAACTCAAAAATGTAGGAAAGAGTTTTTGTTTCTTCGCCCCGGGGTATTGCTGTTAGGGGGTTATTTTTTTTTTGAAGTATCCTTGCAAATGTCTGATTAGATTAAACAATGTTTCTTATATTTTCTTCGAACCATCGCAGTTAGTGGCCTTTCTGAATGCACGACGCCCTCCAGATGAGTCCCCAGATTCACTGCCGTCTTAGTTTAGTCTTGACCGTTTGTTCTCATATATTTCCTTAGCCTTTTGTGTGTTAGAAATTCTCTAGGAATGCTCCCTTAATGGTGGGCTATAGTTGGGTCAGGATTTATATTTTCTATTGTTTCGTTTGTTACATAATATTGAAGGTTTCAATATTGTTATTATTTCCTTCCTGTTCCCATATTTCCATGAAGTTGTATATGCTTCTTTGTTTGTAAAATGTAAAAATTTAAATTTAAAAAAAAAAAAGCAGTGGACCCAGCACAGATCCCTGGGGTACACCACTATTCACCTTTCTCCATTGGGAAAATTGGCTATTTAGCCCTACCCTCTGCTTTCTATCTTTTAACCAGTTCCTGATCCATAGTAGTACACTGCCTCCTATCCCATGACTCTTTAGTTTTGCCAAAAGTCTATGATAAGGGACCTTGTCAAAGGCTTTCTGAAAGTCCAGATACATTATATCAACCGACTCACCTTTGTCCACCTGTTTATTCACACATTCAATAAAACATAACAGATTAGTAAGACAAGATCTTCCTTGTCTAAAGCCATGTTGGCTGTCTCCCATTAGGCCATGACTATCTACATGCTGAGTAATTTTATTCTTTATGATGGTTTCTACCATTTTTCCCGGTACTGACGTCAGGCTCACCGGTCTGTAGTTTCTCGGATCACCCCTGGAACCCTTTTTAAAAACTGTTGTTACATTGGCGATCCTCCAATCTTCAGGTATTAGAGGTGATTTTAATGATAGTTCACAGATTACTAATAGCAGGTCTGCAATCTCATATTTCAGTTCCTTCAACACCCTCGGATGTATACCATCCGGCCCAGGTGATTTGCTACTCTTCAGTTTATCTAATAGTTGTAATACATCTTCCCGATGTATAGATATTTCCTTCAATTCTTCCGCACCTTTAAATACCACTTCAGTCATGGGTAACATCCCTACATCTTCCTCAGTAAAGACAGAAGCAAAGAATTCATTCAGTCTCTCCGCTATAGCCTTGTCACCTCTTCTAACCCCCTCTATCATCTAATGGACCAACTGACTCTCTCACAAATTTTTTGCTACGAATGTACTTGAAAAAGTTTTTATTTCGTGTTTTTGCTTCCACAGCAAGCTTCTTCTCAAATTCTTCCTTTGCCTGCCTTATCAATGCCTTGCATTTGACTTGCCAGTGCTTGTGCTGTTTCCAGGTTTCATTGTTTGACTCTTTTTTCCATTTCCTGAAAGATGCTTTTTTGGCAACAACAGCCTCTCTGACCTCACCTTTAAACCATGCTGGCAGTTTTTTGGACTTCCACTTTTCTTAAAGCATGGAATACAGCTGGTCTGGGCTTCCAAGATAGTAGTTTTCAACAACACCCAAGCTTGATGTAAGTCTTTAACCTTTGCAACTGCTCTTTTTAGTTTTTTCTTAACTATTTTCCTCATTTTATCATAGTCTCCCTTTCGAAAGTTAAAAGGTAGTACTGTGGATTTCCTTACTATCCCTCCTCCACTAATTAAATCAAAGGAGATCATGCTATGATCACTATTGCCAAGTGGCCCCAACACCCTTATCTCTTGCACTAGATCTGGTGTTCCACTAAGGACTTGGTCTAATATTGCTTTCCCTCTGGTCGGTTCATGAACCAGCTGCTCCAAGAAGCAGTCATTTATTTCATCTAGGAACTTTATCTCCCTAGCATGTCCTGCCGTGACTCTGACCCAGTCCATATCGGGGTAATTGAAATCACCCATTATTATTACTGCACTGTAACCTTTGTTAGTTTCCTTGATTTCTTTGAGCATTTCATCATCCATTTGTTCATTCTGGCCAGGCGGTCGATAGTACACCCCCAATGCCATCGCCTTCCCCTTTTTACATGGAATTTCAGTCCATAGAGATTCTACAGCAAATTTTGTTTCCTGCAAAACTTTAATCCTTTCTGACTCAATGCCTTTACGCCGGACACCTCCTACCCACCCAGCGCCCTTTATGCATGTAACACCCCCTATTGTTGCCATTAATGCCTGTTACCTTAACACCCTTTAGTAAACATACCCCATAGTTTTGTATGTATGAACAAAAGAGTTTTAAATGGGGCAGCTTTGAAAATTATTGGTGATTTAAGTAGATTTTACATTGAGACTAGTAATAAAGTTTAGAATTGTTGCATCTGTATGAGTGTGCTGCTGTGAGTGTAATCAGTGTTTTCAGTGTTTTTTAAATCATAATCAGTGCAGAAGTTTTGAATGGTTGATGTAGTTCTAAATAATGTGTTTTTCAATTGACATGGCAATGTGATCAGTAGAGGCATTTTTGTATGTGAGGGCACATGTGTGGCATTTTGCTATAGCCTATATAGCCATATGTTAGCTGCATTGAAGAGAACCATGTAGTTTTAAAAATGAATAATTACTATGTGGATGTGATTGAGGATGATGTTTGCCTGGTTAGTAGTGCATTTTGACAGTCAGAGCAATTGGGGCATTTGTTTCATTTGAGAGCAGACAAGTATGGGAATGGTTGTGTTGGAAAGCTGTATGATGCTTGCTATTGGCAGGCCCGTCCATTGAGCAAGAATGTTTTTTGCACAGGCCCCCGCGTTTCAGGGGGCCCCGTGCAAATAACATTCTGCTTTTTAAAAAATTAAATTAAAAAAAAAAAAGCTGGCTGCTGCCGTTGCTGCCGCAGCAGCAGCAGAATGGAGTGTCCCGCGGGGCCCCCTCTGCCCGGCTGAGCCCCTCTGTGATGGCTTTCAGATCCGCATAGGGAGAGTGTCTCCCTCGCGTCTCTGTTAAGCCCGCAGGGGCTCTTTTAAGCCCACAGGGGCTGATGGGAAATTTCCCATCTGCCCCTGCAGGCTTAACAGAGACGCGAGGGAGACACTCTCCCTTCATGGATCTGAAAGCCATCGCAGACGGGCTCAGCCGGGCAGGGAGAGCTCAGCCGGGCAGAGGGGGCCCCGCGGGACACTCCATTCTGCTGCTGCTGCCGCAGCAGCGGCAGCAGCCAGCTTTTTTTTTTTTTTTTTTAAATTTTACCTGAGCCGATGTGGGGGGGGTTAGGACTGGTAATGGGCTATGGAGGGGGTTAGGACTTGACTTGAGGTGGGCTGTGGGTTGATGGGGGGGTTAGGACTGGTAATGGGCTGTGGGCTGTTGGGGGGGTTAGGACTGGTAATGGGCTATGGAGGGCTAGGACAGGAAATGGTCTGATGGGGAGGGGTTAGGACTTGAAGTGTGCTGTTGGGGGGGTTAGGACTGGTAATGGTCTATGGGGGTTAAGACTGGTAATGGGCTGTGGGCTGATGGGGGGTTAGGACTGGCAATGGGCTATGGGGGTTAGGACTGATAATGGGCTATGGGGGGGCTAGGACAGGAAATGGGCTGATGGGGAGGGGTTAGGACTTGAGGTGGGCTGATGGGGTTAGGACTGGTAATGGGCTGTGGGCTGTTGGGGGGGGGTTAGGACTGGTAATGGGCTATGGGGAGGGGTTAGGACTTGAAGTGTGCTGTTGGGGGGTTAGGACTGGTAATGGGCTATGGGGGGTTAAGACTGGTAATGGGCTGTGGGCTGATGGGGGTTAGGACTGGTAATGGGCTATGGGGGGGTTATATTTCCTAATGGGCTAGGGGGGTGTAGGACTGATAATGGGCTATGGGTGTGTTGGACAGGAAATGGGCTGATGGGGAGGGGTTAGGACTTGAGGTGGGCTGATGGGGTTAGGACTGGTAATGGGCTGTGGGCTGATGGGGGGTTAGGACTGGTAATGGGCTATGGGGGGGCCAAGATTGGTAATGGGCTGTGGGCTGATGGGGGCTGTCTTGAAATGGGGTGATGGGGGGTTAGGACTGGTAATGGGCTATGGGGGGGTTAGGACTTATAATGGGATATGGGGGGGGCTAGTACAGGAAATGGGCTGATGGTGAGGGGTTAGGACTTGAGGTGGGCTGATGGGGTTAGGACTGGTAATGGGCTGTGCGCTGATGGGGGGGTTAGGACTGGCAATGGGCTATGAGGGGCTGACTGGAAATGGGATGATGGGGTTAGGACTGGAAGTGGGCTGATGGGGGGTTAGGACCGGTAATGGGTTATAGGGGGGCTTAAACTGAAAATGGGGTGATGGGGGGTTAGGACTGGAAGTGGGTTGATTGGGGGCTAGGACTGGTAATGGGTTGGGGGTTTCTAGGACTGGAAATGGGCTGAGTGGAAGGGGAGGCTTGAACTGCAAATAGCTGATGGGGACAGGGACTTGGAATGGAAATGGGCTGTGAGGGAAGGGAGCTAGGACTGGAAATGGGCTGATGGAGCAGCTAGGATAGGACTGGAAATGGGCTGTTGGGGGGAGCTAAGATTGGAAATGGACTGTGGTGGGGCTTGGATTGAAATGGACTCATGGAGGGGCTAGAACTGGAAGTAGGCTCATGGGGGGGCTTGGACTGGAATTGGGCTGAGTGGAGGGGAGCTAGGATTTGACATGGGCTGATGGTGGGGCTAGGAAATGACTAGAAATGGGCTGATGGGGGGCTAGGATTGGAAATGAGCTGATGAAGGGACTCAGACTGGAAATGGATGGGGGAGCTAGGACTGGAAATGGGCTGATGGGGGAGCTAGGACTGGAAATGGGCTGATGGGGGGGCTAGAAGGAAATGGATGCTGGGTGAGGCTGGAACTAGAAGGGAGCTGTTGTTGGGGGAGGATTAGAATGGGATGGGCTGGGAGAGTAAAATGGAGAGGGGAAAAATATTTTGTGTGGGAGGGATGAAAAATCTACAATTGGCCGGGTATTGGGAGAGTAAGTGGGGATTGAGGATGGAGGGGTAAAATTTGAGTGGATGAAATAGGAATGAGGAAAGAGCAAAAGGAGAATTAGTATGTTAAAGCAGATGTAGAGAGAGAGAATGGAAAAAAAACTAGAAGAGAGAAGAAAGGACAAATGGACAGCAGACGATGGAGAGTTAGCAGAAAACATGAAGAAACCAGAAGAAAGTGGCTGGAGCAATTGCAACTTGTAAACGGGGGCGCTGGGCGTGAATGTCCACAGTCTTGGCAAAGGCAAAATACTATTATGACTTGCAAAGGATTGTGGGGGATGTAGTCCATTCATACCAGAATCAGCCATTCACAAAATAATGAGTTGTGTTGCTCGAGTGTAAGCAAAGAAAAATATATTTTATTCATGGGGTTAATTCTCCCACACAGATTTACTTGGTAACACAAAAGGACACTTGCTTCCAGTATTGTACTCAGGAAAAACAAATCATGATATAAGCAACTGAACTTCTTAAGCAATCAAACAATAAAGACCTTGATGGGAAACAGAAAAGGTCTTTTTGAGGGCTCCTGCTAATAACTTTTAGCAATGCTCCAAAAGCAAAAACAATACCCAAAAGTAACAAAAACTGTTCTTTTTCAAGGATAACTTTCTTCTATTTACACACACAAACAGTAGTTTCCTTTCAGAGCTCACGTGCAATTGTGCATGGCTCAATTACCAATTAGCCAGCTGCAAACCCCTTTTCTGGTTCACTTTCTCTACGTGGCTCAAATCTTACCCTAAAGCTTTCTTGCAGACTTTTCTGGGTAGATAAAAAAACAAGTTATAGTTCTTTTTGATGGTTGTTGTATTAGTGAAAGTATTTTACCACAGCAGCCTAGTCAGAGAGCAATCCATGTATTCATTCTGATCATTTAAAATATCTCCTTCTTCTTCAAATATCATAGAATCAATATCATGGTCTGGCTCAGAGGAATTCCTTAATGGATCACTCTCAGGATAATATTTGTTTCCCTGCTGTCTTCCAGGTGAAGAGCTAGGGCATAGATCAGAGTTCATACCTGAGCTTCCTTTGCTGTTAGGTTTCCTCTCCAGATATCCTGGCCAGTAAGTAGTCCAGCTTTTATGTCCAGCCTTCCAATCAAGATCCCTGGACACTGGGTCTCTCTTCACATACCTTCTTGCACTGGTCTTAGGGCCCCTTCCAAATGCAGCCGTCTCCTTCAAAGGTGCCGTCTGGGAATTCCTGGCTCTGTAACCCCACTCCTCTGGCTTCCTCCAGTCCAATGGAGTATGCTTGCCTCTGGAATGACTCCCAACACACGTACTGCTGTGGACTCCATCTTTAGACCTCCAAGATGTCTTTCTCTTTTTCCTTCCACGTTGCTGCTGCTTCTCTCTGTCCTTGAGCTCTGAGTTCCTGTTCCTGATCATCTCATTCTGTGTAGAATATGTTTTACTTTTAACTTGTTTAGAGAGATACTCCACCCTAGCACAGCTCAGCTGTGCTGAATCAAGCCCTGCCCTTGGAGATGAGTGATTGGGGATTACCTCATAGCTCTCCTGATTGAACACACGTTTCCCCACTTCAGCTCTTCTAGAGGCTGTTTGAAACCTGGTGCATTCTGAGACTGGTAGTCTTTTATGAAAACATTCTGTTTTAGTATTTCTACCAGCTAAGACAGGTTGCTTGTTCAGTGCCAATTCACCTCTTTTATAGCTC
Source organism: Ichthyophis bannanicus (assembly GCA_033557465.1). NCBI lineage: Eukaryota > Metazoa > Chordata > Amphibia > Gymnophiona > Ichthyophiidae > Ichthyophis > Ichthyophis bannanicus. The sequence goes on along the minus strand of CM066033.1, from coordinate 1,156,409,856 downwards.
CTTCCTGAACTATGATAAGCTTCCTTATCACAAACTGAAAAAAAATGCACAAAAGGTAGAAATATATCTCTATATTTTGAATTTATTAACTGGAATATGAAAGCTCTGGGAAATGTTCATCATTAACGTCTGTGCTTTGTTTGGTACAAGAAGGAAATTAATTTATAGTTTTATTTTTACAGTGTTGTTGTACATTCCAAGTTTGGCTTTTGGGGTTCCCAGTTTAATTGTTGCCTTCCTGTTTCTAAATTGTGATTCCTTGTTTGGTGATGGTGTATGTTCTGCATATGTAACTGAGCTGAGGTATTCTGTTTATGTAATTCCTATTTGACATTGCCACTTGTTCTCTTTCCCCAGTATTCTCTGAAATGTATTGGTTTAATATTTGCAGTGTTGCCTTTTGATAGGTAGGGTATAGTGCTTTGTGAGTCCTGGTAATGCTGTCAGGATACGGCGGGTTTGCCATGGGTTCTAAATGACCAATTGAAAGAATCACCAAACAATGCCCCCAGAAATTATCCAAATCAAAGAAATGTTTTTGTCGGACATCACCGCAGCAAAGCATAGATTTAAACAAATGCTCCCAAGCGGCTCAATCCATTTTATTAACCAAAGAAATTTTTAATATATTGTAAAAGACTTAGCTCAGTCCAATAGAATTCCTTGAAGTCCTTGCACGACGTGCACGTTTCGGGAATATGTTCCCTGTATCAAGTGCTCTTCATTCCACAATTTAAACAACCGTCAAAAAACGCCGGGACCAAACCCAGCTGATTCTTAAAGGGCAAAGAGAACTTAGACAATGGCCCATAAGCCTGTCAATCCACACCAGATCCACCAATGAAAACAAACCAAGGCCGCCCCACTGATCAGGGAGGGCCCGGTGCCACAGAGGTGAATATCACATTACCGTATGCAACTCAACTTCCTTATTTAAACCAAAGGGCATTACTGTCCGGAGATTAAAAATACATTGTTGCTCACGTCATTGAAGTTTTGCAGTGCGATTACCACCCCTAGGATCCAGAGGGATGTGATCAATCACAGTCCATTGTAGACAATCGAAAGAGTGTTGGAATGCAATGCAATGTTCAACAATGGGGGCCGAGACAACTCTTTGTCGTAGTCGGGAGGCGTGTTCAGCCAACCGTATCTTAACAGGCCTGATCGTTCTACCAACATAGAGCAAAGGGCAAGGGCAGATGAGTACTGTCACCCCTTCGTGCTGTGTACCTGTTGGTTGGGCAGGGCACTGCGCTGGGGCTTCAGTGTAACTGGCTCAATTAGCTGCGTAGGCCTTGCTTGGCCCTCTGGTAGTTGTAGTTGTGAGTTGCCAGTTAAAAATCAGTTGTGGAACGATGGTAAGGTTAACAAAGGATTTATTTCCCCTTCCAAAAGGACTTTTTATCGTGGTATAAACAAAAGGAAAACACAACCCTTCCTGGGCATATGATAAAGGAAAAATGGAACAAAAATAGCTTCTCTTCAGCTTCTTAACCAATAAAGCAAATGTACATCAAAACAGTCTTTCATAAGCACATACAAGCCCTTCTTTACAACGTTAGGCTTCAACAGCTCTTACTTCCCTTTATCTCAATGAGGAAATGCTGTCTGCTATTGAAATCGTGCAATCCATATAATCAGTGCTTGTCTCAGCTTCTGATGGCTCACATTGCATTGCTTCATCACAAGCATTTAATATCTCTTTCCTTTCAGCATTTGGGACCTCTTCAAACCGTCTCTCTCTGTTCTGATGTGACTCTCTTTCTCTCTCTGTGAGAGTGTGCTGAATGCTATTACCACATTCACTGAACTGCCTTCGGTAAGAGCCTCTCCCCTGCTGGTGGTTGTTAGGATTAAGGTAAATAGGCTTACCTCTCTGCTCTGACTGGCTCAGGATCCTGTGTATGGCTGGAGTTTGAAACGGCAGTTTTGCAGAGACTCTGCTCCTTAAATCATTTCCAGAGATACTAGCCTCTTCAGGTAAAAAGCATTTAACCTTCTCATGCCTGGTATAAGGGTAATAAAACTTATCTGTTTCTCTTAAGCTGGCTTCATAAGGTTTTAGCGTTTCTGGGAACTGCTTCTTATAGCCAAGCCCTGTGCTTCCCCTTTCAGGATGAAAATAAAACTCTTCAGCTTTTACCTTTCTCCTCCCTGGACTGTTTCCAACACTCTCTGGGCTCCTCTGATATCTGAGGCTTCCTCTCCTGGCTTTGCTACCTCCTCTGTAGCTCTTTTCACATTTGCCATTATCCTCACTTTCACACTCTGAGTCCAGCTGTCTTGGCTTCTCTCTCAAGCACTCATGGTAATCATTCAAACTTCCATTCAGGCTTCCGTAGTGATTATCATGCAGGCTTTCTCCACAGCTCTCTCTCTGGCCCCTTCTCCAGCTCTCTCCATGACTCTCTCCACGACTTTGTCCACGACTCTGTCCACGACTCTGTCCACGACTCTCTCCACGACTCTGTCTAACTGTTTGTGAGCTGTGCTTATCTACGTACCTCCGAGCAGCACCTCCCCCCAGCTGACTTGCATCAGGTGATAACTTCCTAGCTTTCCTGCTGGCTGGGTATGTCTCTCTGTCTCGTGACCACATTTGTTTCTGTTGCTCATAGCAACTTCCTGACATGTGCTTTCTAAAAACGTCAGTGTCAGCCTGATCCACTGCTTCTCCATCTATCTCCATGGGCTCTGCTGGGTCTGCTCTGCGACAGATTTCCCCCCTTAAAATATTACGGGCTGCCGCAAATCTAAGCGGACAGCACGTAATCCTGTCTGGGGTGCGACTGTAATGCTCCCTATAAACTAAATTATCGGTGGCCAACCTCTCCTTCCAAGGTTTTAACACATTGAGGTGATAAACCTGCCTACGTCCCTTATCATTTTCTATCAGATAGGAAACGGGCCCAACCCTTTTTATCACCGTACCTGGCCCCTTCCAGTGGGATTCAAATTTGGGACCAGGGTCCGCCACCTGGATGAGGACCTTATCCCCTACTTCTAATTGTCTGGGTTGTGTGCCTTTATCATAGTAGCGTTTCTGACGCTGCTGACTAACCTTGAGATTTTCTACTGAGGCCCTGGACGTTTTCTCTAGGTGCGTCCTTAAGTCTTTTAGGAATTGTGGTACCCCTACCTCCGGTATTTCGGGCTCCACCCACTCTTCTTGTAGTATGTCCAAAATACCCCTCGGGGCCCTACCGAACAATAGTTCGAACGGGGATGCCCCCAAGGAGGCCTGAATACGCTCCCTACACGCGTATAACACGAATGGAAGTAAGGTATCCCACTCTGCCATTTCTCCCTTCCTTAAACCCCTCCTTAATAGGTGTTTAATGGATTGGTTCATTCGCTCCACCAACCCGTTTGACTGGGGGTGGTACGCCGCAGTCTTAATATGGCGTATGCCAAATGCTTCCCATACTCTCGCAAGATATCGTGACATGAAGTTGCTTCCCTGATCCGTTAAGATTTCCTGGGGAAACCCCACTTTGCAAAATAATTTTATTAGTTCCTGCGCTATAATCTTGGCTAAGATGTTCCTAAGGGGAATTGCCCACGGGAACCGCGTAGCGTGGTCTACAATTACTAAGATATATTGGTAACCCCTGGGTGTTTTTATTAGAGGGCCCACTATATCCATCCCCATGCGTCGAATTGGTACTGAGGTGGTAGGCAAAGGCACCATAGGTACGGCCTTTGGTCGTGTTATCGATACCCTCTGGCAGGTAGGGCAGGAGTCACAATACTGCTTGGTTTCTTTATAGACCCCTGGCCAATAAAACCACGCCAGTATCTGATCTAGTGTTCCCTGAACACCCTTGTGACTGCCTATCGGGTGGTCGTGTGCTAGGCGTAGAACAATAGCCTTAAAAGTTACCGGCACTACCAGTTGTTTCCGGACTGCATCAGTATAAGGATCTATACTTTCCCTATATAATATATCCTTATCCAATAGGAATCTGGGAAGTATAGGTCGATCTTCTTGTGCCCATTCCAACGCTCTTTTGAGCGCTGGGTCTGCCTTCTGTTCCATAGGGAAAGAAGGGAATTTCTGAACTAGGGCTGCAGGTACCCACAGTAACCCTTCCCCAGCCTCTAGTTCTGCCCTTCCTCGGGTTCTCTTATTTCTTTCTTGGCGTTTCTTCGCCTTTGCTTTTTTCCCTTCTTTAGTTGGAGCCTGAACTAATTCATCATGGTTGGGGAGTACGTTAGCCTCAACCTCCTCTGTCCTTTCCTCAGGAATTTCTTTATCTTCCTCCCCCCTAGGCTCCTCTGTCCTCTCCACAGATGGTTCCCGGGTTCCTGAGGTTCCAGCTTGTGATCGTGTTGAAACTAGGCCTGTCTTTGTACATAGGCCTTGCATCAATCGTCCCTGAAATGAAGGCCAGTCATGCCCTAGGATGAGTTCTTGGGGCAGCCCTGGGACTACTGCCACTTGTATTTCCCTTTCTAGGCCCATCCCTCTAACACGCACCTTATGTAGGGGATACTGAAGATGGGTGCCATGCACACATTTTATTTGTACTTGGTCTTTTACCCGACTTGGGGCTGCAGGGCGAGACTGTTCCATGGTCTCCCAAAACTTTTGAGAGACCATGCTCTGTTCTGCTCCTGAGTCGAGTAGAGCCAAGGCGTCTACCCCTTCTACTAGGACTTGGAGAAAAATGCCTTTCGGGACTTGTTTCTCAGCCCTGGCTACAAGGACCGTTTTTACCCTACAATTTTTCTGGTAGTGACCCGGCTTCCCGCATCTGTAATATTTCCTATTAACCGATAGATCATCACCATTATCATCATAAACATTCCCTTTATGTATTTTAACCTTTTCACCTCTTCTCATCTTATCAGGATTTCCAATGCCAGTCATTTTTAACATGCCAATCCCAGAGGTATCAGTCATTTTAGCCTCGTAAAATACATCTGCTATATTGGCTGCCTCTTCCGTATTATGGCAATCCTGTAAGGTGAGGAAGGTTTTCAGGTCAGGGGATACAGACTGCATAAATTGCTCCAGTATTATATCATCCATAATGGAGTCTAATGACCTCCCTTCTGGGTTTAGTCATTTATAAGCTAGACTCTTTAACCTCTGATATAAGGCTCTGGGAGTCTCCTTAAACTGTATCTTTGCCTCCCTGAACAGATGTTTATAATGTCTGGGTGTAAGGCCTAATCTATCTTTTACAGCCTTTTTAATTTCTGAATAATTGGTGGCAAGAGTAGCAGGCATTCCCTTAAATGCTGACAGAGCCTCGCCAGTCAAAGTCATGGCAAAGCGCATGGCCCATTGCTCTGCAGGCCATTTAAGGGTCTCTGCTATCCTTTCAAATGACTCGATATAGTCATCTAAATCGTCATGTTGTGTTAGTTGTCCCATAGAAAAAGTATGGCAACTGTTCAGTTCTACTTGCGGCACCATGGATGAACTCGCCGCTCCGGTTTCCTGGGGCTTCTTTAAGAGAGCTTCTATTGCTTCTAACAAAGGCCGCTGTTGCTCCTTCATAGCGTTCACATATTGTTCCTGGAGACGTTGAACAAGCTCTGCTTGTCTGTCCCACTGTGCTTGCATCCATATATGGACATCACGCGGATCCATTTTCCTCCTGGAGTTGCACCACCCGTGTAAAGAAAAGAAAGGCCCACCAAGTGCGGTATTTCTTTTGTAAAATCCCTGTCTAAGTATAGCGCCCCCTTTCTCACTGGTATCCTTTTACCCGTCCGCCCAGGTTACCGTTACCTTAGGCTCCTGGTAGACTTCAGCATGTGAGAAAGGTCTTTGCTTTTCTGGCCGACCTGCCAGCGAAATCCTCCTTAGACAGCACTCCTTGTGGTAGCAGTCCCTCCAGAGACGTCCTTCTTCCTTTATGTTTCCTCTTTTTCTCTCAGGAAAACCACGTAGCACAAAAAAAAAAAATCCTAAAATACTACGCCATTATGTCACCCCTTCGTGCTGTGTACCTGTTGGTTGGGCAGGGCACTGCGCTGGGGCTTCAGTGTAACTGGCTCAATTAGCTGCGTAGGCCTTGCTTGGCCCTCTGGTAGTTGTAGTTGTGAGTTGCCAGTTAAAAATCAGTTGTGGAACGATGGTAAGGTTAACAAAGGATTTATTTCCCCTTCCAAAAGGACTTTTTATCGTGGTATAAACAAAAGGAAAACACAACCCTTCCTGGGCATATGATAAAGGAAAAATGGAACAAAAATAGCTTCTCTTCAGCTTCTTAACCAATGAAGCAAATGTACATCAAAACAGTCTTTCATAAGCACATACAAGCCCTTCTTTACAACGTTAGGCTTCAACAGCTCTTACTTCCCTTTATCTCAATGAGGAAATGCTGTCTGCTATTGAAATCGTGCAATCCATATAATCAGTGCTTGTCTCAGCTTCTGATGGCTCACATTGCATTGCTTCATCACAAGCATTTAATATCTCTTTCCTTTCAGCATTTGGGACCTCTTCAAACCGTCTCTCTCTGTTCTGATGTGACTCTCTTTCTCTCTCTGTGAGAGTGTGCTGAATGCTATTACCACATTCACTGAACTACCTTCGGTAAGAGCCTCTCCCCTGCTGGTGGTTGTTAGGTGAATTGTAGTATTCCCTTGCACCTCTATTAAGGTAAATAGGCTTACCTCTCTGCTCTGACTGGCTCAGGATCCTGTGTATGGCTGGAGTTTGAAACGGCAGTTTTGCAGAGACTCTGCTCCTTAAATCATTTCCAGAGATACTAGCCTCTTCAGGTAAAAAGCATTTAACCTTCTCATGCCTGGTATAAGGGTAATAAAACTTATCTGTTTCTCTTAAGCTGGCTTCATAAGGTTTTAGCGTTTCTGGGAACTGCTTCTTATAGTCAAGCCCTGTGCTTCCCCTTTCAGGATGAAAATAAAACTCTTCAGCTTTTACCTTTCTCCTCCCTGGGCTGTTTCCAACACTCTCTGGGCTCCTCTGATATCTGAGGCTTCCTCTCCTGGCTTTGCTACCTCCTCTGTAGCTCTTTTCACATTTGCCGTTATCCTCACTTTCACACTCTGAGTCCAGCTGTCTTGGCTTCCCTCTCAAGCACTCATGGTAATCATTCAAACTTCCATTCAGGCTTCCGTAGTGATTATCATGCAGGCTTTCTCCACAGCTCTCTCTCTGGCCCCTTCTCCAGCTCTCTCCACGACTCTGTCCACGACTCTGTCTAACTGTTTGTGAGCTGTGCTTATCTACGTACCTCCGAGCAGCACCTCCCCCCAACTGACTTGCATCAGGTGATAACTTCCTAGCTTTCCTGCTGGCTGGGTATGTCTCTCTGTCTCGTGACCACATTTGTTTCTGTTGCTCATAGCAACTTCCTCACATGTGCTTTCTAAAAACCTCAGTGTCAGCCTGAACCACTGCTTCTCCATCTATCTCCATGGGCTCTGCTGGGTCTGCTCTGCAACAGTACATAACAACATAAGTTGAAGAGCAGTCAGTCTGCCAACGACGTCTAATCGGTAGCTCCGTTGTAGAGGGGATCCATTCCTGACCCGTGAGTGAAGAAACACAATACATGCATGTACCATATGTTGAGTGTCCACCCTGTTGCAATGGTAGGGTGACAGATCGATCTGATGGAGGAGTTGATCACACTAAATGGTCGAGCAAGTTCGCCCCACGAGAAAAAGCTATCGTGAGTGGTTTCCGAAAACAGTCATGCAAAGCTAAAATTGACCAGTGTTTCTTCAAAATCCGGACTATATCGGCACTAAACATGGTGTACGGAAGGACTCCAACAAAGGAGTCAAGTGAGGTATCAGCAGCAGTGATTGCTGGTTGTTCATTAAGCAGCCATTCACGCTGTATGTGAAGGGCCCGCTTATATGCCAAATGGACAACCTTACCGCGATATCCCCTATTGAGTAGGTGATGTCTGAGGTCAGCCACATGATGTTTAAAATCCTGTATTGAGGAACAAATGCGGCGAAGTGATCCTGTAACTAGGACCTGTCCTCCAGGTGATGTAAACCCCTCTCACACCGAGGAGGTTTCTCCAGGGCCAAGTGCCCAAGAGGGAAGGGTTAGGACAGCAGTTATAGTTGGTGATTCGATCATTAGGCATGTAGATAGCTGGGTGGCTGGTGGACGTGAGGATCGCCTGGTAACATGCCTGCCTGGTGCGAAGGTAGCGGACCTCACGCGCCGCCTAGATAAGGTCTTAGATAGTGCTGGGGAGGAGTCTGCTGTCTTGGTACATGTCGGTACCAATGACATAGGAAAATGTGGTAGGGAGGTTCTGGAAGCTAAATTTAGGCTTTTAGGTAGGAAGTTGAAATCCAGAACTTCCAGGGTAGCATTCTCCAAAATGCTTCCCGTTCCATGCGCAGGACCCAAAAGGCAGGCAGAGCTCCGGAGTCTCAATGCGTGGATGAGACAATGGTGCAGAGATGAGGAGTTTGGATTTGTTAGGAACTGGGGAACATTCTGGGGAAAGGAGGGGCTCTTCCGAAGGGATGGGCTTCACCTTAATCGGGATGGAACCAGGCTGCTGGCATTAACCTTTAAAAAGGAGATAGAGCAGCTTTTAAACTAGATAATAGGGGAAAGCCGACAGTCGCCCAAGAGCGCATGGTTCCGAAGAATGTATCCTTGAAGGATACTACAAAAAGCAGAGAGGTTCCAAAAAAGAGTAAAGTAGCCCAAATGCCCTCGAGTATGGAGCGGACAGAGCTTAAAGATCCCAAATTACCCATGTCTACCAATAGCCAAATTAATATGAATAAAATACAGTCTCTAAAATGCTTGTATGCAAATGCTAGAAGTCTAAAAAACAAGATGGGAGAGTTAGAATATATAGTACTAAACGAGAGGTTAGATATGATTGGAATATCAGAGACATGGTGGAAGGAGGACAACCAGTGGGACACTGTGATACCTGGGTACAAACTATATCGTAATGATAGAGCTGATCAAATTGGTGGAGGGGTTGCGCTCTATGTTAGAGAGGGCATTGAGTCAGAAAGGATTAAAGTTTTGCAAGAAACAAAATTTGCTGTAGAATCTCTATGGATTGAAATTCCATGTAAAAAGGGGAAGGCGATGGCAGTGGGGGTGTACTATCGTCCGCCTGGCCAGAATGAACAAATGGATGATGAAATGCTCAAAGAAATCAAGGAAGCTAGCAAAAGTTACAGTGCAGTAATAATAATGGGTGATTTCAATTACCCCGGCATCGACTGGGTCAGTGTCACAGCAGGACATGCTAGGGAGATAAAGTTCCTAGATGAAATAAATGACTGCTTCTTGGAGCAGCTGGTTCATGAACCGACCAGAGGGGAAGCCATATTAGACCTAGTCCTTAGTGGAACATCAGATCTAGTGCAAGAGATAAGGGTGTTGGGGCCACTTGGCAATAGTGATAATAGCATGATCGCCTTTGATTTAATTAGTGGAGGAGGGATAGTAAGGAAATCCACAGTACTACCCTTTAACTTTCGAAAGGGAGACTATGATAAAATGAGGAAAACAGTTAAGAAAAAACTAAAAGGAGCAGTTGCAAAGGTTAAAGACGTACATCAAGCTTGGATGTTGTTGAAAAATACTATCTTGGAAGCCCAGACCAGCTGTATTCCATGCTTTAAGAAAAGTGGAAGGAAGTCCAAAAAACTGCCAGCATGGTTTAAAGGTGAGGTCGAGAGGCTGTTGTTGCCAAAAAAGCATCTTTCAGGAAATGGAAAAAAGAGCCAAATGACGAAACCTGGAAACAGCACAAGCACTGGCAAGTCAAATGAAAGGCATTGATAAGGCAGTCAAAGAGAGAATTTGAGAAGAAGCTTGCTGCGGAAGCAAAAACACGAAATAAGGACCTTTTCAAGTACATTCGTAGCAAAAAACCTGTGAGAGAGTCAGTTGGTCCATTAGATGATAAAGGGGTTAAAGGAGCACTAAGAGGCGACAAGGCGATAGCGGAGAGACTGAATAAATTCTTTGCTTCAGTCTTTACTGAGGAAGATGTAGGGATGTTACCCATGACTGAAGTGGTATTTAAAGGTGCGGAAGAATTGAAGGAAATATCGATACATCGGGAAGATGTCTTACAACTATTAGATAAACTGAAGAGTAGCAAATCACCTGGGCCGGATGGTATACATCCAAGGGTGTTGAAAGAACTGAAATATGAGATTGCAGACCTGCTATTAGTAATCTGTGGACTATCATTAAAATCATCTCTAATACCTGAAGATTGGAGGATCGCCAATGTAACACCAATTTTTAAAAAGGATTCCAGGGGTGATCCGGGAAACTACAGACCGGTGAGCCTGACGTCAGTACCGGGAAAAATGGTAGAAACCATCATAAAGAATAAAATTACTCAGCATGTAGATAGTCACGACCTAATGGGAGACAGCCAACATGGCTTTAGAGAAGGAAGATCTTGTCTTACTAATCTGTTAAGTTTTTTTGAAGGAGTGAATAAACAGGTGGACAAAGGTGAGTCGGTTGATATTGTGTATCTGGACTTTCAGAAAGCCTTTGACAAGGTCCCTCATCAGAGACTTTTGGCAAAACTAAAGAGTCATGGGATAGGAGGCAGTGTACTATTGTGGATCAGGAACTGGTTAAAAGATAGAAAGCAGAGGGTAGGGCTAAATGGCCAATTTTCCCAATGGAGAAAGGTGAATAGTGGTGTACCCCAGGGATCTGTGCTGGGTCCGCTGCTTTTTGACATATTCATAAATGACCTGGAAAGTGGAATAACGAGTGAGGTTATCAAATTTGCAGATGACACAAAACTATTTAAAGTTGTTAAAACCCAAGAGGATTGTGAAAATTGCAAGAGGATCTTGATAAATTGGAAGACTGGGCATCAAAATGGCAGATGAAATTTAATGTGGACAAGTGCAAGGTTATGCACCTAGGGAAGAACAACCCCAACTATGGTTACACGATGGAAGGTTCCACATTAGGAACCACCACCCAGGAAAAAGATTTAGGCGTCATTGTGGATACCATGTTAAAACCCTCAGCCCAGTGTGCAGCGGCAGCCAAGAGAGCAAATAGAATGCTAGGTATGATAAGGAAAGGAATGGAAAATAAAACAAAAGATATTATAATGCCTCTATATCGTTCCATGGTGAGACCGCACCTTGAATATTGTGTGCAATTCTGGTCGCCGTATCTTAAAAAGGATATAGCGATTTTAGAAAAGGTTCAGAGAAGAGCCACCAAAATGGTAAAGGGGATGGAAGGATACTCCTATGAGGAAAGGCTAAAAAGGTTAGGGCTCTTTAACCTGGAAAAGAGATGGCTGAGGGGAGATATGATAGAAGTCTATAAATTAATGAACGGAGTGGAACGGGTAAACGTAGATCGATTGTTTACGTTATCAGAATATAGAAAGACTAGGGGACATGCAATAAAGCTACAGGGTAAACTATTTAAGACTAATAAAAGAAAATATTTTTTCACTCAATGTGTAATCAAACTCTGGAATTTGTTACCGGAGGATGTAGTAAAGGCTGTTAGTGTAGCTGGGTTTAAAAAACATTTGGACAAGTTCCTGGAGGAAAGGTCCATAAACCATTATTAAGAAGTGACCGAAGATATGAATGCTTGACCCAGTACAAGCATTGTGGAACTTGTGTCTCTTGGGGAAACTGCTAGGTACATATGACCTAGATTGGCCACTGTTGGAAACAGAATACTGGGCTTGATTGACCTTGGTCTGACCCAGTATGGCATATCTTATGTTCTTATGTTCTTATGAAGCCTCAAAAATTGGCCAAAAGGCGGGCCATTGCGTTGAGGTTTAGGACGAAAACTATGATAGCTCAACAAACTATTCCGTTGCACCTCCTTACGATATAAAGCAGTTAGAAAATGATCTTTTTCTTTATGAATCATCATATCCAGGAAGGCTATTTGTTGTTCAGAGATATGGGCAGTAAAACTCAAATTAGTTTTTAAGGCATTCAACCAATCGAGAAAAAGCTGTAATTCAGACAGGGAACCCATCCAAAGGAAAAACACGTCATCTAAGAAGCGTTTCCAAAAAGGTATCCGCTCAAAATGAGAAGACCCATACAAATAATGCTCCTCAAAATCACCCATATAAAGGGTTGCGATGGAGGGGGCCACAGTCGCCCCCATCGCAATACCAAAAATTTGTTGGTAAAAGATGCCATCTGACAAAAAGTAATTCCTAGTTAAAACAAATGTGATTAACTCCAACAAAAATTTGTTCCTCAATACAGGATTTTAAACATCATGCGGCTGACCTCAAACATCGCCTACTCAATAGGGGATATCCCGGTAAGGTTGTCCATTTGGCATATAAGCGGGCCCTTCACATACAGCGTGAATGGCTGCTTAATGAACAACCAGCAATCACTGCTGCTGATACCTCACTTGACTCCTTTGTTGGAGTCCTTCCGTACACCATGTTTAGTGCCGATATAGTCCGGATTTTGAAGAAACACTGGTCAATTTTAGCTTTGCATGACTGTTTTCGTAAACCACTCACGATAGCTTTTTCTCGTGGGGCGAACTTGCGCGACCATTTAGTGCGATCAACTCCTCCATCAGATCGATCTGTCACCCTACCATTGCAACAGGGTGGACACTCTACATGTGGTACATGCATGTATTGTGTTTCTTCACTCACGGGTCAGGAATGGATCCCCTCTACAACGGGGCTACCGATTAGACGTCGTTGGCGGACTGACTGCTCTTCAACTTATGTTGTTTATGTACTCATCTGCCCTTGCCCTTTGCTCTATGTTGGTAGAATGATCAGGCCTGTTAAGATACGGTTTGCTGAACACGCCTCCCGACTACGACAAAGAGTTGTCTCGGCCCCCATTGTTGATCATTGCATTGCATTCCAACACTCTTTCGATTGTCTACAATGGACTGTGATTGATCACATCCCCTCTGGATCCTAGGGGTGGTAATCGCACTGCAAAACTTCAATGACGTGAGCAACAATGGATTTTTAATCTCCGGACAGTAATGCCCTTTGGTTTAAATAAGGAAGTTGAGTGGCATACAGTAATGTGATATCCACCTCTGTGACACCGGGCCCTCCCTGATCAGTGGGGCGGCCTTGGTTTGTTTTCATTGGTGGATCTGGTGTGGATTGACAGGCTTATGGGCCATTGTCTAAGTTCTCTTTGCCCTTTAAGAATCAGCTGGGTTTGGTCCCGGCGTTTTTTGACGGTTGTTTAAATTGTGGAATGAAGAGCACTTGATACAGGGAACATATTCCCGAAACGTGCACGTCGTGCAAGGACTTCAAGGAATTCTATTGGACTGAGCTAAGTCTTTTACAATATACTAAAAATTTCTTTGGTTAATAAAATGGATTGAGCCGCTTGGGAGCATTTGTTTAAATCTATGCTTTGCTGCGGTGATGTCCGACAAAAACATTTCTTTGATTTGGATAATTTCTGGGGGCATTGTTTGGTGATTCTTTCAATTGGTCTTGTATTTTTATCACTGAACAGTGGATACTTTGTTTGGATGGGTTCTAAATGGGCAGCGTTTGTAGTAGTTCCTAATGTGCCTGGCGGTTGGCACTGGAATATAGTTATGTAGAAATCTTTTAGTCTTTCTTTATCCATACACTCATTAAGAGACATGTTTACTAAAAGTTAGTTTATGGTAACATTATGCAAATATTTATGCAAATAAGGCCACTTATGCAAATGAGGCCCCGCACCGAGTCTCCGCACATGGCCCCGCACCCCCCTTGGGCCGCCCCTGGCTATTGGTATATGTAGACAGGATTGTCCAGGTATGTAGATAATGGGCATGGTAGTGGAGCTTCTGAGTATATTGAGAAGCTGGATTGTAGAGATGAGTTGTGAGTGTAATTGCCTAAGAGAGGCTTGGGGGCTTGTTTACAAAGCCACGGTAGCGGTTCGCAATCGTTATCGGAGCCGCAGCCCAATAACGATCGCGAACCGCTACCGCGCTCTGATAACGATCGCGAACCGCTACCGCGGCTTTGTAAACAAGCCCCTTGATGTTTAAGAGGAAAATGGAGGAGTTGTTTATGATTGTATTGATACTGGGGGAATTTTAGTATGAATGTTAGCATGTTATGTAGATATGTACCTTCCTGACAAAGCATATGGTGAAACACTGGCAGCTTTGGAGCATTATAGATGGAACTTTGACACCGTTTGAAAGGGAAGTATCCCAATATGATGTTGCTCTAAGGGAAGATGTATGCTTTCCATTTTTAAGTGTGAACAAGAGTATTAATACTCAGCATTGCACATGAGAAGAATTCTATTATATAAAATACAAACAAAAGGAGAAAAAGTAACAAGAGTAATTTAAGTAATAAAAGAGAATCGGAAGTTTTTTCTGACATGTGATGTTTGAGACATGAAAGCTGACAATGAAAATCTCTGAGGTCTTTTTCCTTCCTTTTCTAAGATTAAGAAGTCATTACATAATTTTCTGTTTCTGCTTGTTCTGTGAGTCAACAACGTCTGCTAACTTGTACTTCTGCTCAGGGATCTGTAGCAGTCTGGCTTGTTTTGCTTCCCCGGGAGGTGTTCTACGGTCTGCTGTACTATTTACAATGCTGCCTTTTCATAGATAGGACTGTTGAATTATTGATTTTACTAGATTTGTGCTGAAATATACAAATTGGACTGGATAAATTTGCTAACACTAAAAAACAGATACTGGCATCCTTCCTCTGCTTAATCACTAAGGGCTACTTGAACAGAGGCCACCTGATAGCAAATCTGCTGCAATTAAAGATGGTCCATGAGAGATGATAATGGCTGAAACTGTGTGACAAAAGAATGAAAGCAGGAACAGGAACTCAATTTGTATAAAGTAATTAAAACTACTTCAGACTACCAGAGGTATAAGGAGAATCACTCACAAGAATATGACCTTGCTTGGCTAAAACAAAAGGACTTCGATGTCCCAGCCTCTTTGCATCTTTACAGTAAATAAAAACGCCTGGGCATCTTCCTTGCTCTTTTGTGATGTGCATGTTTTCAGACAAGAGTTCTCAAGGACTGCCATGATAATTAAGGAGTATGTCTACTAAAGGGTGTTAGCTGCTACCATGGAGCTAACACAGATTAATCACCCGGCTATCCAGAGGGTGGTAATTGGACAGCACTTAAGAACAACAATAACAACAGTATGACATATATTATGTTCTTACTTTCTTACTGAGCTAACTTACCAACAAGGTGCTTCTATCAAATGAGGGCACTGAGAGGGGTGTCCAGAGATGGGCAAGAGCTATAATACTGTAGTTATTCTGACCACTCACTGGTATTCCCCCACTAGAGTGACTCTAGTGGTAGAGTCCAAGGGATTGGCCAAATGTTTCATGAGCAGTTTCAGATCAGTGGAGAAAGAGCAGATAAGGGAACTTGGCATCTGGTTCTGTGTGTGATGAGTAGGAGTAAAAGCTTGTTCAAAATATCTTCCTCTGGGCCCTGGAAGCATGATGAATTGACACTGGCCACTTCTGAGCATTCTTTTGCAGTCCTTTGCAACTTCACCTGGCTTATTCTAATAAAAATGAAAATAGAATTTTTCTCTAGCCCTGTCTCTGTGCAATATCTTATTAATGTCCCTATTGTTTGAGTAGACCTTTATAACTTGCATTGGTTACCGATAAGATGGCACATTAGTTTCAAAATACAGTTGCATTGAACTGTTGCCACCCATTGTTCGCATACTGTTGCTACTCATTGTTCTGTTTTGCATATTGTTATCACCCACACTATTGCCTCACATTGTTTGCCACCCTTTGTTTTTGTCTTGCATACTGTTGCCACCCATTGTTTGCATAGCATTGCTACCCACTGTTGCACTGTACTGTCATCCATTGCTTATCCACTGTTGCATATTACTGCTACCCATTAATTGCATACCGTCGCCACCCACTGTTGGATAGTACCATCACCTGCTGTTGTCTAGAACTGTTATCCACTGCTTATCATCTGCTTGCTACCCATTGCTTACACTGAACCGCTACTCACTGCCTGCTTATCTGCCTTTCAAGTGCTATCCGTTGTTTG
Organism: Ichthyophis bannanicus; assembly: GCA_033557465.1. Lineage (NCBI taxonomy): Eukaryota > Metazoa > Chordata > Amphibia > Gymnophiona > Ichthyophiidae > Ichthyophis > Ichthyophis bannanicus. The sequence goes on along the minus strand of CM066033.1, from coordinate 1,156,393,824 downwards.
CCTAGAACTTGCTACCCACTGCTTGCTCAGACCTTGCTACCCACTACCATGGCCCCACACCTCATTGTCCTCCTCTTCATTATCCTCCCCAACTGCCTCCCCTCCTACCAACACCCACCCTCCTCGTTCCCCTACCCTTCCCCTACCTTCCTCACTTCCCCCTCCACTCTGCCCCCAGTCTAGCACCTGCCCTTGAGCTTCCTCACACCATCTCCCGCATTCAACCAGCCCCCCTCTCTACCTTTCTCACTTCTCCCTCCATCCTGCCCCTTAGCCTTGCACTGGCTCTTGAGCTTCTTCACACCATCCCCCACATTCAACCAGCCCCCCTCTCTTTAAGGCAACCCCACCCTCGCTTCCGCCGGACCATCTCCACAATACCGCACTCTCTAATGCTCCTTCTCCTGCGCTCATCCGGTAACATCACTCCCAACCCTGGCGGGCGGCGCCCCCCCCCCCCCCCGAACTTCGTTCTCAGACTAGAAAAAGCTCCTCATGTACCCCATCTAATCTCATCCACATCCCACTCCTCCCATCCTCCCCCACTCATCCCACACTCAATCCATAGATATCAACTCCAACCCTACCCTATCTCGGCATTACCCTAGAAATAGACCCCCACGCTACTCTAATAAGAAATCTACACGCAACTTATCTAACCTTATCCATATCCCTCTCCTCCCCCCCTCCGCCCTCCCATTTTCATGTGCCTTATGGAACGCATGCTCAGTCATCAAAAAAAACACTTTTATTCATGACCTTTTCATCTCCAATGCCCTTCACCTTCTTGCCTTGACTGAGACCTGGCTCCCCCCAGACGACACCGCATCCATTGCCTCTCTCTGCTATGGAGGTTACCAGTTCTCCCATACACCATGACTTACTGGTCGCAGTGGAGGTGTTGGCCTCCTACTCTCCCCATCCTGCCAATTCCATCCCCTTCTGCCACCCCATGGAGGCTCCTTCGAAGTCCACTCCATTCACCTCCTCTCACCAATTCCCCTCCGAATAGCTGTTATTTATCGCCCACCGGACAAATCCAAATCAACCTTCCTCACTGACTTCGACTCCTGGCTTTCTGCCTTCATGGATCACTCCTCCCCCACTCTTATTCTTGGCGATTTCAACATTCACATCGACAACCCCTCCGACCCCCATGCCTCAAAGTTCCTCGCTCTTACCTCCTCGTTTGACCTCCAACCCTGCTCCACTGCCCCCACACATCTACACGGCCACTGCCTTGACCTAATACTATTCTCCAACTCCTCTCCCTCAAGCTTCCGCAAATCAATCCTTCCCTCATCTGACCTTAACATTTACTCTCCAACTACCGCCATCCCAACTTCGTCCTATCTCCTCTGTCCTATTTAGAAACCTTCATACTATTGATCCCCTGACTCTCTCCTCTACCATCTCTCCATCTCTTTCCACCATTTTATCCTTCAAGTCCGTCGACGAGGCATTATCTTCATACAATGCTACATTATCCTCAGCCCTTGACACCCTTGCCCCTCCCACCCCACGTCCTGTCAAACGATCTACTCCCCAACCCTGACTTTCACCCACTATCCGTTACCTATGCATCTGCGCCCGTTCTGCTGAATGAGCTTGGCCCAAATCCCGCTCCCTGGAAGACCTTCTACACTTCAAATTCACGCTTGGCTCCTTCCAGTCTGCCTTAGCACTTGCCAAACAAGATTACTACATCCATCTGACCAACTCCCTTGCCTCTGATCCTCGCCGTCTCTTTAATACCCTTAACTCTCTCCTCAAGGTCCCCCCACCCTGATCCCACCCTCCCTTTCTGCCCAAACCCTAGCCGACTACTTCCATGACAAAATTCACAAGATTACCCTCCAATTCCCTACCCCCCCCATCTACCTCCCTTCCTCACCAATTCTCCTCTCCCACCCATACTCCCTCTACCACCCTCTCCTCCTTCCCCCCGATCTCTGAGGAAGAAACTGCACTCCTTCTGTCCTCCTCCAAACCCACCACCTGTTCATCAGACCCTGCCCCCACCCATCTCCTGCGTTCCATCCCCCTCACCATTGCCCCCTCCATCACTCATATCCTCAACCTCTCACTCTCCACTGCAACTGTCCCCGCTTACTTCAAACATGCTGTTGTCACACCCCTCCTCAAGAAACCCTCACTTGATCCCACATGCCCTTCTAACTATCGGCCCATCTCCCTCCTTCCATTCACATCCAAACTATTAGAACGAGCAGTCCACCATCGCTGCCTCGACTTCCTTACCGCCCAGGACCTCCTCGACCCACTTCAATCCGGCTTCTGTCCCCTACATTCCACTGAAACGGCACTCACAAAAGTCGCAAATGACCTGTTCCTGGCTAAATCCAAGGGCCTCTATTCTATCCTCATCCTTCTTGACCTTTCTGCTGCCTTTGACACCATTGATCACGACCTCCTCCTCATCACCCTCTCCTCACTTGACTTCAAGGATTCCGTACTATTCTGGTTCTCCTCCTTCCTCTCCCATCGCTCATTTAGCGTATGCTCTGGTGGCTCCTCCTCCTCCCCTACCCCGCTCCATGTAGGTGTACCCCAGGGATCTGTCTTAGGCCCCCTCCTCTTCTCTCTCTATACCCAAGGCCTTGGTCCACTTTTCTCCTCCCATGGCTTTCAGTACCATCTCTATGCCGATGACTCACAAATCTACCTCTCTACACCTAATATTTCTCCGGCAACCCAGTCCAAGATCTCTGCCTGTCTTTCAGACATCGCTGCCTGGATGTCTCATCGACGACTGAAACTGAACATGGCCAAGACTGAACTCCTTGTCTTTCCACCTAACTTCTCCCTCCCCCCCACTTCCCCCTCTCTCAACCCATGTGGATGGATCTACTATCCTTCCTGTTCCCTCGGCCCGCAACCTAGGGGTTATCTTCGACACCTCTCTCTCCTTCTCCACGCATATCCAGCTTGTAGCTAAGACCTGCCGCTTCTTTCTCTACAGCATCAGCAAAATACGCTCCGTCCTCTCTGAACACACCACCAAAACGCTTATCCACTCCTTAATTTCCTCCCGCCTTGATTGCTGCAACCTACTCCTTGCTGGTGTTCCCTTGAGCCACCTCCTTCCCCTTCAATCTATACAAAATCACGTTGCTCGAGTAATCTTCTGCCAGCCTCGCCATGCCCATATTACTCCTCTTTTCAAATCATTCCACTGGCTCCCTGTCCGGCTCCGCATCCAATTCAAGCTTCTCCTGCTGACCTATAAATGCATTCACTCTATGGCCCCTCAATACCTCTCATCTCTTATCTCTTCCTACGTCCCCTCTCAAAATTTGCGTTACGCTAACAAATTACTTCTATCAATGCCTTTCACCCGCACCGCGAACTCCCGACTGCGCTCCTTTCACCTTGCTGCACCTCAAGCCTGGAACAGCCTACCTGCATCTGTGCGCCAGGCACCCTCCCTGGCCCTCTTCAAGTCTAGGCTGAAGACCCACCTCTTCACCGTTGCATTCAGATCCTGACTCTTTCCTCCTCTCACCCCAACTCCCGTCAACGTTTATGACCAACTACAGACCAAACTGTACCTCACCGTACCCTGTGTAAAACCAATTAATGTTTGCCTAGAACTGATTGATGCTCTGAACTGTTTTAACTAATATACTATTCTAACTAGATTGTAAGCTCCAATGAGCATGACTCTGATGGGCAGAGACTGTCTCATATATGCTGACGACCTCTTGTAGATTAGCTGTACAGCGCTGCATGTGTGGCACTCTAGAAATGCTAAATAGTAGTAGTAGTAGTAGTACTAAAATTCTGATGTTGGTCTTTATGTCATTAGCTTATGAGGCTCCACTGAGTATTCCAACAATTCTATTGGCCATCACAGGCTATGCAATTGCAGGGTACAGTGTTGCTGGATGTCTGATCATTTTGGTAGGAACATTTTAATGAACTAAGAGACATGGAGGCAGATTCTGAACTGTGCAAATTCGGGCCATCTGGATGGCCAAAATATTTATGGGGCCAATATGTACCTGATTATGCAACCATGGGAGCTATACATTCCTGCGGTTATGGAATCAGGGAACTTAGATAGCCTGGCTTGCACACAATTAGAAGGAGGGAGACATCCAGTGATATACCCAGCCAGCCCTCCGAATGCTCCAGTTGGTGTGCCAGTACAGGGGCATCCAGTCGCCATGGCACAGCACGTCCAGCCAGAACAACCAAGTGCCCAGTCACCAAATAGGATCTTTGCCCCATCATCTGGCCCATGGGGGGTACCCCCCAGGCCAGGATATGGCAGCAGAATTACCCCCATGGCAGCACAATGGGGAAGGGGGGCTGCAGCCTGCAATTGGCGGGGTACCCGGTGCTTATTCTACCTTCGGGGTGGAATAGGTTGAATATCCATACCACTTTCAGGGGACTACAGAGGCCTGCCTTAAATGACCTCTGCATGTCCCAGTGCCTGGTGACACCCCTCCCCCCTCTTCCCTCCTCCTGCCCCCATCCAGCACTTTCCGCACAATGGCCCTGTACATGTAGAGAGGCAAGAGAACAGAATTAGGTGCAGGAGCTGTGTGCGAACTGGACATCCAACCCGGACATCCAACACCATTATTCAGAGCTCAGAATGAACCCCCAAAGGTTTTCTATGATGCTGTACCATGACAATGTGGAATTCTTTGCCAGTTGAATTACCAGCTTTGTCAGATATGACAATATTTAGAAAGAAACTGAAGGTGTAGCTCTTCTCAAAGACTTATCCATCATACTCTAGGAATTAGGAATGGCTAGTATTTTGCACATTATCGAATAAATAGGAGTTGTTTTGTTTTGTGATTATTATATCGTGTTATATCATGTGATTATTGTATCGCTTTATCATTTTATATGTATTTATATCTATTTGTTATTAGTAGTAGTGTATTGTTTTATAATTTTATTTAATTTTTATTTGTAATATTTTATGTCCCTAGGTTTTCTGGTGTATCACTTGTGTATGGTTTATTGTAATCCACCTAGAATTTGAATAGTGCAGAATACAAATCCTATAAATAAATAAAATAAATATTGCGTATCTAAACTTAAAAAGAAATAAACATGGCTCTCGCTTGAAGTATATGCATTTATGCCCCCAAGGGAGAGGTGTGTTGCTGTAGAATAAAACATATATAGGGGTATGTTTACTAAAGGGCGTTAAGGGAGCAAGTGTCCTGTTAATGCCTGTTATTGGCACCCTTGTGCTATTAATGCTGCGATAACACTCCCACAGCATTAAGGCTCCCACAGCATTAAGAGAACAGGAGGCAGAGAATGGGCGTTAATGGGGCAGAGAGTGGGCATTGGCAGTGGTTGCTCCCTTAATGCCTGTTGCGTTAGTTCTCTTTAATGCTGGAAACCCTAGCACCAAGTAAAACCTCGTGGAAGGGGTATTTTGAGGAGAGAGAACCTATTTAAATGTCTGCAATGTGATGCACAGACAGGGGAGCCCAAAAAAGTGATAGTAGTGCTCCAGTAGCAGCAACAGCATAGTACCTAAGTATGAAAGGGCACTATGTTGATTATGCTAATGGAGCAAAGGGGGTTGCACATGGGTAATGCAGTGGGGGTTGCTGGTGCACAAGGCACACCATGCAGCTGCCCAGGTTGCACATCTCTGATGTCCGCCATGATCCCACAGTGACAATGGTGGCACACAAACATGCTGCTGCTGGGAAAAGATGATGCACAACATGGAGCAGTCCAAGGGTCCCTGGCACCCTAGGCAGAGACCTTGGCCGGCCCACCTGCTGCCAGCTCTGGAGGAGTAGCACCAGCAGCTGTAGCTCTACAGGGGGCTGCAAAAAGCAGCTGCCCAAGGAAATATCACTGATGTGGCTGTCCACCACCCCCCAAGACATATCTGTGGCTGGCGGGGATGGGGTTATGGCAGCAGCAGTTGTTTGGGGGGAGCAGCATGACAGCCCATGTGTGCCTATGCTCCCCATATGGAACTGGCACCCTAGACACACACCTAAGCTGCATGGTGGATGGATCAGAATTGCACCCCATCCCCAATGACTGCATGCTGCCATGTCAGCATGTTGTGAGGGTGCTGGTAGCAGGTGCAGCAGCCACCACCAGCAGCATACAGAGTCATTGCGACATACAGACCGGAGAACATGTCCCCCTCCAACACCCGGCAAACACACCTTGTCAGACACAGGCACAGGGCATGCAAAGATCACAGCAAATATAGGAAAACCCCTACTCATATCTGCATTCACCCTGTCAATGACCACAGCGCCACACAGGGACTGCTGAATCAATATGATAGTTCTGTGGTACAGTACACAATGCCTTTGTGTATAAGGGTGGAAGGTCACATGTTCCAGACCCAGCTGTGGATCATGTCTTGCATGTCCCTGTGGGTAAACTTTATCCTACAGTGCAGGCACAGCACCAGCATGTGCTACCCCCAGTGATTAGGCCTGCAAGGGTACAGAAAGCCTCCATTATACACCGCTGGAGAGAAAGGCAGGCTGATAGCACCAGCACACTGAACAAGCGTTAACATCAGAGCATGCTAATAGTGCCTGCACACATTAGCAATGTTTGAGCTGATATGGTGAAGAAAGTTGCAGGCAGGAATGCTAATCATCCCCACTTTTGCACAACACTGTGATGTGTGTGTGTGTGTGTGTGTGTGTGTGTGTGTGTGTGCATGTCTCTCGAGTTTTGTGGCCTTTCTCACTGTACTGTACTTGGCATTGCCTAAGCTGTTTCCTGCATTCGTCTGCAAATGTGCATGATGAGGAGAAGGGGATTGTGTGTATGGCCTGAAACAGAGCAGTTTGGCCAGGATGTGTCTGCATTGGAGGTTGGGCCAATGGCTGAGACGTTATAGTGTCATCTGCCACGTGCATGGCCTGGATGACCAGAGCATTTTATGCTGCAAGGGCACTCTCATTCTGACCATGGCACAGCTATAGTGCTATACAGTGTGCAACTCCAGTGAGTGCAGTCTCAATCCTGGGAGCCTAATCACTGAACCACATGCTGGGTGTCCCAAGTCAGGGTGTACATGGTACTCTGTGCACATGCATTGTGTTCTTACCAGCAGATTGGCCACAGTTAGTATGTGTGTGGCTGACACAGCTCTGTAGTGGGCAGCAGGTACAATCTAAGTGTGCTTGCTGTCGTGGATTAGCAACACCAGGTGGTTGGAGCAGGAGCTGTTCCTATCATGCTCACTATGGTCATGACAAAAGACAACAGCAGCAGGCCTAGTCAGCCCCCAGCACATTTGACATTCATGCCACCAGCTGCTTTAATACTGGGCACAGACATGCACTGCTCTAAGAGAGTCCCTGTCCAACAGGGGCAAGACACAGAGCCCAGATATGACAGGTATCTACAGCATACTATAATTATGCAGGAAACAAGGTGACTAGCATAAGACAATGTAGATAACACCTGCCACCCACTAGCCAGCAGAAACCACCTATAGCAGTGCACACTCTGGGGATCAGGTGCTGGGTGCTCATCCTCACCCTTAGGGTGACCACTGAAACTTCTCAGTAGCATGGTTTGTAGCTGTCCTGTGCTTGTATCACACACAGTCAGTGCATCTTACTGAGCTGAGGTGATGGATCAGTGCATTCTCCATTTGGTGATGAGCTGCAGACTGCTGTTCTGCTTGGGCAGTGCATCACGGGTACTGGAGGGGCTAACCTATATGGTACAAACAGCAGTCATTTTAGGAAGTGACCTGCAGTCTCTTTGAATCCAGCCATCGTTTTTCAGAGAAGTATGGAGGTATAGCCTACAGGTTAGTACACTGCCTCCATAAGCTAGGGGATAACAGTTCAATTCCCACTTGGTTTTTTTTTTGTGACTGTGTGCTACTCAATTCATTTTCATGCCTCTAACAGACAGGGCTCTGCTGTGACTGGCAGACACTCATTCTTATAGTTTGTTATGCATTCTGGCTACAATTTGGGTCAGCAAGACAACTATTCCCAATCATGCCCTTTGGAGAGCATGGCTTTATTGGGTCTGCTGCAGCCCATTGCAGGGAGTCAAACATGTTCACCCTGCAGATGTCTGGAAACAGCTTGAAGGTGTGGTGTAATAGTCATGGTATTGACTTATGACCAAGAATACCAGCATGTGAGGCCCACTAGCTCTCCTTTTTTGACACTTTGTAATATTTTACTGTGGTGTTTCATGTATGCCACAACATTCATGGTTTGCCCACACCTCCTTGTAACCTTGGACAGGTTACCTAACCCTCCATTGCCTCAGCTGACTGCAGGTTCTTAAAGTCCCTGCTTTTCATCAGACATTGCCACTTTTTTGGTACAATTTAACCCTATGTGACTGCATTGATGCAGCGGTATACTAACATGCATACAGCTGTAACCTACTTGTGAAATATGAGTCAGGTATGACATCATGACTGTGACAGTATAGCTTTGACTCCATCACTTCTCTGCACTACATGCAGATACATCCTACCCCTCAGTTAGCCACCTGCGGGTATCAAAGTACGTGCCTCTTTTACCCAGTTTTAGAGACTCCTGTCCAGTTGTTGTATGCACTTTTGTCTGGGGTGTTGAATGGTTAGGTGGCTGGGACAGGTGTGAGACCCTCATGTCTGGTATCAGGCCTTACATGTGGCACAGACACACGTTTTTCCCACACAGTACAAATGTGTTGGGGATGGCACCTCCGGAACATTGGTGCCGCCAGCCCATGCCACTCTCTCCTCTGACACAATACTTTCTTCAGCCCTTCCATCAGCCTCTGACAGCTATGTGCAGTCATGTCTTCTTGTGCAAGCTGCTACATCATGGCCTATACAGGTACTCTTTTCTGCATTTGTACACTTCACTCACACCTCTCCTAGGCCTGATCTGCACATCACCACTCCTGCTCCATCCTCCTTTCGCTTCACACATCCTGCCACGTCTGCCTCTGCTGGGGGACACATCTTTCCTCATCCTATGCCACACACTGACATTGCACCGTTTTTCATTGGCACCCCCTCCCAGTGCATCGGTATAGCTGCCTCCCCATGCTTGTCCATATTAATGGCTGCCATATGGGGTGCCCATGGATCTGTCAGGTTCATCAGCTCCCACCTGTCCTTCCATCCATCACCTTTACATTAACTTTCATTGGTGCTCCCTTTTCCAGCATTAGGATGACAGCAATGTTTGGATGTTAAGGTGCAGGCTTGACATCTTAATGCCCAATGTCCTGTTAATGCACTTTAAATAGCCCATTGTGCCCTTAGCACCGGAACGCCTCCTACCTGCCATAGCCTTTTTCATATATAACACCCCTTATCACTGTCATTAACGCCTACTACCTTAACAACCTTTTGTAAACATACCCCATAGTTTCACCATGAACACTGATACAGTAGCTAAGCTCTCATAAGGGGTAAAGGTAACCTTGGAAGTCCTATATCAAAGATCAGTGTATTTTAAACATAGGGAGGAAGCCCAACAAAAATATACCGGTGAGGCAGTTAATGTAAAGGGTCCTGGTGAATGGAGGTGAGGGAGGGCAGAACACTGAACGTCCTAAGGGCCTAAGCTGGAGTGAAATAAAGAACAGTAATCCAAAGTAGACAAAGGGGCACCAAGGATATCTTTAAATGAAAATACTTTTTTTTGGTGATCCTACAGAAGTAAAGTATTTACAGTCCAAAATGAGGTGAAAGTGAAAGCAAATAAAAAAATCAATAAGCAGTAATCATGTGATTCACAAAAATATAGTACATTAATCCCCTAGACCTGAAATACTCCCTTAATATTTTTTCTCCTCCTTCTTCATGGGACTGAGGCTGGGCATACAGACTCCTCTTCCTTGTTCTTTATTTCTGCAAAATAGTTGCAAAGCACAATCTATGAATACCTGGCACCTAATGCAAAATCCAAACTTCTCTAAGAATCTAAAATATAAAAATTATATATCTCCTGGGTAGAGATAAAAGTCGGGGGAATATTTGCTCTTCTCCCCAAGACAATAAATATCAAAATGCTACAAACAGAAATCTCAGAAACTGTACTCCTAGTCTGGGAGGTGAGGGATGCACCTACCAGATAAGCAGGCTGAGATATGGGCCCGGATTCCTGGAGAGATTTCAGATGTAAAGAGATGGATCCGAGAGTCATCAGGGTAAAGATGGTACCAAAAACCATGGGAGGAGATACAGTAAGTGCACCAAGGGATTGAGTGTGGAGAGAAACATAGAAATATGATGGCAGAAAAAGACCACATGGCCTATCTAGCCTGCCCTTCTATATTAACTACAATCATCCTCTTGTTACCTTTAACGATCCTCTGTGTTTGTCCCATGCTTTTTTGAATTTAGATACTGTCTCGTGTCCATCACCTCCACTAGGGAGACTATTCCATGTATCTATCACTCTTTCCGTAAAGAAATATATTTCCGCATATTACTTCTGAGTCTATCCCCTTTCACTCTCATCCTATGTCCCCTTGCAGCAGAGCTTGCTTCAATTAAAAGAGACCCTCCTATGCACTTATGCCACAGAGGTATTTAAATGTCTCTATCATATCACCCCTATCCCACCTTATTAAGATCTTTAACTCTGTCCTCATATGCTTATAAGAAAGACATTTAACCATTTTAGTAGCCACCCTCTGCACCGACTCCAACCTGCTTATATCCTTTTGAAGGTGCCGTCTCCAGAATTGCACACAATACTCCAAATGAGGTCGCACCAGAGACTTATACAGAGGCATTATCAAATCCTTTTTCTGCTGGTCATTCCTCTCCCTATACACCCAAGCATCCTTCTTGTTTTCGTAATCACCTTTTCTACCTGTTTAGCTACTTTAAGATCGTCAGACACAATTCCGCCAAGGCCTCGCTCTTCTTTTGTGGACAGAAGTACCACACTCCCTACACTGTACAGCTCCTTTGGATTTTTGCAGTCTAAATGCATGACCCTGCATTTTTTAGCATTAAATTTCAGTTGACAAATTCTAGACAATTCTTCAAATTTAGCTAGATCCCCCCTCATGTTATCAACTCCTTCCTGTGTGTCTACTCTATTGCAGATTTTGTTATCATCCGCAAACAAGCAAACCTTACCCGACAGTTCTTCTGCAATATCACTAACAAAGATGTTAAACAGAATCAGACCAAGGACAGATTCCTGTGGCACACCACTGGTAACCCCCTTCTCCTCAGAGTGAGCTCCATTTACATGTACCCTTTGTCACCTCCCACTCAACCAATTTCTAACCCAATCAGTAACTTTAGGGTCCATCCCTAGGGTGCTCAATTTATTTATGTCGCCTGTGCGGAATGGTGTCAAAGGCTTTACTGAAATCTAAATACACCACATCTAACCCTCACTCCACACCCTGGTAACCCAGTCAAAGAAATCTATCAGATTTGTCTGACAAGATCTGCCTCTGGTGAATCCATACTGCCTCAGATCCTGCCATCGATTGGATTCCAGAAACCTCACTATTCTCTCTTTTAGTAGCCTTTTCAATAATTTACTAACCACAGAGGATAAACTAACTGGCCTGTAGTTCTCAATGTCATCCTTACATCCGTTTTTGTGTAAAGGGAACATATGTGCCTTTTCCAGTCTCTCAAAGAGGCATTGAAAAGGTCAGACAGTTGAGCCACTAGAACGTCCCCAAGTTCCTTCAGTGTTCTTGGATGTATCCCATCTGGACCCGTGAAAGTTCTGGATGGGTTCAAAGACAGAGCCCTGGTGTACACTGGCTGAAAGATGGATTGCAGCAGAGAAGGATCTACCAGAACATACACTAAGGGGTATGTCTACTAAGAGGAGTTAGCTACTACCACACAACTAATGCAGGATTAATGCCCCACAATATCAGCTTACCTGTGAAAAGGATCAGATATCGCAGACAAATTTATGCAATATTTGATTTTTGCATGGTGGTTATCCCTAGGAGTAGGATTGATCAGATCAGGGTGGATAATGGGGGTGGCCATGTTTGGCCACCTTTTTTGCACAGTTGCTGCCAAAATCAATCCCGATCACGGCAGCAGATGCTTTAACCATTGGGAGGTGCACCGATCCCCCCTGGGCAGTTCTCCATGAGGATCAGGAGCTGTCCATGGGGGATTAGTGCTAAATAGTGGCCAACACTGTGATTTTTTTATATTGTTAGTGCCACTGATCATAGCACCGCAGCACCAACAATATTGTGTGAGGGAGGGAGGCCCGATCACAGCAGTTGGGGGGGCATAGTAGCGATCGGGGCAGAGAGCTGCTGACAGCTCTGTGCATCCGATCACTACCATCTCTCCTCATGGATTTCCCATAGGGACCCTAGGTAACTGCTTTTGCAGGCACTACAGGACATTTCCTGTGGTATCTGCCAAGGTAGAGTAATGCATGGCCTCAGCGGGAAATCCAAACTTCCACAGTATCTGCAGGACTTCCCCTGCAGATATTGTGGCGATTATCTGCTTACTACACAGTTTTGGCTACTAATGCACCACATCATCAGCCAAAACTAACAGTTTAGTATGTAGACATACCCCTAAAAGTGTGATGGGTGAGATAAAAATAAAACTAGGACAGAACAGAGCCCCTAAATCTAAGCAAAAACATGGTATCGAAGAGAAGGTGGTGATCAACAGTGTCAAAAGAAACAGAGAAGTCAGAATGATGAAGACAGTAAGGGCCCTTGGACAAGTCACTGGAGACTTTGTCAAAAGCTGTTTCTTTCGACTGTAGAGGGCAAAAGCCATATTGCAGTGAATTCAGAAGGGCTCAGTATGAAAGAAAATTAAGACAAGAAAACATTTCAGTAGTTTAGAAGCAAAGGGGAGGAGGGAGGTGGGCTAATAATTAGAAGGACAGGTAGGTTCTAGCAAGGGTTTTTGGAGGAACAGTAGACTGAGGATAGAACTTAGTAGATGGATGGGGATGGTAGGCAGTGAGTTTGGAAGAGTGACAGGTTGAGGGAAGGATTTGGGATTGAAAAGAAGAAGAGCAGGTTGGAGGTGAACCTGTTAAGAACTGAAGACTAATCTTGTGGACTTTATCATGGAAATACTCAGCCAAGGTATGGGCAGCAAAAGAAGGAGGGTTTGAATTTGGCAGCACTTTGAAGAGAGAATTGAGTGTAGCAAAGGAAAGACAAGGGTCAGAGGCAAGAGAGTTAGTCAGATGAACATAGTACTTTTGCTTGATGAGTGCTATGGCGGAAGGGAAAGATGTTAGCATGAATTTTAAATGTAGGAAGTCAGCAAGGGTATGGGATAATACAGACCAGTACCAAAACCTGAGGCTTGTCCTTGTTATTGTCCTCTCTGTAATGATGTATTTTATTTATCTGTTACTTCTACTATTTATAAATTATTTATAAAATATTTCTTTGAGGGTGTTTTGTTTTGTATTTTACCTTAACTACTAAAAACAACCACTACCTATGGATCCAAAGAAGCTGTAAATTTGTTCTTATATTTTAGCGAGCATGTTTATTAAGTTAATGGTTAGCGTGCACTATTTGTAACTAGGTCTTATTGAATAACATGGGTTCTTTTACAAATAGCATTCACTAACCATTAGTCCGGCTTAGTAAATGTGCCCCTAGATGTGTCTATGCCTGTTTTTTAAATACACTTGTACATTGCAGCTTACCCGCGCTCCAGAACAACCTATGCAACTAGGAATGCCTGGGCACAACTTGCATAAAAGTACATGCCAGCTTTTGGTGCTCCTACCTTCTACATATGTATAATTCCCTCCCCAATGGTATAATGACCATTTTCCATGTGTAAAGCATGGAAAATACTTTATAAAATTAGTCCCTTCATGTATTAGCATGGTAATACATGTAGAACTGTCAAGCCAATAAAGTTACCTGAATAAGATAATGCTGCATTTTTGTCTCTAAGCTAGCATCACACAATTAGAATAGGAGATGTGGGATAATTTGCTAGGACGTGCTCGAGCAGTAAAATTCATTTTTTTGTTTCACTAAATTGGTTCTCAGTTGTTCCACATATTATATCAGGAGCTGAGTAGTGAATTTTCTTATAATTATAATGCAGGAAAGCCTTTATGCCTCAAAGATGTGTTTGTTCAGGATGCCCCTTAGTGGCAGAAGATAAATATACGTGCCACAAAAGTTTAAACATGAAACAAGATTTTTTTAAGCAAACAATTCTCCCACTTCAAATTGCCCAACACATTGCTGCCAGAATAACAACAAACTCTAACCCATTAGACCACATCACCCCTATACTATATAACTTACGCTGGCTTTCAATACACTCCCGCACTCAATACAAAATAATTGTAACCTCCTTCAAACTAATCAACGACATATCACCATCCTATCTTTCTTCCCTTATCTCTAATGACTTCTCGTAGTCAAAGAAACTGTAATAAAAACAAACTGATAACAGCACCAGACTACATTAAAGCTAAAAAGATCACCAATAACAGAGCATTTTCACACTGCATATCTACTCTTTGGAACACACTCCCTGAAAGCCTAAGAGAGATAAAGGACCTCTCCTCCTTTGTTTTTAACTTCTTTATTTATGTTTTCAGACAAATTACAACAAAAAACCAAAAAGTTACAATCAAAGTGATACTTCTCTTTAAACATAAGAGCAAAACAACAAGGCTTTAACAGCCTACCCCAACACTAACTCTCCCTTCACCAGGCGATCATCATAGAAAAAGACTATAAAAAGAAAAGAAGAGGCCTACAAGGGCTATGACACAACCAAGCAGCCCTCTACTATGTGGCGACATGATTGATTAACTAATTACCCCTTAATTTACACCATACCGTGCTTTTGAAATATAAATATGTAGGGGTTTCCACATAAGCAAGGTAGAAGGCATAGGAGTTGTACCATAGCGTGGCATTTGTTCATATTTACAACATAAGCATAGACGATTCCACCATGTGTGCCAGTTGAGATCTGCCGTATGTTTACAATTGGCAATAACGAGATGCAGCGCCACTTCCATCATAAAGTCAAATAAGAAATGACAATTCCTCTGTAACGACTAGATGCCAATTATTGACCGGAAAACTATAATAGACCAAGAGAGAGTGGCCCTGAATCCCAAGACCTCTTGGATTCGGTTCCAAATCAAAATCCAATAGGACAGAACATTAGGGCAGTCATATACCACATGTCTTAAAGTGCCAACATCACTTTGACAAGACCAACTTTCATCTACAACTGATTTATCCCACTTAGAAACCTTTATTGGGGTAAAATGGGCTCTGCATGCAAAGAAATATAGAGCTTGGGAGATAGAAGCAGACTGAGACTCTAATTAGTTTGCCCCAGAATTTCACCCACGATTCCGAAGAGTCTCCCCAGTGTCATGTTTCCATATCCATTGAGCACCAATGGACTGTGGGGTGGGGTGATGGGCAACCAATTTATAGTAATAAGAAGCCACCCCTGAAGCCTGTTGGGCTGAACCTATGATATTCAGTAACCCCCATTCTTCAGTTAAAGATTTGATATCAATAAGGGATTTCTCTATGCAATGTCTTAGCCGAATCCACTGAAAGTATAAGGATTTAGGAAAGTCAAACTCACGCTGTAGATATACAAAGGGCTTCCACCTGCCTTCCAGTATCAATTGACCTATGGACCAAATGCCCCTGCTAAACCATTGTTTCCATGCAAACGGACTATGATGAATTTTTAAAAAAGGACTGTACCAGATGGGGATAAGTTTTGACAAGCCTTCCTCCCTAGGAATTACATTCCCTAACTGCTGCAAAGCCCTTTGGGTGTCTGTTATAACCCTATGAGACTTCAACCTCTCAGAAGACACCTTGCCAGGGAGTAGGTTCAAGGGGAATGGAACAGTCAATCTCTCTTCCAAATCAAGCCACACTAGGTGTTGCCCCTTGTCCCCCTCCACCCATCTTGAACCCTGTTTTAGCAAAAAAGTGCAGTGGTAGGCCTGAAAATCAGGGAAGTTCACACCCCCCTCCTCTTTTTTAGACTTAAGCTTCCTAAGAGCAATTCTAGGCGGTTTATTTTTACATAGAAATTGGACAAGAGTCCTTTCAACTTGATGATATGTTTTACTCGAAAGGAAAGCTGGCAACATTTCTAACACAGTTCACCTTAGGAGTGATAGTCATTTTTATCACTTCAAGATGACCCCACCAAGAAAGATAAACCGGCGACAATTTCACAGTCATATTTCGTACCATGGAAAGGAGCTCCCCTTCATTATATTGCAGAGTTTCACTAAGTGGATGACAATAGTGAACTCCTACGTATTTCACAATTTTGGGTTCCCACACAAAAGGATAATATTCCAAATCTGCACTACAAACTCGTGAATTTAAAAGGAACGCTACAGACTTTGACCAATTAATTTTGTAGCCTGATAATCCTGAGTATTGGTCTATCAACTCTAGAAAAGCTGGAATAGAACAGGGCATGGTGAGCAGCAGTAGGTCATCAGCATAAGCAGAAAGTTTAATTTCCATGTCAGCTATGGGCACACCTTTAACCGCAAAGCTTTGTCTTAACAATCGAGCCAAAGGTTCCAAGGCCAGATTGAAAAGAATAGGTGAAAGGATGCAAACCTGATGGGTGCCACGCCCTAAGAAAAAATCTCTGGACTGAGTCACATTCACAGAAATATTAGCGCTTGGACTCGTATACATAACTTTAATTAATTTAAGGAAACCTTCACCAAAACCAAACCACTTCAAGACAGCAAATAAGAAAGGCCACTCCAGTCGATCGAATGCTTTCTCTGCATCTAATGATAATCCCACCAGTGGGCCCTCTGCTCCTGCCGCACCTTCCAAAACATGACAAGGCTGTTAGTGTAGCTGGGTTTAAAAAAAGTTTGGACAAGTTCCTGGAGGAAAGGTCCATAAACCATTATTAAGAAGGGACCCAGGATATCAATGCTTGACCCAGTACAAGCATTGCGGAACCTGTGTCTTTTGGGGAAACTGCTAGGTATGTATGACCTAGATTGGTCACTGTTGGAAACAGGATACTGGGCTTGATGGACCTTGGTCTGACCCAGTATGGCATATCTTATGTTCTTATGTTCTTATGACAAAACACTCTGGCACCTTCGGCTGTAGAGCGTCCCTCGGTGAAGCCACATTGATCCGGGTGAATCAAAGATGGAATCAATTTGGAGAGATGACCAGCTAAAGTGGCAGCAAATATTTTATAATCTGCATTTAGTAAGGAAATTGGGCAGTAATTACTAACCATCTGAGGGTCTCTCCCAAGTTTTTCAAGAACTACAATATTCGCAGAGGCGAATGCTCCAGTCAGGGCCTCCGTTTCTAAAAGAAGCCTATAGTATTGTTGAATATATAGGCCTAACACTTTGGAAAAGGTTCTATAAAATTCAACCGGAAGGCCATCTGGTCCAGTAGCCTTGCCCACTTGCATAGAGTCAACAGCCTGGATAATTTCCATGATCGTAATCTGCCTATCTAGACCTGCAGCTGTTTCCTGATCCAACACCGGCCTCTGTATATTGGCCAGTAATCTATTAAAACCTTCCTCAGAAAATTCTATCTCAGGGGAGTATAACTGAGCATAAAATTGGCGAAAGGTTTCTGCAATTTCGGAGTCCTTGACAATTAATTGTTGCACCTGAGGATCTCTCAAAGCAGTAATGTGAGAAGCTTCCTTATGACCTTTTAACGAGTTAGCTAATAACCATCCGGCCCTGTTACCTTCCAAATAATGCCTCCCTTTCTGCACTTCAATATTCTGTGAAGCCTCAGTAATTAAAATCGAGTAATATCTAAATCTAAGACACTGTAACCATATCAGAATGTTAGGATCAGTCATAGAGGATGGGTGCCCAGCATCTGGTCCCCAGAACTTGCACTGTTAGAGATGGCCTCTGCTGGTTGTGCTGTAGTTCCACATCACTGTCAGTGTGTTATGCTAGTCACTTTGTTTTCTGCACAATTGTAGCATGCTGTAGGTGCCAGTCACAGCTTGGCCCTGTTGGAAAGGGACCTCCCAGAACTGTGCATTTTAGTCTCTAGTGTGAAAAGCTGATGACATATGCAGTGTGGGCTTCTAGGCTTGTGTGGGGCTGCTGCTATTGTCCTGCCATGAGCACAGTTAGCAGGCCAGGCATAATTGCTGTCCCAGCCATTGAGGACTAACAATCCACCACAGTAAGCTCAGTCAGACTGCACCTGCTGCCCACTACTGGGCTGTTTCAGCCATGCACATACCGATCTGCTGGTCAGCACACAATGCATGTGCTCAGAGCAACCATGTGCACTCTAGCTGGGGATAAATGGCATGGACATCCAGTATGTGACTCAGTGATTGGGTTCCCCAGACAGAGATTGCACCCACATCACTGGTGCCAACAGTGTCTAGCACTATGTGGATACATAGCTGTGCCATGGTCACTGCTCGGTCAGAATGAGAGTGCCCTCTCAGCATGACATGCTGTGGCCACCCATGCCATGCACATAGCAGATGGCCACAATGAAGTCTCAGTTATTGACCCTAATGCCAAGGCAGACACATCCATGCCAATCCACTCTGTTCCAGGCCATACCCACAATCCTCTGCTCCTCATCATACACATTTGCAGACTAACGCTGGGAACAGCTTAGGCAATGCGAGGCACAGTGAATTGCAGAAAGCCATATAACAATGGACACACACACACACAGACATAACGCTGCACTGTGCAAAAGTGGGGATGGTTGGCATTCCTACCTGCCACATTGGTCTCCATAGTAGCTCAGGCATTATTAACATGCTCATTGTGTAGCTGCTAGTAGCATGCCTTGAGATAAGTCAAAAGGTAAAGAGTATGGGTAAATCCAAACAATGTAGGCAACCAAAAAAGCTAACAGCCAAATCGAAGGGATAGTCCTGAAGGTATATAAAAATGCTGTCTTGATCTGTCCTGAGGCAGTCTCTAAAAGAATTGTGGGTGAAACTCAAGTCGACGACTGAGGGACAGGCGGCTTTTAGGTTCTTAGGGTTCGGGAATTCATGTTTATTCAAGATAAGTTTTTCAAGTTTTTAAATGCATTTAAAAATTGTAAAAATAACCTTGGTGGCCTATAAATGACAATAAGGGTTACTATATTGGGTGTGATGCCCCATTGTAGGCTAACTGTAAGTGCAATCCCCAGCTCTTGCACTGAGGCCATTCCCCTCCCTGTTTGTGACTAAGTGATTGAGATAGTGGGCTGGTATTGAGACAGTAACCAATTTAGGTATGTGGGGCCAGTTCAGGTCAATCCCTTTGATTTGGTCACCTTCATTGTTTGCATTTACCCATACACTGTAAGCTAGACACAGGGGCATGCAATGCTTGATCCACATCCAGGAATTGAACCTGTGACCCTCTGCTCATATGCATACCAGCTGTGCGTGTTCAACCACAGTGCTGTCAAATGGATAGAACAGTCCCTGGAGCTGTCTTGTTCCACATCAGACAGACCTTGCCATATGTTGCCATATGCATTGCACACAGGGCCAGGGCATGGCTCTGGTCTGCAGCAGGAGGGGCCTTCTGCCACCAACATCCCCAAACCATGCTGACATGCCTGGGTGCCTAGTTATTTAAAAGATTTTTTTATATTGCTTTATCATTTCAGTCAAAGTGGTTTCCATAGTAACTTAAACTTGGTACTGTACATTAAACAGAGACATTGATAACTTGGATTTTTCTGAGGAAATGGGAGGTTAAGTGACTTGCCCAATGCCACAAGCGGTACTAGTGGGAATTGAACCCTCATTTCCTGGTTCTCAAACCTGTGCTCTAACCACTAAGCAACTCCTCTACTCTGCAGTTATCCTATGACCCATTAGGTTCCAGCTTTCACCAGCCCTGCACATCTTCCAGCAGCAGAGGACCAAAAGACATATGCCATGCCGACTTCCTGTAAAACAATATATCAGATTTGAGACACAGGCAGAGATATTTTTCACAACAAAATTCCATTAGTGATTTACATCTGTGTGTATCATTATCAGATAGGATTACCCCCAGTTCTCATTCTTGTTTCATGAATAGAGCTTCACCCCCCTATAATGCAATGTTTCCTTTATTTGCAATATACTGTTGTCCAGATTCACCCTTATTTCATGGGATCCTGGAGGGATCATCCTGAACATAAGCTAGACCTTTTGAACCTCCCATTTGTACATTAACTACTTCCCAAGGAAGAGCCACACATTTTAATGCATCTTTGCTCCCTCTTCATAGGCCCTCACTCACTATTGGAGTGTCCAGCCTATCATAATAGCTAGGCTATATTCCTTAGTTGTAGCATATACAGCTTCCATGTCTATAGACAATTAACTTTCTCCCCAGTGACATTCCAAGATCTCAAAATAATTCTAGTAACTCCAGCATTGCCATCATCTAAGATCAACACTGACTACTGGTTTTCCTGGTGGTGATTTTTTCACTGGCACTCATAGAAATCTCAGGGTCAATCTATACTTGGGGGCCAAACAAAGAAATCAATAGGGCCAGAAATCACAGGAGTCTCACTAGGGAAGATTCAAATCTTCCTTGTTCTCTTAAATATCTGGAACATGAACAGAGAAGCTCTCCAGCATGGAATAAGTGTGATTCAGCCATCTTAGTCAAACAAACTACTTAATTTTGCCAACTATAGTCACAGTGGATTGAAAAGAGCTGACGGGCAGAAAATGTAGTGAACTTACTTTGACAAGACCAGGTATGGTAAGATCTATGTCACCTTTAATGTCTTTATATAACACTATGGGCCATGTTTATTAAGGTGCACAGGGTTTAGTGCACCATAGTAACAGCACAGATCCCTGCACTAAAAGTCCCACACTAACTAGTTAGCATATGATTGAGCGGGAATTGGGCAGGTTAAGGTGGAATGTGGCACATCATGGTTAATACAGGCATTTTGGCACATACTAACCTTGAATGTTGCCGTTAGAATGGGTGCACTTAGCGGCACCTCAGCGGGTGGTGTTAAATGCACACATGTGCTGTTTAGCATGGTAATGCGCGTCTGCAACATGCTAATGGCAGGGGGATGGATGTTCATGCCTCCCAAAGGTCCATGCTAGTTATGCAGGCCAAATGCATACTATTAGTCCACCCTTTAGAGAAATATGTCGCTATATTAGCAATTAAACTCAGCAGTACCTTCAGATGACATCATCCTCCAGAAAAACCAGCAGCACGATATGGTATAGAATATTGCCTGTATGCCCTCCTATGGCCTACAGGATCCTTTTCTCCTCCCTTCCTTTCATGGCTCCATGGACGCTGTCTCGTCCTCCTGATGCAGTATGGCAGCAAATGTAATTCAGAAAGCCACGTAGCTCTAGGGCAAACATTCTGAGGAAAAACACAAGTGCTAACTCTTCTTCCTTTCCTAGGCCAGCAACCATGGAGGTGTGGTTACCAGATTGGATTTATTTATGTTTATCTATTTGTATTTAGTCCATGACTTTCCATTAATGCTGCAGCTCAAGATTAGGTACATTCAGGTACAATAGCTACTGTGTGTCCCTGTACCCAGAGGGCTTACACCTGAGGCAATGGAGGGTTAAATGGCTTTCCCAAGGCCACAAGGAACATCAGTGGGATTTGAACCTTGGCTTCCTGGTTCCATTACTCTTTCACCATGTTAATGCTGAAATATTGATGTGAAAAGGTTAATTATACCTGCAAAGGTGTTATATAAATCATTAGTAAACATTTATATTTCATCAACCAGTTGCTGGGATACTGATGTTACTTTAGTGCAGGTCATATTATGGCAGAGATGCCAAGTCTCACTCCTAAGGAGTGTGTCAGATTTATTTGAAGGCTTTCTCATTCTTACACTCTTTGAGCCCCTTATCTCAAGCATTAAAGCCTCAGTGTCAATGCACTGAACCTAATCATTGCTTTCATGAGAAACAAGTTTAAGAGAAGAAAAACCAAGTGGCCCAGCCAGTAGGAAGAAATCTGAACTCACCTCCCTGCATATCCCCTTCTCCTGCAACATCCTTTTACCCATATTGGAGATCATTCCAGAAAGCATGTAAGGTTTTGTACATGCGCTGGAGATGTTTATCTTCCAAAAATGTCTATGAGCATATTCTGGTACATACAGGGCTGGCCCAAGGGTTTCTGTCCCCCTAGGCAGAAACTCCAGCCTCACCACTGCTGCTGCCCCTTAGCTACTGCTACCTCCTGCCCCACCTCTCCAGTTGCTACTGTCCCCTGAAACTGCCGCGTCCCCCCCCCCCCCTCTGGCTACCACAGATTCCATCTCGGGACAGGGAGGCGGGCAGCGGCAGTATTTTCAAAAGCGGTAGCTTTTTGCCACTGCTTTTGGAAATACTGCCACTGCCCATCTCCCCTCTAAACAGAATCGATGGCAGCTGGGGGGGAGGGGGTGGCACGGCCGGCCATGTGTGCCACTGCTGCCGCTGTCCATGTGTGCCACTGCCGCCACTCACCTGAGACAGCTGCCTAGCTCGCCTAGTGGACGGGCTGGCCCTGGGTACATAGCACCCACAGACATTTATCTCGCTAACACAGGGATTTCTGAACATGTCCAGGAGGGTCGGAATGAGGGCATGATTTGCCATGGAGACAATTAAAGAGTATTCAGGAAAAGCCTGTGGACGTTTTGGAAGGCCCCGCAGATGTGTCCATTATACCTGCCAGAGACATGAAATAAGGCCAGTACTTAGGAAAGGTTCTGCTGTGTTTATAGAAAGGTGGTGACTAGTCTGTTCTGAAATGGTGGACTGCAGTATGGAATAACACCTCAAAATGCATTTATAAAGAACAGAAATCAGAGTTGTAGCAATCTTGTAAGCTAAAGAGGCATTATTAAGCTAAAGAGGGTGAAGCAGGTAGGTGCACAGGTGGTGTTCTCTTCAATCCTCCCTGTTGAGGGTAAAGGCCAAGGCAGAGAGGCTTGCATCCTGGAAACTAATGCATGGCTGCGTGGATGGTGTCTTCGAGAGCATTTTGGTTTCCTAGACCATGGGATGCTGTTCCAAGGGTTGCAGAGCAGAGATGGCATCCATCTGTCCAAGAAAGGTCAACGCATCTTTGGTAGTAGACTGGCTAATCTACTGAAGAGGGCTTTAAACTAGATTCGTTGGGGATGGGTGAAGAAAGCCCCCAGGTAAGTGAAAGCCCCCAGGTAAGTGATACATTAAATACCTTTATGGAAATGGGTAACAGGGGTAACATATGGAAAGCAGTGTGTATTAATGCCCATAGCATGGGAAATAAGATCTCTGAAGTTGAAGCTTTGGTGGGAGTGGCTGACTTGGATTTAGTGGCAGTTACAGAAACATGGTTCACAGAAAACCATGACTGGGATGTAACTATACCTGGCTATACTTTATTCAGAAAGGACAGGGTAGGAAGAAGGGGAGGAGGAGTGGCACTATATGTAAAAACTATTAAAGCTTTGGAATTACAGAGCTTAAAAGGGAGAGAGGAGGCATTGTGGGTTAAACTAGAAAGAGGGAAAGAGAAATCTATTTGCATTGGTGTGCTATACAGACCTCACTCACAAGAGGAAGAGGTGGACAGAGAGTTAATTGAAGACATACGCAGCATTGCTAGGAAAGGGGAAGTGCTACTGCTAGGAGATTTCAATATGCCAGATGTTGATTGGCACATTCCTGCTGCAGTATCATCTAGGAGTAAGGAGATCCTGGATTCTCTACAGGGAGAACTATTCAGGCAATTGGTAACAGACCCCACACGTGAAGGGGCCATACTGGACTTGGTGCTTATCAATGGTGAAAGTGTTTCTGATGTGGTAGTGGGAGATCATTTTGCATCCAGTGATCACCAAATGGTGTGGTTCAGTATTAGGACTAGGGCTGTTAGAATCCATTCCAAGGTGAAGATCTTAGACTTTAGGAAGACTAACTTTGCGAAGATGGGCCAATACCTCAGGGAGTCGTTAGTGGGATGGGAACAGCTGGGGGATGTAGAAAAACAGTGGGCAAAACTGAAAGGGGGTATTTTAAAGGCAACCAACCTTTTTGTTAAAAAGGTAAATAAAGGCAAAAGGAACAGGAGAACGCTATGGTTTTCGAAGGAAGTAGCTGAAAAAGTGAAGAAAAAGAGGGAGGCCTTCATGAAATACAAGAGATCACAGAGAGAGGAAGACAGGCATCTGTATTTGGAAAAACTTAGAGAAGCTAGCAAAGTAGTCAAGAAGGCAAAGATTCAAAAGGAGGAGGAAATAGCCAATGCAATAAAATGGGGGGATAAGACATTTTTCAGATATATTAGTGAGAAGAGGAAGGGCAAGAGTGGTATTGTCAGACTCAAGGGTGCAGGGGGGGAATATGTAGAAGCTGATAAGGATAAAGCGGAATTGCTTAACAAATATTTTTGTTCTGTGTTCACAGATGAAGAACCAGGAGCAGGACCTCAGAAAACACCCACAAATAAGAACAGAAGCGAGGGACATCTTGAACAATTTTCAGAAGACTGTGTTCGTGAGAAACTAGCTCAACTTAAAGTAGACAAAGCGATGGGACTGGATGGGATACACCCTAGAATACTGAGGGAACTTGGGGACGTTCTAGCAACTCCACTGACTGACCTTTTCAATGCCTCGTTGGAGTCGGGAGTGGTGCCAAAGGACTGGAGAGAGGCTCATGTGGTGCCTTTACACAAAAGCGGTAGTAAGGATGTGGTTGAAAACTACAGGCCGGTTAGTTTAACTTCAGTGGTGAGTAAATTAATGGAAACGCTGTTGAAAGAGAAAATAGTGAGGTTTCTGGAGTCCAGCGGATTACAGGATCCGAGGCAGCATGGATTCACCAGAGGCAGGTCTTGTCAGACAAATCTGATTGATTTCTTTGACTGTGTGACCAGGGAGTTGGACCGCGGGAGAGCTCTGGATGTGGTGTATTTAGATTTCAGTAAAGCCTTTGACACTGTTCCTCACAGGCGACTTATAAACAAACTGAGCACCCTAGGGATGGACCCTAAAGTTACTGCTTGGGTTAGAAATTGGTTGGGTGGGAGGCGACAAAGAGTACAAGTAAATGGAGCTCACTCTGAGGAGAAGGATGTTACCAGTGGTGTGCCCCAGGGATCTGTCCTTGGTCCGATTCTTTTTAACATCTTTGTTAGTGATATAGCGGAAGGGCTGTCGGGTAAGGTTTGCCTCTTTGCGGATGATACCAAAATCTGCAATAGAGTAGACACCCAGGAAGGTGTAGATAACATGAGGAGGGATCTAGCTAAGCTTGAAGAATGGTCTAGAATTTGGCAACTGGGATTTAATGTTAAAAAATGTAAGGTCATGCATTTGAGCTGCAGCAATCCAAGGGAGCAATACAGTATAGGAGGTGAAGTACTTTTGTCCACTAAAGAAGAGCGGGACCTAGGCGTAGTTGTGTCCGATGATCTTAAAGTAGCTAAACAGGTAGAAAAGGCGACGGCAAAAGCTAGAAGGATGCTTGGGTGCATACGGAGAGGAATGGCTAGCAGAAAAAAGGAGATGATAATGCCTCTGTATAAGTCTTTGGTGCGACCTCATTTGGAGTATGGTGTGCAATTCTGGAGACCGCACCTTCAAAAGGATGTGAGCAGGATGGAGTCGGTGCAGAGGGTTGCTACTAAGATGATTAGTGGTCTTCATTATAAAGCATATGAGGACAGACTTAAGGATCTTAATATGTACACCTTAGAGGAAAGGCGGGATAGAGGTGATATGATTGAGATGTTTAAATACCTCCGTGGCATAAATGTTCAGGGAGAGAGCCTCTTTCAATTGAAAGCAAGTTCTGCGACGAGGGGACATGGGATGAGGGTGAAGGGAGATATATTCAGGAGTGATATGCGGAAATATTTCTTTACGGAAAGAGTAGTGGATCCATGGAATAGTCTCCCAGTGGAGGTGGTAGAGATGAGGACAGTAACTGAATTCAAAAAAGCATGGGACCAACACAGAGGATCTCTAAAGGTAAAAAGTGGACTGTTGTAGTTGTTGTTATGGAAGGACAGACTAGATGGGCCTTGTGGTCTTTTTCTGTCATCATGTTTCTATGTTTCTATTAACTACCCTGAAGGAAATATTACAAAGAACAATAGTGATTATTCTGGCCATGCTGACGTTTGCTGTTTGTGCTAAAGGAGCTAATCTAGGGGACCCCAACAATTCCTGTGTCCTAAAAAATGGGACTGTTGATGTAGGGATAGTATGTGAGTGAGTATGGAAAAGATTCTTGTTTGGGTGAGAAACAGAGTCCTTGGACTCCATCCTATTATGTTATACCAGTTGTTATCTCTAGATTCAGAGCATCTTTTTGGCAGAAGTTTGTGACTGAAAATGAGAGAGAGTATGTGTGTGTGTGTGTGTGTATTTGTGTGTGTGTGGTTTGAGGGTTGCATGAGAGGATCTGGTATGCTCATCTGCAGTTCTGGATGGACATGAATGCCTGGCATGTACCTGGACCATACAGATGACCACAGCATCACCAGGTGCCAGTGTGATAGTGCAGAAAAATCACAGAAGTTTCTCCATAGCTAAATATCAAAACATATCCCTGTCAATAATAAGGGACCCTCAGAATAATAGCATTCAACAGTAGAAGCAGCACGGAAACATGCCCAAAAGCACCATATTGTGTGAGACTGGTGAGGGTCCATACTTAGCATTGTAAAGACCGTTTTTAGAGATGACCAATGAAAGAATAACTACGGATTTCTTCTACTGCCATGTATGTTTTGATGCAAGGTACGTCATCGCAAACATATCACTTTCTACTTGCTGTTCTTATATCTTTGAGTGCACTGAGATCACCTTGCACTGTACAGGGCATGCGACAGACTAGTATAACTCGTCTAGTCTAGTTTGTAGCAACATTTATGTATCCTCAGTATTTATGTGTAGTTTGCATCAGCACAACACTGTCAGTGAGAAGAGCAGCTTAGGAGATGCACATTTTAACAGAGGAGCCGTGGCTGTCCAAGATGAACATGGGTATGTGGCGGAGATGGGCAGGATCGGAAACGTGAGCGTGGGTTCGTCCAAACCATTTGCTGCATATACCCATGTCTCGTTATAACAGTGGGGCTGTGTTTCTCCATAGTGGTTTGCTTGTGCTATGGTGGAAATATCTATGTCCCCAATTCCAGAACGGCAGACACGTCTATACCCGCGTCTGCAGAATCAGGGTGAAATCGGGCCCATTTTTAATTTTGACATTTTCACAGCCCAGACATGCATGTTATGGAACTGGCCTGATTGCCTTGACTATGTCTGTATTCTTACAGAAACTCCAAAGAAAAATGAATTTGCTGCTTTTTTCATTTGCAAAGCAATACTACATTTAAATCATTCTAGATTTATACAGTGGATGCACTATCTGAAAAAAATCTCACTCTTTGGACTTCAATCTCACTCTCGGGGGTGGAAAATCTCACTCCTTGGGATGGTTCATCCTTGGTATCCCTGTTATGGTTTATGGAAGTATATCAACATCACTATACATTCATGGTAGTGCTCTGCAGGCCCGTGTATCAGGTAATGTGCTCGTTTTATGACTGTCTTAGAATTAACACGCTTTGGTGCATAAAAACTCATTATTTAATGTGTTACCTGCTTCCCACTAATCATCTGAAATATATTTATCACCAGTACCAGACTTGGAAACTCATAATACAGAGAAGTAATTAGCTCATGAGATACTCTCATGAGATAAGGAGGGAGGAGTAGCCTAGTGGTTGGGGCAAGGTACTTCAGGCCAGAAGGTCAGGGGTTCAAATCCCACTAGAGGACAGCAATCTTGGGCCGGAAGGACTGGGGTTTCTAGTTCCACAGGTGCTCCTTGTGGTCTTGGGCAAGCCACTTAACCCTCCATTGCCCATGTTCCCTGTAAGTATTAGTGTGTGTGTCTCATATCCCCACGTGTTAAATGTATCCCCCACTTGTGTTGTGACCGCTTTGATTGAAGGATAAGGCGGTATACAAAACTGTCTAAATAAAATAAATAAATAAATAATACTCTCAGCCAGACAGGTTTCAGAATATCCATAATGTGAGAAAGAGAGCTGCATACAGTGTAGACAGTGTGGGGGAGATCTATCTTTTGCATCTTCTTGTGGACATCCTGAAAATCAGACTGGCTGGGTGTCCCAGGGAATGGGTTGGGACAGGGACGTACTGAGGGAAGATCGCGCTCTGTGCGACTTGCACATCGGGCGCGCACCCCTCCCCCCCCCCCCCCTGTGGCAGGAGAGAAGAGGCGCTCCTGATGTGAAAATCTTGCAGGGAGGGAAAGATCTGCTTAGCATGCTGGCGGAAGGCTTAAGGGGCGCATTTTAGCTTTCTTCTGTTTCCTGCTGCTGCTGAGAGAAGAAAACGTGCCGGCGGCAGGCAACGGAAGAAAGCTAAAATGCACCCTGTGTGGCCACACCACTCTCACAGGGCTAGGTACAGGCCTGGGTTGGGAACCCCTAGTATAGAATAGCAATACTTCTCCCTGTAAATGTTTGATTAAATATCAAGCTAATTCCTATATATTTTTTGAACCCTCCCAACTGATTTCCTTTATCAACACTCGGGTCTCTGAAGGGGGGGTGGATGCCCTGTCTGTTCCTGTTGAGTAATATACCACTGCTAGGCTCCTCCTGTTTCTCTTAATATATTGGATAGGTTATTACTGAATTGTATCCCCTCTATTTTGAGGGCTATAGGGAGGAGGATTGTTTGTGTTGTTTTCCTCCGTATGTACAATTGCTTCTTTATTTTAGTTTTGTGTTTCCATCTCTATTTCTGTTTCAAGATGTATTCTTGATTGTTTTTGCAAATTTCAAAAAATTTAAATTAAAAAAAAGAATAGCAATACTTCTTAAAAATGTTATTTTATTTATTTATTTGAAAGTCTTATATACTGCATTTCCAATGATCAAGGCGGTTTACAAATAACGTAGCTCAACATTACAGAGAACACTTTAATATATGGCAGATTACTGACCTAACATTGTAACATTGCAACAAGGATCAGGGGTGGGGACTAAGATATCAATGTAAGATAGTTATTTAGCGCACAGGAAGTGTATGGAGCAGGCTCGCAGTTCATGATGTGTGAATTACAGAAACATTTACTAGCCTAAAATTTAGCAAACAATGGTTCTACTGTATATACATTGCTATAAAATGCAGTTGAACTCTATGAGAAATGAAATGATATTTTACCATTCTTTTGTAAATATTTCAAGAAAGTGAATGATGCTGAAATCTAAATGATAAATCTTGAAGTAGAGATAAGCTACTTGGCATATCTAATAAAACATTTTTCGCCTGTGTAAATATTTTTGAAAAAAATATGCAGTATAAAATCTTCAACCACATTCTTGACTCCAAATAGTTTCTATTTCAACATTCCTTGAGCACAGAACCGTTCTGCACGTGCAGTACTGAATTTGAGGATGTATGTTTGTACAGGAAATACAGACTTCTCCTGGATGAAGGCATTCAACTTTTGATGGATGTTTCTAACTGCATCTTAGATGTCTACATATTGCAAAAATTAGACGAGCTATCGGGACATCATTTTCATATGAGAAAATAAAAGCTTTAAACCTTTAAAGCATGCGATTCTGAGTCAGCATCATCAGTGCTATTAAAAACAATGCCATTAAACAAATACAAAAGTCATATAACTTCTAATCATATGACACTATTTTTATTAAATTGTGCTAGTCTTCTGGGGAGAAATTTTTCAAAGGGGCGCCACATACCTAGTTTCAGCAAGATCCACTCAGACTTCAGTTATGTGTTGAAGTTTATTTACTACCTGCTCCCAGAAAAAGAGAACATAATCAGAAGAGCTCCGCATGTGGTATAGTCAAGAATGATGAGAATGTATATATTGCTTCAGGTAATTCTCTTCAATGGACTAACCAAACTCCTGGCAACTCTCTAAAAGGGTGTCTCTATAACTGATATTGATAATAAGGGAGTGGATCGGATCTACGCAGTCTTAGTTAACTGAAATATGGGGCAAGTTGGTAATAAAGTTGGCCAATAAAACCGTGTCAGTATTCATTCAAGATCTTTCCTATTCCCAAATGGCCCCCTAGTAAATGGCTGTGAGCCAATTGAAGCACTTGTTGGTAAGGTTGGGATACCAGGAGTTGTTCCATTAGTTCTCCCTTCAGACTTCCTTCTGCTACCCTGTGCAATAGGTCTTGTTTTATCAAAACAAACAAACAAACAAACAAACAAACAAACAGGTAGGCTTGGCTTCTGTGTTCCCTGACATGGGCCAGGCTCCCCAACTAGAGCCTACACCCATTCCCAGGTAATCTTAAGGGATTCATCCTCCCTCTGGGCCCTCCAGAAGTTCCCAAGGTGCCCCTGGTCAATCCCCTTAGGTATACTGCTTATTGACACCTGTACTGCTTGGTCATCCCCACTTGGCCCCATGTTCTCCTTTATGACTGTCCCTAAAGTTTTAAGATGTTGAGACTTACCTAACTGACATTACTAATGGGGCTGAGGTTTTTTAGGATTCTCAACATATAAATCAGGGTTCTTTAAGAGGAAGAGTTCCAGAAAGGACTTTTCCTTTCACTCAGCTGACTCTTCAGTCAGCCATTTCCAGTTAATCCCATTCCAACATAACAGAATAGGGCAGTCAAGATAGAACCCTTACTTCCAGTGTTGCTTGTCCTAGGGTTTTTGAGGTGGAAACATAGGCTGTAGGATATTGCCTCATGTCTTTATGCACACATGTTGAAGTAAATGTCCTTTCATAACTTACCTAGATTTTCTTGACCGACTCTCTCCAAATGACTGTTTTGCTACTACTGCCTGAGTACACGAGGGCTTGAGTGGGTGATTGCTTCAATTCCACTTGAATTGCAAAGTCTTGCAATCCCAGATATGGAACATTTATGAAACTGCATGCATATGCTACTGCAAAATTAATATGCATATCCTTGTTTCAGTCATTGACAATCTTGGGCAAAATGTCCTCTTTCTTCACAACGTAAGCCCTGTGGAGGGTTCATTTCATGGGCTCAGTAAGTCACTGATGTCAGCTTCTTCTTTGCTATTGGGATGGATTGTTTCTTTCTCCCTCTGTGGTTCCTGATGTCTTGACCTGTTCCCCATTGAGTAGATATGAGACTTACAGACATAACTTGAACTTCAGAGAAGGCTTTAGCTACATCCAGGGCACTTCTAACATCAGGTTTTGGATGCAAGTACATCTATTGCCTTATCAAAGGAGGCAAATCATCTCTGAACTGCTTCAGCAAAACAAGTTTGGCTACTTCAATTCCAGACTTTGATTCTGGCTGCAGACACTTCTAGGCTGTGTCTTTCAACTGATGAAAGACCCCTTGGAACTTTCATCTGGTTGGAGAGTTCCCCATTAGAACTATTGTCTGTAGGCTTCCAGGGTGCACCCCACCCACTTGAGAATGGTAGTTTTGACTTCTGCATAGGTTGCTCTTCCCTCTGGGTTAGTATCATTGAAAGACGCTTGGCTACAACCAGTCATCAGATTAACTGTATAGGTAATTCAGGTCGCTTTTGACCAGCTGACTAAGCAAGCTGTCCTTTGAAAATTTAGCAGGAAATATCCCGGGCCATCTCATAGGGCCATCCAGGGCATTACCAGAAACAGGAAATAGGTGGAGGATCCCACCCTATACTGCTTGGGGCCCAGCATTTAGGGCAGCTCTTAGCTGCTTCTGGAGATTTTGAAATTGCTCTACTAAGGTCTGACCCATTTCCTACAGCTATTCCTGTAGGAATGCTGTGTAATTAAATAAATGAAGCTTGGATCGCCAAGCCCCTCTGCTGGAGATTGAGCCTTTGGAGCTTGTGCACTGCTTGTGGTGAGCGGTGCAGTTAACTTTTTGTGTGTATTAACAACTTTGGTAAGCTGATTGGGTTATGTCTTTCATGGGGTTTGGGCTAGTAATTCTGTAGTGTTTGAGGTGTTGTGTAGGTGTGATTTTGATAACTTGGTTGTCTTTTGTAGGTATGCTGCTTAGTCTGGTGTGGGTGGGCTTATTCCCTGAGGAAGCATCGGCGAAACACTTGGTGTTGGAATATGACCTGTTGGGAAGTGCTCATTTTCAGCTAAGTTGTTACTGTGCTGTGTGTGACTTTGATGTTGATGCCTGCACATACCCATTTATAAGTGATGAGTTTGTAGCCATAAGTTCTATCAGCCCCAGTGATTATATGCTGTTTGAAAAGTTCCAGCTGATAGAAATCTGTAGGCTATATTAAGACCTGTGATGTAAGGATATATGACTGCAGTAAGCCAGTGATGGCTTAAGTAGCTGAAGAGCCTGTATATAGGTGTTAGTGGCCATTGTGTTGACTGCAGTAAGATCCCCAGGTCTTTTTTCCTCCAAGATTTTTTTCTATTTTGTGAAGTTGCATCTACAAGAGGATATTGTCTGTGTATATAATGGATCCTGTTTTGTGCATTTGACTCCACAGGCTGCAGTGCAGGTAGAAAACCAAAACAAATTCCTGCCTGTGCAGCTCTTACTCCACTCCTTCTGGTCTCTCTGTATTGGCAGAGCTACTCCCTTTAGCCATAAACGTGTGCTTCTTTCAGCAATGAGAGACCCAAGTCCTTGCAGCTGCAGTGGATTTGTAAACTGGGGCCAAAAATCCTCAAGCTGCCACCCTATGTGGTAACATAGCGAAGGTTCAAGACAGCAAACTATTAGGGCAGTTCAGTTTTAAAACAACATGAAGCCTGTTTTCTTTAGCAGGCTGAGAATATAGTTTCAAATACATGAAACAGCTTAAATTTCAACTCAAAAACCTTGTCGCCCAGACAGGGTCAGTAAAGCAGCAAGTCATTTCAAAAAGAGGACAAAAAGGTTCTTTACAGCTTCTCTAGCAATAGGGAAACCGGTGATGCCTTGCAAGCAGTTAGGTATCAACCTTTTCCCACCTTGGATAGCAGAGTCAAGATTGGCCCAAATACTAGCAAATTAGGTGGCTGCTTAGGATGTCAGCTTCTGGGGGGAAGGGGGGTAGGCATAAGGAAAAGCGTTCAGAGCTAAAGAATAGATTCTGAAAGCTGAGGGAGGGGGCATAAGGCTTAAAGTTTATTTAGGGTGCCAACACCTTGAACCAACTGTTGGTCCACACCTGAGCAGAGTATAGTCTGGAGGCTACTCTTCCGATTCTGGGCCTCCCTGCTTTCCTTAGTCAGGGTTTTTATACTTCCTGGTTGGATTTCCACTCCCTGTCCTTGCTAAGGTGGCCCAATGAGGGAATGTTATAAAGATGGCCTAGGTCCTCCTATACACACCCTCATAAACCCTCATAAAGTAGCATCATAGACAAAAACCTTTCCGTAAATTAAACTGTGAAACTTAAGGATCTAAGAACTCAAGAGGCATTATAACATAAATTGACTGCTCAGCTCCCAACAGAGGTAGACTGGAATGGCACTAAATACAGTTTGTGATGAGACCTACTCTGCAAGTGCTGGTATGCTTGACTTTGGTAAACAGAAGCACCTTGGCCGACTTAAAGACAAGATGCACATACTTCACAGTCTGTTCATTGTCACCTCTGGATTGACCGATGTGGTTATCTGGGCAGATGCAAGGATTATATATGTCTTGGTTTTGCACCACTGCATGCAAGAACATGTAGTTCTGATTTTCTTGTTACAGTCTCTAAGAAAAACAAGTGGGGCAGTGTGTGTGAACAAGGGAAATTTGCATTGCTGCTGTGCCTGTTCTGTGGTGGGGCCTGTGTGAGGGAAAATGCTGCATCATTGATTCTCTGAACTATGAAAACTGAAGTAGACAATCAGATTGTGATGTCAGCTGTGTGAAACAGTTTGTCCTGTTAAAGACAGTTATTTTCAAAGGTGTATAGCCCTCTAAACCATATAAATAATATATAAATCACAGACAAAAGTAAAACAAAACAACCAACCTTCCACTACATAGTTAAGAACATCCTGAAATATCCATCTAATCAACAAGAGGGTTCTGTTTTCAAGGGACTGTTAACTACTACTGTAGCAGCTGATAAGCATGCAATAAATAAAACCAGGAGTCAGTTCAAAAGATACAAGCCAATTTATTGTGCACATGGCTCAGTTAGTCAAAGCTTCAAAACGAACTGAGCAAAGTTTTTACAGAGACATACTCATTTATACCTTTTCTTCTGTTTGATACATGAGAACTTTCTATTGGTTCCAGCTTGATACATGCAAACTTCCTATTGGTTCCAACTCCCCCTGCACCTGTCCAATCAGAGATCCCTCCTGGGCCTAGCACCCAGCTCCCTCCCTTAGGACTGTCTTAACAATGGTTCAGTTTCTAGGTTTGATACTTCTCTACTGCAAGGTCGTCCCTAGCTCCGGGAATGCATGTATTGAAACATTTCTTTCTTTTGCACACAAGAGAATAATGAAAGACTTATGAATTCATGTAAAACTTCTTATTAAGCAGTTTAAAACAATTTTCTCATTTTTCACAGATTTTTGGTTCTTTTCTAGCTATAATGGGGGTTGGGATCCAGGCCTAACTAACAGGCCTTTCATATTTGCAGACTACTCTAGGCCATAGCCTGCCACATTCCCCCCTTTGATTATTCTCACCCGCAAGTGAGAAAGGGTGAGAATTAAATCTAGATCATATATTACACTGGTGTAACAGCATCACCTTGGGGTATAGGGTAATATTGTCACATAGC
Source organism: Ichthyophis bannanicus (assembly GCA_033557465.1). Classification (NCBI taxonomy): domain Eukaryota; kingdom Metazoa; phylum Chordata; class Amphibia; order Gymnophiona; family Ichthyophiidae; genus Ichthyophis; species Ichthyophis bannanicus. The sequence goes on along the minus strand of CM066033.1, from coordinate 1,156,359,114 downwards.
TAAAACTTTTGTAGCTGCCTTCCTTTCTACATTATTATCAATGGCTGCTGACTTTATTCGACTGTGATGAATCCAGGGTTCGAGTTCTGCAACTTTAACTGCTGTTGGGGTTAACAAGATGACAACATAAGGTCCCTTCCAATGCGGTGTCAACGGTGTCTTTCTCCACTCTTTGATCCACACCGAGACTCCAGGCTTGAGAGGATGCAGGGGTTCTGTTAGATGGATGGGCAGCTGGTCTTGTACCCACGTATGAAGACTCTGCAAAACAGAACTTAAACCAATAGTTCGTGTCTAGTAATTTCAGATCTAATCTGTTCCATATCTCCCTTTATTTCCTATACAATAGGTGGGGGTCGCCCATACAGAATCTCAAAAGGGGAAACTCCTAAAGACTTAGCAGGGGCTAAGTATATCCTAAGAAGGGCTATAGGAAGAACCTGGGGCCACTTCAGGTGAACCTCTTGGCAAAGTTTGGACAACTGAGATTTCAGGGTTCTACTCATACATTCTACTTTTCCTAAATTCTGAAATCTGTAGGCAGTATGCATCTGATAATGTCAATATCTCGGGGTCATACTTAATGGACTTGCTTCCTGAGGTTATCAACCCTCATTCTTTGTACAGGGCCCCATGTGCATTCAAGGTTGTAAGGGCATACTTGGAATCTGGGTACACATTTAGACAGAGCCCCTGTTCCTATTGTTAGTGCTCTAGTAAGAGCTATCAGTTCAGCTTTCTGTGCTGAAGTTCCTCGGGCCAGGGCTGAGGACTCAACTACCAGATCGAGGGTCACCACTGCATATCTGGCACAACAATGTTCATTAATGATATCAAGACTGCTTCCATCTACAAAGAAAGTCCGTTCAGGGTTCTCCAAAGGAACATCAGTCAAATCCGTGCGGCTTGAGAATATAGTGTCCATAGTTTCTAGACAGTCATGATCAGGGGGGGTCAAGACCAACTGGTAACAACGTAGCAGGATTCAAAGTTTGACTGACCTTCAATTGTATCTGGGGGTTTTCACACAACATACTCTGATACTTCAACATTCGTGAATTTGTTAGCTAGAAGTTTCCTTTGTGTTTCATAATGGTTAGAACAGAGTGTAGTACAGTAACTTGAAGATTCTGTCTCAAAGTGAGCTTGTCTACTTCGCTCACTAAAAGGGCTGTAGCTGCAACAGCTCTCAAACAAGGGGGCCAACCTCTTTCTACCACATCCAACTGTTTTGACAAGTAGGCTACTGGCCGTTGCCAAGATCCAAGAGATTGAGTCAGTACCCCCAACGCATTTCCTTGTGACTCATGGACGTAGAGATGGAAAGGTTTCTGGACATCTGGGAGACACAGAACTGGTGTTGACATCAGAGCGGTTTTCAGAGATCGGAATGCTGTATCCTGTTCTGGTCCCCACTCCAGTGGAGACTTTTCCATTCCTTTGGTAACTTGATACAATGGTTTTGCTAGCAGCGCAAAATTGGGGATCCATATACGACAGTACTCTGCGGCACCCAAGAAGGCTCTCACTTGCCTCCTGGTGGTTGGAGTAGGAATACTGCATACAGCTTCTTTGCGTTCTGGTCCCAGGCGTCGAATTCCACTGGACAACTGGAATCCTAGGTATTTAACTTGTTTGACATAATTGCGCCTTGGCTCTTGAGACTTTGTATCCAGCCTCATTAAAAAGGTGCAAGAGTTCACTAGTGGCTTGTAGACATTCACTTTCTGAGTTGGTGGCTATGAGCAAGTTCTCCACATACTGAAGAAGAACTCTTTCTCCTGGGTTCACATAGTAGCTTGAAAGATCATGATTTAAAACAGCACTGGAGAGAGTAGGTGAATTCTTGAATCCTTGAGGTAATCGAGTTCAGGTGAGTTGGCCCCGCCTTCCTGTTGTGGGGTCTTGCCATTCAAAAGCAAACAAAAGTTGACTGGTGGGGGGCAAAGCATATGCAGAAAAAGGCATCTTTCAGGTCCAGGACAGTGAAATGAGTAGCCTCAGCGGGGATCAGTCCCAAGAGAATATAAGGATTTGGTACCACTGGGTGTATAGTTTCAACTGCATCATTCACTCGCCTCAGATCTTGTACTGGGCGGTAATCCCCTGTCCCAGGTTTCTTAACTGGGAGAAGGGGGGGTGTTCCAAGGTGACTGGCACTCCTTGAGAAGTCTGTACTTCAACAGTTTCATTGGATGGCAGTGGATTCCTTCAATGGCTGGTAGGGGAAGAGGATACTGCTTTACATGCACTGGTTCCGCTCCTGGCTTGAGGGTGACAATGACAGGGGCTATGTTCTTCACTAGGCCAGGTGGATTATCTTCTGCCCATACTTTAGGTGGGGCTATAAGGTTGGTGGGTATACAGGAACTAGCTGGCTTGATTGGAGATGCACTATAGAACCGCTACTCTTCTTCTCGGGGAACAGTCAGCACCATCAATCCAGCAGGCTTTGGGTTCACAGTCATTTGCATTTCTCCCCCTTCAGCAAAGGATATCTGTGCCTGGAGCTTTGCAAGCAGATCTCGGCCCAAAAGTGGAATAGGGCACTCAGGCATATACAGGAACTAGTGCGTTATTTTCTGTCCCCCTAGTTCACACATGCGGTTCTGCAGGAAAGGCCTTGTGGCCTTAGCCCCAGTAGCTCTGACAATGGTGATGCATAGAGAAAACAAAGGGGCTACTGGCTTTAGTATTCTGCTCCTGTATCCCCCATAAAGTCCATATATTGGTCCCCTATTTTCAGACTGACCATAGGCTCCTGGGGACCCAGGGAAACTTGGAGTCCGGTCTGGCCTAGTCTTCATCCATGCTGTAGCCCTCTTCGGCTGCCACTCACTCTATAGCTGCTTCCTTCTCTTGCTGGAACACTGTGCTCGGTTTATTCTTTCATGACTCTAAAATCAACCTCCTGTTCTCCAAATGCTCCCTCCTCCCTTCCTGGGGGTGGAGTCAAGATGCGGGTATTCACTTCTCTAATGTCCTTCTTCTCTGCAATGGGCGCACTGATTCGCACCCAATGGGGGCCGATCATTTTCACGACCCCTTCCACTTCCTCTGCTCCTTCGATTAGGAAAGCCTCCTCCACGTCATTCAACTAAAGTATCAGCAAGAAGATCTGTTTTCTTCTTCATCTTATGTTCACTTTCTCTGTCACATTCATTTTCACAATTCACAAAAACTTTCTGAGCAACTTCCATTAACTGTGCTGTATTCATACCCGCAAATCCATTCATTTTCTGTAATTTTTGTCTTACATCTCTCTGGGACTGACTGACAAAAACTGCATCTACCATACACAAATTCTCCTGGGCTGCTGGATCGCATGGGGTAGTGAGGGCTGACTGCACTATTTGTATCCCACTTGGGGTTATCAAGGCTGATGGATCTGCATAATACTGTTCATTAGTTCAATCAAATCCTAAGGCTTCTCAGTGTAGGAGGCATAATGCAGCTTTTAGTTCAGTAAATCAGTGGCAGAAACAAGGCTGGTCAGCTGGCTTTCGGTATTAGGGTGGGTAGGCCCTAGACCTAGCGCAATGGGATAACGTGACCCTCCCTTTTACCGGTAGTTGTACTTCTGAAGGTATACGGCAATCGGGACTGTCTGGGTTCCACTTCATGTTCTCGGGTGCTGGCTGTGAGTAACCCTGAACTGGCAAATGAATCCCTGCTTGTAGTGTCATCGGTGGACTGTGGCCCACTCGGAGTACTTTAAACTGTGCCAGGGCTTTCGGTCAAGAGGGGGTGTACATCCTCCTGCCGCGGAGGTGGCTGGTGAACTACTTGGGGTACATCTGCAGGGAGGTGTCCCCCCCTGCCCCAGGCTCTGCCCGGGGTAGTGGCAGAGCTGAGGGAACTGGCCTATAAAGATAATAAACGGGCAGGTTTTTTTTTTACTTACAAACATTCAACTAGGAGTCTATGTAGGGGAACTGATCAGGGAATATTTTCTGTACAATCTGATGAACACGGGAAACTACGGGGCCAAGAAGTAGCTAATACTTGCCACCCTCTTTCACAGAGCATTTCTAATAGGGATGGAGACATTTTAAGTCTGTAGTCTCCAGCAAAGCCCTTGCTAAAATTCCTAGTCATGCATTTCAACAAAATCTGCGTAGACTCTGCCCCCCCCCCCCCTCCCATGGTGATGTATTTGACAACAGACAGAGGGGGCGGGCAGTCAGGCTGCATTTTCTTATGGACTAAACATAATGGATGTGTGTGCTCATTCTAAATATAAAACTATTATTTTGCAACATGTTATAACAACAAATCCAACAGAAAGAACTATGGCTCCTAACATGACGGCCACATATCTGTTACGTATGACTGGAATAAAATTACTTGGCATGGAAACTAACTGCCAGCCATAATCAGCATTTAAGCTGAACAATGTCTCTGCAAAAGAAATTACTTTAAATCTTACAGTTTAGGAAACAGATATTCACAAGACATTCCGGATACTTTTTTCATAAAGTGGGTGGATATCTAGAATACATATACACCCCTTTTTCTTCCTTTTTTATTTTTATTAACAATAAGTATATCTTCTATGAGGTGCTTGCCGCAGTATATCAGGAACTAGAATTCAAGCACGATGAACTCCTTATTCACTCAGGATTTAAATCACTTTGCAATCTGGTAACTACTGGCTCGGAATGCTTCATAGTCCTGTCAGGGTTCTTAACCTCTACTTCAAAGGTCAAAGGGAAAACAAAAGCAGTTTCCTGAATTTTTCTATCATTTCCTATTTAAACCATTACAGTGCTTACTGAAGATTTGAACATATAAACACAAAACAAGGCTAAGCCCACAAATGCATTATACCTATAGCCCTACAGAAATTCTTCTCACTTGGTCCGTACAAGAACAGTTAAGAAACTTGAACGGGGTTAATAAGAACTTAACCCTTTCCAGGCTAAGCCCAAAACTGTCGGGATCCACAATCCTGACTAAACATTATTATTAAATGATATATAATACATGACCATAGCAGAAGGAACATCACTATTAGAACATATTGAATAAAACAGGTACAATTCTCCTGAAATAAGCACAAATTAACCCAGCTGCAGAGTGTTGAGATTAAGCCTTCACAGGGTTAAAAGACACTTCACATTCCTTTCTCCAGACACGCCCCTTCTCTCTCTGCTAGCCAGTTTCAGGCTGTGCGGAAGGAAAAAACAGGAATGAGTGAGACAGCTTCTTTACTGAAAAAGTGACTCCTGAGTTTGTTTCCTTCTGTCTTCTTTTCTGCTTAATACTATTTCTTAATCGGTAAACTGTTCCAAAAATTACCCAACAGAATAATCTCACATTATACCAGCAGGGAAACTCACGGTTTCAACAGATAGCAGAAATCAGATACAAAAAAAACACATAGTAAGGACAGACAAACACCAAATGCTTCCTCCTTTTCGCGACCTGGACGCAGTCGCCTGGCCAGGAACTGCGCTACTCAGAAGTCCACTCTCGCTCGGTCTGTATTTCAAGACCTCTCAATCACACAGGCAATCATATTATCACAAAAATCATTTTTCAAGTGCCCAGGTTTTCTGACTAACTGACTATTCCAAACAAGAAGGGTCGATGGCTTCCCCCCGCGCATACTCATGCGGGGTCTACTAGGACCGCCCTTATGAGAGGTGATCAAGCTCTCTTGTCTCGCACATACTCAGGTGAGATTTTCCCAGTTAGTCTATACCAAATCAGTCTTGCGCATACTTATGCAAGACTTTTTCCCCAGGCTGCACTGACTTTTAAACAAGAAAATATCTACTTACCGGATCCAGTTCCTGATACCAAACCAGTTCTTGGGTTGGATCCTGGACTCCCCTCGGGTTCTGAGGTGTTAGCCAGCTGGACCCAGTGGCCCACCGAGGCAAGGCAGAACCCTCTCCGATATAAAGGGATCGGCGGCGCCTGAGAATTCCCCTGCGGTCGAACAGACATGGTTCCAACCGGACCAAACCTTTGAGGCGAGAAGTCGTGGTATATTCACTGGCATACCATCCCCTGCTCACACATTCTGGCCCAACGCACCAAGAATATGTAGCAGCTGATAAGCATGCAATAAATAAAACCAGGAGTCAGTTCAAAAGATCCAAGCCAATTTATTGTGCACATGGCTCAGTTAGTCAAAGCTTCAAAAGGAACTGAGCAAAGTTTTTACAGAGACATACTCATTTATACCTTTTCTTCCGTTTGATACATGAGAACTTTCTATTAGTTCCAGCTTGATACATGCAAACTTCCTATTGGTTCCAACGCCCCCTGCACCTGTCCAATCAGAGATCCCTCCTGGGCCTAGCACCCAGCTCCCTCCCTTAGGACTGTCCTAACAATGGTTCAGTTTCTAGGTTTGATACTTCTCTACTGCAAGTTCATCCCTAGCTCCGGGAATGCATGTATTGAAACATTTCTTTCTTTTGCACACAAGAGAATAATGAAAGACTTATGAATTCATGTAAAACTTCTTATTAAGCAGTTTAAAACAATTTTCTCATTTTTCACAGATTTTTGGTTTTTTTCTAGCTATAATGGGGTTGGGATCCAGGCCTAACTAACAGACTTTTCATATTTGCAGACTACTCTAGGCCATAGCCTGCCACACTACTACTATTAAACATTTATAAAGTGCTACAAGGCATATGCAGCGCTGTACAAACACAGATAGAGACAGTCCCTACTCTCAGAGCTTACAGTCTAATCCAGACAGACAAGACAAAAGATAGGAATAAGGATAGAATAGAGAAGGGTAAGGAGACATAAGAGACTAAGGGATCAGGAGCCAAAGGCAGCCTCAAAGAGATGAGCCTTTAGCATAGATTTGAAAAGGGGCAGAGATGGAGCCTGACGTACAGACTCAGGAAGCTTGTTCCTGGCATAAAGATCAAACAGACATAAAGAGTGTTTCTACTTTTATATCAGATAATATACCTGTACCATCAAGAACTACTATACCGTACTATTTGCTAAAACAATCCTCTGTGTTTCATCTGCATAAAGAACAAAATTACACAGCACATAGATAGTCATGGCCTAATGGGAGACAGCCAACATGGCTTTAGACAAGGAAGATCTTGTCTTACTAATCTGATATGTTTTTTTGAAGGTGTGCATAAACAGGTAGACAAAGGTGAGTCGGTTGATATTGTGTATCTGGACTTTCAGAAAGCTTTTGATAAGGTCCCTCATCAGAGACGTTTGCCGAAACTAAAAAGTCATGGGATAGGAGGCAGTGTACTATTGTGGATCGGGAACTGGTTAAAAGATAGAAAGCAGAGGGTAGGGCTAAATGGCCAATATTCCCAATGGAAAAAGGTGAATAGTGGAGTACCCCAGGGATCTGTACTGGGTCCGCTACTTTTTGACATATTCATAAATGACCTGGAAAAGGGAATAACGAGTGAGGTTATCAAATTTGCAGATGATACAAAACTGTTTAAAGTTGTTAAAACCCAAGAGGATTGTGGAAAACTGCAGGAGGATCTGGATAAATTGCAAGACTGGGCATCCAAATGGCAGATGAAATTCAATGTGGAAAAGTGCAAAGTTATGTACCTAGGAAAGAACAACCTACACTATAGTTACACAATGCAAGGTTCCACATTGGGAACCACCACCCAGGAAAAAGATTTAGGAGTCATCGTGGATAACATGTTAAAACCCTCTGCCCAGTGTGCAGCGGCAGCCAAGAAAGCAAATAGAATGCTAGGTATCATAAAGAAAGGGATGGAAAATAAAACAAAGGATATTATAATGCTTCTGTATCGTTCCATGGTACGACCGCACCTTGAATATTGTGTGCAGTTCTGGTCACCGTATCTTAAAAAGGACATAGCATTATTAGAAAAAGTACAGAGAAGAGCCACCAAAATGGTGAAGGGGATGGAAGGCTACTCCTATGAAGAGAGGCTACAAAGGTTGGGGCTCTTCAACCTGGAAAAGAGACGGCTGAGGGGAGATATGATAGAGGTCTATAAATTAATGAATGGAGTGGAGCGGGTAAACGTGGATCAATTGTTTACACTATCAGAATATAGAAAGACTAGGGGACATGCAATGAAGCTACAGGGTAAACTATTTAAGACAAATAAGAGAAAATATTTTTTCACTCAACGTATAATCAAACTCTGGAATTTGTTACCGGAGGATGTAGTAAGGGCTGTTAGTGTAGCTGGGTTTAAAAAAGGTTTGGACAAGTTCCTGGAGGAAAGGTCCATAAACCGTTATTAAAAAGGGACCCAGGATAATCAATGCTTGACCCAGTACAAGCATTGTGGAACCTGTGTCTTTTGGGGATATTGCTAGTGTCGTGCCCTCTCTGGCCAAGTGGTAGCCACTGGTATTGCAAGGCTCTGGAGGGTGGTAGTTGTGCCTTCACTGATATAAACCACAAAACACTTCTTTCCAAATTTAAAGGGTTTTATTCCCCGTCCCTTGAGGGTACTTTTATCTTCAGGAACATAAATCAAATGTCTTGCTTGGACATATAACATAAAGTAACAAAAGCAAACAGAACTTGCTTCCTTCAGCTTCCAAAACAACAAATAAATGAAAAGAACAAAACAGCTTAAATATTTCAATATGGTTCTTTCTCCTGTAGCTGACAGCACAGCTTATATCTGCTTCACTTAGAGAGAGCTGCAGCCTGTTGCTTATAACACTAAAGCTAGGACACAAACTAATTACTTATCTGAGAGAGAACTCAGGTTCAATCAAGGTCAAAGAGCAGTCCATCAATTCTGGCATATCATTTTCTTCTGCATTTTGATATTCCATTAACTCCGGCTGACTGGAAGGTTCATTCTGGACCTCAGCAGTAACGTGGGAGAATGGCTGGTTAACCTCGTCAGACAGGAAGTTCCTCTCTTCCTTAGAGCTAGTGTCTCTCTGGGAATTACCATGTATTCTAGAGTTGAGCTTTTCAGGGCACTGCCCCTGCTGGTATTTTAGAATATAGCTCAACTCCTGGTTTGCTCTGCTAGTGGGATAATTAAGGGAATTTCTCTGCCGATTCAGGCTTCCCTTTTGTAACCCAGCTGAGCTAGATTGGAGAGCTCATGACGGAGTTTCACAGGGAGCTGTGAGCTTACAATGACTACAAAACTCTTCAGCTTTATCTGGTAAGTAAAACCTTTTTCTTCTAGGGTTTTTAAAACCAGAAGAAGGGATATTTTCAGCCTCTAGATAGTGGGACCTTGTGTGCCTATTTCCATACCTCCAGGGTTGTCTTCTTTCATATGGCAAATCACTCTTGCATTCACTCTGTGCACTGGAACCTGCAACTGCAGTCTTCTTGCGTCTCTCTGGCTCAAACACACTATCTGGCTGTTGATATCTCTCTGCTTCACTCAGGTCTTCGGTTCCCCTCTGACCTTCACGCTGGCTCTCTAGTTGCTCCAAAGCCTCATTGTCACTCTCTCTTACATTCTCATACCTGCTCCATGCTTCCCAGGGTTTTAGCTGCCTTTGCTGTATTCTCTCAGAGTGTGTCCGTGGCTGCTTCAGCTCCTCTCCCTCTCTGATTGCCTGGGAGCCTATTTTATCCCAGTGTTTCCTTGCTCCACCCCCACCCAGCTGAACCCTGTCAGGTAAAGTGAATTCCCTTCCTTCGCTGGCTGGGTGTGTCCTCATTGGGCTTTTGCACGTGTTTCTAGGTTGCTCACGGTAACCATCTGACATTTCCTTGTTTACCCTGTCACTTTTTCTGTGCTCCTTTATGCTGAACTGCATTTTCTCGGGTTGTTCGGGGTCTGCACTGTTACACTAGGTACGTATGACCTAGATTGGCCACTGTTGGAAACAGGATACTGGGTTTGATGGACCTCGGTCTGACCCAGTATGGCATATCTTATGTTCTTATGTTCTTAAGTGCTCACATACACCTCTGTCAAACGCCAACCTGAGAACCATACAACACCCCCCCCAAACTACAATGGCTCCCACAAAACTCCAAACCCTCCCTATCCTCCTCCTCCTAATAGCTCTCCTAACACAAAACATCTCCATACACAAACCAAACCAAACCCCCTATAATACCATTCTCCCAGGACAAGCAGGATGAGTCAGCCACAAGTGGTGACATCATCCGACGGCACCATAGACGGAAGTACTCTCATTAGCCCAGAAGGCTTTAGCCTTCTGGGCATGACCATTAGCCCCACCTCCAGATCCGCCCCTAGCTGGCCAGTCTTTGTCTTCCGCCTTGCCAGCAAGACGCTTTTTTATTTTACTCTCCTCACATACCTCCAATAATGAAGAAACCAGGATTCAAGAAATGCCCAGGCTGCTCCCGGAAAATGGCCAATTCGGACTCCCACCATCTTTGCTTCTGGTGCTTGGGAAAAGAACACCCCGTCAAGGACTGCTCTGCCTGCGCCTGCATGTTTCCCCGGGCTCTCAAGTCGCGCCGGCATGCTCTCACCGATTTTCTGTCCCCCGCAGCTGCTGTGAGTACTCCTTGCAACCCAGCTTCTGAAAACGCCGACACTATCGCTCCAGCCAGGGACGTGCCTCTCCTGGCCCCCGTCTCCCGCCGCGAAGCAGGGACTCTTACAGCCACGTGTCTTCCACTGGCGGCATCCATTTCGGCCAGGGCAGCCTCCTCCTACGCTCCCCTTGGACCTCCGGCTGCAGCTATGATGACTTCCGGCCTACCTGAACCCTCCTCCTCTCAGCGCAACTCTTGCAGCCTCCCCTGCCACGATGGAGCAGATCGGCGCAATGCTAGCCCCTACCAAGGCGACTCAGACGGAGCTGCAAACAGGCGCAGGAGCTCATCACATGGCAGAGCCTCTAACAGGCACAGGAGCTCCCGGGACCGGCGTGGATGCTCACGGAGCCGACACAGAACCCCGGACAGCAGACACCGCCAAAGTAGGTGCAGGAGTCCGCGCAGACACGTCGCATCGGGGAGTCGGTGCAGATCAAAGAGCAGGGACCATCACCGCAGTGGATCTCCTCACCGCCATGGAGGCAGAGTGACAGGCAAAAGGAGCAGGCACAGTACTCCACGCTCAGAGAGCTCACACTCTCACAAGAGATCACGGCAATCCACCTTCTCCTCTGCTCATAGCATCTGCAGCACCTCCTCTGCACACAGTATCCTCAGCAGCGCGGAGGACTCATCTCCATCCCTCCCCTCCTCCCCTACGCGGGCAGACTTGCTTTTTCAAGGGGAGGTCAGTCAGCTACCTGTACCCAGCACACAGGTAGCCCCTAACCCGGTTCCGCGGGAGGCTCCAGAGACTCTACATCTCCTCAAGGACATGCTGCTGCAGTGGGCCTCCGCCCTATCCAACCTGGCCTCCACTCAGCCACTGCAGCCCCTCCCTTCCTCTCCATCTGCCGCGGCTGTTAACACTGGACAAGCTGAGCCACCACAACATTTCCATTGTAATGCATCCAACTTGATATTTTATATCCAAGGCAATGTGCCATCTTAGGGGCATGTCTACTAATCCATGTTAGGGTTTGGCAGTTATTGCGATGTTAGCTGCCAAATCCACACAGGTAAAGGAGAAATCCCTGCAGTATCTGCAGAGGATTTCCCGGGGTAGCCCCTTCAGATACCATGGAGTTCTGGATTTCCCATAGAGACCTGGCTTTACCTGCCCCAGCAGGTTTCATGGGAAAAGTCACACAATGCTTGTTGAAGCAGGTACTGTGGGTCCCTGTGGTAAATCCATGGGGAGGGATTGTAGCAATCGGGTGCATAGAGTTGTCCGTAGCTCTGTGCCCGATTGCTACTGTGCCCCCTTCTGCAGCTCCAATCTGTCCTCACCCCCTTAACAATATTGTTGGTGCTGCGGTGTTGCAATTCACGGCACAAATAATATATTTTTTTAAAGTTCTGGCCCTCCACAGCACCAATTCCCCCTGGACAGCTCCAGATCCTCATCGAGAGCTACCTAAGGGGGATCGATGTACCCCCCAAGGAAAATACCATTCCGGCTAGCTAGTCAGGCAAAGCCCCTCTCTCTCCACTGCCTGATCCACTAATCAAAAGTGGGCCTTGGCCCCTCTCTCTCCCCCTCCCACCTCCCTTTTCCTAATGGGAAGCAAGCAGAAGGGAAAGGGGGATGGTTGTCCCTCGTTGCCTCTCTCAACCTCCACTCCATTGCCTCAGGTCTTTGGACTGCTTGATGCCTTTCTTCTCTGGTCAGCTCATCAACCAGTTCAAGCAGGGGAGTATAGCCCAGTTTTGTCGGCTCCAGAGTCAGGTGACTCTGTCTCCCCTGCTTTGCGGCACACAGTGAAAGAGCTTTGCATTCAGGAGTCCCCGGATGAGCCGCAGCATGCTGACACTGTTGGCATTGATGTGGATGCCAGTGGCCAAGGGGCTTTCCTGGGGATCTCCAGTTGAGGGAGCGGAGCTCTTCCCGGATCAGCAGGTTTACGATGCTCATCCTGCGCTGGCGGTTGGAGACTGGACAGTGGCTGTGACTGTCTTACAAAGCCATGCTTCATCGTCAGGAGAATGAGAGGATTGTTCTGGGGCAATGGAGGAATCCCTTTCTGCCTTTACTTTTCAATGACCTGAGATTTTCACGTTGGAATCGATTTGGAATGCTATTGTACAGTTGGGGTCTGCTTTGATACCGCAGGTGACTTTGTTGTCTCAGAAAGTTCAACAACATGCAGAGGCTATGGAGGAATCCTCAGCAAAGGTACTGTTACTTCAAAATTCAGCAGCTACAGTTCAAGCTCAAGTTGCTATACTGGAGGAGCAGTCTGATTGTCATATCAAGGAGTCTTTTTCCATTAAAGTTAAGTTGGAGACTTTGGAGAACTCAGCTAGAGCTGCAAATTTGCGGCTGGTGAACTTTCCTCGCGCTGCACTTGTACCTCCTAGAGATATGCTTCATAATTATTTGATACATTAGATATTCCTCCTGAATCTCATCCACCATTAGTGAGGGTTTATTATCTTCCCTCCTCTAAGAAGGAACTAGTAAGGAGAGATGATCCTGAGTTGGATCGATTTGATATCCTTAATATTACTGGAATTTTGGAGAAACCTGCTACACTTTTGATTACCTTAGCTTTATTATCCAATAAAGATTGGTTAATAACGATTTTTTTCAAGAAGAGAACTGTTCATTTTAAGGGTTTACTGGTTCGAATGTATCCGGATCTTGCCCGTGAAACTCAGCAAAGGAGGCAAGAGTTTCTCCTCCTACATCCTGGTGTGCAGCAGTTGGGAGGTCTCTTCTTCCTCAAATATCCTTGCAAATGCTTGATTAAACATCAAGCTTGTTCCTATATATTTTTTGAGCCTTCCCAACTGCTGATCTTCCTGAATTCCCACCGTCTGGAAGCTTCGGCAGGGCCTCCTACCGAACCACCGTGAAATTATGTGATACTGGTTGTTCATGCCTGTGCTATTTTTTTCCTTTTGCTTTTGGTATGGGCGAGTTCCTGTTCTTGGATTTTTATTTTTGTGGGCTAGAGTGGGCTGGAGTGTATTTTTTTTACCTGAAATTAATTTCCCTTTTTTTATTTTGTTTGTTTATCATATCCCAGTTTCTGTCCAAGAGTGTATTCTTGGTTGTATTGTAAAAGTTGCATAAAGATAAAATAAACTATTTAAAAAAGAAAGAAAAGGAAAAATGGAAAGGTTAGATCCAAAAAAACTATAAAAAAAGAGATCCAATAATAGAAGACGTACATATATTATTATTATAATTTTACAAACATTCCCAAATTTTAGACTCAGAAAACCTGTCTTGTGAATTCCTTAACACCTATGTAGCAACTCATATATCTTTGTATAGGTCTCCCCTATAAAAGACACTGTTACCAATACTGCATTCCCATCTGATTCCTGTGACTTTAAATTTTAAAGAGCTGTTTCGGTATGTAGTGCTGCAGCCATTCTAGTACCAAAAGTCCAGAAAAAGTATAATAAATAGAGATAATGTTAAAATTACAAAACTTTATTGAGAGCTAGAAAGACCAAATTGAAAAAGTTTTGAGTTTTAAAAAGTATTATCTTTTTCAATCAGCTAGCCACTGAAACATTCACCGGCTCTCGCAGAAAAACTCAAGAGCTGAACAGCACTAACCCTGTCTTAAAAACATAAGGTTAAAAATAAAAAAAAAAAAAAAATCAGCTAAAAGCCATTAGATTTCATCAAGCTTAAATGAAAAATGTATAAAAATTCAGAAATCTTACTAATACAGATCTTAAATCACTACTTAAAAATGCTTTGAGGAAAACCACAGAATGAGCCTTATCTGCTATTATTTATTTATTTATTTAGACAGTTTTGTATACCGCCTTATCCTTCAATCAAAGCGGTCACAACACAATTGGGGGATACATTTAACACGCAGGGATATGAGACACATACACTAATACTTACAGGGAACATGGGCAATGGAGGGTTAAGTGGCTTGCCCAAGACCACAAGGAGCATCTGTGGGACTAGAAACCCCAGTCCTTCCGGCCCAAGGTTGCTGTCCTCTAGTGGGATTTGAACCTCCGACCTTCCGGCCTGAAGTACCTTGCCCCAACCACTAGGCTACTCCTCCCTATTAAGAACAATGCCAGGCATAGAGGACTTTAAATTCACCTAGGATTCCTACCATTTTTCAGGACCACTGCACCAGGTCTATCCATAATTAATACAATCAAATATGAAAAAAAGAATTTTAGGCAAAGCACCTATCATGCAACACTACAACCCCTCAGGAAGAGAAGCACAGCCCATCCAAAGAAGCTCAGTCTTGGCATAATTTAGCACCAAATAATGACACACCACCCACTCACCTGCCAGGTGTAGGTACAATGCCACAGCCAACGGAACTTCATTCACACGCTTAACTGAAGTTAGAATCTTAACATTGTTGTCATATATAGGAGAAGACTAAGCCCAATCCATTAAATAGTTAAAGACTGGAAATAAATATTAAATAACATGGAAGATAAGAAAAAACCCTGAGGGACTCCCAAAACCAAACATTTCCACTTGAATCTCCCCACTCTACAAATCACTCTCTGGGAACAACCATACAAAAAAGAATTAAACTAATATAACAGGTCCCAAAAATACCCACATTTTTCAACCGCTCAAATGAGAGCTCATGATTAATGATGTCAATGGCAGTAGCAAAATCAAGCAGAACCAAGATGACATTCTCATGCCTTTCTATAAACCCATGTAACTCAATGGAAAAGGCAACCGATGTAATCTGAGTGCTAAAACTACATCGAAAGCCACTTTGGCATTGATGAAGAACTTCCTGCCCAGACACAAATTCCTCAAATTGGTGAAGAACACATTTCTTTAGGAGTTAATTAATTGCCTTGAAATTTACAAAATAAACCTTGGATTGATCAAGTACATCAATTAAAGTTTTTCATTGGTATCATCAAGATCCAGTGTCACTTTTGTTTTGTATGGCCTTATAACCGAGGCAGGCGGACCCGGCGCTCCAGGCCCCTACCTCTCGCACCCCCCCCCCCCAACTCCACAACAACCCCGCCCATACCCCGCCCCCACAAAAGACATAACACCAAATTTCATGGAACACAACTGGTCGCAGCTTTTATTAGCCATAACAATTTAACAAACCAACAATAAACTTTCCAACCCCTCAATTAGCGGCACCCGGCTGCACCAGCCCTACCTCAGCAAAGTGCCTGCCACCGCTAATGCAATAACTCGCCACCCGGCAAGTTACCATACCCCTCTCCCCAACTTCGCCATGCTAAGCAAAAGTCGGCCGAGGGTTTGACCCCGCCCCCGCCCAAGTGTAGCCTGCTGCTCCGGACCCCGGAAACCTCCGGGATCCCGCTGCCCCCCCCCAGCTGCAACACCCCAAACACCCCCCGCCTAAATTAGGGAGGGAGGGAGGGACGCCGGCACCTCTGCCTGACTGGCCATGCGGAGGCTGCTCTGCCGCTACTCCCCCCCTCCGCTCCCCAACACCCGAGGCAATAATTGGCTCCCGTGCGGCCGCGACCCACGGGAGCCAATCAATTTAAAAGATGCGCGCGTGCGCCCAACTAGGGCCACGCGCGCGCACCCAGCCCAGGCCGCGCACAGGGTCCCCGCGCCAGGCCGCGCGCCCGGTTAATATCGGCCGCCGGGACCCTGCCCGTGGCCTCGGGATAACCGAGGCAGGCGGACCCGGCGCTCCAGGCCCCTACCTCTCGCACCCCCCCCCACTCCACAACAACCCCGCCCATACCCCGCCCCCACAAAAGACATAACACCAAATTTCATGGAACACAACTGGTCGCAGCTTTTATTAGCCATAACAATTTAACAAACCAACAATAAACTTTCCAACCCCTCAATTAGCGGCACCCGGCTGCACCAGCCCTACCTCAGCAAAGTGCCTGCCACCGCTAATGCAATAACTTGCCACCCGGCAAGTTACCATACCCCTCTCCCCGACTTCGCCATGCTAAGCAAAAGTCGGCCGAGGGTTTGACCGGGTCAGGGGCACCCCGCCCCCGCCCAAGTGTAGCCTGCTGCTCCGGACCCCGGAAACCTCCGGGATCCCGCCACCGGCACATAACACTGTTCATGTGCCGCCCCCCCTGGCCCCAAGCTGCGACAAGCGTGCATCATTGCCAGACATATATTCCAAGGCCTCCTGCCAGTCGTTAAGGAGTAGGTCCATGCCCACTGGCGACAAAAGAACCCCATCAGCCCGATAGAGTCCCGAACACCCAACATCCACCCAGTCGTGCAAGATCTGATACCCACCCCTCACACAGACCCAACGACCAATCTGGCGATTGACCTTGGTCAAACCCCTGGACCACCGACGTTGGTCCCGACAGGCCGGCCTTGGAATGACGTCTGACCACAGGACAATAACACCGGGAAACATCTTGCACCGCCCGGATCAGCTGCAGGCAGGACCGGGACACCAGGTCATTGCCACCCAGATGCACCAACAGGGCGGCCGGCCACCGCGACGTCCTCCCGTGGCGCCGCAGCAAAGGCAGCAATTGCGGCCACCGCATGCCTCGCACGCCCAGCCATTGCACAGCCACCGACGACGGGTCCAATCCCAAATTGGCGCCGATAGGGCGGTCTGCCACATGCTGACCCGCCCAATGGACGAAAGAGTGGCCAGCAACCCAACCTCCACCAGGTCCGACACCCCCATCTGAAAAAGAAATAGACAGTTAAAGCCCGAACCAACAACATCCCGGCACCTACAGCCGAACGTACCCCTTAAAAACCGAAGAACGCCACCTCCCAATGCCTTGAATGACATGCCCCAGTAATCCCGCGGCAGCCGCACTAGTGGCAGCCCCAATCCGCAAGCAGTGCGGAGCAAAACGCAGTGGGTCCTCCCCCACCGCAGACAACACCAGCCGCAACACCGCAGAAACCTGAAAACGGGTTAAAACCCGAGAATCCGCGTGCACGAAAAAACAGACTGCGCCCGCCGGACGCACCACCAAATACCGCCGCAATGCCCGCACCGGCCAAGTTCGCAGCACCGCGCCCTCACCCAGACACACCCACAAACCTTTTCCAAGCGGATCTGTTTTGGACTGAGCCAAAAGGATCCGCACCCCCCCTCGACCACCCGAACGTGACGTGCCAGCAGCCCCCCAACACCCCCCCCCCCGGCCAGAGCCCGCAACCAGTTCCCCGATACGAAACGCCCCAAAAAAGGCTAGGCAAAAAACAGCCCGGAACAGGGAAGCCTCGTACTCGGACGAAGCCACCTGCCTTAAGGCCCCGCACACCCGCACCAGGAGCCCATGCGTGATAGGCAACCGCTAGTCGCACGGCGTCGGCTGCACCCGCTCCCAACCCTGCAGAAGCCGGCGCGTTAAAACCCCAACCCACCGCGCTCGCAAAAAAGTTAAACCCCGCCAAATGCACACGCACCGCCGACCGAGAAAACCCGGCGCCTTTGGCAGCCACAATATAGTGGGCCATCAAGCCCTCCGGGACCCCCCCCCCCCGCCTGGCACCCACACGAAAACAAAAAGGCGACCACCCGGTCGCACCCCCGCCGGTACGCAGACCAGGTCCCCGCAGACACTGAGTTCCTCAGCAGGTCTAGCATCTCTCGAGGCCAATGCTCCACAAGTTCTCTGGGACCACAGATCCGTCCTTGTCCGCTTCGGGGGCAAGCGCCCGGAACCGCTCCCACTGAAAATGAGAAAGAGCATCAGCAATCTCGTTAGTGCACCCTGGTATATGCCGTGCCCGCACCGCCACATTCAACTGCAAACAGGCTAAGACGACTTCCCGCATCAAGCCAGCCACCGTCACGCACCTTGGAGTGTATCGGTTAACCACACTTACGACCGCCGCATTATCACACCACCAAAGCACCCTCCGGTTCCGAAGGCGCTCTGGCCAGAGCGCCAAGACTACACAAATCGGAAAGAGCTCCAAAAAGGTGATATTCCTGGTCAGGCCCGCCGCGCGCCAAGACTCCGGCCACCGTTCCGCGCACCAGGCCCCGCCGAAATACACACCCAAACCCGCCCCCCCGCCGCATCAGTGTACAACTGCAATTCATCACTGGATACCTCGGGCTCCAGCAAAACAAAAGTCCCATTGAAGTCCTCCAAAAAACGATCCCACACGCGCAAATCAGCCCGCATTGCTGCCGTCACCCGAATCCGGTGATGAGGTTTCCACACCCCGACCGTCGCACAGGCCAATCTCCTTGAAAACACGTGCCCCATCGGAATCGTCCGGCATGCAAAGTTTAAGGACCCCAACAGGGACTGCAACTCCCGCAAGGAAACCTTGCGGGCCGACAACACATTGGCCACCGAAATCCGCAAGTGAGCGACTTTGTCTTGAGGCAAACGCACCACCATGTCCACCGAATCCAACTCCACACCCAAAAAGGTCAACCGCGTAGTCGGACCCTCGGTCTTCCCGTCCGCCAAGGGGACCCCAAACTCCCGTGCCAGCCACACAAACACAGATAACATCCCCTGACATTCCCCGGAGTTCACAGCTCCCACAAACAAAAAATCATCCAGGTAATGCACTACGGACGACAGGCCAGAAGTGCGAACCAACACCCACCCCAGGAAGGTACTAAACATCGCAAAGTAAGCGCAAGAGATCGAACAGCCCATCGGCATGCACTTGTCGAAATAATACCTCCCTTGAAAGCAGAACCCCAATAAGGGGAAGGAAGACGGGTGGACGGGAAGCAAGCGAAAGGCCGATTCAATGTCCACCTTTGCCAATAAGGCCGACCGACCGGCCCCACGCACCAGCAAAGCCGCCTTGTCGAAGGACGCGTAGCGAACCGTACAAAAGTGATGCGGGATAGAATCGTTCACGGAAGCCCCGATCGGACAGGACAAATTATGAATCAACCGGAATTTGCCCGGCTCCTTCTTGGGCACCATACCCAAAGGCGAAATCACCATGTTAGAAAATGGAGGCTCCAAGAAGGGGCCCGCCACCCTCCCCAACTGCAATTCGCCCAACAATTTGCCCTGGACCACCTCCGCCCAACGACTGACCGAAGGGGAGTTCCAAGCAGACGGCACCGACACCACACCCCGCACCGGGATAATGAAACCATTCCGAAACCCAAATCCCAGAATCGCCGCCTCGCACCTCCGGGTATAACGACTTAGCCACCCCAAGAAGGCCTCTACGTGAACCGGGGAGGGGGCACGCCCGCGCCACTCACTGCCCTTTTGGGGCGGGACCAGCTATGCCAGTGGAGCCCTTCTTGATGCACTTAACAGTGGAATGGGGACCCCTGCACAAGGAACAGGCGTGCTGGAATTTGCAATCGGGAAAAGGGCAGGTGGAGTGGTTGAAACGCCAGCTCACGTCACCGCTCCCGGCCGAGCTTGCCTTTGCGGGCACCCCGGCCGCCACCCGTCGAAAGGGCCATGCCGCCCCGCCCACCGCCCCGCCACCACTCTTTCCCCCGCCCACAGCACCGGCGCCGGACCTCGCCGACATCTGGGTCAGCCACAAGTTAATGTCCTGCATGCCCCACGAAAGCGATCAGCTCTCCTCCATCCTGTCCCTGAACTTTTCATCGTAGTTCAGCCAAGACCAGCCGTCGTGCGTCTGAGACGCCTCCAGGATGGAATCGGCGTATGCTAGCAACATGCCATACTGCGCCGGATCGTGCTGGCCCCACACACTGGCCAGCCGCAAAAAGGAACGCGTCCAGTTAACCACATTACGCACCACCTTCCTAACCCGACCGGCCTTCTCATCGTCCTTTCTCTTCCTCCGACTCTCGCCAGAGGGCTTCCACCCCTCTAACAAACGGAAGATATCAATGTACCGCCGCTTCCGAATTTTACGCCGCAGCTTACTCGGCACCCCCACCCACAATTCCGGCAAAGAAACCACCGAAGAGGCCCCCCCACCCGCACTGAGGCCCCCCCACAATCCGGAATCTGCCGAACGACCCCCTCCCCCGATGCCCCGGACGAACCACTCGAGGAGGAAGAAGACGAGGATGAGTCCGAGCTGCGACGCCGTCGACACGACTGCCGGTGCTTCTTACGCAAAGCTCCCCCCTTCTCCCTTTGCGACTCACACCCCTCCCCCATTAACTCACCCGGCGCAGCCGCCAGCTCACCAGCCACCGCACGGTCCTCGCCATCAGCGCACGCGACATCCCTTGGGCCGACTCCGCTGCCGCTCCACGCTGCGTCGCCGCCCCAGCCGAAGGACTCATCCAGCTCTCACCGCCAGCCACGCCCACGGGCCACGGGGGCTGCGCCACAAACTGCCCCTGTGGAGACAAAAAGGGGAAAACAGGGGGGGAACCGACACCGGCCAGGCTGGAGAACAAGGACCTCCCCACCCCGCCCTAGAGGTACCCTGCCCCCCAGACATCCACTGCTCCCAAGGGGAAGAACCCCCCGGCGTGCCAAAGCCACCGGGACCCGGGAACCACCCTGCGGCCCCACCACAGCTAGCAACCCACTGTGCCCCATCGGGCCGTAACCCGCCCCCCTGGCCCGGTGCCCCGAAATCACCCCCCGCCCCCCAAACCCCCCACAGCCCCCACCCCTACCCCCCCACCCCATCCCCTGCCCGTACACGCCCTGCCACTCCAGCCCCGCCCTGCAGCCCCTCCCCCACCCCCTGGGATCCACCGTGAGGGTGCGAACCCTTACCGCCTTTGCGGCCCCGCACCGCACCTCCCCGGCCCCTTTTGCCCCCCCCACCCCCCTCCACAACTCCATCCCCACCCCCGGACACAGGTCCAGGCAACCCCCCACCCCTCCCCACCCCCCCCGAGACCCAGACCCCCGCCCCCTTGCCCCAGCCCTCACAGGGGCCACACCCCCAGCCTTTGACTTGCCCCGCGAAGACGGCATCCCCACCAGGCAGCAAGCACAGCCGCAGGACCGGCTGAGTCAATAAAAAGAATTTAAAGCCGCTAGGCCCCCCACGAGCTGCCACCCAAATTAACCCCGACCCCCCCGAAGGACAGCCAAACTCCCAAACGGCGCCAGCAAATGCCCCCCCCCCCGAACTCACACTACCAGAGCAGGCCGACTATAAGACGATCCGGACCCTGCTTGCTTGATCCCGAAGCCGCTACTGGAACCTGCAGGCTTCTCCTCCCACGCCGGCACCCGAATGCAGCCTCCGCCCGACTGGCCACGCGGAGGCTGCTCTGCCGCTACTCCCCCCCCCCCCGCTCCCCAACACCCGAGGCGATAATTGGCTCCCGTGCGGCCGCGACCCACGGGAGCCAATCAATTTAAAAGACGCGCGCGTGTGCCCAACCAGGGCCGCGCGCACGCACCCAGCCCAGGCCGCGCACAGGGTCCCCGCGCCGGGCCGCGCGCCTGGTTAATATCGGCCGCCGGGACCCTGCCCGCGGCCTCGGGAATCCTAAAGGTGGTAACATATAACATGCCTGACTGAGAACTATAACCCTGAACTAACGGTTAGCACACTTTAGTAAACATGCCCCTTTGCGATTAATGTGGTGATTTGGCCGTGCCAAAAAATGTATCTCTGTAAATTTTAAATCAGTACATTTAAAAATTTCTGAGCATTGTTTGTGTTTTAAAAGAGAGAAAGTTAAAACTCCATTCGTTAATCATTGTCTAAGATTTGGACATACTTTTCAGTCATTGAAGCTTCTTGAAGCTTTTTGCTGTCTTTCAGGTATTAAAATCTAAAGGAAGAGGAAATAGAGAGATTTTGCTTCAATTAGAACAGTATTGGATTTATTAATTAAAAACTATAGAATGTAATAGATTAAAAATTAAATATTGAATAGGAGGCTTTTTTCTAATGCACAGAGTATCAATTAATGAAATGTGTTTAATGTCGTGGAGGGGCTGGGAGTGGCCTCTTTTGAATTACCATTGTCTTACAAATAGCGACGCTGCTGTATTTAAGCTTATTCAATATGAAGACACCCATGGGTTAAGTCTGTGAGCTTAAGAAGTTTCTGATGCAAGTTTTGGATATATGTGATGGAGTTTTTGAAGTTTTGCATAGTTTTTGAAATTTTGGATCAATTAATTCATATGATGGATTAATTAATGTTCACATGTTTTTCAGATTAAATGGGAATCACTCCCAAAGAAGCCAAGAGGCAAAATGAAGGCCTCCATTTGAGTGTACGTTTTATTTCTTTTGAATTAGGATACGCTTTATGAAGAATATTTCATATTAAAAATTATTTAAATTACAAAAATTTAAAAATAGGGAGGTTTGTTTGAGACTGATGATTAAAACCATCTGTTAATATTTGGACTTTCAACTTAGACACTATTGTCTTTTTCTTTTCTGAAAAGAGAAGCTAATTAATGAGAAGCTTTTGAATATAATTTATTTATTTATTTATTTATTTATTAACAATTCTTATATACCGCACTATTAGACATCAGCGCGGTTTACATTGAACATAAAACATCCGACAGTTTACATATGTCTGGTCGTTACATTTAACAGGAAGCATAACTTGGCAAAATAGGGGAAACTAACTCGAGGGCAGACCTCCCTTACACCCTCATGGTACAATGACTAGGGGCCAAAGATAGGTTTCTACCTTTGTGTTTTTGTATGTCCAAGGGGTTGTTCCGTCCCTAGAGGAGTCCCCTTCCCAGTCTAAATGACTGGCAGTAAGAACCTCCCCTGTTCTGGGAAAGTTTGAATCATTCTCTCTACATCTAATAATATTTTGTATGGATGCTGGATGATGCTACTGCTGATCCTCTCCTCACTCCCTGATCTCTCCTGGACGTTACTGCGGTTATCGTTGCTTTAATATTACTTTTTTATATATAGTGCCACTCCTTCTCCCTTTCTTTCCAGAAGAAAGACTTATTGGCCAATCTTGGTTTTGAACTTACATCCCAAAGCAGTGTGGGATTTGTAGTCCCTGATTCTACCCATTGAAATCTGTGCTGCAGTCTGTAGGACTCATAATGCATCTGATAGTGTTGTTAGAAAGCCTAAAATCTCTCATGGAGTAAGAGTAACTTGGAAGCTTTGTTAGTGCTACTTGGGTGTCATCAAGGTTTTTAGGGAATGGCTCAGAAGGTTACTAGAGATTTCCAGGCAGAGGGAATAACTTTAGCTCTTACTTTCTTAGACATGGTTCTACAGAATTTCTCAGTGTTAAACATTCCATCCCGGATGTACAGCCCCTGTGTACATCCGATTTGAACCAGATGTACAGAGGGGATCGCGATTCTGATCAGAATCGTGAACAACCCTGTACATGCAGGCCGGGACTACGATTCAGCCCAGCCTGCACATACAGGGAAAGCCCGACTAACTCAGTCAGAACTTTACAATGGAGCCACAGCGCCATGGTGTCCAGTTGCCATGGCATCATGGCTCCATTGTAAAGCTGTGATCCCGACCGCCAGCTTCACAAAGGCATTCCCCGCAGCCCGACCCACAATCTGGCCTCCCAATACCAGGGTCGAGCTGCGGGGAATGTACTCGGGCCCACTGAAAGAAGACATCCAGGAGATGGAATAACTTCCCTGCACAAGTCGCCAGCCCTGGACATACAGGGCCGACATTAGAATCGGCCCTAAATGTCCAGGGCCGGCAACCACCCACCACCCGCCCTAACTCTGCCCCTGATTCGCCCCTTCCCTGCCCCCATCTAAGCTCCCCGTACAACCGGCGGGGAGGTTAGATACTGGCATGAAGGGCATGAATAGCGGATATGGACATCCCGTTGGGATGTCCATCTCTGCTATTCATGGGACAGAATCGGGCCCTAAGTGTATAATCAGAATTTGGAGTAGGTTTGAATTATAACTGTGAATTTCACACAAGGATTCAGAATTATGAGTCTAAGAATTCAACCAGAAAATTTTTTTTAACAAGGGTTCCAGGATATTTTTCCCATAACTTATAGGGCTTGAAACCCATCAAATAAAAAAAAAGTCTTTGAAGTAAGTCTCTAGAGCAGGAGTCAATAGATTCAAAAGGCAAAAAATCCAGGTAGGGTTTTCCATGGAGCTCAAGACTTCACAAGGAAACTTCAGAGCAATAAGGAAACAGGAACTAAAACGACCAGAGATGTAATGCACAGCTAATATTAGACTGAATAGATCCAGCTCCCCAAGTGGCAGAATGGCTCTTCCTGGAAGACTGGTGCCTCCCAACCCAAGAGATACTAGTTTGAGGCCAGTCCATGACAACTATAAACAACACTGGAAAAAAACACTATTTTATGAGGGGTTTTCCTGTTGTTTTGGGTTAAAAACAATATGATTCAACATGGGAAATGTTAATATTTCCCATGTTGTTTCAAATAAATGCTTTAGGGGGTGCAGTTATTCATCATTTATATGTTTAATGGTGCATAGAGGTTCGGAAGGAAAGATGCTAATATGAAACTCTGCTGAACTGATTGTTAGTTTGAGGGCATGAGTGAGAGATATGGGTTAATATGTGACTTAAAAGACTTGAATCATCCATATAAAGCCATAGTAATGTCTGTATAAAATCAAAGGGTTTCAATAAGAAGCTCAGCAATGTACTTGGTTAGGCTACTTATTTCTAGGATATTTATATGGTAGTCTGGAGACATATTAACTAAGGTGAGTGCACTTCTCCACCAGATAAAGTAATACCAATAATTTTAGTGATCTTAAGCAGGTGTGTGAAAACAACTTAAGCAGACCCTTTCTGGAGCAAGAATGGACTGCTCTGTTGGGAGAATGGCCAGCAATACAGAACATTTCATTCAAAGTACAGTGCAGATTATATAGAATACCACAAATTCTATGTGAGTTTAACCTGTTGCAGAAAATTGTTGGAGGATCTATAGTCAGCTTAGACCATATAAAAGTGAGAATGTTCTAGAATAATTTTGGGGAAGCAGTTATCTTTGTAGATTGGATTAGTTCTGTGAATTTTAGGTTTTGTATTAAGAAAGACAAATGTGGGCAAGGACTGTGCAAGTTTAAATGATCTTATGAAGACGAAAAAAAAGTTTAATTTTGATATGAAGTATGGGCATCAGCTTCAGGTTATTTCCTTCCTCCACACCAGCATCATGGTTTGATTATGCTCAATGCATTTCTTAAGTTTTTATTTAAGATGTGCTTGATAACATCTGGGTGAATGGGGAGGGCTGTATATCTAAAAAGGGATGAATATGTAACTTATAGTGGGGGAGTAGCCTAGTAACTAGAGCATAACCCGGGACTTACTGCATTGGCCTCCGGGCTCCAGCTGTCCTCAGCCTCTCCTCCCCCCAACTCCCCCTCCCATTTCCCCCTTACCGCTCCCCCATTTGCCAAGAATACGTCATTTCATTGTTTCCACAATCCTTACTTTATTAGTGGGCTTCTAACAGCCACAGCTTGCGGATCACAATAGCATTGATAACAATATTAACAGTAATAATAACAATGGTAATAGCAATAATCAAAATACCAATACCAATACTGGTATCTACACTAGCAACCCCCAGGGGTACCACCTCGATATTGCCCTGCTCTGAGGCCCAGGCCCGCACCATAGCCCAGGTTGCCCCTTTTATCTTGCCATTAACCGCTTCCTGTTGGTGCACAGGTGCAATCCTTTTATTTTATGATTCTGGCAACTGATGCCAGGCACACCCTAGCCCTGGTACATGGCTCCCCCGTTACCAAGACCAGGCATCCCGAATGGTATCTGGGTCCCCCTTTTATGTGGTACCATTTATCACAGCCAACCACATGCATTTATCACAGCCATCCTCCTTTTTCTATGTGGAACCCCCTTTTTTCAGTGAAGTCCCGCCACTAAGAGGGGCCACAGCCTGACTCACCTCATAGTGAGTACCGAACTGATGGCCTGCCGCAATTCTGTGTTACTATATAAACAAAACCAGGTAAAAAATCACCAGGGTAGAAGCACTAACTTTTTTTGTCGGGATAGCCAGCCCAGTAAGGAGGAAGGAAACCTCGTACCGCCGTGGCAATTTCCCTTTTTAATAAATATATTTTAAAATTCAGTATGCACTTAACTGAATTGTTGGCAATCCATCTCATCCAGTCAGCAATGTAATAGGCATGACGTGGCACGTTTCGGGGCCGTTGTAGTCAAGCCCCTGCTTCAGGTACAAGACATTGCTCGGTAGCTTGAAATGATCATTTCAAGCTACCGAGCAATGTCTTGTACCTGAAGCAGGGGCTTGACTACAACGGCCCCGAAACGTGCCACGTCGTGCCTATTACATTGCTGACTGGATGAGATGGATTGCCAACAATTCAGTTAAGTGCATACTGAATTTTAAAATATATTTATTAAAAAGGGAAATTGCCACGGCGGTACGAGGTTTCCTTCCTCCTTACTGGGCTGGCTATCCCGACAAAAAAAGTTAGTGCTTCTACCCTGGTGATTTTTTACCTGGTTTTGTTTATATAGTATTCATTTTTTCCGGGTTTGGGTATTATATATTTTGATTGCAATTCTGTGTTAAACAACTATAGGCCAATATCATTTAGGTGGACCCCCATGTACACAGCCGCCTCCCTGCTATGATGTCCTCATGCTCTACTATGACATCCCCCCTCCCCTCCAGTGCCCGAACAAAGTTCCCAACTTCCTTATTCAGATTTTATCTGCTCTTCTCAATACCCCTCAGTTGGATGGCCCCTGCCCACTTTAACCGGGGGATGATCGGGGACCAGATGATGCTCAACCCCAGCTTGGCCTGCATCAATGCCAAGTCCTCCTTGATCTTTATGATCAGATCTATGCCCTTACACAGATCATTACCGCCCAAATAAGGAAATCCATTGGGTGGCTTATCTGTCGCCGGTTAAGGAGCACAGCTGCAGCTGATCCCATTGAATCCCCTTCTTGCCCAGCCACTGTATCCTCACAATGTCCAGGAGGAAGCCGAGTTGTTTTCCAAAACAGCTCCCAACTACTTTCATTCTTGCCCAGTAAATGTAGGAATGACTGACTATCCAGACAGAGATCCTTCCGAGACCTAGTGGGTAAGAGGAAAAGGTGTTTACTCAGGCAGTTAAGGCCTGATATAAAGCTTGTACCTATCAGAGGCCCATCTCCCGATGGCTTAGATCTGCCCCACCCCAAAGCTCAAGATATGCACTGTTGTTGCCGCGCCTATTCAAAAGGAATGGAGAGTCAGGCCAGTGCATTTGTACCCTGCCCCCTATACTTCCCTGAGCCACATGGCCTTGTA
The DNA here is from genome assembly GCA_033557465.1 of Ichthyophis bannanicus. Taxonomy (NCBI): domain Eukaryota; kingdom Metazoa; phylum Chordata; class Amphibia; order Gymnophiona; family Ichthyophiidae; genus Ichthyophis; species Ichthyophis bannanicus. Next base: position 1,156,331,475 of record CM066033.1, on the reverse strand, counting down.
CTGGTACTAGGATAAGCAAAACCCTTTGCAATGCCGCAGTAGGGCCCCCTATCAAAGGGCATACCTGAAGATGTTCCTTCATGGTACTGTAGATGTGGAGTGGAGGTCCTGCACCGTGGTGACGTACAGCTACACTGTCTGCCCTTTCTGCAGCTGATCTTTCTTAGACTTGCCCAGGAAAAGGTTTACCTTGACCCCTGCCACCGTGACATCCTCCACTCTCAAGGTAGTGACCTCCATGTCTGACGTGGACCGGGGTATGGTCTTGCTCATCCAGAAGGCACTGAAAAACATCAGCAGCATGGCTAGCCTAAACAGTTAATCCTCAAAACCATCCCTGGTTACTTCCGCCTCCTTCAGGATAGCTCCCTTAAGCATGAGCAGGGTGATGTTCCTGCAACTGTCCAGTCGCTGTATGGCCTCCCTGGCCCAGTCCTTCATCGCCTTCCTAACCATGAACTCCTTTGTCACATCCCTGCCCCCACCCAGCTTCAGGAAGAAGGCCACTCCCACCAACATCAGCTTCCCTTGTCAGACGGAATCCCTTCATCCCGCAAACAGGTTAGAAGCTCCAACAACTGTCCAAAGCTCAGACCCTGTTCATGGTTGTATCCATGCTGCTCGGCAAAGCTGCACAGCTGGGCCCAGGCCCTCCAGTATGCCTTCCATTTACTGACTGATAGTGATGCCATCAGCATTCTGCCGACATTCAGCATCCAGTATTCCACAGTTCCTTGGGTATGGGTGTCGCCCTGCACTCTGCAGTCAGGGCAAGACGCCGGAAGTGCTGGAGCTGGAAATAAGAAATAACAGCAGCGATTTCATTGCACTCCCCTGGCATGTGGCTGGCTGTGATAAATGCACTCAGCTCCAAGCTCAGCAAGACCAACTTCCTCACCAGCCTCATCACCCTCCCCACCTTCGCTGACTGCTCGATGATGGTGTACACCACTGCCACATTATCGTACCAAAAGACTATTCTTTTATTTGCGAAACAAGGCTTCCACATGGCTATCGCAACAACAATCAGGAACATCTCTAGGAACATGATATCCTATGCCATACCCTGCCTATGCCATACCTCCTGCCATCTCTCCAGGCACCACTGGCCTCTGAAATAAATCCCAAAGCTGCTGCCGCCCACTGTGTCGGTAAATAGTTCCAAGTCCTGTTTACTGGTGGGGGCTTCTCTCCATATGTTCTGGCCATTATAATTCATCAGGAATTACTGCCATATGGCCATATCCTCCCATATGTTTGAGTTGACCCTAATAAAGTGATGCCTCTGGTGAATGCCCTTAATAGAGTCCGCCAGCCTTCTAGTGAAAGCCCTGCCCATGGGCATTACCCTGCACGTAAAGTTCAAGTGCCCAATCAAGGACTGCATCTGATTCAGGATGACCTTTCATGCCAAGATAATCGCTTGGATGGCCGCCTTCAAGGCTGTCACCTTGCCTGCTGGGAGGCATGACACCATTTCCTTAGTGCCAACTTTGACATCTAGGAAGGACAACCGCTGTGCTGGCTCTTCCATCTTGTTCTCTGCGAGGGGGACCCCTAACTCTGGGTACGACAAGTGGTGGATGAGCTGGAACTCCCCTGGTTCCTTCTTTGGGACCAGGCCCAATAGACAAATTATCAGATTGGGAATGGGTCTGCTCTCGAAAGGGCCCATTATCCTGCCCAGTGCTCGTTCCTTACAAATTTTTTCCTGCACACCTCATTCCACTACAAAGCAGATTTCAAATTCCCTGCCTCCCATGGGCCTGTGGGGCCAGTATAAGGGATTCGGAAACCATGAATAAAACTGTGTATTAACCATTGAGCCTTCCATTCATCATAACCAGCCAAATTTTGCTGCAACACCATGATCCTAATGGGCAAGGCTGCCCACCTCAAATTGCCATCTTCAGTGCAGTTGCTGGAGGTCTGCCCCTTGCTTCTTCCCACATCTAGCCTAGGGTTATCCTTCCTCGCACATAGCGCAGGTGTGCCTGTACTTTCAGGCATTGTTGAATCTACAGGTTCCTGAGCTGAACAGCCTGCATACCCCCCTGCATGTGCTAGGGGTGGGTGGGAGGAGGGTGCCACTTTCCCAGCCACCAGGCCTGCCCTCTCCCTGAAGGGCTGCAGGAGCTTTGCATTCCTCTCCATCCAACCTGACGGGAGGGTCCCAGTTGTTCTGGTGCCTAGCTGCCCCTGTGTCATCAGCCTAATCCATAGGTTGATGTCCTTCCAGTCCCAGCTAAGCCTCTTATTACCCATCATGTTCCTATGGAACTGCTCATCATAGTCCAGTCAAACATTTCCACCATACACCTGGTAGGCCACACAAATACTGTCCTGGTATTTGAAGAGGTCTTGGCATTGCTCCAGGTGTTTTTCGCCCACCATGCTGGCCAGAATGTGAAAGGCAGTGCACCAGTTCGTGATCATTCTTGGAATATTATCTGCCTTCTTACTGGCCAGCTTACATTTATTGCAGTATCCCGAACACTCACTCTGCCGCATGAGAAGTAAGAAATGTCCACATACTTGCACTTCCAAATCTTTTTTTTTGGGCAAAGGGCAAGTGGCTAACCAACACACTCACAAGGCAGATGTAATCCGCCAGCCACGCTTCTGACACCATAGAAACATAGAAACATAGAAATATGACGACAGAAAAAGACCACATGGCCTATCTAGTCTGTCCTTCCATAACAACTACAACAGTCCCCTTTTTACCTTTAGAGATCCTCTGTGTTTGTCCCATGCTTTTTTGAATTCAGTTACTGCCCTCATCTCTACCACCTCCACTGGAAGACTATTCCACGGATCCACTACTCTTTCCGTAAAGAAATATTTCCGCATATCACTCCTGAATCTATCTCCCTTCACCCTCATCCCATGTCCTCTAGTAGCAGAACTTGCTTTCAATTGAAAGAGGCTCTCTCCCTGAACATTTATGCCACAGAGGTATTTAAACATCTCAATCATATCACCTCTATCCCGCCTTTCCTCTAAGGTGTACATTTTAAGATCCTTCAATCTGTCCTCATATGCTTTATAATGAAGACCACTAATCATTTTAGTAGCCACCGTCTGCACCGACTCCATCCTGTTCACATCCTTTTGAAGGTGCGGCCTCCAGAATTGCACGCTATACTCCAAATGAGGTCGCACCAAAGACTTATACAGAGGCATTATCACCTCCTTTTTTCTGCTAGCCATTCCTCTCCGTATGCACCCAAGCATCCTTCTAGCTTTTGCCGTTGCCTTTTCTACCTGTTTAGCTACTTTAAGATCATCAGACACAACCACGCCTAGGTCCCGCTCTTCTTTAGTAGACAAAAGTACTTCACCCCCTATACTGTATTGCTCCCTTGGATTGCTGCAGCCCAAATGCATGACCTTACATTTTTTAACATTAAATCCCAGCTGCCAAATTCTAGACCATTCTTCAAGCTTAGCTAGATCCCTCCTCATGTTATCTACCCCTTTCTGGGTGTCTATTCTATCACCAGCTCCCTTTCACCGCCCTGTGATTCCATGGGCTGACCCGCAAGGGTGGCGCTCTAGGGAGCAGGGGCAGAATTCCCTAATGGGCCCTGAAGTGCCTGCCCCGAGCTTCATGCTGCACTGTTACTCACTATCAAGTGTGCTAGGTTCTGTAATAGCCCAATGATGCTTGACTGTTCCCCCCATCCCCTCACCAACACCCCCTAACCCCCATACCTGGGTTGCCACCATACTCCCCTCACTCCCTGCCTCCCCTACTCTGGGTTACCTGGGCCTAGTTTCCAGCCTCACTCCCTCTTCCTTCCTGCCATCCTTCACACCTGCCAGCCGCGCCCCATCCTCCCCCCCAACCATCCTACCAACCACCTTCTGACCCACCACATTATCCTGCAGTACAGATATAAACTACTCGTACTCACCCCTCTGTCTTTGAGCTCTTGGTGAAGCCACTAAGCTCACACCTCTGTCCTCTGATGTATCCTGTCCATGGTCTGGTGTTTCCTCAAGCGAACTCAGTAGAGCCTGCATGTGTCCCGCATCATGGACCGCGGCTATGGCTCTCACTTTGTTTACGAGGTTATGTGTTCCAGGCATCTCCAGAATGTTGCTGCCAAGCGACAGCACTGCCACCTCTCTTGTGCCTCCACAAATCCTGTGCGCTTGTTGCCCAGGCACATTCCCAGTGCTGCTCCCAACTCCATTGCTCCCTGTAATGGCTGACTCCTCACTGTGTCTGATGTTGCTCCTCCCCTTAGCTATGCGGAACATGCGCTATCCTGTTCTGGTTGCCTTCCCTGTCTGTCCTCCTGCCTTCTTTGCTTTCTTCATTGCCTGACCTCCATCCTTGCCTCCAGCCTTCTGCTTTTCTCCCTGCTGACCACCGCTCTCTCCTCATGTGTGCAATGGACGAACCATATCTGCACTCCTAGCCACTCTGCTGTGTGGTTGCTCTGCCAATTGAGTCCTTGCCCTGCAGCTTCTGGCCTCCTCAGTGCTGTCCTCCCCACATCTCCCTACCACCCCCTTTTCCTTCTCCCCGCAAAAGCCAGCAAGTCGTGTGGTGGGGTGGGAGGGGGAAGTTAGGGGCCAGAGCTCAACAGTGCCTCCTGCTGGCTGGCAAATCCTGTGGCCAGGAAGGGGCTTGTCACTGCTGCCTCTCATGCCGCTGCTACTTTGGCTGCCAGCTATTCTCTCTCCACTGCTCCGTCTAACCACTGCTGCTGCTCCCCCCAGCGATCACTGTGCTCGGCGATTGCTGCAGTGCCACTGCTTTTCCTGACAAGTGTAGCAGCGCGCATCCTGAACCAGCCTCTGCCCTGGATCCCCCGGGCCTCCTCCATGTGGCCCGCTCCAGCTTCCAGATCCTAACCAGCATGGTTTTGCTTTCCTTTTTGCTTTTTTTTGTTGTGCCAACCATCTGCAGCCGAGGTTCATGAGCGGCTCACGGAGGGAATGCAGCTGCATGCGGTTCCAGGAATAATAGGCTCAGGTAGGGAACATGGTTGCACGTGGTTCTGAGCAGAAAAAGGATGGCGGCCTCTCGCCCCGGACTCTTATCCCGCTGCTGCTCCCCCCCCCCCCCTTCTACCCACCTTTCTGAGCTGCCCATGGTGGAGCCCTCCTCTACCCAGCACCCTTTAGTGGCTGGCCAAATAATAGACTGATAACCGGGGAAGCCAGGGTTTAAATGTCTCCCACTGATGATTCCTTTGAGTCTGTGCCGTTGCCTTCACCATACATTAGCTCAAGTACAACAAAGATTTTAAGTGCACCTTGACAGCTAAATAAACTGTGTACCGGCTTATAAGTAAAGGCAAATTAAATCTAAATTCCAAATCCGATCTAATTCAGTGGTGAGGTTGAGAACATATTCTGTCAGCCACTGCAGAGTCCATCATAAATGCATGCATAGATCCCAGTTAAATTACAATAATGATGCCTGTAGCTTTCCAGTAAGCATATTATAGATAGAATTAAAAAATGCTTTTCTGCAGCTGTTTTCAATTCACATTTTCATACTTTTGCAAATCCATCTGCCATAATGCACAGAGCTTATTCACAAGAAACTGGAAGTCAGACTTACTTCTCCTGTGGCAAACGAGCTAAGTGTATGAAGAATAATGTTTTATGCATTTAGATCCTGAATAAGTCACTATTGGCCCGATTCTCGAAAGGCATTTACATGGTTTACAGCCCAGTAAACCATGTAAATGACTTAAATTGGGATATTCAGTGGCACTTACATGGTTAGTGCCGTTGAATATCCACGTCTAACTCCCCTACGCGCCCTGAGGCTATCTGATTAGGATCGGGGGATGTCGGGGGCATTACAGGCCGGAGCAGAGGCAGAGACTATCGCTAACTGGGTAGCAGCGATATTGCATGCTGCCCTGTTAGCTATCTGCACCTTAAAGATAGGCGAGGAAAACTCTTAAGGCGCAGAAGCTAACTAGGCAGCATGTAATATCGCTGCTGCCCTGTTAGCTATTGCAAAAACCCCAATTAACTCTCACAACAACTATGTGAACAAAACAAAGAGTTAAAGTGTTACTAAAACCTTATTTAATAATGTAACCTGAGGAGGAAAAGCACCAAAAGGTTTGAAGGTTACTATGCAGCGGCAAACACTTCAAACATCACATACTTGAAAGCTAGGTAACCTGATAACAAACCTAAGTGTTTGGGTGAGGAAGATAGAGGGGCCTCAGCACTTGGACGAGTGGCTACAATTTCGGTATGTGTTTCTTCACCGCTGCAATCCACTAGCATTATGTCCTGATTGTCATTCAAAGGCGCAAAAATGTGTTTTAACAATTTTTAAATGCATTTAAAAGAATCGCAAAGTACTTAACTGACAACTGATATGCTTCCCACACCACAGAACACTTGTCACTGTAAGACCTCCAGTCAACTCGAGTTTTGCCCTTTCAAATTTCACAGGGCTGCATCAGGACGGAATAGACCCCATAGCCTGAAGATAATTTTATACAATATTTTTAATAATTTTGTGCATGAAACAAAGTTTGTGTACATTGAACCTCAAAAAGCAAAGGTGTCATAATCTCATGTCGGCACTCAAAAAGTGTCGTATTTTGGAGCATTTCGGATTTCAGATGTTTGGATAAGAGATACTCAACCTATATTTCCTACTATTTTCTTGTTTAATTGGTCTTGTTTTATTTGATTCTTTTATGTGTCAAATATGTGTGCATATATAGTTCAATGCCATTTCACTGGCCACTTTTATTTAGGAGATATTGCACATTAAGGGTGCCAATAATGTTGACCACAATTGTACCTGGCAGGTTCCCAAAAAGGCACACAAGTTCCACTCTAGGGCAAGCAGTGGATTTTCTGGGTTCTCTTTAATTATGGCTTATGGACCTTTCCTCAAGACAATTGTCCAATCCTTTTTTAAACCCAGCTACAGTACACTAATAGCCTTCAATACATCCTCCAGTAACAAATTCCAGAGTTTGATTACACATAGATTGAAAACATATTTCCCCTTATTAGTCTTAAATGGGTTACATTGTAGCTTCATTGTGTGTCCCATAGTCTTTCTACTTTGTGATGGCATAAACAACTGACTAAATTTATCGATTGGGACGTCCATTTATCCGTTCCATTCCATTCATTAATTTAAAGACCTCTATCATATCTCTCCTCAGCCATCTTTTTTTCCAAGTTGATGAACCCTAACCTTTTAAGCCTTTCCTCATAGGGACATCCTTCCATCCCCTTTATCATTTTAGTTGCTCTTCTCTGTACCTTTTCTAATTCCGTTATGTTCTTTTTAAGATGTGGAGACCAGAATTGCACACAATATTCAAGGTGTGGTCGCACCATGGAACGATACAGATGCATAATAACATCCTTGATTTTCTTCTCCATTCCTTTCCTTATGATTCCTAGCATTCTATTTGGTTTCTTGGCTGCTGCTGCACACTGGGTGGAGGGTTTCAACATGTTATCCATGATGACTCCTAGATTGGCTACTGTTGGAAATAGGATACTGGGCTTGATGGACCTTGGTCTGACCCAGTATGGCATATCTTATGTTCTTATGTTCTTAAATCTTTTTTCTGGGTGGTGGTCTCTATTGTTGAATCTTGCATCATGTAATTGGAGGAGTGGCCTAGTGGTTGGGGCAAGGTACTTCAGGCCAGAAGGTTGGAGGTTCAAATCCCACTAGAGGACAGCAACCTTGGGGCCAGAAGGACTGGGGTATCTAGTCCCACAGGTGCTCCTTGTGGTCTTGGGCAAGCCACTTAACCTTCCATTGCCCATGTTCCCTGTAAAATAGTTATCTCCAAGTTATAATGCCCTGTTCAATGTAATTTCAGTTTGTTCAATGTAAACCACACTGATGCAGAATAGTGTGGTATATAAGAGAATATAAATAAGCATAGTTTGGGTTGTTCTTTTCTAGGTGCATAACTTTGCACTTGTCCACATTAAATTTAATCTGCCATTTGGACATCCAGTCTTCAAATTTATCTAGGTCCTCTTGCAATTTTTTACAATCCTCTTGCGTTTTAACAACTTTGAATAATTTTGTCATCTGCAAATTTGATCACCTTACTCATTATTCCTATTTCCAGAACATTTATGAATGACAAATGTGTAGATAATGATTCTCCAGTTTATGCAAATTTAGCTCATGCATATTTAGTTCATGCATATTCATGTTTTTTTGTGATGTGTAGATATTGATTTGTTTGTCAGCTAGTATCCATGCACGTTGGAGGTTTCTGAACTATCCCACCACATTCTGATCCATTCAAATTGATTCAGAGGCAATTTTGCATGTTTGCGGGATAATTTCATAATAGAGCACCAATGTAAAATTTCCAAAACGCTGTCCATTTTATAAATGCAGCACAGGTACACATACACCTTAAAATAGGCTCTCAGAACTATCCTCAATAACTCACAAATTCATTTGCACAGATTAATGCCCTACTCCCCAAGCAGTAAAATGTTTCTATGTACGCTATGCATATGTGCACGTGCTTTATAACATACATGTATGCATTGCAACTCCATCCCAGCTCTGCCCTAACTATCCTCTTGGGAATGCCTATATGCAATCTTGTCAAGCGGTCTACTTGAACGTGCATATTCAGCCACATTGTTTTTAAGAGCCATTTTCCTTACAGTATGTAGAACATGCTTTACACACAGAAAATGCTTTACAAAATTACTTCCTTGCTGGGAATTCTTAAAAGCTATTTTTGCTCATAAAAAGGAGGTTTATGTACAGAAATGGTTCATTAAAAGCTGCCCTCAGTATATATGAGTAGAAGCATACCAACATAGTAAATGACAGCAGATAAAGATCAGCATGGTCCATCTAGTCTGCCCAGTGAGACAGTTAGAGTTTGTGTATTATTTATTTATCAGGTTTTTTTAAACCACTTTATTGTTTCTGTCAAAGCAGTTTACATTGTAACTTAAACTTGGCACTGTACTTTAAACAGGCACATTGAGAACTTGGAGTTTTTCTCAGGCAAAAGAGGGTTAAGTGACTTGCCCAAGGCCATAAGGAGTGCTAATGGGGATCAAACGCTGGTTTCTTGGCTCCCAAGCCAGTGTGCTAACAATTAGACTATTCCTTCATGCCAGTTGTAGCTGCCATGCTATGCAGACTACCCCCTCTATGTCTTTGTTTAGGGTTATATCCACCACTCCGTGCAGGTTACCCCCTTCTATGACTCTGTTTATGATTGTACTCACCATTTCATGCAAATTACCTACCTCAAGGTTTCTGTTTAGGTTTCTACTCACCATTCCATGCAGGTTACCCCTCTATGCCTTTGTTTAGAGCTGTACCCGCCTCTCCAAGCAGGTTTCTCCCCTCTATGCTTTTTTTTAAGATCGTACACACCATTTCATGCAGATTATCACCCTCTATGCCTCTGGTTAGAATTGTACCTACCATTGCATGCAGGTTATTCCCCTCTATGGTCGACATGCTGAGAAAGGAATAGTGGGGGTGGAAATCCAGTCCAGACATCCAACCCCCGTTATTCCATGGAACCAGATTCCAGAACTGAAGCTCTCCGCACATACATGGCCACTGGACGGGAAGCTCTGGATGGGGGCGGAAGGGTATGGGCCAGAGGAGGAGCATAGGCAGGGATGGGGTGGTCCCAGGATCCCAGGCGTACAGGGCTGATTCCAGTTTCAGCCCTGTATGTCCAGGGGTGTACAAAGGGCCAGGGAACTTATTCCACATTGGAGGTGGAATAAGTCCCCCCGGCCGAGAGAAATGGTACCAGCAAGCCTCGTGGATCAGGTGGGCAGCCCAAGGGGTTCCTTGCAGCCCAAGCCTGACCCTGACCTTGGCAGGCCGCACTGGGGGTTGAGCTGTGGGGAATGGCATGATTGTGGTGTGGTGGGGAGTTGGGGCTCCTGCAAGGTGTCCCGATGCCATGGCGATGGAATGCCATGGCATCGAGGATCCATGAGGTATTGGGAGAGTTGGACAGGGTCATGGCTGGACGTATAGGGCAGCGGAATAGGGGCATGTCCGGCCCATCTAATATCCTGATTCTGCTTCTGTGGGAATGTCTGGTTTCCGCAGTTGCAGAATTGGGATCTAATCCAGCCCATCCAGATTCTGGATGTCCGGACGGGCCCCTTTCAGCATCCGGCTCTATGCCTTTGTTTGGGGTTGTACCCACTACTCAATGCAGGTTAACCCCCTCTATTTGTTGACATATAAAAGTTACTGAATTTTGCTATAAAGGATCCTCTGTGTCTATCCCATGCCTTTTTGAATTCCATCGTTGTTTTAGCCCCCACAACTTCCATTGGGATAGCATTTCAGGCATTTACTGCCCTTTTCCATTAAAAAGTATTCCCTGATGTTACTTTTGAGTTTACCTCCTTGCAACTTCATTTCATGTCCTCTAGTTCTACAGCTTCCCCTGTCATTTAATGTTTTATTTGTTCATTAATACCCTTTAAGTATTTAAACATCTGTATCATATCTGTGTGGAGTGGAGGAGTAGCCTAGTGGTTAGAACACTGGCTTGGTAACCAAGCAACCAGGGCTCAAGTCCCACTAGCACTCCTTGGAGCCTTGGGCAAGTCACTTAACCCTCCATTGCCTCAGAAGAAAGGCCTGGCAATCTACTTCCAGTGACATTGCCAAGAAAACCCAGGAGCTTCTGGGTCACCAGGACTCAGAACTGACTCAAAGGCACACATTGCATTTTGTATCATATCTCCCCTGTCCCTCCTCTCCTCCAGGGTATACATATTTAGATATTCAAGTCTCTCCTCATATGTCTTCTGGTGCAGGTTCCATAACATTTTGGTTGCCTTCCTCTGAACTGTTTCAAGTCTTTTTATATATTTTTCGTGGTACGGTCTCTGAACACAATAATCCAAGTGAGGCTTCACCAATGACTTTTATAGGGGCAGTAATACCTATTTCTTTCTGCTGGTTATTCCTCTCTGTATGCAGCCTAGCATTTTTCTGGCTTTGCTCATTGCTTTGTTACATCGTTTTGCCACCTTGAGATCCTCATAAACTATCACCCCAAATTACCTCTCCTAGTTGGTGCACACCAGCCTCTCACCCTCTATCATATACAGCTCTTTTGGATTTCTGCACCCAACCAACACAAAACCTTGAAGAGATGCTCTCCAGATGGAACACTACCCTAAAAACAGCATCACAACTACCCTCCTTAGGGAAATCCTCAACTTACAACAATTTTACAAAGAAAAGAAGAACAGCCCCATGGTACTCAGGCGATCTGCGGACATCCCTCCTTCTACTAAGGAAGTACGAAAGAAAATGGCGACAATCACATTCTAAAGAGGACCACGCAACATACATTGACCACCTAAAACGCCACCACGAGTCAATAGCTGACAAAATGAGATCTTACCACTCCGATCTCCTTCTCCGCTCTCTAAATAAAGCACAGGACCTGTTCAATATAGCAAAATCATTAACCAAGGAACCATCCTCTCCACAGTCAGATCAAATTCAACCTCAATTATATGCTGACTACCTCCAATCCAAAACCCTCACAATAAACACTTTAGCTAGACCCACTCCTAGTCATACCCTCTCTCAATGTCCTCTGTTGACAGAGTTCACACCCCCAGCAGATAAATACATTGCTGACCTTATTTCCTCCATGAATACCACCACAGCTCCAAACGACCCATGTCAGGCTTACTGGATCAGAGCGATGCACCTTGAACTTAGCCCAGCACTTGCCAGCATCATAAAACTCTCATTCTCATCAGGAATATTCCCGGAGGTTCTTAAACAAACCTCCATACGGCCACTTCTAAAAAACAACCACCTGGACCCGACTAAAGTCAAGTCATATCGCCCGATTTTGAGTATTCCCCTTCTAGCCAAAATAATTGAGAAGGTGGTCCAGAGACAGTTACAGCAGCACATAGACGTATTGGCCCCCCTTGATCCCTGCCAGCATGGATTTCGAGAATCCCATGGAGTAGAGACACTTCTCACCACACTAACCAACACCTTAAACAGAGGTCTGGATAAATCTGAAAACGGTTTCGCACTCATCTTCCTTGATATTGCTGCGGCATTTGACTCAGTCAACCACACTCAACTCCTTACCTGATTCAAGGAGAAGGGAATCCAGGGCACGGCCTGGCAATGGTGTAAGTCCTATCTTGCCAACCGATGGCAACAAGTACGGATGGGGGCCTCAACATCTGAGCCTTTCAAACAACACCAAGGCGTACCCCAAGGCTCATCCTTGTCAGCATTGCTTTTTAACGTTTACATGCAACCTATTTGTGAAATTATCCGCTCTTTCAACATCCACGGCCTGATATACGCAGATGATGTTTTGCTGCTTACACCACTCAAAATCATGCATCCAGACCTGTTCCCATTAATCGACTGCTTCAATGCAATCACTGACTGGCTCCAAGCTCAGAACCTACACATCAACTTCAAGAAGACTAAGGTCCTATTTATCACAAGGAACAAAGATTTCTTCCCCCCTACTACCTTAAAGGTTAGAGATGCAGAGCTCCCTTGCAAGTCTGCAATACGCTACTTAGGTATTACGCTTGACCAACAGCTCGATTTCAAGGAACACATTAAGAACACGACCAGGGCTATATACAATAAAATTAAAACCCTAAGGCTCCTAAAACCCTTGCTAGCTCCTGATGACTTCAGGACAATATTCCAGGCACTGGTAACACCTCATTTCGATTATGCGAACATCATTCTTGATGGACTCCTCAAGAGCACGCTTAATCCACTGCAACTACCTAAAAAAGACCTAATTCAATTCAGGAAAGCTCTTAAACATCACTTGTTTACATTACACTTCACTCAGCCAAACACAACACAGCCATATCTCACATCCAAACTCACTCAGGCCATACCCAACTCACATACAACTGACTCAGGTAAGCCAAACATCTTACTCTTTAACTTGTACCTAATAATCGGCTGTTGTCCCACAATGTTGACTTTTTACTATCTGTTAAGACTCAACCCTACTATCCTGTTTGTGCTTAATGTATAACCTGTAAATAGTTACCCTTCTACAACTCGAGTGGTTGGTTATGCAAATAGTTCACTAGTACAGTTCCAAGTTATATGATCCTGTTCTCTGTATGTGCAAAGCTGTTCCCTCGGTTTTTGCAGAATTTGTTATTTGTAAACCGCACTGATATTAAAGAGTGTGGTATAGAAAAACTGTTAAATAAATAAGTGCTTCACTCTGCACTCCTTCACATGAATTCTTTATTGCCAAGCATTAGATTATTCTTCTAATTTTTGTAGATCTTTTCTCATTTGTCTACTCCTTCCAATGAGTTGCAAATTTGTGTGTCATCTGTAAAAGGGCAACCTTTTCCTGTTAACCCTTTGGAAATATCACGCACAAAGACACTGAATAGCACCGATCCCAAAATCGATCCTTGAGATACTCTGCTACTCCCTTTCCTTTTTTCTGAGTGAATTAAATTTATTACCATCCTCTGTTGTCCGTCAGTCAATCAAGTTCTGATCCAGTTCACCATTCTGGGACCTATTCCTTGACTACTTACTTTATTCATACGTCTCCTAGGCTTTGCTGAAATCTAAGTAGATCACATCTGTTGCATACTCTTGATCCAGTTCTCCAGTCACCCAATCAACGAAATCAGATTCATTTGTCATGATCTTCCTTTGATAAAACCATGTTGCCTCAGATCTTGTGATGCACTAAATTCTTGAAAGTTTGCTATCCTCTCTTTTAGCAGTGGCTCTATTATTTTTCCACCACTGAGGTAAGTCTACCAGCCTGTAGTTTGCCACGTCTTCTCTGTTATCACTTTTGTGAAGAGGAACCATTTTAGCCCAACTCCAATCCCACCAAACCTCCCCCATCTCCAAGGATCTTTTAAGCACATCCTTTAAGGTGTCGACAGAACCTCTCTGAATGGTCTCAGTAACCTAGGATTTATATATTTATATTTAGTTTACGCCTTTCCAGTAGTAGTTCAAGGTAAGCTACATTCAGGTTCATCCAGTTCTATGGCCTTGTCCACTTTCACTTTTGCAAGCTGTTCATAAACACTTTCTTCTATGAATGGTGTGGTATTTATTTCATTCCCATAAGAACCTTTATTAATCATGCGTGGTCCTTCTCCAGTATTTTTTTTTTTTTGTAAATGCAGAACATGCATATTTGTTTAGCACTTCTTTTTCTCTGTCACTTTCCATAAATTGGTCCTCAGCACCTCTAAGTTTTGCAATTTCACCTCTGGCTTTCCACCTCTCCCCAATATACCTGAAAAAGGTCTTATCACCTCACAGTACATCTGTAGTCATTTTTCATTTTATCATTTAATGCATACACCATAATCTCTTAGATCAGTTCTGCATACTTTAATCAATATGATAGCATTTGATTCTCATTACAGTGGTTTTCGCAGGATATATTTTAGTCTCTGCAGGATACAATTTTATCCTCAATCTAGCCACCCAATGTTATTTATCCCAATGCCTTTGTCTTCCTTCTCTTGTCTATTTGTCCCAACTACTCATGTCCCCTCGCCTGCCTATTATTTATTTAGCTGTATTTATATCGCGCTTTTCACCGGGTCAAAGCGGTCAAATGGGGGATACATTTAACACGAGGGGATGAGAGACACACACATTCATACTTACAGGGAACATGGGCAATGGAGGGTTAAGTGGCTTGCCCAAGACCACAAGGAGTGCCTATAGGACTAGAAATCCCAGTCCCTCTGGCCTGAGATTGCTGTCCCCAGGTGGGACTTGAACCCCCGGCCCTCCGGCCTGAAGTACCTTGTCCTAACCACTAGACCACTCCTCACCATTATATTGTGCTGATATTGTGATTATCATATTTCTGTTATACGAGTGTGATCAAAAAGTATCAAGACTTGTACAATAACACAAGAAGTATAACACTGACAGTTATTGCACTCAGTCTCCTTCAAAGTAGTCCCCTTCTGATGAAATACACTTCCTCCAGTGTTTCTGCCACTGCTGGGAACAATTTTGAAATGCCTCTTTCATTTTGCTGTAAAGCTGCTGGGTCAAATTTTGCTTAATGGTCTCCAAGTCATCAATTCTCCTTCCTCTCAGTGGTAATTTCAGTTTTGGAAGCAAGAAAAAGTCACAGGGTGCGAAGTCAGGTGAGTACAGAGGCTGACGGACTTTCTTGATTTGGTGTTTGGCCAAGAGCAGCTGGACAAGATGTGATGCGTGAGCTGGGGCATTATTGTGATGAAGCAACCATTCACCATTCCAGTGCAACTCTGGCCTCTTACGACGAACTGCATCTCTCAAATCAGTCAGAACTTGGACGTAGTACTCCTTATTGATGGTATGGCCTTTTGGAGCATACTCATAATGAACAATACCCTGGTAATCAAAGAAAACTGTGAGCATGGCCTTGACATTGTTCCTCACCTGATGGGATTTCTTGTGTCTGGAAGGCTCTGGAGTCTTCCATTGTGAGGATTGAGCCTTAGTTTCTGGGTCTTAACCATAAACCCATGATTCATCACCAGTAATAATCTTTTTGATGAAATATGAGTCATTTTCAATGCATTCCAATAACTCCCTGGCTGCAGACAGTCAATCTTCTTTTTTGGTCAGGGGACAGGAGTTTTGGCATGAATTTTGCAGACACACGTCTCATCTCCAAATCGACAGTAAGAATGGGTTCTACCAACCCAAAACTGATGTCTATGTCCTCAGCAAGCTCCCTGATAACACAGGTACACTAAAAAAAATTTTTTTTAAACTGCCTCTAATGTTTCGATTGATTTTTACGTTTTTTGGTGCGCTGAATCCAAATCTGGTAACCAATTTGCTCCATCACGTACAGATTTTTTGCTACATTGGGTTAGCAGTTTGAGGTGAACGTTTCAGATTGAGTGCGATCGAGATAAAAGTTTCTTGGATGAATTCTTTATACTAATTGTTTAGTAGTTATTCAAATAAGAATAAAGAAAATTGTAACAAGGCAGCACATAAGAATAGAGTAATGTCAACAAAACACACTGTGATGGTAGCAAAATTGTCTGCACTTAAAACAGCCACATACATGTGCACAAACATTGAGCATATAAGAGCGAGGTTAGACACAAAGCAAAGCAAAGAAATGTGCAAAAAATGTTGTACAGGTATGTATGTAAGAATAGAAAACGCAAACCGCACCATTGCAATACATGAAGACAAACACCCGATGGTGTGAAAATAAAATTCTAATAAATGAGATCCGACACTATGGTAATAACTAGCAAATTTTTATTTCAAAGTTTAGTAAAAACACGATATTTGTCAACACAGTTTAGATTTTAAAGTCATTCTTGGGTCAATCAATCTCCTGGTGGGCCCGTTTCTTCTTCCCCCGAATGCTTCTCTTGGTGCGCTGCTTGGCGTATTTTTCATCTGGGGTTTCCCGCAGCAGCAACCAGCAGAAATCAGCCATCATAGTGGTGTTCCATCTTCCTTGGTACCTTCTCTCTGCATCCTTGATGTCCTGGTGAAACCTTTCACCTTGTTCTTCACTGTACGCCCCAAGTTTTCAGGAAAGTAGTTCACATGGGAGTGCAAGAAATGGACTTTCAGGCTCATGTTACAGCCTTGTTCTTTGAAGGCATTGAGCATCCTGGCAACAATATCCTTATAGTTCTCATCCCGCCTGTTCCCCAAGAATTTGAGAACAACATCCTTGAAGGAATCCCAGGCTTCTTTTTCCTTCTCAGACATCGTTTCAGCGAATGCTCCATCTGAAATGAGTTTCCTTATATCAGGGCCAACAAACACTCCTTCCTTTAACTTTGCTTCAGAAAGTCGGGGGAACTTTGAGCAAAGGTACCGAAAGCACTCACCATCTTTTGGAAGGGACTTGATGAATTGCTTAATGAGACCCAACTTAATGTGGAGAGGTGGTAATAGAATTTTATCACGAGGTACCAAGCTCTCATGAAGAACATTTTTCTCACCGGGTCTCAAATACTCCCGAATTGGCCAGTCTTTTTTCCCCCAGTGTAGGTCGCGGGCCCGGCTATCCCACAAGCAAAGGAAGCAGGGATATTTGGTGAAACCGGATTGCTGCCCTAATAGCATGGATAGAATTTTAAAGTCTCCACAAATCATCCACTTATGCTCATCATAACGAATCTTCTGAAGAATCAGGGCCAAATTCTCATATTTTTCTTGGAGAATAACAGAGTGAGCAATAGGAACCGAAGCGAATGTGTTGCCATTATGAAGAAGAACACCTTTTATGCTGTCTTTTGACGAATCAATGAACAGCCGCCATTCAGCAGGATCATACTTGAGTTTAAACTTTTCCATCACTCCGTATATATCGTTGCAAAATACCAAATCTTCCTCTTTGCTGAAATACTTCAAAAATTGTGTCTCGCGGTTGCGGTACCAATAAAAAGTTGTTCCTGGTGACAATAGATTTTTCTGTTTAAGCCGAGAACCTAGCAGTTGGGCAGCATCTTTTGGGAGTCCTAAATCCCGGACTAAATCATTCAATTCAGCTTGAGATAAAAGTTCAGGTTTCGGATCTGGTTCAGTTTCAAACTCGGAAGTACTGGACTCATCAGGAAAAGCCATCTGATGAGTCTCATCATGATCAGAACCGCCCACACAAATATGATCCAAAGATTTTGGTGGTTCAGGCACAGGTACTTCGTTGCTATGAGGCATAGGCCTAATTGCTGAGGGAAGGTTGGGGTAACTTATTACGTTCTTATTTTTTAAGTTGTATCCCTTCACAATGCAAGAGCAAAAATAGCAGTCACTGCTGTGGTCTCTTTGTTCACGCCACATCATAGGTATTCCGAAACAAAATGCTTGTTTTTTACCTTTCATCCATAAGCGTAGATCTTCCTCACATGTCTTGCACACTTTGTGAGGAGCCCACGGTTTGTCTTGATCGCCTAACTTCAAACCGAAATAGGCGAAATATACTTTTTTAATAAATGCAGAAATGTTCCTCTGCCGTTTTTTCACGGTATATTCCCCACAAATAAAACAAAAACTGTCCGGAGAGTTGACGCAACCTCTGGCTCTGTGAGCCATCACAAATACACAGCACTGCAAACTACAACTGTAGTGAACCACTTCGGAATAAAGCTGGATTACGACTGAGCAAACAAAAGGTAATAATGAACTTGCAAGAAACTGAAATTTGACAGGAACGTTCATGTCGCAACCACCGTGTTTGAGCGAGCGAACGAGGCGAGGCGAACAGGAAAGAACATGCGCCAGCGCGAGTACTGGATTTAGCCCCCCGCCTCCCAATTGTCCTGTTAATGTATAAAATGAATACAAAACACTCTAAAATATCATAAGGGAGTGTTTCTAGTTAGTTAACCATTACAACCTCTATTTTGGGCCAAGAAAATAAACTGCAGTCGGCTAAAAAGAAATTATGTGAACATTCCTTATATGGGTAAGAAATCTAATTTTGCAAGAAAACGTGACGTGATGGAACATTTTGGCTATTTTTCCTGGATTCAGCACCCCAAAATCTATAGGAATCAGTTGCAAAACTGGAGGCAGTTTTTTGGTAGTGTACCTGTGTAATCAATCGATGATTTGAGTGTATTGCAGAATGCACTGCTTCAACTTTGTCTTCATTCCTGCTCATAGATGGCCTTCCAGAATGTTTGTCACTGTCAACACTTGATGACCCTCTTGGAAACGTTGTACCAGTCATAAACTCGAGCACGACTCATGCATTCATCACCATACTCTTGATTTAACTTGTCATAAGTCTCTTTGCGCAAATCTCCAAGTTTCTGGCAGAATTTAATGCAAATTCGCTGTTCGATTTTTTTCATTCATCGTAAATCTGACAAACTGCTTTTACGTGATACCAAGCATCACGTCATTAAAAAAAGTACAGGTGTGCTACAGCCATGCTACACTCTGCACATGTAGAACACATAACTAGATCACTGCATGCTTAATAGCATTGTGGTGTGATGTATTGTTATATAGCTACACTACAAGTCTCAATGTGTACTTTATTGAACTGTATCATATTATTACTATTATATAATTTAATTTGGCTATTTCCAAATTTACCTCACCATTCTAATTGTGTATTACATTAATATTCGGTAATTTTACTATAGCTACACTGCAACTATAAGTCCGCTATGTCCATATGCACCTATTATATCCCATCTTAGGTAAATTTCTTCATATTGTAAAGATGGCTAATAAAGCTTAATAAATAAATAATGTTTGTTCATGAGGGGCAGAGGTGTTCCTGGAGAATGGTGTTGGGGCAGGCTTCAAACTTAGGGGCTTGTTTACAAAGCCGCGGTAGTGGTTCGCGATCGCGATCGCAGCCGCGGCCCCATTGAAATCAATGGGGCCGCGGCTCCGATTACGATCGCAAACCGCTACCGCGGCTTTGTAAACAAGCCCCTTAGATGCATACTGTTGGATTTTCAAATGAACATGAGCAAATTTTCTTGAAAACACTGAGAGCATTAAATAGTAGGTGTGAATATATGTGAAAATTGCCACAATAGGGCACATACAGTACGTTCTGCATAAGTCGGTTGGCCTGCTATGAAAATACCTGGTTGATGATCTTAACGAGCACCTTTCATTTTTCTAAAGACTTCCCTGATAACAGGATCATCTTGGTTTGCTGACAGTTTTGAAAGTTGGCTTTTTGCACATTAAGAGGGCAATTTCCACATCTTTTGAGTTGAGCAAATAGCTGTTTACTGATATAAAAAGCCCGCCCCCCCCCCCCTTAGAATTTCTCTCTCCCTTTGTGAAAACAGCATGGCTACTTTTAATCGTGGCAGAAAGGGGTGGATTTTGGGAGTGAGAATGTGAAGCCAACCTGCAATGCAGGTGCAAAGCTTCCTGGTATAGATTTATCTGTGAAACTGCAAATACCCCACAAGCTTTCAAAATTACCCATATAGACTGTAATTGCATAACAATAAAAACTTATTAATAATACCCAGGATCAAAACTAAAACAAAACAGATAACTTGTAGTAGGGCTTTTTCAATTTATGCTCCATCACTCTGGAACTCACTTCCTGAAAACATAAGAATCACCAGCGACCTATCGGACTTCAGGAAAGCCTTAAAAAACACATTCTTCTTGGAATGCTACGGACCAGAATCTGAAACATCATGCGAAGCACATCCACCCCAATAAAATATAACCTATCCATACACCCCCATGGACTAAACCATTTATATCCTACCAACCATACAATAACAACAACCCTCACAACATATATTAAATAACCATGCAACCAATGTTGTTAGTACCATGGTTACTTCCAAGTTTAATACCCTTGTTCTATGTAAAGTTTCATTGTTTTAATTCAATGTAAACCGCTTTGAATATAAGAAAAGCGGTATAGAAGAATTGTTAAATAAATAAATAAATAAATTAAATAACAGAGTGCCTAGTCAAAGCCTAGCTATCTTTATAAAATAGCAGTGTAAATGGCACAGTTACTTACACCAGTCCTAGAGCCAATGGGTTCTATTCTGTACCACGAATAGCGGGAATAGATATCCCATTGAGACATCCATCCCCACTATTCACCCCCCTTTCATCCCTGGCAAAAGCCTCCCCATACGAATAAGGAGTTTGTAGGGGGAGGCTTAGATCGGGGTGGGATGGGGCATTGCAGAGGCGGAGTGAGGGTTGGCAGGGCCGATTCTGAAGCTGGCCCTGTAGGACCAGGGCCTCGAAGGTGGAATAAGTCCCCCTGGACGTTGGGGGATGGCAAGCCTTGGCAGCAGCAGTGAAGTGAGGGGTGCAGGGGGTTCCCCGCAACCTGACCCTGGCCATGAAAAGCCAGATCATGGGTTGGGCTGTGAGGAAAGGAGATTGTGGTTGGCAGCTGTGGATCACGGCTCCTGAATGGAGCAGTGGTGCCATGGCAACAGGATACCATGGCACCATAGCTCCATTCAGGAGCCTGACTGAATTAGTTGGGCAGGGGTCTGTACTTGCAGGCTGATCTGAATTGGGTCTCGGCCTGCAAGTACAGATTCAGACTCGATTCTAAACCTGCAGGGCATGACTAACCCCTGCGGGATCAGAATCGGGTCTGCCTCTGTGTGTCCCAATTCTTTTTTTTTTTTTTTAATATGTTTATTTAAATTTTCAATTACATCCACAATACAACAGCACACAAAATTACAACACCACACTCTAAGCACTCTAATCACTCTAATCACTAATCCCCCCCCATCTCCAACCCCCCCTACCCCGCTATCCCTCTCTCCCCTCCTCCCCCACCCACCACTCCCTCCCGTTCCCCCCGTCTCCCCCTGGGCTGTAGAGAGCAGACTTGGAGCAACTCTAACGCACACCTAGACCAATAAAGGTACGCAGCTGTATCAGACCACCACTTCCTCTAACATAATCTCGCCAGGGCCGCAAACTCATCCAGGCGTCTCCATTTATTGGCCCTCAAACTCCTTATCCTGCAGCCTCCCCCCAACGTCATATCAACTCTTGTCTTCGCCCTCCTCCTATTCCGGGCCTCCTGTCCCTTCTCATACCCCGCATACAGACATACCATATTCCGCCATTGCACCTCCCCCAATTGGGATGAGTCCTTCCAGTGGATCAGAATCAGCTTGAGAGCGACAGCCATCATAAAATCAAACAGAAAGGACTCATCTCGAGGGACCTGCAAGGACCGATCTTGAGACCGCAGAAAGACAGTCTGCCAAGACAACCATCCTTGTATGTCCAACACTTTCAGCATCTTGCCCCAAACCGACTGCCAGAACATCTGAACGTGAGGGCAATCATATAACATATGTTGAAGTGTCCCCTGCGCAGCATTGCAAGACCAGCATCTACCCGCTCGACTCGCGTCCCATTTGCTAAGTCGTGATGGGGTTATAAAAGCTCTGTGTGCCAAGAAATAGAGCGATTGGAGCAATGAGGCCCCCCGCGCCACCCTATTCACGGGACCCCATATCGCCTCCCATCCCCCCTGAGATACAGGAGCCCCCAAGTCTCGCTCCCATGCCTTCTCCAGCTTCAACCAGGCTCCAGAAGCACTTTCCCTCAGAAACGCATACAATTTGGAGGAGGCCCCCCGAAGCCCCGCGTGCTGCTCTAAGAGCACCCGGAGCTGCCATTCCCCGGCGACATCGCCCGGTGTCACTCCGGCGTGCAACAAACAATGCCGCAGTTGCATCCACCGAAAGAACTGGCTTCCCTCTAGGCCATACTCCCGCTGCAGGTCCACAAAACTCTTCCATCGCTTGCCTAGTAACAGCTGGCCTAGAGACCAAATCCCTTTCGCCTGCCATTCCTTCCAACAAATCATCTTGTGAGCAATCCTAAAGCGCGGATTAAACCAAAGGGGCACTGGACTCTGCGAGGAGCCTTCTTCTACCACCACTCTGCCTAGCACACCCACGGAGACCTGGGTATCCCGAATTACCCTCCCCACTGGGAAGGTAACGGGTAACTGCATGCCAACCAGCCGCTCTAGATCAATAGGCGCAACAAGCCGCTCCTCCACCTCCAGCCAGGTCGGCTTGGCACCTTTACTCTCCGGTGCTAACCATAGCGCCCCTTGCCGAAGGCGAAACGCATGATGATAATTACAAAAATCAGGGAACTGTACCCCTCCCCTGTTTTTTGCTGCCTTCAATTTCCTGAGGGCTATCCTAGGCGTTTTGTTCTGCCACAGAAACCTTGACAAAGTGCGGTCAATTGAACGATAAAATGACTCCGGGAATCGCAATGGAAGCATCTCCAGCATATAATTTATCTTGGGAGCCAGCACCATCTTAATGGATTCTAGTCTGCCCCACCAAGAAAGGTGCAGGGGGGACCACTTCTCTGAGAAAGACTTAATCAGCTCCTCTATAGTCTGGATATTCAGCTGTATGGTTTCATCTAACCCTGAACAAAACCTGACCCCCAGATACTTAATGTCCTTGGGCTTCCACTCGAATGCACACGAGTCTATAAGTGCTTTACACATTTGCGCATTCAAGGGGAAGGCCAAGGACTTGGACCAATTAACCTTGTATCCCGAAAGCCTCGAGTAGTGCTCAATCAAACTAAGTAGTCCGTCTACCGAGGAAGGACACATGAATAAGAAGAGATCGTCCGCAAAAGCGGAACACTTGACTTCCAAGTCCCCAATTTGCACTCCCCGCACTTCCTGGGACTGTCTGATCTTAAGGAGCAAGGGTTCCAGGGCAAGCTTGAATAACAAAGGGGAGAGCGAGCACCCCTGTCTGGACCCTCTGGACAAGAGTAAAGGAGCCGAAAGAACCCCGTTTGCCAATACTCGCGCAGAAGGGTGGGAATACAACACTTGGATAAGACGAATAAACCGCTCTCCAATGCCAAACCACTGCAACACATGGGTCAAGAAGCTCCACTCTAACCTATCGAAAGCTTTTTCAGCATCGAGCGAGAGGCCTAGCAGCGGCTCCTCCATCGACTCTGAGACTGAAAGTAGGTTTAACAATAGCCGAAAATTATCCGAGGTTGCTCGCCCGGTGATGAAGCCACATTGATCCACATGGATCAACTCCGGCACCGCCTCAGCCAACCGCTTAGTCAGGATAGCCGAAAACACCTTATAATCAGCGTTCAGCAACGAGATAGGCCTATAGTTTCCCACTTTCGAAGTGTCCCTCCCAGGCTTCTCAAGAACCACTATCACAGCATCGCTGAAAAGTCCCGTATGGGGCAGCTGAGCCTCTAAACAATTATAGAATTCAAGCATAAAAGGGGCTAGCTCTAACGCGAATACCTGATAGAACTCTGTTGGAAGCCCATCTGGGCCTGCTGCCTTACCCTTGCTCGCCCCTTTCAATGCCTCAAAAATCTCTTTAGCTGTTATATCTCTGTCCAGCTCTTTGGCCTGATGGGAGGAGACTAAAGGATGAGCCGTATCGCCAAGCAGAGCCGCGAAATCCTCCGCAGAGGCCCAGTATTCCGATGTGTATAATGTCTCGTAAAATCTCCGAAACTCTTCAGCAATGACTGAATTGTTCGTAAGTATCTCCTGATTATCACCAACTAAGACTTTAATATTGGATCTCCTTGCCCGGGGCTTAGGGGTGCTAGCCAACAATTTCCCAGCTTTGTTATGCTCAAGATAACAATTGGCCCGCTGCAGAGAGAGTATTTGTTCTGCCTCGCCACTTAAGATCTGATTATATTGATATCGGAGGCGCTGCAGCCGAAGTAGAACATCCGCCTCCGATCTGTTGATCAACAATCGCTCTCCAGCCTTGATCTGTTCCTCCAACAAGGCCAGCTGTGCTTTCTGCGCTCTACGAAGGCCAATACTAAAACTAGTAATTTTAGCTCTAGAAAAGGCCTTAAACCCTTCCCACCATGCCCACCCCAAGGTATCTTTAGACTGGTTCACCTCAAAGTACTCCCGGATACTCTGACGCATATAAACACAGAAGTCCTCGTTCTCCAACAGATTTCTGTGGAAGAAAAAAGCCGGGGTTGGCGGAGGATCCGCCTCTACCTTGAAGGTAAACCACACCGCCGCATGATCTGAGATGTGCATTGCTGCTATCTCAGACTCCACTACTGACGACGCCAGAGTTTGTGAAATTAGAAAGAAATCCAGACGAGAATGAGATCTATGCGGCAGAGGAAAGAAAGAATATTCTCTATCCCTAGGGTGCAAGAGCCTCCATATGTCCACCAGCCCGGCAGCACTCATGAACTCCTGCAGGACCTTGACTGCCCGTTGACATCTATGGGGCCGGTATGGAACACAATCAATCAAAGGGTCTAAAACCAAATTAAAATCCCCTCCTACAATTACTTCATGACCAGATAACTCCTGTATCTCAGAGGCCAACCCCCTAAAATACCCTGCGTCATCTGCATTTGGGCCATAAACAACTATGAGGGCCAGCTTTTCCCCATATACCTGGATTAACCCGGATGCCCATCTACTCTCCCCATCAGCGCGCTGTCTCTCGATACCCAGAGATAAATTTTTCCTAACAAGAATTGCCACCCCATTCCTCCCATGACATGCAGCCGAGTGCGCCACAAGCAAGAAATGACCCAAGCCCAGTTTTTTGGATTCTACCTCGGACAGGCGCGTTTCCTGCAACATCACTACATCGGCTCGCTCCCTCTTGCAATACTGCAGTATTTTCTTCCTCTTTATAGAATTGTTGATGCCCTTCACATTCAGAGTCAGGAGTTTAAGCGACGCCATGGGGCATGACACTTCGTCCGCCCTCATCGGAACGAATAGCCTGATTCAGCTGCCCACCTAGAACATAAACAAATCCTCCGCTGCTCACAATCCCTACAGAAAACCTTAAGACCCCAATCCCCCCCCTCCCATACCCATGAGGAGACACCTCGCCCGCCCAAACGCGGGAAACAAATGGGTGAACCATCTAGGTAAGATAACCCCTCAAACCCTCGCCCCACCCCCTCGCCACCATATTACAACAGCATAATAATCCTTCCCCTTTCAAACATCATCTTCGTTAACCTAAACCTCATAACATACCTTTCCCTGTTAACCCCGAAGCCCACAGAAGTACATTGGACCCCTTTCTCACCCAACCCTCCATTAAACCATACGCAATTATGACTACCTTTAACATTTAAATGTGCAATATGACATAAAATGAACAATCATACCATATTACAACAGCATAATAATCCTTCCCCTTTCAAACATCATCTTCGTTAACCTAAACCTCATAACATAGCTTTCCCTGTTAACCCCAAAGCCCACAGAAAATACATTGGACCCCTTTCGCACCCAACCCTCCATTAAACCATACACCATTATGACTTCCTTTAACATTTGAATGTACAATATGACACAAAATGAACAAACATAACATATCACAGTGGGTTCAGCACCCTCGCACGCCTTTAGGCTGTGCTCCATGCGTCTAGCCACCCGGAGCGCCCATTAAAATTCCATGAGCACAAAGGGAGGCCAGAAACACTCCAACAATCTTACAGCACAAGTCACAGTCAGAAGGTACCAGCCTCAGCGCATGACCTCGGCTTCCTTGTCTTCCAGAAAGTTCCTCAAGGCCTCAGGATCCTCAAACATCCTCGTCTGATTATGCAAGGTCACTCGCATCCTAGCTGGGGCGAAAAGACCATATCGGGCTTGTAAAGCTTGAAGCCGTGGTCTACAGGATAACAACTGCTTCCGACGCTCCACTGTGGCCTTATGATAATCGGGATAAAAGGCAACATTCTGGCCTTCAAATTGAACCGAGCGGAGTGCCCGTGCAGACGAAAGGATCTGTACCGCCTGGCCATGCCTCAGAACACACATGATGATCGGCCTGGGCCTCCGAACATTAGGGCCCGGTTGTGTGGGAACCCGATGGGCTCTCTCTATTTCCAGCGGATAGCGAAAGTCCAATTTAAGCAGCTTAGGTATTAATGCACCCAAAAAGGCAATAACATCCGTTCCCTCGGCCCCCTCGGGGACCCCAACGATGCGCACATTGTTTCGCCGCGTGCGGTTGTTTAGGTCCTCTAGGCTGTGTTCGAGGGTAGCTATTCTCTTGGAGTTTGCCCCCACTTGCTTAAAACGCTCCTCATGCACTTCCACGGTGCTCTCCAACTTTTTCATCTGCTCCGTCAAAAGAATCATTTGCTCTCGCATCTCCTTGAGCTCCGCGATGTCGGCCTGCACTCCGCTCAAAGTCGCACCGTTGACGGCTACCATCTCCTTAACAGCGCGGATTTCAGCAAGCACCTCCTTTAGGCCAGCCGTCTCCTCTCCTGCCGGCGCCATTTTTTGAGGCGAAGGTGGTTCGGCTTTTGCTCTTTTACCGCCGCCGCTCACCACCGTGGAATAATCCAGCCGCAAAGGTTTGCCACTCGACATCACAGTCGCCACCCCGAACACCGGGGAGTCTCAAGACTCGATTTCGCTGCGTCCAGGGGAATAATAGCGCGAGGGGGATGAGGAGCTCAGAATTCAAGCAGCCATCTTAACCCGTGCTGGCTCCGCCTCCTCCGTGTGTCCCCATTCTGATCGGGTGCACAGGGGCCTGGAAGTATACATTAGAATGTGCCTCAATGTAAATGTCCAGACCCACATGTTCCAAGTATGTATTCTATAATCTATACTTGCGCTTATGGTCCATGCTCTGCCAAAATGCTACCTATATACACACCCACAGTGAAAGTACACACTATGCAAACAACACATGTACTTTTATGCTGGTTATATTTTATAAGAGGCTACTTATGCACATAAATGACTCCAGTACTGACATTTGCACACATTGTTAGTGCCTAAACATAGGTGCCTCTGTTTAAAATTACCCCCCAATATAAGTGATGACACCTACATATTTTCTTTGGGCTTAAAAATTGGGCCATGATTATATACTTTTGGTGCTGAGAATATTACCTCTGCTTATTGTATGTGCATGATTTTGTTTTTGGCGTACCACTGTGATTGTGTTTTTTAGCAGCTGATGGTTCACAGAGATCTCTTTTATTTTTACTTTGTTTCTGTTAGTCTCCCGATTTCCACTTTTACTGTCCATCTGATACCAGCTGCCAATACCTTCTCAGATTTAGGGGCCCTTTTACATGCGGTGAACTCTAATACGTGGGCATTGCAGCTACAGACGGTTAAAATGCATGCTAATCTGGACTTGCATGCTTATGTGGAAAGGGGCGGGCTAGAGGCGGAGTGCGGGCATGGAGGGCACAATAGCATGCAAGTGCAATTTACGTGGAGCGCCTAACGACACCTCTGTGGGTATCATTGGATGCACCTGTGTTAAGTGCAGTGCTCGTTATGGTACTCAGTCATGCATAAACTGCCAGGAACAATCTGGTCACACCCCTGACAGCTAACATGGATGCTTTGCACTTAACGTGTGTTACTCTAAGTGCAAAACCTTTGCAGGCTTCAGTAAAAGGGACCCTTAATAATGTACACCCAGATTTCGCATACCACATTATCTGACTGAGGACTAGATAGTGCCCTAAAATGAGCATGCATTATTAGTAATAGCTTCCCCCCTCCCCCGCATAAAATGGGACTGCAGTAAATAATGCTTTTTAGCAACCGTAGCCCTGATCAATGCTAGACAATTACCTAAGCAAAGAGAGATATAAAAAGGAGCAGATGATGCTACGAAGTAATAAAAAGAAAATAATGAAAATGTAAGAAACATTTTTTAAGCATTCTCTCTTTTCTCCTCCCTGTCGATAGTTAATTATAAAAGAAACATGTTTGAAGTCATCCCATTTAATAAATATGCAACATAGGCCTGACAAGTCCAGATTCAACTTTTATTCATTTTTAGTTTGAAGTCACCTTTAAATTTCACCTGACCCATTGCAAAAAAAAAAAAAAAGCACATTTTTTTGGAAAGTGTTTCTGAAAGCTGTATTATTATTCTAATTGAAGACAGCACCATAATCAATGTCTTTGATTGCAATTATACTTGATATAGACAATATTTTATTTGAAAATGAAAATCCATTTCTAGGACTCACTATCTAGCATACAAATCTCGCTCTCAAGATGATTCACCAGTTAGACTTCAATACAGCACATTACTGTGGGCTCTGAAATGTTCCCAAATTCATATAAGCAAGACACTTTCCAGCCTCTAAAACTGATCAGGAGCTGTCCAGTTTATGGTTGTAAGTGTTGCTCATTGTTTCCATTTCTAGGTCCATAGGCGAGTTCTCTGTCTTCATCAGCCGATGTGTGCTGTAGCATGACAACAAGATTCCAACAATTCCCAGTAGCCAAGATGTGCATTGCAGTAGGATGTCAGTGGCGCTGAGCTGAACTTGGCCAGCAGCCTGAGTATAGGGGAAAAGTATAACAAGCAATTATTATTCATGTGAGCTTGCAGAAATATAAGCTCAGAATTTTAAGTTAATTTGAATTCACACCTATAGATTTCCTTCCTTGAACCAAAGTTATGAACTTCATACTGTGTGTTTTTTCTATCTGCATTATTCCAGTTTAGCTGTAAAATATGCAAACTTGCACCAATAATACCCAAATTGGTATGTCTATTTTTGACATACCCATAGGGAATTCGGCTCATTGTTTTATTTTATCTCATGGAGGAGTAACCTATTGGCTAGAGCAGTGGGTTAGGACCCCAGGAGCCCTGGTTTAAATCCCATTGCTGTGCCTTGCGATCTTACATAGTAACATAGTAACATAGTAGTTGACGGCAGATAAAGACCAGCATGGTCCATCCAGTCTGCTCAGCAAGATGGCAAGAGCAGGTGCACCTGTCGCTCCGCGCAGGCCACCCCTCCCCATATCCTTCTCAGGGGTAAACCCACCACTCCATGTAGGACACCCCTATTTGTTGAGACGTTATATGGTTCAGAAGTTAGATGGTACCGTTTATTTTGTTTTTATCCTATTGCTGTAAAGGGATCCTCTGTGTTTGTCCCATGCCTTTTTGAATTCCGTCACCGTGTTCACCCCTACCACTTCCATTGGGAGGGCATTCCAAGCATCCACCACCCTTTCAGTGAAAAAATATTTCCTGATATTGCCTTTCAATTTACCCCCTTGCAGCTTCATGTTATGCCCTCTAGTTTTACAGGTTCCCCATCTTTGGAAGAGGTTTGTTTGTTCATCATTTCTCTTTAAGTATTTAAAGGTCTGAATCATATCTCCCCTGTCCCTCCTTTCCTCCAAAGTGTACATATTTAGGTCTCCAAGTCTCTTCTCATAAGGCTTCTGACACAGGCTCCAAATCATTTTGGTCGCCTTCCTCTGAACAGTCTCCAGTCTTTTTACATCCTTTGCAAGATATGGTCTCCAAAACTGAACACAGTATTCCAAGTGAGGCCTCACCAGTGACCTATACAGTGGCATAAGTACCTCTTCTTTTCTGCTGGTAATCCCTCTTTGTATGCAACCCAACATCCTCCTGGCTTTTGCCACCGCCTTGTCGCACTGTTTTGCCACCTTGAGATCATCAGAGATAATCACACCAAGGTCTTTCTCCTGAACCGTGCATACCAACCTTTCGCCCCCTATTGTGTACATTTCTCTTGGATTCCTGCTACCCAAGTGCATGACACTACACTTTTTTGCATTAAATCGTAGTTGCCAAGCATTAGACCAGTCTTCCAGCTTTTGTAGATCTTTCTTCATGTTAACCACTCCCTCGGGGGAGTCCACTCTGTTGCAAATTTTCGTGTCGTCTGCAAAAAGACAGACTTTTCCATTCAGTACTTCAGCAATATCACTCACAAATACATTGAACAGTGCCGGGCCCAGGACCGAACCCTGGGGCACCCCGCTAATCACCTTCCTCTCATCTGAGTGAGCTCCATGTACAATCACCTTCTGTCGTCTGTCAGTCAACCAATTTCTAATCCAGTTTACTATCTTGGGACCCATCCCCAAGCTACTGAGTTTGTTGACAAGCCTCCGATGAGGAACAGTATCAAAGGCTTTGCTGAAATCCAGGTAGATGACATCCATCGCATGCCCCTGATCTAGTTCCCTGGTCACCCAGTCAAAGAACTCAATCAGATTTGTTTGGCAAGATCGTCCTTCGGTAAAACCATGTTGCCTCGGGTCTTGCAACCTGTTGGTTTTGAGAAAGTTTACTATTTGCTCTTTCAGGAGCGCATCCATTACTTTTCCCGCCACTGAGGTAAGGCTCACGGGCCTGTAGTTTGACACTTCTTCCCTGTCACCACTTTTGTGTAGAGGTACGACATCAGCCATTCTCCAGTCCTGAGGAACCTCTCCTGTTTCCAAGGATCTGTTAAAGACATCTTTTAACGGTCTTGCTAGAACCTCTCTGAGCTCTTTCAGTATCCTGGGATGTATCCCATCCGGTCCCATGGCTTTGTCCACTTTCAGTTTAGCAAGTTGTTCTAACACCTCTTCTTCTGTGAATGGTGTGGTATCTACTTCATTCCCATTTTTATATTTGGGAGTCACAGCTGGTCCATCTCCAGGATCTTCTTTAGTAAACACAGAGCAGAAGTAATTGTTTAGCAATTTCGCTTTTTCAGTGTCACTTTCCACGAGTCCTTCCCCAGCACTTCTGAGACCTGCAATTCCAACTCTGATCTTTTTCCTTTCCTGAATATACCTGAAGAAATTTTTGTTGCCACCCTTAACATCTTTAGCCATCTTTTCCTCTGCCTTTGATTTTGCTATCCTTATTACTCTTTTAGACTCTTTGAGTTGGATCCTGTATTCATTTCTGTGTTCTTCTGTTTGCAAGCTTTTGAATTTTGCAAAAGTTGTGTTTTTTGCCTTTATATGAGCAGCCACCTCTTTGGAAAACCAAATAGGTTTCCTTCTCCTCTTGCTTTCATTTACTTTTCTTACATATTTATCTGTTGCCCCTTTTATTGCCTCCTTAAGTTTAGCCCATTGCAATTCCACATCCTTTATCTCCTCCCACCCCGTCATCTCCTCCTTTAAGTACTCTGCCATTTTATTGAAGTCAGTGTATTTGAAGTTTAGGACTTTGAGCTTCCTATGATTGGCCTTTACCATGGCTTTTATTTCAAACCACACCGTGTGATGGTCGCTGTTGCTCACAGGGGCACTCACGCAGACATTTGACACACTATCACCGTTGGTGAGCACTACATCCAGCGTTGAGCTTTCCCTGGTTGGTACCATCACCATTTGTCTAAATAATGCATCCTGGAGAGCATCCACAATTTTTTTGCTTCTTGCCAGATGTGCAGAAGGAGTAATCCAATCCACATCAGGTAGATTAAAGTCACCCAATATGATTGCTTCCCCCTTTGTTGCTATCTTGGCAATATCTATAATCAATTCATTGTCTCTCTCTTCAATTTGAGTCGGAGGTCTGTAGACTACAGCAATATGGATGACAGTGCCATCTCCTCTTTCCAACGCAATCCAGAGCGCTTCTTCTTTTCCCCATGTCCCCTGCATTTCAGTAGCTTTAATATTGCTTTTGACATACAAGGCTACTCCTCCTCCTTTTCCATTTTCTCTGTCTCTTCTGAATAGATTATAGCCAGCTATGGCTATATCCCAATCATGTGATTCATTAAATCATGTTTCTGTAATGGCCACAATGTCCAAATCCGTTTCCACCATTAGGGCTTACAGGTCTGGAATTTTGTTGGCTAAGCTTCGAGCATTTGTGCTCATTGCTTTCCAGCATTTTCCTGGCTTGTGTATACTTTGCAGTGATTTTATTCTGCCCACTTCCTTCCACATGTTTTTGATGTGTGGTTTAAAAGTGTGGCTGTTTCTGATGTTGTTCTGCTTTTGTTGGGGTGGCAGGCAGATGTTGACCTTCCACATCCGTCACCCCCTTTTCCTAGTTTAAATGCATGTCCACATACTGCCTGAATTTTTCACTTAGGACTCTTTTCCCTGTGGCAGAGAGATGTAGTCCATCAGCACAGTATTGTCTCTTGTTGGTCCATCTGTTGTCCCAGTTGCCAATAAATCCGAATCCTTCTTCTTTGCACCAGGTCTGGAGCCATGTATTAAAGCTGTTAATGCGATGCAGTCTTTTTGTCCCTTTACCAAGAACAGGTAGAACCTCTGAGAATGCAACAGTGTTAACAACGTGCTTGAGTTTCTCCCCCAGAGATTGGAAGTCCTTTTGGGCTGTAGAGGCACTGTTCCTAGCCAGGTCGTTTGTGCCTAGGTGGATAATAACATCAGGTTTGGAGTGTTCACTTTTTGAACTAAGTAATTCAACAACTTGGTTTGTATTCCTGCTGGCTGAAGAGCCTGGTAGGCACATGACTATCTTCTCTCCTTTGAACTGTGATCCCAAGTTGGTGCCTCTGATGATGGAATCTCCAAGTAGTAGTAGTTTTCTGTCTGGTGAGGTTTTCTTCATATTTAGTGCTTTAGCAGGGGATTGGGCATTGTCTGACTCATTTAAAGGCCCTTCAGTTTCTTTGAATTGGGCATCCTCATTAGCCAAGGCAGAGAAGGCATTGTGCAGGGATATCCCTTGATGTATAGGATGTCTTTGTGTTACAGGTCGCAATCTACCAGAACACACTGTGATCCATTTGTTCCTGGGGCGTTTGATTCTTTGCGGGAGCGGTGGTGGACTTCGTTCAGTTTGTATCCTAGAAGAGGTGCGCTTCATTGCCGCCAGTTCCTCCCTCAGTAGAGATACTTCTATATGCATGGCAGCTAGGTCTTTCCTTAGTAGAGTCAGTTCTTCATGCATGGCCACTGACTTTAGACATATAGGACAAGCTCTTAGTCTCCAAATGATTCGTCTTTGAATGAAATTACCGCAGTTATTGCACTGAATACATGACATGTTTATGCAGTCCCAGAAGAGGAAGAAGAAGAAGAAAGGATGAATACGATGTGGCTTTTAACCCACGTTTGGAATGATAGATGGCACGTCTGTGACCACTATATAGGCAATGTAGCCCCTGGGGTGGGTGGGGCGAGGGGTAGGGTGGGCGGGAACCT
Source organism: Ichthyophis bannanicus (assembly GCA_033557465.1). NCBI lineage: Eukaryota > Metazoa > Chordata > Amphibia > Gymnophiona > Ichthyophiidae > Ichthyophis > Ichthyophis bannanicus. Next base: position 1,156,297,999 of record CM066033.1, on the reverse strand, counting down.
AAGTGTCACTGGCTAGTAGGCTGTTCCTGAACTGTTGGCACACACAATGGAGTAGGTAAGGGAACCCACCACTAAGGACAATTAGAAAGAAAGACAAATATGTGGAGACAGACTCACAGTTATTTGGAGACAGACTCACAGTTATTTGGTTATCTTGAGTAAGTCAGTTAGCCCTCTTTGCCTCAGGTACAAACTTAGCTCTCCGAGGGATAGAAAAATGCCTACTGTATCTGAATATTATCTGCCTTGAGCTTTTGTGAAAAAGGCATGAACTACCACTGGAAAGGCCTAAGCTGAATTCATAAAATATATTCCCTTTACAATTCTTCCACATTTACTATTTATGGCTTGTTAGGTTTTTCTCTTAAAAAATGGAGCTTTATACAAAAATTAGTTAATAGCAGTTGAAACAATATGGAGGAGTGGCCTAGTGGTTGGGACAAGTTACCCCAGGCAGGAAGGTCAGGGTTTCAAATCCCACTAGAAGACATTAACCTTGGGCCAGAAGGACTGGGGTTTCTAATCCTACAGGTGCTCCTTGGACAAGCCACCCAACCCTCTGTTGCCTCAGATACAAAAACTTAGATTGTGAACATTTCAAGGACAAGAGAAATATGTATAGAGTACCTGAATGTACACCACATTGGCTTGTAGAAAAGTGGTATATAAGCCTAGCTAAATAAATATAGGGGGCTGGGTGTTTGGTACAGCAACAACCAGAAGAGAAGACATCAAACATTCAGGTGATCTTTTACTAATGGGTGCTAGTTGGCAGCTTGTGTTCTGGGGTGCGTTGCCAGCCAGCTCAAGGTCATTACAGTAGCGTGGGATGATCCCCAGTGCTAACTGTGCAACCTGGGTTAGGGTTGTGAATGGCTGGGGTAAGAGCTGAGAGTGAGCTTGGTGAGCTCGGCACAGTTAGTGCTGTGTTCACACCATATGTTAACTGCATTAATGCGGGTTCATCTAACGCCGCCTCAATAGGTGGAGTTAAGTGCACCTGTGCTAATGCCGCCCATGTTAGGGGGACATGCTTTATGTTAACTGCTGGGGAAATGCTTTCTGCACCCCCTAAAGTTAACGCAGTGGAGTTGCACCTAATGCACCATAGTTTCAGCACTTTTAGCTTATAAGGTGCAACATCCTAGCACCCATTAGTAAAAGGGCCCCTTGGTTAAAATGTTTAAACCACATTTATACAGAGAAGTAAGTATAAACGTATCAAGTAGATAACCATCAGCAGCAGGTATTATTGTATTTTGGTTTTAGTAGTTTCTAATGCACAGTTATTTTAATATATTAGTTAAGAACATAAGAAAAGCTATACCTGGTGAGACCATGGTCCATCAAACCCAGTATCCTGTTTCCAACAAGTACCTGGCAGTTCCCAAAAAGGCACACAGGTTTCACAATGCTCGTCCTGAGGTAAGCAGTGGATTTCCCAAGCCCTATTTAATAATGGTTTATGGACCTTTCCTCCAGGAAATGATATAAGCCTTTTTTAAACCCAGCTACAGCAACTATTTTTATGACATCCTCTGGTAAAGAATTCCAGAGTTTGATTACGCATTAAGTAAAAAAAAATAAATATTTTTTTTTTATATTAAAAAAAAAAATTACTTAATGCGTAATCAAACTCTGGAATTCGTTACCAGAGGATGTCGTAAAAGTAGTTACTGTAGCTGGATTTAAAAAAGGCTTATATCATTTCCTGGAGGAAAGGTCCATAAACCATTATTAAAAAGGGCCTGGGAAATCCACTGCTTACCTCAGGATGAGCATTGTGAAACCTGTGTGCCTTTTTGGGAACTGCCAGGTACTTGTTGGAAACAGGATACTGGGTTTGATGGACCATATTGATGGACAATATTCTCTCACTTGGTTTGCAGCTTGTCGTGCTGTGAGGGCTTGCATGCATCAGTGATGCTGAGAGCTAAACTATTGGTAGTTTAACTACTGGCAGGGTCTCCCAAGATGGACAGGTCTCAGCTGAGGTGCCAGACCAAGACAAACCACCCATCTGGGCAGCAGCAGAATGGGATAGTGTTGATGGCGGAGGATCACATTTTTGTGACAATGGCAACAACACCAAACTTAAACTGCGTGGAAGAAAGGCCCGGCAATCTACTTCTGTATCTTGCCATGAAAACCCAATGGATAGTTACAACAAAACAAATTGTGCTATGGTGCTGGAAGATGAGACTCTCAGGTCGGAAGGCACTCAACTAGCTACTGGGGAAGAGCTGAAGACTTTTCAGAGTAAAGCCAGCATTTATGATGTGGTTGGATCAAAGCCCTCGGGAAGTCTGACTGCTGATGTAGCTGCGCATGAAATGAGAGTCAGAAGCTGTAAAGATGTCTTATACATTGGAACATGGAACATACGAAGCATGAACCAAGGGAAGTTGGAGGTGGTCAAGAATGAAATGGAATGTGTACAACTTGATCTGTTGGGTGTCAGCGAACTGAAATGGACTGGCATCGGGCACTTTGCATCAGATGATCACATGGTCTACTATGCTGGAAATGAAAGACAAAGAAGAAATGGTGTTGCATTTATAATAGAGAAGAAACTTGCAAGAACTGTAATGAAATACAATGCAGTCAGCGAACGCTTAATCTCTATTCGTCTACGAGAATTGCCTATCAACACAACTATAATTCAAGTATATGCCCCAACAACAGCTGCAGAAGAGAATGAAATTGAAGAGTTTTATGAACAAGTACAAGCTGAAATTGACAGAATATGCAAACAGGATATCCTGATAGTCATGGGTAACTGGAACGCAAAAGTTGGCAACAAAGAAGAAGGCAAAGTAGTTGGAAAATATGGACTTGGCAACAGAAATGAAGCTGGAGAAAGACTGATAGAATTCTGCAAGACCAATGATCTATTCATCTCAAACACCTTCTTCCAGCAACACAAGCGGCGACTGTACACATGGACTTCACCAAATGGATTGTATAAAAATCAAATTGACTACATCTGTGGAAGTCAACGATGGAAAAGCTCTATAACATCAACAAAGACAAAACCTGGAGCTGACTGTGGTACAGATCATCAACTACTAGCATGCAAACTCAAGCTAAAGTTGAAAAAGAGTAAACCACTCATGAATGCAGCAAAATATGACCTTGAGAATATACCACTGGAATTTAAAGACTGCCTGCAAAATCGATTTGCTGCTTTAGATACAAATGACAGAGCTCCAGAAGAGTTATGGAATGACATCAAGAAGGTTGTGTTGGAAGAAAGCGAGAAGTCTCTACAAAAGGTGAAAAAGCAAAAACGGCCAAAATGGATGACAGAAGAAACTCTGAAAATTGCCCAGAAATGCAGAGAAGCTAAAGCCAGAGGAGAAAGAAAGACAATCGCAGAACTCAACAGAGATTTCCAATGTGCAGCAAGACAGGACAAGGAAAAGTACTACAACGACGCATGCAAGGAAATAAAAGCAGAAACTATTAGAGGAAGAACAAGATCAGCTTTCCTAAAGCTACGAGAGTTAAAGAAAAAGTTTCAGCCTCGAACTGGAATGTTACAAGATGCTCAAGGTTCTATGTTGAATGATGCTGAGAAGATCAAGAAAAGGTGGAAGGAATATACAGAGTTTTTATATGATAAAGATCAAGTGGACCAACAGCCGTTTCAACCTATACCTTATGTTCGGGAACCATTGGCGATGAAAGAAGAAGTTGAAGCAGCATTGAAAGCCTTATCAAAGAACAAAGCACCAGGCATTGATGGCATTCCTATAGAAGTATTGCAGCAATCTGATGCAGCTGTTACCATACTTACAAGGCTCTGCCAAGTAATATGGAAGACAACATCATGGCCATCTGACTGGAAAAGATCTGTGTTTATACCAATACTAAAGAAAGGTGATCCAACTGACTGTGGAAATTATCAAACAATCACTCTGATCCCACATGCCAGCAAGATTCTACTGAAGATTATTCAAAAGAGACTACAACCATACCTGGAACAAGAACTACCTGAAGTGCAAGCAGGGTTCAGGAAAGGGCGAGGAACGAGAGACATCATTGCGGATGTGAGATGGATCCTTGAAAAGACTAAAGAATACCGAAAGGATATCTATTTGTGCTTTATCAACTATAGCAAGGCTTTTGACTGTGTAAACCATGAGAAACTCTGGACCACATTAAGAAGCATGGGTATACCAGAACACCTGATCGTTCTCTTGCGCAATCTGTACATTGATCAAGAAGCAACAGTTCGAACGGAACAAGGACAAACAGAATGGTTTAAAATAAGCAAAGGTGAGACAAGGCTGCATACTTTCCCCCTACCTGTTTAATTTATATGCAGAACAAATCACCAGAGAAGCAGGATTGTATGAAGACAACAGAGGTGTGAAGATTGGTGGAAGACTCATCAACAACCTTCGCTATGCTGATGATACTACATTACTGGCTGAAAGTGAAGATGATCTGAAACATTTGCTTCTCACAATCAAAGAACGTAGTCTCAAAAAGGGCCTGCACCTTACTGTAAAGAAGACAAAGATCATGACAACTGGCATAATCAACAGGTTCATCGTTGAAGGAGAAGAAATTGAAATTGTGAACAACTTTAACCTACTTGGATCAACTATCAATAAAGAAGCAACAAGCAGTCAAGAAATCAAACGACGCATTGCTCTTGGCAGAATGGCTATGAAAGACCTAGATAAGATTCTCAAGAGCAGAGATGTCTCTCTCCATACAAAGATTCGACTTGTTCAAGCCATGGTATTTTCAATAACACCATATGGATGTGAAAGCTGGACAGTGAAAAAGACAGACAGGAAGAAAATTGATGCCTTTGAATTATGGTGCTGGCGGCGAATACGGTGTATACCATGGACTGCCCGAAGAACAAACCAGTCGGTACTAGAGGAGATCAAACCTAAGCTTTCTTTAGAAGCTCAGATGACAAGACTTCGACTTTCATACTTTGGACACATCATGCGAAGAGAGAGATTATTAGAGAAAGACATCATGCTTGGCAAGATAGAAGGTCAACGCAAAAGAGGAAGGCCAGCAATGAGATGGATCGATACAATAACAGCAGCTACGGGTACCAGTCTGTCAACAATGAGCCGCCTGACTGAAGACCGAACAGAATTTAGGATAGCTATCCAGAGGGTCGCCATGAGTCGACTCCGACTCGACGGCACTTAACAACAACACAAAAAATATTTTCTCTTATTAGTCTTAAATGGTTTATAGTGTAGTTTCTTTGCATGTCCTCTAGTCTTTCTACTTTTTGATGGAGTAAACAACCAATCTACTTTTACCCATTCCACTCCATTCATTAATTCATAGGTTTTCAACCCAGTCCTCGGGGAACCCTAGGCCAGTCAGGTTTTCAGGATTCCCACAATGAATATGCATAAGATAGATTTGCATACAATGAAGGCAGAACATACAAATCTTTCTCATGCATATTCATTCTGGGAATCCTGAAAATCTGACTGGCCTAGGGTTCCCCGAGAGCTGGGTTGAAAACCCCTGCAGTAATTTATAGACTTCTATCATATCCCCCTTCAAACATCTCTTTTCCAAGTTGAAGAGCCCTAACATTTTAAGCCTCTCCTCACAGGTGTATTCTTCCATCCCCTTTACCATTTTGGCTCTTCTCTGTACCTTTTCTAATTCCACTATATCCTTTTTAAGATACAGCGACCAGAATTGCACACAATATTCAAGGTGTGGTTGCACCATGGAACGATATAGAGGCATTATAATATCATTGGTCTTATTCTTCATTCCTTTCCTTATGATTCCTAGCATTCTATTTGCTTTCTTGGCTGCCACTGGGTGGAGAGTTTCAATGTATTATCCACGATGATGCCTAAATCTTTTTCCTTGGTTGTGGTTCCTAATGTGAACCTTGCATCGTGTAACTGTAGTTGGGGTTGTTCTTTCCTTGGTGTATAACTTTGCACTTGTCCACATTAAATTTCATCTACCATTTGGATGCCCAGTCTTCCAATTTATCAAGGTCCTTTACGAAAAATTGCCAATCTTGTGTTTTCACAACTTTGAATAATTTTATGTCATCTGCAAATTTGATCAGCTTATTTGTTATTCCCATTTCCAGGTCATTTATGAATATGTAAAAAAGCAATGAATGGACCTGGCACAGATCCCTGTAGTTCTCTATTTACCTTTCTCCACTAAGAAATTTGGCCATATAGCCCTACTCTCTGTTTTCTATCTTTTAACCTGTTCCTGATCCACAATTCTACTCTGCCTCCAATCCCATAAATTTTTAATTTTGCCAAGAGTCAAAGGCTTTCTTAAAATCCAGATACACTATGGACCTGATTCTGGGATGCGGGATGCAGCCCCACAAACCATGCGGACACGATTCCCTCTTCAGCTCTCCCCATACATCCTCAGCTTCTTTTATCTTTATCTTTATTCGGTTCTTGATATACCACTTTATGATAAAATATCAAAGCGATTTACAATACATTAAAACAAACTGCCAGAAAAGGAAAAGAATGCCTTGGTCACAACAGGAGAAATGAAGATAGAGAAAGAAGAGAGAAAGCAAAGTGAGAGAGGAAAATGTGACAGAGAAAGAGAGGAGGGAGACGTGTTCCTCAGCTGGGAGCAGAAGGAACAGGAAGATCAAAAGCAGAGCAGAAGAGGTGTGTCTTAAGAAGAGGTTTGAACCTGTTGAAGGAAAGTTCTAGACGGAGGTCTGGAGGGAGGGAGTTCCAAAGCTTAGGACCAAGGAAAAGGAAAGCAGAATTTCTGATGGTTTCCAGGTGTGCGAGAGAAGGAGGGGGAAAAAACATACGGTTAATGTGGATGTGAAGAAGCGAGCGGTGGGGAGTGTGGAGACGTATCAAATTGGAGAAGTATTGGGGGAAATGAGGATTAAGACCTTGTACTGGATTATGGTAGGTGACAGGGAGCCAGTGGAGGTGAATAAGAGGGGTAACATGATAGTATGGGATGCATGGGTGACAAGATGGGCTGCAGTATTTTGTAACACTCGGAGTCTTTGTAATTGATACTGGGGGAGACTGGCCAAGGCAATGTTACAGTAGTCGATTCTGCTCATGACTAGGGAGAGGAGAAGGGTAACAAGGGAGGGAGTGGGAAGGAAGGGATGGATGGTGCGGATCTGGTGGAGGGAGCAGAAGGAATGGCAAAATATGGATGATAGATGATCATGGAATGATAGAGCAGAGTCCAGGGTAACAACTAAATAGTGCAGGGAGAGAATCAGAATGATGGAGGAAGAAAGTGAAGGCGCAAGAACAGGACGGGGCTACCAAATATGAACTAGATGGTTTGGGTTTTGTCGAGGTTGAGGTGGAGAAAATTGGAGGATAACCAGGTGCTCACAGAGGAAAGATGACCTTTGAGGGGAGTGATGTTGAGGGCAGCAGGGTCAGTGTGATGGAGAAGGATGATGTCGCCCACGTAATAGTATGCGGAGATACAGTGCTGTTGAATAAGGAGTGTGAGGGGAGCCAGGAAAATATTGAAGAGGAGAGGAGCCAGAACAGAGCCCTGGGGAACACCACAAGGAAGTGGGGTGCTGGGTGAGGAGACACCAGAAAAAATGGAGAAAGATCTGGAAGACAGAAAGGAGTGGAACCAGTGAAGCACAGAACCACTGAGTCCGGCATCAGAGAGGCGAGTGAAATGTGTGTGATGGTCCACAAGGTTAAAGGCAGAGGACAGATCAAGGGAGATTGCGATAGAGTACAATCCCTGGTTGTGGGAGGAGTGAAGTTCATTGAGGAGGGAAGTGAGAATAGTTTCAGTTCTGTGTCCCGGGTGAAAACCAGATTGACGGGGGTGAAGGATAAGTGCAGAGTCTAGGTGAGAAGTGAGCTGTGCAAAGACTTGCTTTTCCAGGAGTTTAGAAAGAAAAGGGAGATTAGAGATAGGGTGCCAATTGGCAGGGATAGAGGGATCCAGGGATGATTTCTTGAGGATGGGTCGAATTATGACATGCTTCCAAGGAGTAGGAAAGAGGCCAGACAAAAGGCTGGAATTAAAGATGGAGAGGATGAGAGGGAGGAGCGCAAGAGATGGCTCATTGAGCCAGCGAGAGGGGATGGGGTCAAGCTGACAGGTGGTCTTGCGGGAATGGGAGAGCACACTGGACAACTCGGCAGGGAAGACAGGATGAAAGGAGGACCACTGATGGGAGTGAGAAGGGTTTGCAGAGGAGTGAAGGGCAGGACAGGAGGATGGGTGCAGGGGGGGAGAGAGAGGGGAGGGACAGGAAGAAAAAGAGGAGCTAAGAGCCTGGATCTTGTTACTGTAGAAGGCTGCTAGGAGGACAGAGTCAGAAAGGGCAGGGGGGAGACAAGGAAGGGGAGGTATGAGAGACCGAAGGGAAGTGGAGAACGGAATAGAGCTGGCGGGAGGAATTGGAGGAAGTGGTAACAAGGCTGATGTAGTAGGAGCGCTTAGCTGCATGTATAAGGGAATGGTATTGAGAGGGGCAGTAGTGGAAATGGGTCAGAGAATCCTTAGAAGGGTGTTTGCGCCAGAGATGTTTGGCACAGCGGAGATGAGCACGGAAGAGAAGAGACCTTGGTGAAACCAGGGATGATGGCCAGGTCGACAGGGGCGAGGGGTTGGGCAAGGAGGGGCAATAACATCAAGAACTGAGGACAGGGTGGATGGTCAGGAGACAGAGCGTGGAAATTGGGTGGGAAGAGGATGTCCGAAGAGGGAAGCTGTTGGAGGGTGTTGGGTGTGATGCGACTTGCGTAGAAAGAGGAAGAGAGAGGATGGTGGCTGTCTAGGGGGCAAGGCGTGGTAAGATTGATATGAAAAAAAGAGACAGAAATGATCTGCCAAGAGACTGGGAGGGAGGGCAAGGCAGAGGGAGTAAAAGGGGAAGTACTGGATGAGATCACAAGATCCAGGGTATGGTCAGCAGAATGAATGGGAAAAGAGACATGTTGACGGAGAGACAGATCAGCAAGAAGGACAAGGAAAGAGGAATCACAGGAGGTAGAGGGAGAATCAGGGTGAACATTAAAGTCCCTGGCAAAGAAGACATCAGGGTAAAGGGGAGAGATCTCAGAAAGGGTGAGGAGGAGGGAGTCCCAAAGGTGAGGTGGGGGAGCAGGGGGCGAGTAGATGAGAAGAAAGTGGAGAGGAGGGGAGGAATCAAGGAGGGACTCGGGATAATGTAAGGCAGGGGAAGAGGAGAGTTCATGGAGAAGAAGGGAGGAGCGATAGATGGCTGCACCCCTCCCCCCCACCAGACTGACCCCAATGAGAGTTGGCAAAGGCGGAATACCCTGGGGGGAGGCAGCAGTTAAGGAGGGGTTTCATCACCATCACGAAGTCAGGTCTCAGAAAGAAAGAAAAGATCGAGGGAATGTTGCAGAAGAAGGTCATGAATAGGAATAGCCTTGGAGCACAGGGAAGGCCAGTTGAGGAGAGCCAGGTGCAATAGAGGGAAAAGAAAAGGGAGGCTGGGGGGGAGTGAAGAAGTGTGGCAGAACATAAGAACATAAGATATGCAATACTGGGTCAGACCAAGGTCCATCAAGCCCAGTATTCTGTTTCCAACAGTGGCCAATCTAGGTCATATGTACCTAGCAGTTTCCCCAAGAGACACAAATTCCACAATGCTTGTACTGGGTCAAGCAGAGGTAGGACAGAAGGTTAGCAGTGGAGTGCGAGAAGAAAGGCGAGGGGAATGAGTGAACCAAAGCCGGCGCCAGCTTCAATGAACAGGAATGGAGGCCATTAGGAGGAGAAGAAGAAGAGAGAAAGGCAGAGAGAGCGGGCAGGGAGAGGCCTTACCAGACAGGGACACGAAGGTCCGAGAATCCAGAGGGCAGGGGGGGGGGGGAGAGAGAGAACAGCAGCAAAGTGAGGAACCAGGGAAATGCCCCAGGAGTCACCCCAAGGAGCATTTCCTACTCCTTGGGCACGCACCCATGCTGCCGCTGCAAGGAACGTTGCAGAGGGCTTGCTTTTATGGCACAGAAGCATGGTTGCAGGAAGCAGCTGCAGAGGGGGCAGTCAGATTACTTCCAGGGGGTGGGGACACACTGGAGAGGCAGAGCAGAGTGATACCTGGAAGCAGAGCAGAACAGCACAGGACAGTCTGCGGTTTCAGCAGCAGCAGACTTGGGTTCGGTTGATGGAGAAAGAGTGGGGCCAAGGACATAGGAGTCAGAGGCGCCTGCGGGGGGGATGTCCCTGCAGGCAGCAAGGGCATGTTGGCCATCCTCAGTCTCGAATCTGATTACCATGGGAAGATTTTGTTCATTTTGTTCCCATGGTCCAGAATCTGGTCCAAATAGGCCCGTCTTGCTTGGGGCCATCCAAACGGCCCGGATGTGCCCCTTCCTGAATTGGGCTCTTTATCAAACAGTTCACCTGTTTCCCTGTTTATTCACACCTTCAAAAAATATAACAGATTAGAAAGACAAGATTTTCCTTTGCTAAATCCATGTTGGCTTTCTCCCATTAAACCAGGACTATCTACATGATCAGTAATTTTATTCTCCATAATGGTTTCTATCATTTTGCCCAATACTGATGTCAGGCTCACCGGTCTGAATGGTACAAATCACGATAAAGAATAAAATGACTGATCACGTAGATAATAGCACGAAACAGAGCCACTTACTTTTGAAAAAGAAGATCATCTCCATGCACATATACATGCCAACCCATCCCCACTCTCGCTCTTTTCTACTTGTTTTGCAAAGTTTACATAATATTCTGTGTGACATGCTGAAAAAGTGAAGATGAAGATTTGATGTGTTTGGAAAGAGAGAGCTGATGCTGAGCATTCCTCTACGACACCACCACCATTATCTCCTTACTCAGCCTCCAGTACTACTCAGTAATCACACGTCTTTTAATGTAATTAATTCTTCACTTTAAATGGGTATGCAAAGAAGTTTTCAGGCAGAAGTAATCAGTGTAGCTGATGTTGATAAGTGCTATACAAACACTTAAGACGTGAGCTGCAGTTCCAGTGAACAAATTATTAACTCTTACAATTGGTCTTGCAAGTCAATATCTTTTCTTTTACTTTAATTGCATCCGATTTTGGATTATTAGAATTATTATTCACAGGTATGTTTTATTTCACCTGTCATTATTTATACTTTTTTTGGCCTGACAAATTTCTCCTAGTCTTTCAGATTTCAATTTGAACTGACCTCTACTGGAGAATGATACCACGAGTTTTGCTCTGCAATTAGGTAGTGCTTTATCCTTTCTATTTTAGCTATCTCCCCCTACTATAGAACCCAGCAATCATCAGCCATGGTCCTTGGTAAGGGACCTAAGACAACAGCTCATGCTGAAACCTGATACATGTGCTGTCTAATCTTGCCAGTAGGTGTTGCTGTTCTCCAAGTTACCTGCCATTTTCAGGTATGAGCATTAGGCCCATCTCATATTCATAAGATATGCCATGCTGGGTCAGACCAAGGGTTCATCAACCCCAGTATCCTGTTTCCAATAGTGGCCAATCCAGGTCACAAGAACCTGCCAGGTTCCCAAAAGGTAGACAGATTCCATGCTGCTTGTCCCATGAGTAAGCAGTGGATTTCCCTGGTCCTCTTTAATAATGAGGTATGGATTTTTCCTCCAAGAATTTGTCCAAACCTCTTCTAAATCCAGCTGCAGTAACAACTTTTATCATATCCTCTGGTAACAAATTCCAGAGTTTGATTACACATTGAGCGAAAAAATATTTTCTCCGATTAGTCTTAAATGTGCTACCTTGTAGTTTTATTGTATCCCCCCTAGTAGATTAGAATACTCCTCCAAAAATAGGCCATTTACCCATTCTACTTCACTTATTATTTTATAGACCTCTATCAAGTCTCGCCTCAGCTTTCTCTTTTCCAAGTTGAGACCTAACCTTTTAAGACTTTCCTCAAAGGGGTATCCTTCCATTCTCTCTACCATTTTGGTGGCTCCTCTGTACCTTTTCTAATAATGCTATATCCTTTTTATGATATGGCGACCAGAACTGCACACAATATTCAAGGTACAGTCGCACCATGGAGCGATACAGAGGCATTATAATATACTTAGTTTTACTCTCTATTCCTTTCCTTGTGATTCCCAGCATTTTATTTGCTTTCTTGGCTACCGCTGCACACTGGGTGGAGGGTTTCAACATATTATCCACAATGATGCCGAGATCCTTTTCCTGGGTGGTGATCCTAATGTCATACACCCTAAAACAAAGCGAATAAGTAAATGAAAAACAAAACAATGTATATAGTTTAATTATGTTCAACTGTACATAGTTTACTAATTGTTAATTGTTAATTATTAATTGTTAACTGTATTTACCTAGCTACAAATGTTATATGTAAAAACAGACCACACTGTTTATTGTTGTTATATGGAAACCGCACCTGATCAATGGAAGGAGCGGTATATAAATAATCTGTTAATTAAAAATTAAATTGTTCTTTCCTAGGTGCATAAGTTTGCACTTGTCCACATTAACTTTCATTTAACCAAGTTGTTTTTACCTGTTATATGTAAAGTCCAATGTTTGCTCTGCCGGCATTGTACAATTAATGTTTTATTGTAAACTGCACTGATGCTCAAGAGTGCGGCTATAGAAAAGTTATAAATAAATAAATAAAATAAATTTTCCATTTAGACGTCCAGTCTCCCTCTTGCAAGTTATTTTTGTTGTTGTTTGGTTTCTTTAGTATTCTCTTGTGTTTTAAGAACTTTGAATAATCATGTGCCATCTGCAGGGTGTTATCCTAATCCCCTTCTTCCCTCCCCAGATTTAATACACGTGGCGTATGCAGAAAGCTAGTGCGGGCTTTACGAGCCCATAATGCCACGTTTAAGCACATTTTTATGATCCTTCCCATGCAGGAAATAGACAGAGATGCCGGCGGAAAAACTAGCACCCATTTAACGCCACGTGTATTTAAATGAATACTATTTATTTAGACGTATTTTAATCTGCTGGGCTGGTATGCAAATCATGCCTATGCCCAATGCAGAGACAGGCAAAGATGATTTCGCAACCAGACATAGCAGCAACATTTTTACTGCAGGGTCTGAGTAGAAGTAAACCTCTAACGCTGCCCCCGACAGTATTTTGGTGGCACTGGGTGCTTTTCTCTATGCCTAGATCATCTTCTTCCCAGTGATCAGGCATTGGGCAAAGCCCCCGATGCCATCAAAACACTGTCGGGGCCGTGCCAACAAAAAAGAATCCCTGGCACCCCACCTCTCCCAACAGTAGGAAATAGAGAGATCATCTCCTGCAGCTCTGGAAACTGGCTGTTCCTGCTCCCTGTAGCCAGCAATAGGCCCTTAAGAGGATCTGTGTAGAAGAACCTTTTTTTGGGAATACAGTAAAAAATATGCAAATTAGCCACCAGTGCTTAGAGAGCAAGTCAAATTAGCGCAGACGTCTTGTGCACATGTTTTTGGCTTGCTCTCCCAGTTTAACACTGCAGTGGCTCATTTGCATGTGCAGGGTTACCACAGGGCCATTTGCATACCCTAACCTTCCTGCATCACATGTTAAAATGTGTGCATTGTCAGGAATGTTAAAAAAATCGATCCAGCTTGGGTCTAGCACCAGCTTTCTGCATCAGCCTGATTGTGAGCTATTGATTTTCCAGACTGTATCTCACATTTAGACAATGATGAAGAAATGAATGAAAGCACAATTTTTCTTATCTTTTTATCTATTAAAATTTCCAACCAAAACTCCTTGGGGCAAATATTTATTTATTTAGACAGTTTTGTATACCACTCTATCCTTCAATCAAAGTGGTCACAACACAATTGGGGAATACATTTAACACAGGGGGATATGAGACACATGCACTAATACTTACAGGGAACATGGGCAATGGAGGGTTAAGTGACTTGCCCAAGACCACAAGAAGCATCTGTGGGACTAGAGACCCCAGTCCTTCTGGCCCAAGGTTGCTGTCCTCTAGTGGGATTTGAACCCCCCAACCTTCTGGCCTGAGGTAATGTGCCCCCACCACTAGGCCACTCCTCCCTTTTTTTATATGAGCACATTTTTGTGTTTTGATATGAGAAGCTACAGGATAAAGGCGTCAATTTTAGAAGACTTACATGTGTAATAACCACCATGTACATGCATAAAATGCAATACATATATAAGTAAAATTTTAAAAAAGATAGCTACTCATCCATGTATGTATCCTGCATGCAAAGAACTGAAGGGGATGTATTCAGGTGTAGGTTGGGCACTCCATAAAATCATATAACAGAAATGCGCATGTTTATTAAAGTACTCTTCCTGGTAGTGCGGGATTTAGCATACAGCTTGGGTACGGCATTAATAAGGTTGCTTGGGCCCTAGCGCCAAAAATCTCATGCTACCCTGGTAGTGCGCAGCAGGCTGAGGACTGGACGTGACAGGGAAGGAATGCAGGCATTGTTGGCACATAATGGCTAGCTTGGGAATTAGTGGCCTATGCTAACCATGCATTTAATGCCGCCTCGATGGGTGGCATTAAGCACACAAGTGTGCCAGCTTACACGGTGCGGTATCTTGGGCCCGCACTAATTGCTGGGGGATGGACGCATATGAACTCTGAAGCTAGCATGGGTTCAGCCCACACATGTGTTAGCGGCACGGGTCTTAGTAAAAGTGCCCCATAGACTTCAAACATTTCCCCGTCTTCATTTCCATGTGTTCTGAGGCTGCTTTTTTGGAATTGGGGTGTTCTAAGTGATTAAGGGAGGTATTCTACTTAGCTCTTTGGCATTCAAAACTACCAGAAAACACCAAAAACAAAGAAAAATTTGAGGTTTTGGAAATCAGCATCTCAGTTGGTTTCTACTGGACCTGCAATTTTCCAGTACTTGATGTCTGTACAAAACCCTTGTACAATGTGCTGCAAATTGTGAACATCCCAGTTTCAACATCCTTTGTACAACTTAGATGACTTATAAAAATAAAATCGGTCTTCATAGTAACAAGTATTTAACCCTGGAATTACCGAGATGTTTTGCACACACTGAATACCGTTGGGGTCATAAATGACCACACGACGAATTTTAATTGTTAACCATGAAAAATGTAAACTAAACAAACAAAATATTATTCTGAATTAATTATTTATTATATGAAGGTTAAATGTTTTGAAATTTAATGCTTTATCATAAAATTACATGAAGAAGAGTTGCCATGAAAGCAGTTTTTGCATGCACTCGATGAACACAGTAAAGTACTACAGTCATTTGCATGAGACACAGACAATTTATGAATGTTCTTTGCAAACATTGTGCTTGCAGGAGGTGCAAACTATGTTGCTTTTCTTGTCTTTTTCTCTGGAACAGCAGTGACACCTTGCCCTTTTCTTTGGGATCCCGACATTGCAAACAGCATCAGTGGCTTCTTCAATGCTGGAAGAAGTCTCACTGCAATTACTCTGAAGCAGTTGCTTTCCTAATTCCAAGAGGAATAGAAGACGTCTGTGCTTTGACTTGGACTGCCATTCTGGATTTAGTGACATCCAAACAATGAAGGCATTCAAAGCACTGATGTCCAACATGTTGTAGAAGATTGTCACTGGCCAGCGTCTTGTCATTCGTTTTGTGGTATACGTGCGCAACATTTGATCTGCCGTATCTACTCCACCTTTACTAGAATTATAGTCCAAAATCATGCGTGTTTTTTTGTCTGGACGTGTGTTATCTACTTCTTCTTGATCATGCAAACTGCTCAGAAGAACAACCACTTTTCCTTTCTTCGGGCAATAGGAAACCAGAGTGGCGTCATCGCGAAAGGCAAACAGTGAAGTGAATACCTCTCGGCCCTTTGCTGTTACAAATTCTGGAGGTAATTCTTTTCTGTTCTTTCGAATTGTCCCCAAAAGTGTCATTTGTTTTTCTAGCAATTTCTGTGACAGGGATAAACTGCAGAAGAAATTGTCAACAGTAACATTTCTGCCAGATCGCGTCAATCCTTCAGTGAGTTGCAGCACAACCCTTTCACCCTGATTCTGTTCCCTGTTTTGTCCGAGTTCCCTTCCTGTATATACTTGAAGACACAGAACATATGACATTGCACTTCACACAACATCCATAGCTTTATGCCATATTTCCCAGGTTTTCTGGGAATATATTGTCTGAATGGAACACGGCCATGAAATGTAAGCAGTTGCTTATCCACGGTAACATTTTCACCAGGAACAAAGGCGTCACTTAGAGTTGCTTCCCAGGTATCAAAAATGTGTCTGATTGGAGCAAGCTTATCCACGCCTCGTTGTTCACGTCTGTTGGTTGCATCATCAAATCTGAGAGCACAAGAAATTTGCTGAAAACGGTTACGGGCCATATTTTTGCCGAAAACAGAACAACCATCTTCAAGGTTCCACAACTGAACTATGGATTCATTTCATGACTTGTACATGCCTGAGAGGATCAGAAGTCCAAGAAAACATTGAAATTCTCCATCTGTCAAATCTTTCCAGGTGTCATCATAAATGTGTCTTCCTTGTTTGCTCGTCCACATCATGATTTCATTCAATAAGTTCTTCCTCATGAACAAGTGAAATGCTGCGAGAGGGCCATCAACATTTTGTACAGCATACCTTGTAGGACCTTGTTGTACGGGCATAGCATTAGCTCTGGCGTATCTTCCAGCAGCTTGCTTTATATGTTTTCTGTTCCATGATGTGGCATCCTTAGATACATAGGCTTCAATGGCAACATTTGTGCTTATAGTTGATGACCTCTTAGCTCCTCTACGACCACAACTAAGATTCCTCACAGATGATACTGACACCGAGGACTCCTGCCTTCTTCCCTGTCCAGCACAGCCTCGACCTTTGCCTCGACCTGTAACTTGACTCTTTGCTGCAGGCGATGTTACCGGCTCAACATCAGTCTCACATTCACTTGGCGACCAACTGCTGTCGCCATCTGAATCATGACTGTCATCATCAGATTTATCGCCCAAACTTGGCTGATATGCTTCTTCGCTTGCTGAATATGCTGCATCATCAGACGACTCAGAGCCGTCACTGTCAGCATCTCATTGCAATATTTCTCTTACTTGGGCAGTTGAATACTTTCGTTTTGATATCAAAAACAATAACCTAAAATAAATAAACAAAGATAAAGTTGAATAAAACGCAAAGCAGTTTTACTATAGGTGTATAATAATCGTGATGAATGAGCTGAAAGCCTTTAGATTTCATCGGAAATAATGAGAGAACGTATGATATCAATTACAGAAAATGTGTACTTTTTATAAAATAAGAGTACAAAAAATAAATGATACATAATTAATGATAAATACCTTTGTAATATCAAAAAATTCACAAAACTGCAAATTGTATCACGATCCAAACCGGATGTAAGCAACTGGGGTCAAAAATGACCCCACTGGTACTCTGCTGCAATTCATCACTAGCATCACCTAGCGGATGAAAATTATTCCTCTCATGGCGCAATATAAAGAGAATATTGACATGTGAAAAGTCATAAAAAGATTGCATTCTTGAACAACTGGTTTCTGAGATACATGTTGTGAAATTTGCAATGGGGTCACTTTTGACCCCATCGGTACTCCCAGGGTTAAGCGTGAAAAAGCAATGCTCCCACTTTAAGGTGCCTAGTGTGCTCTACGGATTTGCTGATGATGTCTTCTTTGTGCTCTGCAGTTAGATTGTTAGAGGCATTGTTTTTAATGAGATGCTGTTCTCAGTGAGAGCACTAAATTATTTTTTTTCCACTAAGGTTACCATAGCTTGATCGTGTTGGGAATGCAACACACTGATGGCACTATTCATATGATTAATCCTTCTCATTCCTCTTCTATATGCCTGTCGAATAAGCCGGAAATTGCAGCCCAGCTAGATTGCTGATATGCAAAAAAACTGTTGCTTTTTATAGGTTCTGCTCACCTCTGTAGGTTTGCATATCCATGGAGAGTGGGGATTTTATAACTGGCTACTTGTGTGGCAATATGCATTAAGATTGCACCAGTATTCTAGGGGAATGTGTGCACGTATCTTCTCTTTGAAAATTACCTCAAGGAAAATATATACACACATTTATGCCTGGTATTTATAAAGCACAAATTTTACAAGTTCTGCTTGTGAACACTAACCCCTCCCCGACTCACACCAAGGAACACCTTCGTGCAGATTGGATACATTTCTGAACATACAGGCTGTATGCACATCATTTCACACACACATAGTGCAAAAAAATGTATGCATGATTATTTCTGCTTTTCCTGTGAAAATGCCTTTTAAATTTACTCCTAAGCAAATGGTAAATGAATCTCTGGAATTTTTGAAAATCTGACATAAAAGGGGGCATTTAGACGGTTATTCAGAAAGATCCAAATAAAGATAAGTGCTTGCAGGAAGAGCAGAGCTCAGTAACCCCCTATGCTGTGGGGTCAGAAACCACTAGAAAATGAGGTGTTGTGGGTGATGGTGACCCCCTTAGGAGTGATGCAGAAATATCCATATGCCAGCCAGACATCATATCCTGAGAGGTGTTCCGTTTGCCTCCTGACAAAATCTGAGACATTGCAGAGAGTTTATGAAGATTCATCAAGCCTGCTGACCATTATTCAATGCTGCTGATTCATATTGTCACATATGGCCAATGTATCAAAAAGTGACTTTGTAGCTCTGGAACAGAGGGTGAAGCATATTGGTACGTTCTCCTCTAACATCTCTAACATTTCAGATGAGGATAAAGACCAAGGCTGAGAAACTCATGTTGCAGAGATGAATGCATGGCTGCATGGATGATGTCGACAAAAGCATTTCAGCTTCCTGGATCATGGGGTAATTTATAACATCATCTGCATTGCCTAGGAGACATTACCACTGAACTGGAAGTGATGTCATTGGATTACTCCAGCTTTTATAAAAAGATCTCATTGCTGTGGTATTGTGGGGGAAGCTGCCCAGATGCTGAATTGAGCATGCTGCTGAAGAGGATGGCAGAAGCAGTCTAGTGCTGTAATGTCATCTGCATTACTGGGCATACATAACCGCCAAACTGGAAGTGATGTCATTGGATTGCTCTGGCTGTTATAAAAAGATCTCATTGGAGCCCCGGCAGAGCTCTAGTGGAGTATTACAGAACTGAGACAAAATCTTCTTTGAAATCCTGGAGAGTGTTTGTGAGTTACTTTTATGAAAGGAAAAAAGAAAGTGAAAGCAATGGTTGCATGCAGTTATTACAAGGGCCCAATGGATAACTTGGTAATAGCTGGGGCCAAAGAAAGATATATGACTGGATGTTCTACCCCAAATAATTTGGCAAAGCAAACAGATGTTGTATCCAAGGAGGTTCACTTATTCTTGTCCTCCGTCCACCACCCCTATTACCAGTTGCAGTTGGAGTCTGTCCACCAATAATGGAGAATACTTTGTGGTACCTCTGCTAGTTGAAGAGAAGGACAAGCCTCTGGATTAAACCAGGAATGCCCCTCTACCTACTGGACAGAATAATATGCAAATTCCTGAGGGTGAGAGGGGAGGAGAAGGGAGGGTATGACATCAGAACCAGTTTTCCATTTGGAGAGTGATCTCAATATTGAAACTATTAAACCTGTGACCTTTTCAGGGAGATTGAGTTGTGAGATTACCCTACCTATAACATCTTCTAGGGAAATCTCAAGTTTTTAAATTTGGAGGATAACCCAGCCCGAAGCAGCCTTCCTCCATCAGCTCCCCCGATTAGGGGTAGAGCGCCTGAACGGGAGAGGAGCTTGATTCTCCCGCTCGGAGGCTCCTGCCTAATCGGGGCAGTGGGAGGTGCAGCAGAGCCGGCATAAGAAGCCGGCCCCAACAGGACAGATCCAGCCCGAAGCAGCCTTCCTCCATCAGCTCCCCCGATTAGGGGTAGAGCGCCCGAACGGGAGAGGAGCTTGATTCTCCCGCTCGGAGGCTCCTGCCTAATCGGAGCAGTGGGAGGTGCAGCAGAGCCGGCATAAGAAGCCGGCCCCAACAGGACAGACCCAGCCCGAAGCAGCCTTCCTCTATCAGCTCCCCTGATTAGGGGTAGAGTGCCCGAATGGGAGAGGAGCTTGATTCTCCCGCTCGAAGGCTCCTGCCCAATCAGGGCAGTGGGAGGTGCAGCAGAGCCGGCATAAGAAGCCGGCCCCAACCAGCACGCCCGCGCTCTGCGGGCCCGCGCCTCAGGGCCTCGCCAGAGGGCCCTTTGGCATGGCCCTTAGGTGGAGGCCACGTACCATCCAGGAACCACTGCAACGGCCCAAGAGTAGCCGTAATCCAGGACACAAACGCAGGTACTGTAGATCATCATTTATCTTGAGACCTTGTTTTCCCGCGACGCTGAATATATCTACCACGATACCCCTTACAGATACCCAAGAAACGTGCTGTGTGATACCTGCACTGATAATAGCTGAACTTTAGCTTGTTGTTGGGGGCCTACAACTCCAGGAACCACCTATAAGAGTAACTACTAGGAGAGACCTTCCTTACCAATTGCCTGTTCACGACTGTACCGCTAATACTGCTATACTGCCTGTATTCCTTGCATTGCCTGTATTCCCTATATTGCATGTACTCCTGGTATTGTCTGTATTATTGCCTGTATTCCTGGTATCGCCTGTATTCCCTACATCACTGTGTTACAGCGCAGTAATAATAATGGGTGATTTCAATTACCCCGGTATCGACTAGGTCAGTGTTAATCAAGGAAGCTAACAAAAGTTACAGCGCAGTAATAAAAATGGGTGATTTCAATTACCCCGGTATCGACTGGGTCAGTGTCACGGCAGGACATGCTAGGGAGATAAAGTTCCTAGATGACATAAATGACTGCTTCTTGGAACAGCTGGTTCATGAATCGACCAGAGGGGAAGCCATATTAGACCTAGTCCTTAGTGGAACACCATATCTAGTGCAAGAGATAAGGGTGTTGGGGCCACTTGGCCATAGTGATCATACCATGATCGCCTTTGATTTAATTAGTGTAGGAGGGATAGTAAGGAAATCCACAGTACTACCTTTTAACTTTCGAAAGGGAGACTATGATAAAATGAGGAAAATAGTTAAGAAAACCTAAAAGGAGCAGTTGCAAAGGTTAAAGACTTACATCAAGCTTGGGTGTTGTTGAAAAATACTATCTTGGAAGCCCAGACCAGCTGTATTCCACGCTTTAAGAAAAGTGGAAGGAAGTCCAAAAAACTGCCAGCATGGTTTAAAGGTGAGGTCAGAGAGGCTGTTGTTGCCAAAAAAGCATCTTTTAGGAAATGGAAAAAAGAGCCAAACGACGAAACCTGGAAACAGCACAAGCACTGGCAAGTCAAATGCAAGGCATTGATAAAGCAGGCAAAGGGAGAATTTGAGAAGAAGCTTGCTGCGGAAGCAAAAACATAAAATAAAGATTTTTTCAAGTACATTCGTAGCAAAAAACCTGTGAGAGAGTCAGTTGGTCCATTAGATGATAGAGGAGTTAAAGGGGCACTAAGAGGTGACAAGGCGATAGCGGAGAGACTGAATGAATTCTTTGCTTCGGTCTTTACTGAGGAAGATATAGGGATGTTACCCATGACTGAAGTGGTATTTAAAGGTGCGGAAGAATTGAAGGAAATATCGATACATCGGGAAGATGTATTACAACTATTAGATAAACTGAAGAGTAGCAAATCACCTGGGCTGGATGATATACATCCAAGGGTGTTGAAAGAACTGAAATATGAGATTGCAGACCTGCTATTAGTAATCTGTGAACTATCATTAAAATCATCTCTAATACCTGAAGATTGGAGGATCGCCAATGTAACACCAATTTTTAAAAAGGGTTCCAGGGGTGATCCGGGAAACTACAGACCAGTGAGCCTTACGTCAGTTCTGGGAAAAATGGTAGAAACGATCATAAAGAATAAAATTACTCAGCATGTAGATAGTCATGGCCTAATGGGATTTTTCTTCTGTAAAAAATGCATCCAAGTACAACTCAAAAGTAAATTAGAATAATTCTCTTATTACTTTCTCAACACTGTTAACAGGTCTCAGACTCACATAGCACTCATCTCAGGACTCTCGTCCTATAGTTCGGTGCTGTGATTAACATCAACGACCCCAGTGTATTTTCAACAATTGTGATTTAGATTTATATGGTAAATTTACTTAACTTAAAAGGCATCACCCAATGTGTTGCTCAACTGGTGGAACGAATCCCGACGCTCTAATCAGGCGCCATTACGGCGTTTCAAAAAAGAACTTTCTTCAGGAGATCCTTCCCCATATTTTAACAATGCTGCCCACGTCCTCTAATCCATAGCACTCTCATACATTGATGTCTCTGAGCTCCAAAAGATGCCGCGTGGCGTCTTTTGGAGCTCAGAGACATCAATGTATGAGGTCTGCTAGAGGACAGCAACCTTGGGCCGGAAGGACTGGGGTTTCTAGTCCCACAGGTGCTCCTTGTGGTCTTGGGCAAGCCACTTAACCCTCCATAGCCCATGTTCCCTGTAATATAGTTATCTCCAAGTTATAATGCCCTGTTCAATGTAATTTCAGTTTGTTCAATGTAAACCGCACTGATGCAGAATAGCGCGGTATATAAGAGAATGTAAATAAAATAAATAAAAATAAAAAATCAATGTATGAGAGTGCTATGGATTAGAGGACGAGGGCAGCATTGTTAAAATATGGGGAAGGATCTCCTGAAGAAAGTTCTTTTTTGAAACGCCGTAATGGCAGCTGATTAGAGCGTCGGGATCCGTTTCACCAGTTGAGCAACACATTGGGTGATGCCTTTTAAGTTAAGTAAATTTACCATATAAATCTAAATCACAATTGTTGAAAATACACTGGGGTCGTTGATGTTAATCACAGCACCGAACTATAGGACGAGAGTCCTGAGATGAGTGCTATGTGAGTCTGAGACCTGTTAACAGTGTTGAGAAAGTAGTATGAGAATTATTCTAATTTACTTTTGAGTTGTACTTGGACGCATTTTTTACAGAAGAAACTTCAGAACGCGTTCAGAAAAAAGACCAAACTGTTTGTGATGGCCTAATGGGAGACAGTCAACGTGGCTTTAGACAAGGAAGATCTTGTCTTACTAATCTGTTATGATTTTTTGAAAGTGTGAATAAACAGGTGGACAAAGGTGAGTTGGTTGATATGGTGTATCTGGACTTTCAGAAAGCCTTTGACAAGGTCCCTCATCAGAGACATTTGGCAAAACTAAAGAGTGATGGGATAGGAGGCAGTGTACTACTGTGGATCAGGAACTGGTTAAAAGATAGAAAGCAGAGGGTTGGGCTAAATGGCCATTATTCCCAATGGAGAAAGGTGAATAGTGGTGTACCCCAGGGATCTGTGCTGGGTCCGCTGCTTTTTGACATATTCATAAATGACCTGGAAAGTGGAATAACGAGTGAGGTTATCAAATTTGCAGATGACACAAAACTATTTAAAGTTGTTAAAACCCAAGAGGATTGTGGGAAATTGCAAGAGGATCTTGACAAATTGGAAGACGGGGCATCAAAATGGCAGATGAAATTTAATGTGGACAAGTGCAAAGTTATGCACCTAGGGAAGAACAACCCAAACTATGGTTACACAATGCAAGGTTCCACATTAGGAACCACCACCCTGGAAAGATTTAGGCGTCATTGTGGATAGCATGTTAAAACCCTCTGCCCAGTGTGCAGCGGCAGCCAAGAGAGCAAATAGAATGCTAGGTATCATAAGGAAAGGAATGGAAAATAAAACAAAAGATATTATAATGCCTCTATATCGTTCCATGGTGAGACCGCACCTTGAATATTGTGTGCAATTCTGGTCGCCATATCTTAAAAAGGAGATAGCGTTATTAGAAAAGGTTCAGAGAAGAGCCTCCAAAATGGTAAAGGGGATGGAAGGATACTCCTATGAAGAAAGGCTAAAAAGGTTAGGGCTCTTTAACCTGGAAAAGAGACGGCTGAGGGGAGATATGATAGAGGTCTATAAATTAATGAACGGAGTGGAACGGGTAAACGTAGATTGATTGTTTACGTTATCAGAATATAGAAAGACTAGGGGACATGCAATGAAGCTACAGGGTAAACTATTTAAGACTAATAAAAGAAAATATTTCTTCACTCAACGTGTAATCAAACTCTGGAATTTGTTACCGGAGGATGTAGTAAAGGCTGTTAGTGTAGCTGGGTTTAAAAAAGGTTTGGACAAGTTCCTGGAGGAAAGGTCCATAAACCATTATGAAGAAGGGACCCAGGATATCAATGCTTGACCCAGTACAAACATTGCGGAACCTGTTTCTTTTGGGGACACTGCTAGGTACGTATGATCTAGATTGGCCATTGCTGGAAACAGGATACTGGGCTTGATGGACCTTGGTCTGACCCAGTATGGCATATCTTATGTTCTTATGTTATGTACTTTGCACGGCATTGCCATATTGCTGTATTCCTAGACTACCGCCTGCCTAATAACAACCTGCATTACCCAACCCTCTAGCCCACAAGTAAGTCAACGCAGCAAGATAGCGACTTTGCTAAATCCAGAGCGGAGACACAACATGGCCCTCTCAAGCATTTACATAGTGACATTATACCTCCTAGCTGGTTGGCTAGGTAATGCCGTAGCGCTTTCTTCATACCATAACCAAATGCCCATTCTTCAATGCCACAGGAGGAGGTGGGCAAGTACACCCCACCACCTATCCGATGGGGATGCGCATCCTCGCCAACCCCACCTGCTACACATATCACTACAACATAATACGAAAATAAAAAAAGAAATACTCACTCACCCGCAGAATATAATATGTGCCCTCATAAACGCACGATTAATACGCAAGAAATGGCCAGTCATACCAGACATGTTTTCCCTCCATTGCCTAGACATACTCTTGATAACCGAGACATGGCTATCAAATGATGATAATGTCCTCCTCAACCAGCTACTACCTAGCAACTTTTCAATACACACATGTCACAGAAGCGGTAAACAAGGAGGAGGTGTACTCGCTATCACCAAAACAGACCTCCATTTCCACTTGAGCAATGCAGCATACATAGACACAATCACCATTACCAACAAACACTGCTCCATCAACAGACTCTGATTCCCTTGCAACAACAATTGATCTCGCATCCAACTCACAATACCCAAACACTCCAAGCTGGGTCATAGGTGCTTTCAATTTACCATCCTTGCCAGAGGCGCAGGCCTCAGCATTCCTTGACGCATTTAAGGAATTAGGATACATACAACTCGTCCATGAGCCCAACCATGTGAAAGGCGGAACACTAGACCTTGTTTTTGCCCCGCAGACTACCTGTAACACAATAACCACTACAATACTCTCCACCACTGCAGTCCCCTAGTCTGACCACAGGTTAATTATCTTCCAAATATTACTGCCCAACAAATTCAAGAAGAATGCCAATAAGCCCAGCAGTACCACCAAAACAGCACCTCGTAGGTTCCAAGCCTTTGACAAAGACTCGATCTTAGACCAAACCCGCTCACTCCTCGACTTGACATCTCTCGATCCTGAAGAGCTGGTTTCCGCCTGGAACAAAAATTTCAGTTCTCTTGCTCTACGACCACCATCAAACAATCCAGCCAAGAAAAGAGTCTCTGCAGCCTGGTACTCCATCAAGCTTAGAGCGTCACTCTCCTGCCTAAGAAAACTGGAAAGACGCTGGCGCAGAACCCACTCCACGGAAGACCTAAAGGCATACAATGTTCAACTGGAAAAGCACCGCCAAGCAATATCGGAGAGCATGAAAAGATTCCACACGGACACACTAAAGTGGTCCCTAAACAAACCACATGACCTGTTCACCCTTGTAAAGAACCTAGCAAAAGAGCCATCACCAGAGCAATCTAGTCAGATCCACCCCCAAGTCTTCGCTGACTACTTACAAGCGAAGCTGTGCCAGACCAATAAATCCCCTGCACCCACCATGGCACTCGAGCCAAGATCTTCAGCCCCATTGTCCATTTTTTCTAAGCCATCCAAGAAACACATTGAGGACACAATCGCTGGAATCAACACAACCACTGCACAAACTGACCCTTGCCTGGTGTTCTGGATAAAAGAGTTACGATCAACGGTCAGCCCTTTTTTTAGCTAAGCTAATGGATTTCTCCTTCACGAC
The DNA here is from genome assembly GCA_033557465.1 of Ichthyophis bannanicus. Taxonomy (NCBI): domain Eukaryota; kingdom Metazoa; phylum Chordata; class Amphibia; order Gymnophiona; family Ichthyophiidae; genus Ichthyophis; species Ichthyophis bannanicus. The sequence goes on along the minus strand of CM066033.1, from coordinate 1,156,271,874 downwards.
AGGTACTTTTCCCCAATCCCTCAAACGTACCTCAATCAGGCCACTACTAAAAAACAGGAAGCTTGACCCCAAGAAGTCAGAGTCATATAGACCGATATCAAGCATCCCACTCTTGGCAAAAATCATCGAAAAAGATGTCCAAAGACAAATCCAAGAACACATTGATGCTTCTGCCCCACTTGATTCGTGTCAGCATGGCTTTAGAGCTGCACATGGGGTGGAAACTCTCCTCACCATCCTCTTTAGTACCATAATAGCGGGAATTGACAACATACGTCAAGGATATGTGCTCATCTTCTTGGATATAGCGGCCGCGTTCGATTCAGTCTGCCATGATCTCCTCCTACACCGCCTCAAGGAGAAGGGGATATGTGACTCAGCTCTTAAATGGTGCAAGTCATATCTCTCAGATAGATGGCAACACGTAAGATCAGGGGAAGAAACATCAGAACCTTTCCACCAGAGTCAAGGGGTCCCACAAGGATCCTCTCTCTCTGCCCCAATGTTTTATATATATATATGCAACCTATCTGCGATATCATCCGGTCCTTCAAGGTGAATTGTCTGTTATACACCGACGATGTTCTCCTATATATGCCATTCTCTACAGAGAGCCCTGACCTTTACCCACTGACGGACTGTTTCAATGCAGTTTCCAGCTGGCTCCAAACGCAAAATCTTCGAATACAACATAAGAAAATGGAAGTCCTTTTCATCACAAGGAATCCAAAATTCATCACACCACCCTGCTTCAAAGTCCTAGATGCAGAACTTCTTACCAAACCCTCTATCAGATATCTGGGAGTTACACTTGACCAGCGACTAGACATGAAGATTCATATAAGCAATGTAGCAAGAGCCGTATACCATAAAATCCGATCTCTCAGACACTTTCGCTCCCTACTGGAACCGGACGACTTCCAGACAGTGTATCAAGCCTTGATCATACCACATCTTGACTATGCAAATGCCGTCCTCCATGGCCTCCTGCAATCCACTCTGCATCCTTTACAGCTGGCAATGAACTCAGCAGCACGTGTTCTCCAAGGTGCTTCCACGTGGGAACACATGACACCCATCTTGAAACAACTCCACTGGCTCCCCATAAAAGGTAGGATCACATTCAAAACCTTAATAATGACCTTCAAGATCATAAACAGGCTCGCCCAATCTTCCTTAACCGACCTCATACAGATAATCCCCCTAATAGATCTAGAAGATCTCTAGCAGCCAATAAACTAGTAGTCCCAAAAGCAATGAGCCAAGTGCTGCCAGACAACAGCGAACAGGGCTTTTAAGCTCGCCACACCGAAATGCTGGAACACCCTTCCACACAGTATCCGGGCAATCACCAATCTAACCCACTTTAGGAAAGCTTTGAAACATTACCTCTTCCTCATGCATTACCCGGATGACAACACCACAAATACCTCATCAGCTAGCTAGCTAAGTCAATACAAATGGTTCAGTCAGTTCGCATTGTACAGATGTAAACAGTTACCCTTGTTTCTATCCAAGTTCTGGTACCTGTTAATTGTAAACACAAATCAAATGGGTTGAAATGTTTATGTAATTGGTTCCATGTAAACCACACTGATGGAAAATAGCACGGCATATAAGAGAATGTAAATAAATAAATAAAGAACATAAGAACATAAGAAATGCCATACTGGGTCAGCCCAAGATCCATCAAGCACAGTATCCTGTCTCCAACAGTGGCCAGTCTAGGTCCCAAAAAAGTACATAGTTCCACAATGCTTATCCTAAGGTAAGCAGTGGATTTCCTGGGTCCTCTAATACTGGTTTATGGATCTTTCCTCCAGGAACTTGTCCAAAACTTTTTAAACCCAGCTACACTAACAACTTTCACTACATTCTCCTGTAATGAATTCCAGAGTTGGAGTACACATTCAGTGAAAAAATATTCTCTCTTATTACTCTTAAATGGGTTACATTGCAGCTTCATTGCATGGCCCCTAGTCTTTCTACTTTTTCATGGAGTAAACAACCTATCTACGTTTATCCGTTCTACACCATTCATTAATTCATAGACCTCTATCATATCTCCCCTCAGCTATCTCTTTTCCAGGTTGAAAAACCCTAACCTTTTAATTCTTCCCTCATAGGGGTATCCTTCCATCCCCTTTGCCATTTTGGTGGCTCTTCTCTGTACCTTTTCTAATTCTGCTATATCCTTTTTAAGATATGGTGACTAGAATTGCAGACAATATTCAAGATGCAGTTGCACCATGGAATGATAGAGAGGCATTATAATAGTCTTGATTTTTTTTCTCCATTTCTTTCCTTATGGTTCCTAGTATTCTATTTGCCTTCTTGGCCATGGCTGCATACTGGACAGAGGGCCAATCCACGATGATGCCTAAATCCTTTTCCTGGGTGGTGGTTCCTAATATGGAACATTGCATTGTATAACTGTCTTCCAATTTATCAAGGTCCTCTTGCAATTTTTCTGAATCCTCTTGCATTTTAACAACTGTGAATAATTTTGTGTCATCTGCAAATTTGATCACCTCACTCGTTATTCCCATTTCCAGGTCATTTATAAATATATTAAAAAGCAGCGGGTCCAACACAGATCCCTGGAGTACTCCACTATTCACTTTTCTCCATGGAGAAAATTGGCCCATTAGCCCTACTGTCTTCTTTCTATATTTTAACAAGTTTCTGATCCATAATAATCTCTCATGAGGGATTTTGTCAAAGGCTTTATGAAAATCCTGATATACCATATCAACTGGCTTTCCTTTGTCTACCTGTTTATTCACACCTTCAAATTAATATAACAGATTAGTAAGACAAGACTTTCCATTGCTAAATCCATGTTGGCTTTCTCCCATTAAACCATGGCTATCTACATGTTTAGTAATTTTTTCTTTATAATGGTTTCTACTATTTTGCTCAGTGGTGACATCAGGCTCACCGGTCTGCAGTTTCCCGGAACCCCTGGAACACTTGTTAAAAATTGGCGTTATATTAGCCATTCTCCAGGCTTCAGGGACTACAGATGATTTTAATGATAGTTTACAGATTACTAATAGTAGGTCTTAAATCTCATATTTCAGTTCTTTCAACATCCTTGGAAATAAACCATCCAATCCAGGTCATTTTCTACTCTTCAATTTATCAAATAGTTGTAATACATTTTCCCGGATTATCGACATTTCTTTCAATTCTTCAGATACATCACCTTTAAATACCATTATAGGCATAAGTAACCTCTCTACATCTTCTTTAGTAAACCCCAAAGCAAAGAATTGATTCAGTCTCTCCACTATGGCATTGTCCTCCCTTAGCGCCCCTTTTACCACTCTATCATCTAATAGTCCAACTGACTCACCATTTTTTTGCTATGAATGTACTTGAAAAAGTTTTTATTATGCATTTTTGCTTGCACAGCAAGCTTTTTTTCAAATTCTCTCTTTGCCTGCCTTATCAATGCCTTGCATCTAACTTGCCAGTGCTTATGGTGTTTCCCATTTTTCGTAATTTGGCTCCTTTTTCCATTTCCTGAAAGAGCTTTTTTGGCTACAACAGCCTGTCTGACCTCATCTTTAAACTATGCTAGCAGTTTTTTTGGCCTTCTTTCCCCTTTATTTGAAGCATGGAATATATCTGGTCTGTGCTTCCAAGATCTTATTTTTAAACTGTGCCCATGCTGGATGCAAGCACCTTTGCAGCTGCTCCTTTTAGTTTTTTTCTTAACTATTTTCCTCACTTTATCAGTCTCCCTTTTGAAAGTTAAAAGGTAGTACTGTAGATTTACTTGCTATCTCTTGCACCAGATCCTGTGTTCCACTAAGGACTAGGTCCAAACTAGCTTCCCCTCTTGTCGGTTCATGAACCAGCTGCTCTAAGAAGCAGCCATTTATTTCATCTAGATACTTTATCTCCCTAGCGTGTCCTGCTGTGACATTGACCCAGTCAATACCAGGGTAATTGAAATCACCCATTATTACTGTGTTGTAATTTTTGTTTGTTTCCCTGATTTATTCTAGCATTTCATCATCCATGGGCTCATTCTGGCCAGGCAGACGATAGTACATCCCTACTGCCATCGCCTTCCCCTTTTTATATGGAATTTCTATCCATAGAGATTCTACAGTAAATTTTGTTTCCTGTAAAACTTTAATCCTGTGTGACTCAATGCCCTCTCTAACATAGAGCACAACCTCTCCACTTTTCATGGTCATAAAGTATGTCTTTCTAGACATATTTGAACAAGCTCATAAGATCAGGAAAGTTTCTTTGCCTTCGCCCCAGAGCATTGGCATTGGGGATTAATTTCTTTTTAAAGTGCTTTGCTAAATTTAAAGGGCAGGATTATGTGTGTGTTTTTTAATCCTGTACAACTGAAAGAGTTTCTGGAAAGCCAAGAGCAATCTCTCAACAGGGGTTTAATAGAGGGAACTAGTGATGTTCATGCAACTGAATAGGACTGAGGGCAAACAGAATAAACTTCCTTAATACTTATTTTATTTCTTCAATTCTTTTTCTTGAGAATTTCCAGCCTTCCCTCATATTCCTTCTTTTCTTCCTGTAATGATTGTATAGTAATGTTAAATGAATTATTTGCTTCACTATTTGTATTTTTAAAACTTAATAAACATTAAATCGAAAACAGTATAGTGGCTGAAGTTCCCCTAGGCACAAAAGAAGACTGGAATATGAAGGTGGTTGCACCTGATGATCTTAAGATGGCCATACAGGTAGAAAAGGTAATAGCAAAAGCAGAAGGATAATTGGTGTATAGAGAGAGGAATAACCATCACTAAATAAAAGGAGGTAATAATGCTTCCTGGTGAGATCTTAGTTGGATTACTGTGTGTAATTCCAGAGACGACTCCTTCAAAAGGACATAAAGAGGATGGTGTCAGTATTCTCTAGAAGAAAGGCAAGACAGGGGAGATATGATAGAGGTATTTAAACACTTCCATGATGTACTGTAAATGCACAGGAAATGGGTCTCTTTCAACTGAGTGGAAGTTGTAGAACGAGGGGTCATAGGATGTTGATGTTTATGTTTATGTTTATTATACTTGATAAAAACCGCCTTTCACTGGAAGCAAAGCGGTGCACATTTAAAATTCAATAAAAGAAGGACAAGGCCAACGAAAAAAGAAAAGAAATGTACAATGGTTGACAGGACAGCTAAAATCAAGAGAGACAGGACAGGACATAGACAAGGAGTAAGCTGGGAGGAGCAAGAGGAGGGCAGAGAGGTATCATACAAAAGGAGAGGGAACATTAAACGCTACGGAGAACAGGTGTGTTTTTAACTGTTGTTTGAAGCTGGTGAATTGTGGATCAAGACGGAGGGCGGGAGGGAGGACTTTCCAAAGGGCAGGAGCGGCAAAAAAGAAAGCGGAGGAGCGGGTAGATTGCAAGTGAGCACGGGAGGGTGAGGGAAGGGTAAGGCGGTTGAGATGAAATGAGTGGGGAGTGTATCTGGGAGAATGGAAGAAAAGGAGGTCCATTAGATATTGGGGAGTGCTAGCATGAAAAGCTTTATGAGTCAGTATCAGAAACTTGAAGGTGGTCCGGAAAGGTATAGGCAACCAGTGAAGGTGAAAAAGCAAAGGAGTTATGTGATCCCGGGGAGAGGAGCAAGTGACCAGGATAAGAGTGAAAGACGATAGATTCAGGAGTAATCTAAGGAAATGTTTATTTATAGAAAGGGTGATGGATGTGTGGGACAGCCTTCCAGTGGAGGTGGTGGAGAAGAGGCTTATATCTGAATTCAAAAATATATAAGAGAAATACAGAGGATCTTTGAGTGAGAGGAAGGGATTGTAGAGCTTAGTAGGTATGGATGGTCAGACTGGATAGGCCATATGGTCTTCTATCTGCTATCATTTTTTGCTTCTATATCTAGATTTTCAATTATTAGAATCCAGTTTTCCTCATTTCGCAAATGATATGCAGGTTTGAGTAACAAGGCATTGAGAAGGGAAGAGGAGTCATTACCCTGACCCCCACCATTCCATGACAGCAATATCATTTCTGAACAGACAAATCAATAGAGAAATAGAAACAATGATGTATTTCCCCATACTGTGCAAAATATAAAGATAATGAATATTCATTATCAAATCATTAAATTGAAAATATTTTTTTCTATCCCTTTTGCTCCCATTGCTGGAATTGGAGACAGAGGCTGCCAACCATGTAGTAGTTGGGGAGACAGCTCTAAAATCAGGGACATCTGATAACTTTATGCTTACTTGTGAACTTTACGTCTGTGTATGCATTCAAGACCTGATTTCTGCCACTTCCTCTACTATTTTATAAGGACACATAGGTGTCTAGGGGGCTTGTTTACAAAGCCGCGGTAGCAGTTCGCGGTCGTTATCGGAGCCGCGGCCCCATTGAAATCAATGGGGCCGTGGCTCCGATAACGATCGCGAACCGCTACCGCAGCTTTGTAAACAAGCCCCTAGGTGTCTTTATGACTACTTGTCCTCTTAAAGTAGGCACTCTTTTATAAAACTCAAAAAGTCTGATTTTATAATAAGTTGCCTATGTGGGAACTCCAATAGGGCATCTATTTTAAGGCTGTTTAATAAAAGCAACCTGAGTGTCTCTATGATTTTATAAAATAGACTCTCAGATCCAGCCCCAACAGCTTGAAAATGCCAATGCACACATGTACACCTGGTCCAAGCAGATGTAAATGTGTATGTGTACTCCACAGATGTATTTGCATATTTTACAAAATACACAAGTACATTCCAAGTCCATGCCTGCTCTGCCTAAACTATGATCTCAGGAACGCCTAGATGTGGAGCTCAAACAATTGTCTTTTTATACCACCATGGAATTTTATAAAAGGCCTTTTCTATATGTAAAACAGGTTTTACATAAAATTACCCTCCAAAAGACAGTCAATTCATACCAGTCTGAAACTGAGAGCAGCTTTAAGAGAATATGAACTGCCCTACCGGATCAGACCAAAGTTTCCATAAAGTACAGTGTGCTATTTCCAACAGTGGCAAATTCAGGTCATAAGTGCCTGACATATTCCAAAATTCAGTTCCATGCTACTTATCTCTGTGGATAAGCAATGTTTTTTTTCTCGGTCTACCTTAGGAACTGCTTATGGACTTTTCTTTTAGGAATTTATTCAAACTATTTTTAAACCCAGCTATACTACCTGCTTTTACTACATCCTCCAGCAATGAGTTTGAAAGCTTAATTATACCTTAAGAGGAAATATTTTCTCCTGTCTGTTTCAGATTCATGGCATATCCCCAAGTCCTCGTACTTTTTGAAAGAGTAAACAAATGATCCAGGTTTACCCATTTCACTGCACTCATTATACCTCTGGAGAAGAATACTCTGTATATCATGGACTGCCCAAAGAACAAATCAGTTGCTACTAAAGGAGATAAAACCAAAGCTTTTTTTCAAAGCTCAAATGACAAAGCTTCAACGTTCCTACTTTGGACATATCATGCGAAGAGGGAGATCATTCAAGAAAGACATCACAATTGGCAAGGTTGAAGGTCCGCACAAAAAAGGAAGGCCAGCGATTCAATGGATGGATACAATACCAGCAGCTATGGGCACCACTCTATCAACAATTTTCCATCTAACTGAATACTGAACACAATTTAGGACAACTATCCAAACCATCTCCATGAATCGGCACCAATTTGATAGCACTTAACAACATTATAAGCCTGCATACCAAATTGTAAATAGTTGTTACCTGTTAACCTGTTATCCATGTTTATTTACCCTGTTTATTGTAAGTGCATTGAACTGCCCTCTTTGCACAAATACGTTTCCTGTAAACCGCGCTGATAATAAATAGTGCGGTATAGAAAAGCAATTAAATAAATAAAATAAATAAATAATCTTCCTTCAGCCATCTCTTTTCCAAGTTGAAGAGTGCTAACATTTTTGAGCCTTTCCTCATAGGAAAGCTATTCCATTATTTCTGTCGCCACCCCCATGTCACCCATTCCCCACCCCCGTCTATCTTCCCCACAGAACCGGCAGGGAAGTTATTCGGGGGTAGGTGAAGCTACAAATAGTGGGGATAGACATCCCATCGGGCCATCCATCCACGCTATTCGTGGCTCAGAATAACCCCCCCACATGAACAGAATAACGCAGCTCAGTTACACATGCAAAACATACAGTAGACCATCACCAAATATAGAACAAGGGATCACAATTTAGAAATATAATTAAACTGGGAAATCCAAGAGCCAAACTTGGAATGTACAACACTGGAGAAACTATAAAACTATAAAATTAATTTCCTCTTATACTTAACACAACACAGCAACATTAGTGATGCACATTTCCCAAAGCTGACATATTCCAGTTAATATATTCCAGTTAATATATTCAAAATAAAATAGTATTTTTCTACCTTTTATTTTATTTATTTATTTATTTAAGATTCTTATATACCGCACTCTTAAAAATCAGCGCGATTTACATATAACGATAATGTGCAAAGTAGGCACTTACAATGAAACAGGGGATTGAACTTGGAATTCAACAGGGGAACTATATACAATTTCAGATAGTTATCTACAATTTGTATCTACAATATGTACAATCTTTGACAGCTTTTCAAATGGTCATTGTTGTGCGTGTGATAGAAGGTGCTAGTTTGTGTGTGTGATAGATGGTGTTAGGTTGGTGTATTGCGAGTAGTGTAGGAGAAATAGGTGGTGCTTTAGTGCCTTTCTGAATTGGGTTAGGTTTGTTATGGTTCTGATGGACGCTGGGAGGGCATTCCAGCAGCTAGGGGCATAGAGACTAAAGGCTCTGTTTTTTGTTGATTTGTTGCATTTCGTTAATTCTTTGGGGATCTGTAGAGTGTTAGCTGTGCAGGATCTCCTCTCTCTGTTTGCTAATACAGGGTGAACAAGGTCCATTGAGGCTGTAGGGGCTGTTTTGTTAATGACCTTGAAGGTTATGATAATTGCTTTATAAGTTAACCTACAGTATATCGGCAGCCAATGTAGGTTCATAAGGACCGGGGTAATTTGATCACCTCTAGCAGCTCCACTTAGGACACGGGCAGCTGCATTCAAGGCAAGCTGTAGGGGGTTTAAGGTGCTCTTGGGTAGGCCTTGCAAGATTACGTTGGCATAGTCAAGGTGGGGGATAACCAGAGACTGAAATACTGATCTGAAATCATCGGGTTGCAACAGGGGTCGGAGATGTCGTAGAGTTCTTATCTTGTGGTATATTTGTTTGATGGTGTTACTGATGTGTGCTTTGAAATTGAGCTGATGGTCCAATGTCACTCCTAGGTAGCGGATGCTAGGTCTGCTCGTGAGTTCTGCATCTCTTGTCTTCAAGGTTGGCGGGGGGGAGAAGGACTGGTTTCTAGTCACAAACAGTATGTCAGTTTTGTTGAAGTTGATCTTGAGGCTTTGTGGATGGAGCCAGTCGGTTATGGCATCAAAGCATTTTGTCAGTTGGATGAATTCCGGGTTTTCAGTCGTGAATGGAGAGAAAAGCAGAACGTCGTCTGCGTAGAGCAGGCATGAGATGTCGAATGAGCGGATTATGTCGCAAATAGGTTGCATGTAGATATTAAATTGGAGGGCGGAAAGGGATGAGCCCTGGGGGACACTGTGGTGCTGTTGGAAAGGCTGCGAGGATGTGGAACCTATTTTAACTTGCTGCCACCTATCTGTTAAGTAAGACCTGCACCATAGCCATGCTAATTCACTTATCCCTTTATCTTTGAGTCGGATTAGGAGTTGCTCGTGATTCACTGAATTGAATCCAGCAGCGATATGTAGGAATATAAGCGCGTAGCCTTGTTTGATGTTGTCAATCCCGGTAATTAGTGTATTGATGAGGGTGGTAAGGAGCGTTTCAATACCATGATTTTCTCTGAAGCCGTGTTGGTTCGTATCGAGGGGGGCATAGGAGTCCACATGGTCCTGTAACTGACGCTGAACAACCTTCTCAATTATTTTTGATAGGAGCGGGATGCTTGAGATAAGTCGGTATGATTCGACCTTTTTAGCATCTAGTTTGGCGTTCTTCAAAAGGGGTCTGATGGATGTCTGTTTTAGGCCTGAAGGGAATTGTCCAGAAGAGGAGAGATCGATGATTTTTGCTATTATTGGGCTGATCTCGTGACGTAACGACCTTATCCAGAAGGCTGGGCAAGATCGTTGGGGGCAGTGGTGGCATTGATGTTCGCTAAGATGCTCTCGATGTTAGTGAGAGACAGTGTTGAAAAGGATGTAAGTTGCATGGGTGGGTTCTTGATAGGGCAAGATGGTTTAGCTTTGAGTACATTATTGTTTTTGGCTATCATGAAATCAGCATAGTCTTGGGGGTGGATCGAGACTTCCTGAGACGCTTAGGGTTCCTTAGTTAGGGTCTTCACAATGTTGAACAGGACGTGGGGCTTGTTCATTGATTGATGAAGCAAGATAGAGTGGTATTCTTTTATTTTGGTTGATATTAGATCTCGATGGGCTTGTAGGCAGGAGTTGTAGTGTGTCAGGGCTGATGCTGTACGGGTATGTCTCCATTTTCTTTTGATTTTCCTCAGCGACTATAGGGAGGTCTTTAATTCAGCGGTGTACCAGGGTGCAGGTTCCTTCTTTTTAGGTTGCTTCCTGGTAATTTTAGGTTTAGAATGGGTAGGTAAATGAGCGTATGAGCTCAGGTTGTTGTTCCATGAGGCAAGCATTTCTTCGAGATTTGATGCAGTGGTTGTGATGTTGGGGAGGACCTTTGTGATGATCTCATCACTGTTGAAAAGTCTGGAGTGTAAGGGGAAGGTTGCTCCTTTGTCAGCTGGTTTTTGGGCCTGTTTTCTTTCCTGGCGTAATGGTAGTTGAAAACTGACTAGATTATGGTCAGACCATGGTACAGGGGAGGTAGTAACGTTGAACTTATGATCAGGGCTGACTTCAGGTTGAGGGCTGAAGATCAGGTCTAGCGTGCTCCCTTTTTGGTGAGTGGGGGAATCTACTATTTTCTCGTAGTATAGGTTACTGAGTGCTTCAAGGAAAGCTCTAGAGTGGGTATCCTGTAGGGCTGGCAAGTTGAAGTCTCCCAGTATCCAATTTGGCTTTCGTGTGTTTTGAGGGTTAGATGCTAGCTCAATTATTGTTGCCAAATCGTCTGAGGAAGGGGATGGTGACCTGTAGATCAGATTAATGGTATTGAAGTTGTTGGCAATAGTGATAGTATCCAGGTAAGCTGAGCTAGTAGAGTTGATTGTCTGGTATTGTAGGCTTGTTCTGGCCAGGATGAATACTCCACCCCCCCTGTGGTCGGTTCTATGGCAAGTGTGGATTGAGAATTCAGGGGGAGTGAGTTGGTTGATGAGTACAGAGTCCGAGTTGTCGAGCCATGATTCTGTCACCAGTAGCATGTCTAGGTCAAGGTGTGATATGATGTCATGGATGACTGGCCATTTCTTACGGACAGACCGTGCATTTATGAGGGCACATTTTAAATTGAATAGGTTACTTGTTTGCTTAGGTTTCGTGGGTTGTCTGAGTGGTATATGGATCAAGTGAAGGTGTGAGTTACGGGCGGGCTCTATTTGTGGGTTGTGAGCATTGCTCTGGTTTCTCCTGCCTAGCCCATGTATGATCGTAATTATGTTGTGGTTAGGTGCAGCGGAGAGAGATCCTGAGAGGGCGTATATGAGAAGGTATAGGATGCACGTGATTATGCTAGGGGGAGGCATCTTCTTCTGAGATGTAAGGTGCACCTTGGGTGGTAGTCTCGAGGGCACCTAGCAGTGTGGGGTACACAACAGGTTACACAGCTGGTGACGTGGAGGGTGTATATGGTAATTACTTAGGTGTGGATACACAGGGAACACATTTGGTTATGCAGAGTAATCACATGGTATACACATTATAAAGTATACACGTTGTAAAGTATTAACTTACTAATACATATAATGCAGTTACATACAGTATGTCAATGGTACACACAGTAGAGCATAACACAGGGACATGCAGTAAACAGAGTTGAATTGCTCATGCGTACAGTGCAGCTACAAGCAGAAAGCGGGAGGTTGATATTACTTGATTTGCTAATAATCACGTTACATAGTACTACTACTTTCGGTATGTGGCATACTTTTTAATACTTGCGGTGTTGAAGCTCGTAGTGCATAGTGTTAAGTCGTTTGGGCATTTTATTTTTTGTCGTTTGGGCATTTTATTTTTCAGTCACAATGGTCCCAGTCGCTTTCTTCTGCTTTCTTCATATCTTCTGCTAACTCTCCATTATCTGCTGTCCATTTGTCCTTTCTCCTCTCTTCTACCTTTTTCCATTTTCTCTATATCTGCTTTAACATACTGATCTTTCCCCTTTTGCTCTTTCCTCCATTTCTTTTTTATTCCTTTTTCATCCACTCAAATTTCACCATCTATCTTCAATCCGCACTTACTCTCCCAGTACCCAGACAATCATAGATATTTCCTACCTGCCACACAAAATATATGTCCCCCTCTCCATCCTCACTCTCCCAGCTTCTTTTTTTCTCCCATGAGCCTCAGCCCCATCCCCTTTTAGTCCTCCCCCAGTATCAGCTTCCTTCTAGTTCCAGACCCTCCCAACATCTGCTGCTTCCAGCTACAGTAAGGAAGGAGTGTCCAGCTGCAGTAAGGAAGAGGTGCACGGCTGCATCAGAGAAGAGAAGCACGGCTACACAGGGGAGCACGGCTTCACCAAAGAAAGAAAAGAACCTGAGAAGGAACAGAGACAGAGGGACGTCTTCCCAAGGGGGAACAGCTCTATCAAGAGGTTCATCTCCAAGAGAAGGAGTAACTGAAGAAATTCTAGAGGAGCAAGCCCACAGGTACAGGGTTCACAGGAGTGAAATCCAGAAGGGCCAGGCTGTCTGTGCAGCTCTCCCAAGAAAGTTTGTTAGAGCCAGCTCTGAAGTTAGAGGCTGTGCCACGCCCTGTTCTCACAGCGTTCCTGACTCCAGAACAGAGAGACTTAAGCAAGGAGCAAAAGGGAATGGTTTGGAGAGAAGCTTAGAATCTCTGAGAAATAATTATCCAGTTTTACCAAGCAAGAAAGGAAAGGCATTTTATAATTAACCTGAGTTCTTACCAAGGGAGAGAAGAGAATTCATATCAGGTTTCACCAAACTGCCAAGAAGCACAGCCCTGCCTAAAGCTGACAGGCAGAGAAATTGCTACAGCAGGAAAATTGCTAAAAGGGAAAACACTGTGGATTCAAGCCAGCAAAGCTCCAGGTATGGAACCTTTATTGATGATATTGAATGTTTGAATCCTAAAGTCCCTGTTAAGATAAGTCCTCACTCTACAAAGAAGGAGAAACCATACTGGTTTAATAAAATCCCTAAAGCCCTGAGAACAGACTGTTATTGGAGACAAGGCCCTAGAGGCATAGCACAACGACCCGAGTCAGAGACAGTGTTTATTCCCCTGTTGATTCTAGTAAAGAAGAATGCATGGAAACAGAATGCATAAATACAGTTTCCCTATCTCCACCAGAACAGATGGAGTGTGACCTGTGCACAGCCTCATGTCAAGAGTCTGTAGTCTCTGAGTAACATAGAAGAGTTTACAGAATGTTTATGCTTTTGGAATGAACTGAATTCCTCTTACCCAAGCTCTGCATTAATTGTGAAGTGTAACAATTAAGCACATGTTTATGAATACTGGTACCTTTTGCAACAAAGGACTTTCTGTTTCATTATCCATCTCTTATTTTTGAACCCTTGCATTGACGGGGAATAAAAGCCTTAATTCCCTCCACTGGGTCTTGTTACTGAGTTCTTTAAGGCAGCCGGAATTGGTAAGGCCATTTTACTACGTTGATGAACCTTACATTCCCTCTGGCTCTCTAAAAATAATCTTTGCCGTGGATTGCCCATAGGCGTAGGGGGCGCTCCCCACTACAGAATATATTTAAGAATATGAGGGTCGATATGCACCTGACACATTAACAGTATTGATTTAAGTGCCAGCATCAGTTCTTAAATTTATTTATTTATTTATTTATTTAACAGTATTTCTATACCGCCTTTTCCTATAATAACGCGGTATAGAAATACTGGTATCCACAATGACGCCTAAATCTTTTTCCTGGGCGGTAGTTCCTAATGTGGAACCTTGCATCGTGTAACCATAGTTTGGGTTGTTCTTCCCTAGATGCATAACCTTGCACTTGTCCACATTAAATTTCATCTGCCATTTTGATGCCCAGTCTTCCAATTTATCAAGATCCTCTTACAATTTTCCACAATCCTCTTGGGTTTTAACAACTTTAAATAGTTTTGTGTCATCTGCAAATTTGATAACCTCACTCGTTATTCCACTTTCCAGGTCATTTATGAATATGTCAAAAAGCAGCGGACCCAGCACAAATCCATGGGGTACACCACTATTCACCTTTCTCCATTGGGAAAATTGGCCATTTAGCCCTACCCTCTGCTTTCTATCTTTTAACCAGTTCCTGATCCACAATAGTGCACTGCCTCCTATCCCATGACTCTTTAGTTTTGCCAAAAGTCTCTCATGAGGGACCTTGTCAAAGGCTTTCTGATAGTCCAGATACACAATATAAACCGACTCACCTTTGTCCACCTGATTATTCACTCCTTCAAAAAAACATAACAGATTAGTAAGACAAGATCTTCCTTGTCTAAAGCCATGTTGGCTGTCTTCCATTAGGTCATGACTATCTACATCCTGAGTAATTTTATTCTTTATGATGGTTTCTACCATTTTTCCCGGTACTGACGTCAGGCTCACCGGTCTGTAGTTTCCCGGATCATCCCTGGAACCCTTTTTAAAAATTGGTGTTAGTTACATTGGCGATCCTCCAATCTTCAGGTATTAGAGATGATTTTAATGATAGTTCACAGATTACTAATAGCAGGTCTGCAATCTCATATTTCAGTTCTTTCAATACCCTTGGATGTATACCATCCGGCCCAGGTGATTTGCTACCCTTCAGTTTATCTAATAGTTGTAATACATCTTCCCGATGTATCGATATTTCCTTCAATTCTTCCGCACCTTTAAATACCACTTCAGTCATGGGTAACATACCTACATCTTCCTCAGTAAAGACCGAAGCAAAGAATTCATTCAGTCTCTCCGCTATCGCCTTGTCGCCTCTTAGTGCACATTTAACCCCTTTATCATCTAATGGACCAACTGACTCTCTCACAGGTTTTTTGCTACGAATGTACTTGAAAAGGTCTTTACTTCGTGTTTTTGCTTCCGCAGCAAGCTTCTTCTCAAATTCTCCCTTTGCCTGCCTTATCAATGCCTTGCATTTGACTTGCCAGTGCTTGTGCTGTTTCCAGGTTTCGTTGTTTGGCTCTTTTTTCCATTTCCTGAAAGATGCTTTTTTGGCAACAACAGCCTCTCTGACCTCACCTTTAAACCATGCTGGCAGTTTTTTGGACTTCCTTCCACTTTTCTTAAAGCGTGGAATACAGCTGGTCTGGGCTTCCAAGATAGTATTTTTCAACAACAGCCAAGACTGATGTACGTCTTTAACCTTTGCAACTGCTCCTTTTAGTTTTTTCTTAACTGTTTTCCTCATTTTATCATAGTCTTCCTTTCGAAAGTTAAAAGGTAGTATTGTGGATTTCCTTACTATCCCTCCTCCACTAATTAAATCAAAGGCAATCATGCTATGATCATTATTGCCAAGTGGCCCCAACAACCTTATCTCTTGCACTAGATCTGGTGTTCCACTAAGGACTAGGTCTAATATGGCTTCCCCTCTGGTCGGTTCATGAACCAGCTGCTCCAAGAAGCAGTCATTTATTTCATCTAAGAACTTTATCTCCCTAGCATGTCCTGACGTGACACTGACCCAGTCGATACCGGGGTAGTTGAAATCACCCATTATTATTACTGCGCTGTAACGTTTGTTAGCTTCCTTGATTTCTTTGAACATTTCATCATCCATTTGGTCATTCTGGCCAGGCGGTCGATAGTACACCCCCACTGCCATCGCCTTCCCCCTTTTACATGGAATTTCAATCCATATAGATTCTACAGCAGATTTTGTTTCCTGCAAAACTTGAATCCTTTCTGACTCAATGCCCTCTCTAACATAAAGAGCAACCCCTCCACCAATTTGATCAGCTCTATCATTATGATATAGTTTGTACCCAGGTATCACAGTGTCCCACTGGTTGTCCTCCTTCCACCATGTCTCTGATATTCCAATCATATCTAACCTTTCATTTAGTGCTATATATTCTAACTCTCCCATCTTATTTTTTAGACTTCTAGCATTTGCATACAAGCATTTTAGAGAATGTATTTTATTCATATTAATTTGGCTATTGTTAGACATGGGTAATTTGGGATCTTTAAGCTCTGTCTGCTCCATACTTGAGGGCATTTGGGCTAGTTTACTCTTTTGTGGAACCTCTCTGCTTTTGGTTGTATCCTTCAAAGATACATTCTTCCAAACCATCCGCTCTTGGGCGACTGTTGGCTTTCCCCTAATATCTAGTTTAAAAGCTGCTCTATCTCCTTTTTAAAGGTTAATGCCAGCAGCCTGGTTCCATCCCGGTTAAGGTGAAGCCCATCCCTTCGGAAGAGCCCCTCCTTTCCCCAGAATGTTCCCCAGTTCCTAACAAATCCAAAACCTTCATCTCTGCACCATTGTCTCATCCACGCATTGAGACTCCGGAGCTCTGCCTGCCTTTTGGGTCCTGCGCGTGGAACAGGAAGCATTTCGGAGAACACTACCATGGAAGTTCTGGATTTCAACTTCCTACCTAAAAGCCTAAATTTAGCCTCCAGAACCTCCCTACCACATTTTCCTATGTCATCGGTACCGACATGTACCAAGACAGCAGACTCCTCCCCAGCACTAGCTAAGACCTTATCTAGGTGGCGCGTGAGGTCCGCTACCTTCGCACCAGGCAGGCATGTTACCAGGCGATCCTCATGTCCACCAGCCACCCAGCTATCTACATGCCTAATGATCGAATCACCAACTATAACGGCTGTCCTAACCCTTCCCTCATGGGCACATGGCCTTGGAGAAACTTCCTCAGTGCGAGAGGGTTTTACATCACCTGGAGGACAGGTCCTAGTTACAAGATCACTTCCTGCCACACCAGGGTGATGCTCTCCTGTCACATGACCTCTCTCCTCCATGGCAACAGGGATGCTGCCAGACTGGAGGTGGGACTTCAGGACTATATCCCTGTAGGTCTCGTCTATGTACCTTTCTGTCTGTCTTATGCTTTCCAAGTCTGCTACTTTATCCTCTAGAGAACGGACTCGTTCCCTGAGAGCAAAGAGCTCCTTGCACCTAGTGCACACATAAGACCTCTCGCCAACTGGGAGAAAATCGTACATGTGACACTCAATGCAAAAGACTGGAAAGCCCCCATCCCGCTGCTGGACTGCTGTCTGTATCTTAGTTTTAAGTTTGTGTTTAGATCTAAGTTCTTTACTTACTAAGGGTTGCTATGGATATATATACTAATACAACTGTACCTAATACGTGTAATATACCTTGTTCACCTGAAGCTTAACTAATCTCAGGTCCTTAGTGTATGATTGATTTGGGTAACGAGCTTCACCTGAGAGCACCTCCTGCCTTTTAAGATGTGTAAGTACCTATAAAGCTACGATTATCCCAGGGGTGGGTGGGTGTGGGGAGGGAGGGAGGGAAATAACACTTATTAAAAGAGGGCTGCTACACAGTACCCTGTCTTGTGCTGCTGAGGTAAGCTATATTCTGATTTGATTTAAATTATAGCTCTTAGCTGCTGCTAGGCTCTAACTTCTTATGAAATTTAAACTACAAGCTCTCTGCTGGGTTCTAAATTTAACCAGAAAGCTCTCTTCTGTTATATAAATTTAAGCTAAAAGTACTTTGCTGATGATAGGCCCTGAGTGACTATTAAATTTAAACTACAAGCTCTCTGCTGGGTATGAAATGTAACCAGAAAGTTCTCCTCTGTGTTTTAAAACTAAAAGTACTTTTCTGATGCTAGGCCCTGAGTGACTATTAAATGTAAACTATAAGCTCTCTGCTGGGTTCCAAATGTAACCAGAATGCTCTCTTCTGTGTTTTAAATTTAAATTAAAAGTACTTTGCTGTTACTGGGCCCTGAGTGACTATTAAATTTAAACTACAAGCTCTCTGCTGGGTATGAAATGTAACCAGAAAGTTCTCCTCTGTGTTTTAAATTTAAACTTAAACTGCTGCTACTAGGCCCTGACTGATTTAACAAAAAATAGTGGGTTCACAGATTAATTAGCTTTAATACAAAGAATTCCTTTTAGAAAATTACCAGAAGTATATACTGTGGCCGGCACCCATACTAGGCGGTGGCCTAGTAGGGGCGGCAGGCCATATTAACTTGTGTCTTGCTTCAGCCTGATAGCTGAGGCCCTTAATTGTGTAGTTGTGGGGCAGTTAAAGCAGTCCAAGTGGAAATAGGCCGACACAGGAAAATTTATTTTTAATTTTGTTTTAATCATCAAGTTTGCAATTGGACCTTGGCAGAAGGCTCCAAACCATGAACAGAAAGTGAGGATATTTTCTCCAACAAAAAGCTTCTTTATAAAGGTATTTCAGCAGTGCTATGACAAAGCAGCTTCTTTCAGTCTTTGCAACAAACATAAGTTTCCTTTTTAGCCAAACAAAACCACAGTTGAAAGTCGCTGTTATGAGCAAAGTCCAGCTAACCTTGATAGCTTCTTCCAGCTGTTTCAGGTAAGCTTTAAAACATTCTCTGCTTCTCAGTATAGGAACTAAACTGCTGTTTAAAACATTTTCATAGCAGAAATACTATTGCAGCTTTAAAAGATGAGACTTCTGTCTTTCCAACAATTCTCAGTAGCAATTACTCAGCCTAACTACTTCTTGGGCTTTCTTCACAATATCTAATAAATGTTTTCTTAATCACTTTTCATGCATAATGAGCATTCCATTGGGTCCTCTGTGGAATCCGAATCCCCTTTATAGATTTCTACTTCCATGTCTTCCTCTGTACTGCAATACTCAGGGACCTGGATACGTTCAGGGATTTCAAGTTTCACTTTTCTTAGCAGTTTAAAAAGTTTCTCCCAGTGAACATTCCCTCTTCCCTCTGGAATAATGTCAGTGCTCCTAGACTTCCTTCCCTTTAGTGAGGCACTTAAAGGTACTGTCGGCTTTACCTTGTTTGTAGAAACCTTCTTCCTGTCAGGCTTTTTAAAAGGCTCTGTTTCTTGGTCAGAGTCTGAGCTGCTTGTTTCTGAGTTAGAACTATAATCCTTTAACTCTCTCAAGCGTCTTCCTGCTCCTCTCTGGCCCTGCCACTCGTTCTGGCAGTTCTGGCTGTTTCTCCCAGTTTCCCCGATTCTCTCAGCTCTCCTCTCACTTGCTGACTGACTGTGTTTAAATGTTTGCCAGCGTGCTTCCCTTTCTGGCCCCACCCTATCTCTCCCTGCTGTTGCCCTGGAGACTGGGCGTGGCTTCAGGCTAGCCTTGCAAGTGTGTGTTTCAGTATTACTTTCATTTTGGGACCTGTGCTTAGGTGAGCCCATCCCCCTCTCAGCAGAAAAAGTCTCTTTTTTTTCTCTTTCCCGGGTCT
The DNA here is from genome assembly GCA_033557465.1 of Ichthyophis bannanicus. Taxonomy (NCBI): domain Eukaryota; kingdom Metazoa; phylum Chordata; class Amphibia; order Gymnophiona; family Ichthyophiidae; genus Ichthyophis; species Ichthyophis bannanicus. Next base: position 1,156,252,289 of record CM066033.1, on the reverse strand, counting down.
GTGCTGCACCTGCCTTACCACATATCCCCCCCCCCCTTAAGCTATTACAGATTACAGGCTGGTGACGCAACCCGCGCACAGCCTGTAATCCTAGATAGGGCATCAGCGTTGGTATGGAGCTTCCCGGCCCTATGCTCTATCCGAAAATCGAATTCTTGGAGGGCCATATACCAGCGCGTTAAACGGCATTATTGTCCTTCATTTTATTTAACCACTGCAATGGGGCGTGATCTGTTACTAACAAAAATTTTCAACCAGTTAAATAAAATCATAACGCCATTACAGCCCACTTTATTGCTAGGCACTCACGCTCAACCGTCGAATATTTTCTCTCCGGAGGGGTAAGCTTACGGCTTAAAAACATCACAGGATGTTCTATCCCCTCGTGCTTCTGCGACATCACCGCTCCCAGGCCCGTTTCTGAAGCATCGGTTTGGATGACAAAGGGTTGGTTAAAATCTACTCCGCGCAAAACCGGTGCCTCACACAATTTTTCCTTTAATACCTTAAAGGCCTGTTCTGCGATCCCAGACCACTGTAACTGTGTCGGGGCATTCTTTTTAAGCATTTCAGTTAGAGCTCCACTCTCGGTGGCGAAATGCGGGATAAAACGGTAGTAGTAGCCAATTAAACCTAAGAAGCTTCAAAGTTGCTTCTTTGTCAGCGGCTTCGGGAACGTCTTAATGCTCTCCACCTTATCCAGGAGAGGTTTTACTGTGCCGTGGCCGACTCAGTGACCTAAATACTTCACTTCTGTCGCGCCAAACATACACTTAGCCGGGTTTAGCGTGAAACCTGCTTGCCTCATTGCCTCCAAAACGGCCTTGACCCGCACCAAATGTTCATCCCACCCCGAGCTATGGATGACAATGTCATCCATATACGCCGTCGCGTAACACTGGTGTGGGCGTAGGACCATGTCAACCAGGCGTTAACACGTCGCTGCGGCCCCATGAAGACCAAAGGGCATCCGGCGAAATTGGTATAGTCCAATTGGGGAACTAAACACAGTTTTTGGGCGAGATTTCCTGGTGAGGGGAATCTGCCAATACCCTTTGGTCATGTCTAATGTGGTCAGATAAGTGGCCTGGCCCAAGCGGTCCAAGAGTTCCTCGATCCGAGGCATAGGATATGTGTCGAACCTGGAGATTTCATTCACTTTGCGGAAATCTATACAAAAGCGTAACGACCCGTCAGGTTTGGGAACTAAAACTATAGGATTGTTGCAGGGGCTTTTTGACTCCTCAATCACCCCCATCTTCAACATTTCTTGGACCTGACTTATGACCTCACTTTGCTTTGCCTCAGAGAGTCTATAGGGTCGTTGGCGAACTATTTCACCGTGTGGGGTCACTATCTCATGTGCAACCAGTCTTGTTTCCCCTGGTAAGGGAGTAAGAACATAAGGAAACCCACCTAACAATTTTGACATCGCCTCCCGTTGAGCCCATGAGAGTCCCTCTCCCATCCTATGTACAGGATCTGCTCTACCATCAACGAGTTGTGGGCCTAGCTCGTCCTCCTCTCTCTCCACACAACTAGCAGTCAACCCTTTTATCTCGGCCCTGCCAGTGGACCCAAATCCTCCCGAGCCCCGGGCAGTAGTGGTTAACACATCACCCAACAATATCCGTTCTCATTTCATCTGCATATGTATATAGTTTACCCTGTTCAAATCAGCTGCATATGTATATAGTTTACCCTGTTCTCCATGTTACATTTCCTGTTCAATGTAATGACCAGGCATTTGTTTATTGTCGGATTTTGTTGTTCTATGTAAACCGCGCTGATCGCAAATAGTGCGATATATAAGAAATGTAAATAAATAAATAATAAATAAACACATCCACTTCTTCTAAGGGCGGAAACCCCACCGGTTCACAAATCAATTGGGCGATGCGATCCCCCACGCTCACCTTAAAATTCTCCTTGGCAAAATTAAACAGGAGTACCTTTATGGATCCCCGGTAGTCTGGATCAATGACCCCGGCCCCTACGTCTATAAAATTTTTAAGAGCAAGACCTGACCGAAGGGCAATTCGGCCATAACATCCAGGCGGTATTTCTACCTGGAGGCCGGTTTCAAATAGGGCCCTCCCCTGTCGTGGTATGACAATGTCTACAGCACTGCAGAGATCAACCCCCGCAGCCTGTTCTTTCGCCCGTTTTGGGATCTTAGCCTCAGGAGTGGTCCTACAGAATATGAGTACAAACTTAGATTTTGGGTCAGTCCTTTCCCTACGGAGTTCTTTCTTACTTCCCTGTTTAAATCTGCTTTCAAATAAAGGAACAGGCACTGATCTGGCCTTTCCCTTCCTGGGGATGTCTTTTGGGGGAGTAATCAATTCCTCATGAAAGGATGTCCCTGGTATAGGGTCTTCCTGAGGATCATTTTCCTTTTCTGAAGGCTTAATGCCTGTGCGGGTAGTTATCATACCAGCCTTGTCTTCTCCTAGCTTGGGGTCAGCAACCTTTCCTACCTGGGGTAAGTTTTTCTCCCTTGCTAAGTCATCTCTCTGAGAAAGGGTAGCTGTTTGACTTGTATTGCCCTGCAACTCCTCAGCTAAGCCTTTCCTGAACTGTGGCCAATCTCGGCCTAGTACTATGTCATGTGGGAGTCTCGGTACTATAGCCACTTCTATTTGCTTTTTCATACCCAATCCTTTTATTTCAACGGGATGTATGGGAAAGGTAGAGGCGGCCCCATGGATACAGCGAATCTTAATATGATTTCCAGAGGTCTCTGGTGAGGGTTTATCTTTTGCCTCAATTTTCTTCCACAGCCTCTGAGATATCATAGATTGGTCTGCGCCTGAGTCCAATAATGCCTCTGTTGGGATCCCTTCCACCTCCACTGTTAACAGGAACCCTTCTCCTGCATCTCTATGATGGGTAATTACAAAAGCTTTCCTAGCTTTACAATCCCTTTTAAGATGCCCCAATTCTCCACACATAAAACATTTTTTCTGCGTATCAAATCTTTTGTCCAAAGACATACTTTCTTTCCTAAAGTTTGCAAGCTTTGCCTTCCTTTCTAATAACTCCACACTTGCATTCTTAAAAACACCTTCTTTCTCGGGGCTTAATCTGTTAGCCTCTAGAAAGCGGTCAGCCAACGCAATGGCTTCCTGAGTGTTTTTGCAATCTTGGAGGACTAAGAAAGTTTATGTTTATGTTTATTATTTGATAAAAACCGCCTTTCTACAGAAACCAAGGCGGTGTACAATTTAAAAAACATTCAATATTGCATATTGCTTGGTACAGCTTCCATAAACTGTTCTAGAATCACAGTGTCTAATATGGATTCTAAATCTTTAGTCTCCGGTGTAAGCCATTTATAAACTAAGCTCTTCACTCTATAATAGAGAGCTTGAGGTGTCTCACCTAACTTCAATTTACAGGAACGTAGAAGCCGGCGATAGACGGTAGGGTTTAATCCTATCCGATCCTTAATAGCTTGCTTCACCTCCTTATAATCTGTGACTAAACTGGCAGGCATGGCCCTATAGGCCGCCAAAGCTTCTCCTGTGAGAGACGTGGCGAATCTTAGCGCCCACTGTTCCTTTGGCCATCTGGCCAGGAGAGCTATTCTCTCAAATGCCTCAATATAATCGTCTATATCATCATCAGTAGTAAGACGTCCACAAGAGAAAGTCTCAGTGCCTAATAGGTTCCCCCCATGGAAATCTCCCCGTGAACCTGGCACTTTCCTGGCAGCTTCGGCCGCTTTCTCCTGCGTTGCAAGCCACCTGGACATCATCTCCAGTAAAGGTCCTTGCTGGGCCTGGAGCATGGCCTTCGCCTATTCCAGGCTCTGTGCCGACATCTCCCTTTGCTTGGCAAACTGTTCAGCCACCCAGGTCAGGATATCACGACTCTCCATTGTTATAGTAGTGCTGTGAATAAAACAAAGAGAAACAAACACCAAGTGCGGTACTTTCTTATGCTCCCCTTTTCTAGTGAGCACTCCCCTACAGCCTCCCTCTTACACCAGCATCCGGCGATAACCCCTCTAGCCTACGGGTTACCTGGCCCTGGCGCAGAGTCTCGCCTTGTCAACCACGTGGATATCGACTCCGGTTCCACTGCCAGAACGGATCTCCGCTTAGCAGATAGCGCGTGTGTTGACAGCTGCTTCTCTGGGGGTCCTCTCCTCCTTCTGAGGTCAGGATCTTCTTTTAGGCGTGCAAAAAAAACTTGACAAAAATCCAAGAACTACGCCACCTGTGGGCCGGCACCCATACTAGGCGGTGGCCTAGTAGGGGCAGCGGGCCATATTAACTTGTGTCTTGCTTCAGCCTGATAGCTGAGGCCCTTAATTGTGTAGTTGTGGGACAGTTAAAGCAGTTCAAGTGGAAATAGGCCGACACAGGAAAATTTATTTTTAAATTTTGTTTTAATCATCAAGTTTGCAATTGGACCTTGGCAGAAGGCTCCAAACCATGAACAGAAAGTGAGGATATTTTCTCCAACAAAAAGCTTCTTTATAAAGGTATTTCAGCAGTGCTATGACAAAGCAGTTTCTTTCAGTCTTTGCAACAAACATAAGTTTCCTTTTTAGCCAAACAAAACCACAGTTGAAAGTCACTGTTATGAGCAAAGTCCAGCTAACCTTGTTAGCTTCTTCCAGCTGTTTCAGGTAAGCTTTAAAACATTCTCTGCTTCTCAGTATAGGAACTAAACTGCTGTTTAAAACATTTTCATAGCAGAAATACTATTGCAGCTTTAAAAGATGAGACTTCTGTCTTTCCAACACTTCTCAGTAGCAATTACTCAGCCTAACTACTTCTTGGGCTTTCTTCACAATATCTAATAAATGTTTTCTTAATCACTTTTCATGCATAATGAGCATTCCATTGGGACCTCTGTGGAATCCGAATCCCCTTTATAGATTTCCACTTCCATGTCTTCCTCTGTACTGCAAGACTCAGGGACCAGGATACGTTCAGGGATTTCAAGTTTCACTTTTCTTAACAGTTTAAAAAGTTTCTCCCAGTGAACGTTCCCTCTTCCCCCTGGAATAATGTCAGTGCTCCTAGACTTCCTTCCCTTTAGTGAGGCACTTAAAGGTACTGTCGGTTTTACCTTGTTTGTAGAAACCTTCTTCCTGTCAGGCTTTTTAAAAGGCTCTGTTTCTTGGTCAGAGTCTGAGCTGCTTGTTTCTGAGTTAGAACTATAATCCTTTAACTCTCTCAAGCATCTTCCTGCTCCTCTCTGGCCCTGCCACTCGTTCTGGCAGTTCTGGCTGCTTCTCCCAGTTTCCCCAATTCTCTCAGCTCTCCTCTCACTTGCTGACTGACTGTGTTTAAATGTTTGCCAGCATGCTTCCCTTTCTGGCCCCACCCTATCTCTCCCTGCTGTTGCCCTGGAGACTGGGTGTGGCTTCAGACTAGCCTTGCAAGTGTGTGTTTCAGTATTACTTTCATTTTGGGAGCTGTGCGTAGGTGAGCCCATCCCCCTCTCAGCAGAAAAAGTCTCTTTTTTCTCTTTCCCGGGTCTGTGCTGCACCTGCCTTACCACAATACTCACAGTTGCAGATCTCTCTCCAGAAGTAACAGTCCCTTTTTCTAGTCCTTCAAGACCAAAGCCCTCGGCCCAGTGTGCAGCAGCGGCCAAGAGAGCAAATAGAATGCTAGGTATGATAAGGAAAGGAATGGAAAATAAAACAAAAGATATTATAATGCCTCTATATCGTTCCATGGTGAGACCGCACTTTGAATATTGTGTGCAATTCTGGTCGCCGTATCTTAAAAAGGATATAGCGATTTTAGAAAAGGTTCAGAGAAGAGCCACCAAAATGGTAAAGGGGATGGAAGGATACTCCTATGAAGAAAGGCTAAAAAGGTTAGGGCTCTTTAACCTGGAAAAGAGACGGCTGAGGGGAGATATGATAGAAGTCTATAAATTAATGAACGGAGTGGAACGGGTAAACGTAGATTGATTGTTTACCTTATCAGAATATAGAAAGATTAGGGGACATGCAATGAAGCTACAGGGTAAACTATTTAAGACTAATAAAAGAAAATATTTTTTCACTCAACGTGTAATCAAACTCTGGAATTTGTTACCGGAGGATGTAGTAAAGGCTGTTAGTATAGCTGGGTTTAAAAAACGTTTGGACAAGTTCCTGAAGGAAAGGTCCATTAACCATTATTAAGAAGGGGCCCAGGATATCAGTGCTTGAACCAATACAAGCATTGTGGAACCTGTGTCCCTTGGGGAAACTGCTAGGTACATATGACCTAGATTGGCCAATGTTGGAAACAGAATACTGGGATTGATGGACCTTGGTCTGACCCAGTATGGCATATCTTATGTTCTTATGTTCTTATATAATCAAGGCGGTGTCACAGCAATACAATCAAAAGTAGTGAACGTGTATTTCATGCAGTGAAAGAAATGTCATGAATTGCGTGTAAGATGTAGTGTATTAGATTAGGTTGAACTATGTACATTGTGCGCTATTATACAGCATGAGCTATAATACATTGTTCTATACACTTAGGGTTTGAGATATATCATGTGCCGTTGTACAATTTCTTATTAGGGGGTTGGAAGGGGTAGGTTGGTAGTTCCTGTTAGTGCAATTAAGTGATGTGTCCATAGTTTTCTATGAACAGCGTTGTCTTCAGCTGTTTGCGAAAGTCTTTGAGGTCCGTTGTCGATCTCAGTTCATCTGGGAGGGAGTTCCAGATTGTTGGGGCAGCCAGGGAGAGTGCTCTTTCTGTGGTGTCCTTGCGTGTTTTTCTGAAGTCGCTCGGGGTGTTGACTCTGTTGGAAGTTCCTTTTCTTCTTGGGCGAGTGCTGGTGTCTGGTTGTATGAGGGTGTGCAGGCTGTTGGATGAAGTGTGGTGTTTGATCTTAAATATGTTTATGATTGTTTTGTATTTGATGCGTGAGCTGATTGGGAGCCAGTGTAGGTCTTTCAGAACAGGAGTAATGTGTTCATGTCTTGTTGATCCAGATATTATCCGGGCTGCAGTGTTTTGTGCTAGATGTAGTGGTTTGAGTGTTTGTTTTGCTAACCCAAGGTAGATGGGGTTGCAGAAGTCCAGTAAGGGAGTAACTAGCGCTTGGCATACGGTACGGAAGTGTTCAGTGGCGAGGAGGGGGTTAAGCCTTCTGATGATTCTCATCCTGTGGTATGCATTTTTGATTGTTTTGCTTATGTGTGTCTTGAGATTCAGTTCGTTGTCCAGGGTCACCCCGAGGTATTTTACTTCCGATTTTATTGGTATGGTTGTGTCTTGTACTTTGATGTCCGGTGGGTGGATGAAGTCTGGGTTGTGAGTGATTATTAGTGCCTCCGTCTTGCTGTAGTTGATTGCGAGGTTGTTGTCTTTACACCATCTTGTCATTTGTGTGAGGCAGTCTGTTATTTTAGAGTAGTCTGGGTTGTCAACTGAGATGGGTGTGTATATCATGATATCATCTGCATAGATTGTATATTGAATGCTGTTCGCTTTCAGGATGTCGCATATTGGCTGGATGTATATGTTAAACAGTAGTGCCGAGAGGGCGGACCCTTGAGGCACTCCTTGGAGGACTTTTATGTGTTGAGAGGTGTTGTGGCCTACCTTGACCTGTATCCGCCTGTCAGTTAGGTATGATTGGAACCATTTTAATGTGGTACCATAAAGCCCAATGTTCTTTAGTCTTTCCAGGAGAGGTTTGTGGTCTACTGTGTCGAATGCAGAAGAGATGTCAATAAAGATCATTAAGATACCTTTTTTGGTGTTGTCTATGATTCGGAGGATGTTGTAGAAGAGGTAGATCAGCAGTGTTTCGACTCCATGGTTGGGGCGAAAGCCGTGTTGGTTGTCATCTAGAGGTGCATGGTTGTCGATGTGTTCCTGTAGTTGGTGTTGTACTGATTTTTCGATGATTTTTGCTAGAAAGGGTATGCTGGATATTGGTCGGTATGCTGCTGGGTTGCTCTTGTCGAGGGTTGTTTTCTTTGGTATTGGTCATACTGTAGCTAGCTTTAGTTGATCTGGCATGAGTCCTTGGGTGAGGGAGTTGTGCACCATGTTGTGTAAGAGGTGGATGAAGCTTGATTTGGTGGCTTTGATCCATGACACTGGGCAAGGGTCCGTAGGAGCGGTGCTTGTTTTGATTGCTGAGATGATATGGGAGAGCTGCTCTGTTGAGGGTGAGCAGAATGTGTCCCAGGTCTTGGGGTGTGAGTTGGGCTGAGTTGATGTGCTAGGCATTGTTTGTTCCGTGGAGTGAAATTTTTCCTTGATATGATCAGCAAATTTTTGCGGGTCTATTTGTACTTCCTCTTCTGTCCTTTGCTCCTTTGTGAGGATTTTCACTATTTCGAATAGCTCTCTGGGTTTGTTTATGGAGGTATTTATCATGTTTGTATGGTATTCTTTCTTTGATTGGTTGATGTGTTCATTGTATTGTTTTTGCTTTGTTAGGTATAGTTGCTGGTTTTCAGCAGCCTTGGATTTTCTCCATCTCCGTTGTATCTTTCTGAGTTCTCTTTTTTCTTGTCGTTTGGTTGTGGAGTACCACAGCTTGTGTTGTCTCTTGTTGTGATGGTGTTTCTTGGGTCTGGCATCTGTTGCTGTGGCGGTGTTGGATAGTGTGTTGTTCCAGTTGGTGATTTGAGTCTCCAGGTCATCCGTTTCTGTGGTTAGTTGTTGTATCGTGTCCTGTAGGAAAGCGTCTCTGTCGAAGTTCTTGAAACGTCTTTGTGTGGGTGTGTTGTCCGATTGTTTGTTGAGATTGTCCTTTTGTAGTTGCAACTTTATCTTGATTAGGTAGTGGTCTGACCATGGAACTGGGGTGATGGTGGGTGTTGATATTAGGCCTCTTGATGTTAGGTAGCTGGTTGCGAAGATGAGGTCTGGGGTAGAACTATGTCTGTGCGTTGGGGCGTTGACGATTTGGGTAAATTGAAGTGAGGTCATTGCTTGAAGGAAAGCTTCTGCGTCTTTGTTGTTGGTGGACTTGAGGTTGAAGTCTCCTAGCAGGAGCGTGGGCTTGTTGGTTGCGGTGATGGCGCATACTGCTTCGAGCGTTGAGGCTAGTTCGTCGGGTGAGGCTCTGGGTGCTCTGTAGGTTAGGCAGATTGCCACATGTTTGTTCACGATGCTGAGTGTGTTACCTTGTGGTGTGTCAGTGAAGCTCTGAGTTTTGAACTTTAGGTTCTTCTTTGCAATTATCAAGACTCCTCCTCCACGTTTGTGGGTGCGTGGGCAGTTGTATGCTGTGTATGTGTCTGGTACCAGTTGATTGAGTAGAACATTGTCGGTGGGATTGAGCCAAGTCTCTGTTATGCAAAGTATGTCTGGCTGGTGGTCTTCTATGTGGTCTGCTATTGTGTGTATCTTGTTGCATATGGATCTTGCGTTTATGAGTTCTATGGTTGTATGCTTTGTAGGCCTTGTTGTTTCGTGTGTTTCCTTTGAACGTATTGTGTGTGAGTGTAATTTGTGTGTGTTTTTTCTTTTTGTCATTAATGTGCTGTGTGTGGCAGAATGTGCGCACTGTGGTTCTATGTATGTCCAAGTGGTTGGGGGATGCCATGGTGAGTTAGAGTGTGGGTAGTGGAAGTGAGTGTTTGGTGGTAGGATGTGTGTGAAGAGGAGGCTGATTGGGAGAAACACTGTTGTGAGCATGTTGATTTGTTGTGATGTCCTGTGAGAGTTTTACTTGCGTTTCTGACGTCCTTCGCCTCGGTCTGTTGGTTTCTGCTGTGATGCTGTCAGCGATACTGTTTCCTTTGGTTGTTTCCTTCTGCTCTCCTTCGTGCCACGCCTAAGGGCCATGCCAAAGGGCCCTCTGGCGAGGCCCTCAGGCGCGGGCCTGCCAGGCACGGGCGCGCCTTGCAGGGACGCCGCTTTTATGGCCTGCCGACCGCTGCGGGAGGAGCTCCCACTGCCCCGATTGGGCAGGAGCCGAAGAGGTGTTGCTTCTGGGCAGCGGCGTCTCTCAAATTAATGCAGATACTCAGCATGACTATCTATATAGGTATTAGCACTGAATGGGGGTTATTTTAAAAGCCTTCTTTGCAATTCCCACATGGAAAAACTGGCATTTACATGAGGAATTGTCATCCATGTGTAAATGATGATTTCCTAAATGGCTAAATTTACATATGGATATCCATAATACTTTGATATTGCAAGGGGCCATGTTGGGGTCATGGTTAGAGTGTAGCCTAGGTGGGTCAAAACTCAACATGTGTATTCCCCATTTCATGTATGGAATGTGCATGTATGACCAAAAATTGTCCACTTTGGGATTTATTGCTGCTCCCTGGCATGTATAGGTTTTTAAAAAGGAGGGATATAGGGGGGCTATCCCCTGTTGTTTAGTTCCCCTCCAAATTAAAATGAATTAAAGATAGTGGCCTTGGTATTTAATTGATGGCATTTATGTGTCTGGGTTTGCAGTTTACCAGATTACACATTTTTTTATTTAACAATTCTTTTATACCGCGCTATTACAATCAGTGCGGTGTACAATGAACAAGAACATACTACAATGCATACAAGTAACATTGAGTTTTACATTAAACAGGGAACTTCAACAATAAGTTTCCAAGTTGCCTCCATTGATTTTTCCCACGTGTATATTTGTAAAATGGCCCCTCTGGATCTATTTTTTCATCAGAAATACATAACCTCCTGCACATTCGTATATGCATATTAGAAAAGGCTCTATGTTTGGCTAAAGCCTTTCTAAATTACCTCCATAATTGTGAACATCCTGACCTCAACGCCTCAATTCCTATATCCACCTCTTATTTAAAATTTGCCTTATAGTGCAGTGAGCAATATCCCAATGAGTTCTTAGCTCACCCTTGCCCCACCCCTTATCTTATTCGGATGGTATTGGACTTTTTTTTGTCAGATATTCAGCCCGATACTATCCATAGTTAGTGATGTTATATGTTTGCCAGCCACTGGTGAGCATATAACATCTTTTGATTAGCAGGCTGAGTTGTTACTTCCCTATCTGCTGCACATGCCCACCATTTAGATGTTAAAGAGAGGCAACGGATCTTAAGATTACAAGCACTATCTCCTATTGAACTGAATATTGAATAGCTATCTCTGTTAAGACTGGTGTAGCTGTATATCCAGGAGCTTATACGTTTGACATCATTTCCTGTTTCTTCACAGCGGCAGTTGCAGAATCTCAGAACACTGACTATGAGGCACAAATCACAGTAAATTTATTGGTCTGATGGTGAAATAATTCCCCTGATACAACATGGACGTCACCCAATGGATTGTATAAAAATTAAATTGACTACATCTGTGGAAGTCAACAATGGAAAAGTTCTATAACATCAACAAAGACAAAACCTGGAGCTGACTGTGGTACAGATCAACTACTAGTATGCAAACTCAAGCTAAAGTTGAAAAAGAGTAAACCACTCATGAATGCAGCAAAATATGACCTTGAGAATATACCACTGGAATTTAAAGACTGCCTGCAAAATCGATTTGCTGCTTTAGATACAAATGACAGAGCTCCGGAAGAGTTATGGAATGACATCAAGAAAGTTGTGTTAGAAGAAAGCGAGAAGTCTCTACAAAAGGTGAAAAAGCAAAAACGGACAAAATGGATGACGGATGAAACTCTGAAAATTGCCCAGAAACGCAGAGAAGCTAAAGCCAGAGGAGAAAGAAAGACAATCGCAGAACTCAACAGAGATTTCCAACATGCAGCAAGACAGGTTAAGGAAAAGTACTACAATGACACTTGCAAGGAAATAGAAACAGAAACTATTAGAGGAAGAACAAGATCGGCTTTCCTAAAGCTACGAGAGTTAAAGAAAAAGTTCCAGCCTCGAATTGGAATGTTACAAGATGCTCAAGGTTCTATGTTGGATGATGCTGAGAAGATCAAGAAAAGGTGGAAGGAATATACAGAGTTTTTATATGATAAAGATCAAGTGGACCAACAACCGTTTCAACCTGTACCTTATGATCGGGAACCATTGGTGATGAAAGAAGAAGTTGAAGCAGCATTGAAAGCCTTATCAAGAACAAAGCACCAAGCATTGATAGCATTGCTATAGAAGTATTGCAGCAATCTGATGCAGCTGTTACCATACTTACAAGGCTCTGCCAAGAAATATGGAAGACAACATCATGGCCAACTGACTGGAAAAGATCTGTGTTTGTACCAATACTAAAGAAAGGTGATCCAACTGACTGTGGAAATTATCGAACAATCACTCTGATCCCACATGCCAGCAAGATTCTACTGAAGATTATTTAAAAGAGACTACAACCATACCTGGAACAAGAACTACCTGAAGTGCAAGCAGGGCTCAGGAAAGGGCGAGGAACGAGAGACATTATTGTGGATGTGAGATGGATCCTTGAAAAGACTAAAGAATACCAAAAGGATATCTATTTGTGCTTTATCGACTATAGAAAGGTTTTTGACTGTGTAAACCATGAGAAACTCTGGGCCACATTAAGAAGCATGGGTATACCAGAACACCTGATCGTTCTCTTGCGCAATCTGTACATTGATCATGAAGCAACAATTCGAAAGGAACAAGGAGAAACAGAATGGTTTAAAATAAGCAAAGGTGTAAGACAAGGCTGCATACTTTCCCCCTACCTGTTTAATTTATATGCAGAACAAATCATCAGAGAAGCAGGATTATATGAAGACAACAGAGGTGTGAAGATTGGTGGAAGACTCATCAACAACCTTCGCTTTGCTGATGATACTACATTACTGGCTGAAAGTGAAGATGATCTGAAACATTTGCTTCTCACAATCAAAGAACATAGTCTCAAAATGGGCCTGCACCTTAATGTAAAGAAGACAAAGATCATGACAACAGGCATAATCAACAGGTTCACCGTTGAAGGAGAAGAAATTGAAATTGTGAACAACTTTAACCTACTTGGATCAACTATCAATAAAGAAGCAACAAGCAGTCAAGAAATCAAACGACGCATTGCTCTTGGCAGAATGGCTATGAAAGACCTAGATAAGATTCTCAAGAGCAGAGATGTCTCTCTCCATACAAAGATTCGACTTGTTCAAGCCATGGTATTTTCAATAACATCATATGGATGTGAAAGCTGGACAGTGAAAAAGACAGACAGGAAGAAAATTGATGCCTTTGAATTATGGTGCTGGCGGCGAATACTGTGTATACCATGGACTGCCCAAAGAACAAACCAGTCGGTACTAGAGGAGATCAAACCTAAGCTTTCTTTAGAAGCTCAGATGACAAGACTTCGACTTTCATACTTTGGACGCATCATGCGAAGAGAGAGATCATTAGAGAAAGACATCATGCTTGGCAAGATAGAAGGTCGACGCAAAAGAGGAAGGCCAGCAATGAGATGGATCGATACAATAACAGCAGCTATGGGTATCAGTTTGTCAACAATGAGCCACCTGACTGAAGACCAAACACAATTTAGGATAGCTATCCAGAGGGTCGCCATGAGTCGACTCCGACTCGACGGCACTTAACAACAACAACAACACAACTGTGCTTGAAACATAAATTCATGTCAAGAATGCCAAAGTTTCTGAAAATAAGTAATTTTGAACTTAATTATGGATGTTACAAAGTGAAACAGGAGTGGTTATTGTTTGTTTGGATAAGAGTTTACATCTTTTGGGAGCACTGTGTGAGATAATACATGAACAGAAAAATCTAAATAGAACTTAAGCAGAATGAGCAAATATTTATCAGTGGTATAGCGCAACTCTATTTATTTATTTAAAGTTATTTTTATACCGCCTTTCTACCATTCAAAGCAATTTACATATAATCAAAGACAAAAACAGTGAAACAGAACATAGTGACTAGAAACAGAGAAAAATGACGACAGAAAAAGACCACATGGCCTATCTAGTCTGTCCTTCCATATCAACCACTACAACAGTCACCTTTTTTCCTTTAGAGATCCTCTGTATTTGTCCAATGCTTCTATGAATTCAGATACTGTCCTCATCTCTACCACCTCCACTGGGAGACTATTCCATGGATCCCTCACTCTTTCCGTAAAGAAATATTTCTGCATATCACTCCTGACTCTATCCCCTTTCACCCTCATCCCAAGTCCCCTCAGAGCAGAACTTGCTTTCAATTGAAAGAGGCTCTCCCCCTGTGCATTTATGCCACAGAGCTATTTAAATGTCTCAATCATATCACCTCTATCCCGCCTTTCCTCTAAGGTGTACATATTAAGATCCTTAAGTCTGTCCTCATATCCATTATAATAAAGACTACTAACCATTTTAGTAGCTACCTTCTGTACTGACTACATCCTGTTTATATACTTTTGAAGGTCCGGTCCCCAGAATTGCACACAATACTCCAAATGAGGTCGCACCAAAGACTTATTCAGAGACACTATCACCTCCTTTTTTCTGCTAGCCATTCCTCTCCCTATGCACCCAAGCATCCTTCTAGCTTTTGCTGTTGCCTTTTCTACCTGTTTAGCTACTTTAAGATCATCAGACACAACCATGCCTAGGTCCCGCTCTTCTTTAGTGGACAAAAGTACTTCACCCTCTATACTATTTTGCTCGCTTGGATTGCTGCAGCCCAAATGTATGACCTTGCATTTCTTAACATTAAATCTCAGCTACAAAATTCTAGACCATTCTTCAAGCTTAGCTAAATCCCTCCTCATGTTATCTACACCTTCCTGGGTGTCTACTCTATTGGAGATTTTGGTATCATTCGCAAAGAGGCAAACCTTACCCACAGCCCTTCCACTATTTCACTAACAAAGATATTAGAACGAATCGGACTTAGGACAGATCCCTGGGGCACACCACTGGTAACTTCCTTCTCTTCAGAGTGAGCTCCATTTATCTGTACCCTTTGTCACCTCCCACTCAACCAATTTCTAACCCAAGCAGTAACTTTAGGGTCCATCCCTAGGGTGCTCAGTTTGTTTATAAGTCACCTGTGAGGAACAGTGCCAAAGGCTTTACTGAAATCTAAATACACCACATCTAGGCTCTCCCTCGGTCCAACTCCCTGGTCACCCAGTCAAAGAATTCAATCAGCTTTGTCTGACAAGACCTAACTTTGGTGAATCCATGGTACCTCGGATCCTGTAATCCGCTGGACTCCAGAACCCTCACTATTTTCTCTTTCAGTAGCATTTTCAATAATTTACTCACCACCGAAGTTAAACTAACCGGCCTGTAGTTTTCAACCACATCCTTACTTCCATTTTTATGTAAAGGAGCCTCTCTCCAGTCCTCTGGCACCACTCCCGACTCCAACGAGGCATTGAAAAGGTCAGTCAGTGGAGGTGCTAGAACATCCCTAAGTTCCCTCAGTATTCTAGGGCATATCCCATCCTGTCCCATCGCTTTGTCTACTTTAAGTTTAGCTAACATGTAATTGTATAATTATGTACATTGCAATCAATCAACTTTTATACATTGTTTAGGTCCAGATTAAGCAGATAGTGAGTTTAGGTGGTTGGTTCATCTAGGGCACACCAGTTTGTAATTCTAGTGCTATGGCAGTGTTAAAGTGCTCTTGGAATATTTATTTTATTTATTTATTTAACACGTTCTTATATCACTTTTTCATTTCAGTCAAAGCAGTTTACATTGTAACTTAAACTTGGTAATATACATTAAACAGGGACATTGATAACTTGGATTTTTTTTTTACTGAGGCAATGTAATAGAGATGTTTTCAGACTCCTCCAGAAATCAGTTTGGTCTGAGCATCCTCTTGGATCTGGTGGTAATGAATTCCATATTGTAGAGGCAAAGAGAGAGAATGTGTGGTTGCATGTAGATTGTTTGCTCCTGGTCTTTTGAGTTGGAATGGAGAGGAGGTTAATTGAACCATATCTTTGAAGCCTGTCATTCATGGGTCTTGATTGGAGGGGCTGGAGGCAGGTTGCTGATTCACTGTAATGACTTTGAATGTTGTGATGAGAGCCTTTTATCATATTCTTGCTGGGATAGGGAGCCAGTGGAGGTGCCTTAATATGGGAGTGATATGTGCCCATCAGGGGGTTCCATGGATTATTCTTGCCGCTGTGTTTTAGACCATTTGGAGGGGGTGTAGGGCATATTTGAGAAGACCATGGTATATAATGTTGCAGTAGTCCAGAATAGACCTGGACTTACATAAGAACATCAGAACATAAGATATGCCATACTGGGTCAGACCAAGGTCCATCAAGCACAGTATCCTGTTTCCAACAGTGGCCAATCTAGGTCATACGTACCTAGCAATTTCCCCAAAAGACACAGGTTACACAATGCTTGTACTGGGTCAAGCATTGGTATCCTGGATCCCTTCTTAATAATGGTTTATGGACCTTTCCTCCAGGAACTTGTCCAAACCTTTTTTAAACCCAGCTACACTAACAGCCTTTACTACATCCTCTGGTAACAAATTCCAGAGTTTGATTACACATTGAGTGAAAAAATATTTCTTTTATTAGTCTTAAATAGTTTACCCTGTAGCTTCATTGCATGTCCCCTAGTCTTTCTATATTCTGATAATGTAAACAATCGATCTACGTTTACCCGTTCCACTCCGTTCATTAATTTATAGACTTCTATCATATCTCCCCTCAGCCGTCTCTTTTCCAGGTTAAAGAGCCCTAACCTTTTTAGCCTTTCTTCATAGGAGTACCTTCCATCCCCTTTACCATTTTGGTGGCTCTTCTCTGAACCTTTTCTAATAACTCTATATCCTTTTTAAGATATGGTGACCAGAATTGCACACAATATTCAAGGTGCGGTCTCACCATGGAACGATATAGAGGCATTGTAATATCTTTTGTTTTATTTTCCATTCGTTTCCTTATGATACCTAGCATTCTATTTGCTCTCTTGGCCGCCGCTGCACACTGGGCCAAGGGTTTTAGCATGTTATCCACAATGACGTCTAAATCTTTTTCCTGGGTGGTGGTTCCTAATGTGGACTTAATAAAGGGCGAACATTCTTCAGTGTATTTGTGATAGATGAAGTTGGTCATTTTCTTTATATGAGCTGGTCTATTATTATGCCTATATACTTGACTTTGGGTTTCACTTGGATAATTAAGCTGTCCAGTTTCAGGGCTTGTGGAGGAGAGAAGGATGGATCAGTGAATATGTGGAGAGCCTCTGTCTTTTCTTGATTGATGATAAGGTTGTGTAGTCAAAGCCACTGTCTCACCTCTGCAGAACATTTGTATATGAGTATGCAGGTTAAGTCTGGCTTAAAGTGCTGAATGAAGTATAGAGCATGTTATCGTCCGTATATATCTGGTAATGTATTTTGTGTTCTTTGAATATCTTGCATAGGGGCTGGAGGAAAATGTTGAATAGGAGGGCCAAGAGGCTTGAATTTTGAGGTACTCTTTGTTTCTGGGTAAAAGGACATGAGGTGTTGTGGCCGATTTTTACTTGCTGGCTCCCGCCTTCTAGGTAGGAGCGAAACCAGTTTATTGAAATGTCTCGGAGCCCAATGTCATATGTCATAGAGTCTCTGTATGAGTTGGTGATGGGGGAGAGAATCAAAAGCAGATGAGATGTCAAAAAATATGAGGAGGAAGCCTCGGGTGGTGTTTTTGGCACAAGTTAGGAATGTGTGTAGCAGGTATGTAAACAGGATTTCGACGCTGTGGTTTTGTCTGAACTCATGTTGGTAAGGGTCTAGGGGAGCATGGTCAGTAATATAGTTTTGCAGTTGCTTTTGTACTGTCTTCTCCATTATTTTTGAAATAAAAGGAATATTGGAGATTGGCCTGTATGAACTCAGGGTGATGATGTCAAGGTTTGTGGTTTTTAGAGTGGTCGGACTGAACTTTGTTTCAGAAGAGTAGGCATGTGGCCTTGAAATAGGGATGTATGTACGATGCTCAGTAGGTAGGAACTGAGGTGTGTTCTGGCCATCTTAACCCAGGATACTGGGCAGGGATCAAGCACAGAGGTGGTTGTATTGAGATTCCTGATTGTGGTTTCAATATTTTCAAGTGATGGTATTTTGAATTGCAACCATATGCTCCAAGGAATGTCTTGAGAATTCAGAGTAGTTGGAAGATGAACTATGAAGGGGGCTGGCTTATGTTTAGAGTGGAGGTAGTTTCCATATCTTGGCAGCATATTCTATCTTGTGGTATCCATTTATTTGGTTCTTTTAAGAAGGATTTCACAATGTAGAAATGCTATCTTGTCTTATTGATTTCACAATGAAGAAAAGCTCTCTTGGCTTATTTATCGAGTGTATAATCGTGTTGCTGTAGTATTCTTTCTTGCGTCTTAGGGGTATGTTTACTAAAGGCAGTAAAGGAGCAAGTGTGCCGTTAGTGCATGCTAACTGTGCACGTGCACACTTAATGCATGCAAAAAGCCACATTAGTGCGCGCTAAAGGGTACCAGCCACTTTAGCACACACTAACGGTACCTGTGGGTAGAGAGAAGGCGTGCAAGGGGCGGAGAGTGGGGTTCAATGGGTGGGGAGTGGTTGGGAACAAGGCTTTCTCCCTTAACACAGGCACCTTAATGGCAGGAACCCTAACACAATTCCAAACCTGGTGGAAAGGGTGGTTTTTGAGGAGAGAGAGCCTATTTTATGTCTGCAATGTGATGCACACACAGGGGAGCCCAAAAGAGTGATAGTAGTGCTCCATTAGCAGCAACAGGATAGTGCCCAATAATGAAAGGGCACTATGTTGATGGTGCAAATGAGAACAAAGAAAGTGTCACATGGATCATGCAGTGGGGGCTGCCTAGATGGCACATAGGAACATAAGACTACAAAATATACCAAACTGTGTCAGACCAAGGTCCATCACGCCCAATACCCTGTGTCCAACAGTGCACAATCTAGGTCACACGTACCTAGCAGTTTCCCCAAAAGACACACAGGATCCCCAGTAACTGTAATGGGGCAAGCTGTACATAGCTCAGGTCCTCTGTAGCAATGGTTTATGGACCGTTAACCAGGAACCCGTCCAAACCTTTTCAAACCCGGCTACACTGACAGCTTTTACCACATCCTCCAGTAATGGATTGCAGGGTCTGATTTTGCGTTGACTGAAAAACTATTTTCACCTAGTAGACCCAAATGGATTACACTGTAGCCGCATTGCAGGTCCCCTAGTCTGTCCGCAGTCTGATGGTATAAAAAAGCGACCTACATTTACCTGTTCCACTCCGGTCAATAATCTATAGACCTCTATCATATCCCCCTTCAGCCATCTCTTCCCCAGGTTGATGCATCCCATCCTTTTTAGCTGCTTCACAAAGGGGTATTGTGTCATTCGCAGAAACATCTGTGATGTTTGTCATGATCCCACAGTGACAGTGGCAGCACAGTCCTGCTACTGCTGCGGAAAGGCAATGTGCCACACGGGGCAGTCCAAGGTTCCTGGCACCCAAGCAGAGATCCATGCTGCCTTCCCCCTCTGCTGCTGCAGAACGCAGCTGTGGTGGAAGAGGCCGATAGTGCCAGATGCTGTTGCCCTCCAGGTAACTGGAAAATCAGGTGCCCGGGGAAATACCACAGAAGTGGATGCCATTCTCCTCCCCCCCCCCCCCCGAGATGTATCGGTGGCAGGTGTGATGGGGCCCCTGCATGGGCAGCTGGTGGGGGGGACTGTGTGGCTGTCCATGTGTGCTCCTGCCCCCACCAAATCTGGCACTTATGCCCAAGGTGCCCATCAAACCCATATGTTTAATATGCTGGGACTACGATCACCACCACTGACAATGCATGGGCATGTCTGCATGGTGGGTTGTTGGTGGTGGTGTGGAAAGCAGCTGGATTGAGAGAATAGGGGGGAGAAAGAAATGTGCGTATGTATGACACCTCCTTCCTGCCTCCACAGACGATTCCATGTTCTGTGGGAGACAGTCGTTCAGGGTGTGATTCTGCATCATAAGGTGCAATAGGCCGCGGCTCCTGTGACAAATACTGCAGCAGCTGCAGTGGGAGCGAGGTGAGTGTGGGGGAATGGCACAGGAATGGGGCCATGACATGCAATATGGCACAGGGCTGGAGTGGCTGGGCATCCAGGGTGCAACAGCAGACAGAGCATGGGGAGATATCTGACAATGGGGACATGGCAGCCGGACACCCCAACCCACTGAAACTAACAGCCACCTCTCTGTATCCCTTCCACAGCCATCCCAGTTGAGGACAGTCCCCCCCTGCAGCGGAGGAAGAGGAGGAGGAAGAAGAGGAGGCTGAGGAGACCCATGGTGAGACGGTGGCTGAGGTAGGAGAGGAGGAGCAGCAATCTGCACCAGCTGCAACAAGAAGCCTCGCCACCACCACAGTGGGCTGCACACCAACCCCAGCCCCATAGTACTGTCTAGCACCTCCCCATCAGGGAGAGTGAGGATGAGGTGTACACTTTGGACCTCATGGAGGTGCCTCACTCCCCTGAGTGGGAGAGGCTGGACTATGCTATGGTGTCTGGCCAGGGCACCACAGGGTGGGAGGTAGGACACCCCTGGGTGGGTGGCCCTGAGGAGCAGGGGGAGGAGGAGGAGGAGTGATCCCTGGAGAAGGGAGAACTCAGGGCCACCCCACCCAGGAGCACCCAGTAGGGGAGGAGAGGGGGAGCATGGGGGGAGGGGATGAGAGGGGACAGGGAGTAGAAGGAGGGGTCAAGGGGGCAGGGGGCGGCAGAGCAGGCAGCTACGGACAGGCCCTTGGGGCTCATTGCTGATCACCTACTTGGGATCAGGGAAAACCTCCAGGCCCTCACATGGGCTGTGGAGTGGCTAACGGAGGTGCTCCTGATCCCACGTAGGTCATCGCAATGGGGGTCCCGTGTGGATATCCATTCCTGCCAACCAGCCACCTCTGCCAATCCTGAAGAATCTCCCAGAATGTACATGGTGGCCGTACCAAGAGGCTAGCCAGGGGTGGGAAAGGGTCAGGGTGCTGGTGGGGAAAGGGGGGCAGTGAATGGTCTGTGGCCTTGGACATATAGGCCTGATATGGATGTTGGCCCACGTCACCTGGGGCTGGAGGGCATGTAGTGGCAGAATGGGGATGGGTGGGTGGTAACTGCCTGCAGTGACTTGAATGGCTCATGGCATGGTGGGCCAAGATGTGTGCACATGCAGGCCTAGTCCATGCCATGTATGATGGAGATGGACGGGCTGTTGTGGTCTCCCTCCCCACTATCCGCAACCCCTCCCAATCCAGTCTAACTTCCCCATACGTTATATGGGGAAGGTAGATGGGGGCTAGCAGAGGGGTGGATGGGGGTGGTGTTAAGGAGGGTCATGGGTGTTTGCTGACCCCAGACATACAGGGCCGATTCAAATATTGGCCCTTTGTGTCTGGGGCCAACAGCATAGCCGAAGACCATCTCCCACCTCTGAGGTGGAATAGGTTCCCTGATGCGGTAATGGACCACAGACATGGGGCTGAAAAGTGGTGAAAAGCCTCCCCCCAGAACCTAACCCCAGTCTACGGAGTCAGGAGCAGGGGGGGAAGTGGTACAGGCAATGGTGGCTGGGGATCTTGGGCATACAATGGAGCAGCAGTGTCATGGCAACTGGACATGATGGCACTGCAGGCCAGACCAATTTAGCTGGGGAAGGCCTGTACATGCAGGCCATTCCACTTTGTGAACCTGGCCTGCACGTATAGGCCTGTTTGCGAGTCTGGTCCTGTGGAGCCAGGCATGCCCCATGGAATCATTAGTGCCACTCCCACTGTGAGTCCGTTTCTGACTGGACACACAGAGGGCTGGGATGGCCGGAATAGAATTGTGCTGTTGGGGTGTGCCCGCAGCTGCCCAGCCCAGCTACCCACCCCCTAGTTCCAGCAGCACAGGCAGCCTACATCAAACAAAGTGCGGCCCTATGGGGGACCTCATCTGGGGCAGAGGCCCCGGCATACATACTATTGCAGTCACATCATAGACTCCTTGTACCTACTGTGTCAGTGGTAGTGTTGCTGCAGAGGCAGATATATTGCAGATATATTGCACAAAATCAGTTCCATACTGGATAAGGCACCTGTCATGTCACTAAGGATATGCCTTCTGCTGTCACTGGTTTTGGGGACCTTTTCGTACAACCTTTATGGAGCCTCTTAATAGTAAATGTCTAGGCGGGTTCTTACACCCCTTATGCCACATGGGCCTCATGTTTACTGCTGATCCCAGGACTGGCCCTACCATTGAGAGACTGTGTTCTTTGCACATGGCCCTGCTTTTCAGTCTCATAATAAACCTCTAACATTTGCAAATAAGTCCCCCCAATAAGTCACTGCACATGGCCCCACTTCCCCATATCTGCAGCCTGACTCTTAATTTGTCTCTGAGCATGCCCACCATCCTGTTCTCTCACTCAGCTCCTCTAGATAGGCCCCAGGAATTGACAACATGACAAATGCGTTCATCTCATCCTCCTAGATATACTTTCCTCATTTGACTCTGTAAACCACAACATCCTATTCAACCGCCTAAGACACCTGGACATAGATGGTACTACTCTACAATGGTTTCAAGACTACCTGTCAAACCGCGCCCAGCAGATTTGCATCAAAAACAACCTATCTAACTCTGTCATTCATCGTCATGGTGTCCCCTAGGGATCTGCATTATCTGCACTTCTGTTTGATATATATCTACAACCTATCTGCAATATCAGCCAATTACACAACTTAGACTACTGAATGTATGCAGACGATATAATGCTATTACACACCCTTGACACCAGATATCCTAACTACACAAAGATTACCAGCTGTTTCAATAATGTCTCTGAATGGCTTAACGCAGTTAACTTCACTGTTATCTTGAAGAAAACAGAAGCACTCATTAGTACTAGGAATGAAACATTCAAACCCCCCCCCCCCTCCCAGTTCACCACATGTGAACAATGCCTCACTTGAAATACGAAAAAACATACAATACCTTGGGATATACCTTGAAGAAAACCTGGACTTCACCAAACACATTCACATGTCTACCTGCGCAGTTTACAATAAAACCAGAATGCTTCAGCATCTGAGATCACTGCTGTCCCCCATGGACATCCGTTATGTAGCCCAGGCACTCATTAGCCCCATTTTGACTATAGTAACAGCATACTCCATGGTCTCCCAAAGAAAGCCCAACAGCCCCTACAACGTGCTCTAAACACAGCTGCATGCACAATTATGAAAGACGAGTACATAAAGAAAATAGATGTTATTCCTTGAGCTGCACAGCAGGATCATTTTAGTGGCCTATGGATGAGAACTATGTAATTATTTGCCATCAGATGTTTAGGTAACACTAATGAAACAGAGTAACAACCAGTACTTCTGAGTTTTGTATATTTAGCAACTGCTGATTCATAACTGTCCAAATAAAGACATTGGTGAGTACTATCATGATGTCATTTGCTTACAGCCCAAAAGGAACTGCTTCCATAACCACGATGTTCAAGACTCATTTAACATGGGCATAGAAAAATGTGTGGACCAGTCCTAGCATTAGATGTGTCCCACGGAAGTTGCACGTACATGTGTTTTCAGAAGTATAAACATGTTCGGTATTCTGAAAAGTTGTACGTCTTACCGCTACAAAACGTGTATCTCCAGCTTGGTCATGCCTCTGAGAATTCCATACTACTGACTGCAAATCAGACGTCAATACAGTTGCTTTCATATGTAAATGACTCCAAAGGTGTCCTCGCAAGAGAGGAACCTCACCAAAGGGGAGCAGGCCCTCCTCATTGAGGTGGTGCTCACCAAATTTAGCACACTTGTGGGCACCAAGGAGGCACATGTGGCTGCCTCCATAAAAGTGGCCATATGTACCTTTTGGTCCTGTTTCCCTGGCACTGCCTGTCCTTTGTGCATCACCATAATCTGCATCCTGTGCAACCTGCTACGGCAGGCACACAGGTAGTGTCACTGTCACACCTCTTGTTGGGATGCGGTGGGGCACAGAGCGGTATACTATGTTCGGCTATATGCAGTGCTGGTTCTTTTCCCTCTTTTGTTCCCTCTGATTCTGGCTACCATTGGACCCTTATTGCTTCCACATAGTTCAGTTTGTTTTCCTTCGGTCTGCATACTCTTGCACCTAACTGAACATAAGGGCATAGGTATTTCCATATTGATTCAGATCAGAAGTTCATGTAGCCTATTATTATTTTCAGAGGTGGCCAATCTAGATTACAATTACAGTGTAGCATCCCCGAAATATCGCAACATGCTACATTGCTTACCCCCAGGGTACGTATTGTTTCATATCCTTTTATAACCCAGCTATGCTACCTGCTTTATTTAAACATAGATGTCCTTCTGTGTTGTTACAGTTCAGTGCTACTATAACAGACATAGCCTGTTATTCCATGTTTTAGCAGGTCTAAAGTAGACGTCCAAGATGTACATGTATGTTTTCATTGGAATACGATTTAGACGTTTAGGTGGCTCCACGCCCATGTCCAGATTATCCGTCTTTCTCATCTGTACATGTAAAACATTTTGTTGTCGGAATTGGGTCTAGACGTTTACGTGCCGAAAACGTCCAACCTGCCCGTGTAAATGGCTTATTTGTGGTTCAGAATGACCCCCAATATGTCTAACTCATGGTCCAGAATGAAATCCACTAAGGTCGGAATCTTATTTCAGGCAGAGCATGCATTAATAAGTGCGCATCTTATTGGTGTGTCTACTTTCTATTGGTTGTTGAAAGTGTACTCTGCACCTCCCCTCACCGGTAACAGCACCTGGGCTCTCGAGTAATGGATTTCCACAGCCAGAGCAATGAGAAGGAAACAAGTATGGTTAATAATACAAAACACACACAATTGTATTATTAAAAAACTACCAAAGCTTTGGGAGTGAGAACAAAGTTTGCACCTTGTCTCCCTGACATCACAGACTTCGGCTATTTTATTTACAGGTCAAAATTCCATTACACAGCATAATTTTCACCTTATTTTTCTAAGTCAAGCATCACGTATATTCATAATGTGCATCTCTATGTCTCTATGTCATAGGTCAGATCTTATTAGCATAGGTCATCAGGAGGAGACAAACATGTATTCCCAGACATAACTTCTTAAACAATAATTCTAACACAAGCAGTTTTCATATCTTTGTTTCAAGACTGAAAAGAAAGTTTCTCCCTGCACTGTCTGTTTCATAAACAAACTTAGTTTCTCTGTTATGTGAAAGTTCAGCATAGTTTTTCAGTAAAGTCTCTCAAGGTCGTTAGCTAAGTAATAGGCCCTGGAATGTCTGAGCTACTGAATCTGTGGTGTTGACTCTTTCTGAGGGTTTTCAGTAATATAGTGTTATTAAGTACCCTCACAGTGTACACAGCCCTGTACAGACAAGCTTCCTTTCAGTTGTAAGGCACATAATGTGTATCATTGGGTAGATTAATCTTAACTAAATAACAGGTTCTTCTTTGTTGTTGCATAGAAACATAATGGCAGAAAAAGACCACATGGCCTATCTAATCTGCCCTTCCATATCAACTACAATAGTCCCCTTTTTACCTTTAGAGATCCTCTGTGTTTGTCCCATGCTTTTTTGAATTCAGATACTGTCCTCGTGTCCACCACCTCCCCTGGGAGACTATTTCACGCATCTACCACTCTTTTCGTAAAGAAATATTTCTGCATATTACTCCTGAGTCTATCCCCTTTCGTTCTCATCTTATGTCCCCTCATAGCAGAGCTTGACTTCAATTGAAAGAGACCCTCCTGTGCATTTACGCCACAGAGATATTTAAATGTCTATCATATTGCCCCTATCCCGCCTTTCCTCTAAAGTATACATATTAAGATCTTTAAGTCTTTCCTCATAAGCTTCATAACAAAGACCACTAACTATTTTAGTAGCCACCCTCTGCACCGACTCCAACCTGCCTATATCCTTCTGAAGGTGTGGTCTCCAGAACTGCACACAAGACTCCAAATGAGGTCACACCAGAGACTTATACAGAAACATTATCACCTCCTTTTTTCTGCTGGCCATTCCTCTCTCTATACACCCAAGCATCCTTCTGATTTTCGCAGTCACCCTTTATACCTGTTTACCTACCTTAAGATCATCAGACACAATTACGCCCAGGTCCTGCTCTTCTTTTGTGGACAGACGTATCTTATCCCCTACACTGTATAGCTATGCAGCCTAAATGCATGACCCTTCATTTTTTAGCATAAAATTTCAGCTGCCATATTCTAGGCCATTCTTCAAGTTTAGCTAGATCCCTCCTCCGGTTCTTGACTCCTTCCTGTATGTCTATTCTATTGCAGATTTTTGTATCTGCAAACAAGCAACCCTTACAACAGTCCTTCGACAATATCACTAACAAAGATGTTAAACAGAATCGGACCAAGTATAGATCCCTGCGGCACACCACTGGTAACCTCCTTCTCCTCAGAGTGAACTCCATTTACCTGTACCTTTTGTCATCTCCCACTCAACCAATTTCTAACCCAATCAGTAACTTTAGGGTCCATCCCTAGGGTGCTCAGTTTGTTTATAAGTTGCTTGTGTGAAAGAGTATCAAAGGCTTTACTGAAATCTAAATACACTACTTCTAGGACTCTCTCTCGGTCCAACTCCCTGGTCACCCAGTGAAAGAAATCAATCAGATTTGTCTGACAAGACCTGCCACTAGTGAATCCATGCTACCTCAGATCCTGCAATCCATTGGACTCCAGAAACCTCACTATTCTCTCCTTTAGTAGTCTTTCCAATAATTTACTAACCACAGAGGTTAGACAAACTGGGCTGTAATTCTCAATATCATTCTTATGTCTGCTTAAATTAACTTAAGGCGCCTTAGGTTAAGGCACCTTAAAGCCCTTAGGGAGTCTTGACTTAAGGCACCTTAGGTTAAGGTGCCTTAGATTAAGGCACCTTAATGTCCTTAGGTTACTTTAATGTAAGGCACCTTAGGTTAAGGCACCTTACAGCCCTTAGGGCACCTTAAGGCATGTTTGTCAGCCTTAACGTGCCCTAAGGTGCATGCTTGTCACCTTAATGTTTGATGTCCCGTTACGGTGTCTTACACGGCCAAGGCACCCTATAACATACGTTAAATGGCCCATTGCACCCTTTATGCTGGAAAGCCCCCTACCTGCCCACTGCCTTATATGGCTTCAGGTACCTTAACGCTGCCCTTACCATTGATAACTTTACCGCGGTTTAGTAAACATACCCCTTAAACTAGTCACTTAATTCTACACTCTCTGGATGTTTTAAGACCAGAACAAGTATTTTCCTGATGCCTTCAGCAGGTTTAAATGTGGATATGCCTGCAAACTTCTCCTTCATTTCTGAAATCAAATGGAGACGGGTAAGTCCATTCCACCTCCATTGCACCCCCTTGTCTACTTGGATGTCCCTGTACCAGAGACGTCATTTGTGGAATGTCTTGTCTCTGTGACTTAGATATCTAGGGCACGTCTTCAGTCATCCCAAATCTGAACCAAGGATTTGTAAAATGACCCCCCTTTTGTCTTGTATTGAAAGTATGGCCAAGAGAAAAAAAGAAGTCTCCTTTTCCATATACTGAGGCACACCAAACTGCAATGCAACCTTTCTTTGTGAAAAGGGATCTCTCTGGGGAATGCTAAAGCTGTGGCGGCATCTCCTCCAGGTACTGTCCTGGTCCCCAGTCCAGACGTTGTTCAAGTTACCAAGCAATCAATACATGATCAAAGTGAAGCAGCTTAATTATTTGATGTAAGGGGCTCTCTTTCTTAGCACCTACCCTGGCTGGGAATTTTTCTAAAAGTTCCAAGTCCATTGAAGAGCTGTTGCAATGGAGGAGTTCAAACCCAGTAACAAATTTGAGTCAGATCTTCTGATGAGGTCATCGCTCGACATCTGTACTGAACTACAGGAAGCTTGAGTTCCATGATGAGAGGGAAGCATTGGTGCTGCCAGAGGGAATTGGGAATCTCTTTCCTCACGCAATATTAAGATTTCTAACTCTTTGCAGTGAATTTCATCCAAAGTTGAATGAAAGTTTGAAAATGTTAATGTTGGCCAGTCTGAATGTTTGTGGCACATGTCTTTTTCAGCACTGAAGCAGGGGATAGTGTAATAAGGTAATAATTAAAAAAACTGTGCCTTCTAATTCAAAGAAGGATAAAAATAAGTGGGGCAATATTCAAAAAGGTTTATTGGTTAGCAAAGGTCAATGGCTGTCCTAGCTTATTTATTTATTTAGCTGTATTTATATCCTGCTTTTCACTGGGTCAAAGTGGTCAATTGGGAGATACATTTAACACGAGGGGATATGACACACATATGCTAATACTTACAGGGAACATGGGCAATGGAGGGTTAAGTGGCTTGCCCAAGACCACAAGGAGTACCTATAGGACTAGAAATCCCAGTCCCTCTGGCCTGAGATTGCTGTCCCCAGGTGGGACTTGAACCCCTGGCCCTCTGGCCTGAGGTACCTTGTCCTAACCACTAGGCCACTCCTCCCTCCCAACTTTATGCAGTTGTATTATCCAGTTAGTCCGCTAACCTGACAGCGATTGAGGTCGGTGCTGAAACCAGCTATTCTCTCAATTTGTTTTTGGATTTTATATTTGTAGAGAATTTTGGTTAGGTTGTCTTTTTTGGAAACCAGATATTCAGCATCGGAGGATATCTGTTGTCTGGTGCTGAATGTATGGTTTCAATTCTGCCCAGGGTGTCCAGGCACTTTACAAATGCTGACCGCCGTTGGCTGAATATTGAGCCCATTCGGACTTGGAACCAACTACCTTTCAAGATTTTGCTAATTTGCCACAGGGTGAATATTGTCCCACTTATTTTAGTTCTTTTATTGAAGGCTTTTGCAAGATTGAAATTGGTTGTCCTTGCTAAAACAGAGCTTCAAGACATTGTTCATAAGTTTGATGAAAGGATTCAATACTGTGGGCAGTTGTGGCAAAGGTTGAGGTAAAAAGTTCTTCATTAGACTCAACTATAACTTCCGTACAGTCTGAGATATCTGAGATATCTACTGCCTGAAAAATGGAGAATATAAAAAATGCTATGAAGAATGGAAATACTAGACTCACCAATTTTTGTAGAGTTTCAAAGTTTTCCCTAAGAAATATGTTTCAGGGATACATGAAAGAGATTTTGGAAATCCTGGAATTGGTTCTACCATCTTTAGTATCAGCATATTATTTGCACGTTAAAGTAAATTCTTCATCTTCTGATGCTCCTGAGAATAAGAAAAAGAGACTTTAAATAAGAGAGAATGGGAGTTATGACAATACAACATTTAATATATCCACAAGTCTGTTGCCAAAATGTATGAATTATGCAACTTTATTGCTAACTTTCCAGTTAAAGAGTCTGATCATGACTGGATGTTTAAGTTGTATTTTTATGAAAGAATTACTCCATACGAACAGGCATCCAAAAAGACTGGTGATGATCCCCTGGAATTATGCTCTTACTTTCATCCAACTCATTACTAAAAAACTCATTATTAAAAAGATCCACAGGGATAGTCTCAGACTTCAGCGGCGCTTGAAACCATTGATTTGGTGAATCAGTGCTATGATAGCATCAACGACTATTGTGGACCCCCCTGTATTTCTCTTTCTAATTTTTTATGTGAATATCACCAAATATCCATCACCATATTTTTGAGCTATAAACAGCTATAAAACTGCTTATCTTTTGTTGAATTATTTTCCAAATGGCAGGCTTATCTTCTTCTGAACACTCTCACAAAATCTCAACGCCTCCCTCGGCGCCTGATTAGCGTTTCACTCCTAAATGGAGTTTCTTCAGGAGGATTCCGGAACTGCTGCCCACGTTACTCTGTGTCTTCCTAGTTTGCCAAAAAACGCCGTTGTTTTTTTGTCAAATGTGATAATCAATTTCTTGGAGAGACATTAGCATATGCTCAGTCATTGCATGGGAGACTCCAAATAAAAGAAAGAAGTTTTTAGTTTCCAAATTTAAAGTCCTAGCTTTGTGAGCTCTTTATTTTCTTTGGTATCCATGTAAATGTAAAGTGATTTATCAAGATAAAGGTTTTCTCTTTTTGAGGCAAAATCAACTGGTCATTTATAGATAAAGTTGATTCTGAATTATCCTTGGAATCTTAGGTATTTGCATGGGTTTGGCGGATGTTGATGTACTGTATCTGTATTTATTTTCCATTATTGTTTTGCTTATAGATATATCTTGGATCCCATCTTTATTTTGCTTGAGATTTTTTTCCATTTTGTTGTAATTTTGATTAGAATCGATAAATCTTTAAACTTGCAAAAAAAACCCAAAACATTGATTCCTGATGAATTCAGGTGCACTATCAATTAGTGTGTATGAAATAAACTTAAGTGTGCACTGCATTTACTCCCCTCTACTTTACAGATCTGCATTAGCCGGATGAATGTTTTAAATGCAGCAGATGTAAATTTCTTCACATTTTGATCAAAAGCAAGAGAAACATTATATAGTTAATTGTTACATGAAGACTCATCAGTATTTAATTAATGTTCTTTGAAGATATGGATTTTCACTAAAGTCTCTCTAATTTCAATTCACACGCAGTGTAATTAGATTGTAGATGACTGCATTTTTAATTATGGTCATAATATCTGTATCATATCTCTCAGAGTGCTAAGAAGCTGTTCTTTCCGGATCTGAAGTGAAGCGTAACTGAGCGTGCTCATGCATATTTATTCCCTTATCTCTATTTCAGCCTACAGACATTGCAAAACATGAGACAAGAATCCCAAATATGTTCCACTAGCCAGGATAGTAGATTTTATTTAGTTCATTCTATCCATTTTTACTGTTATGAATGAATAGCTGAGGTAGGTGGAAAATACTTTGTATAGTCCCTACTGCTAAAATGTGAACCTTTAACTGGAGTGGTATTTTATGAAAGCAAAGTTAATTGGAATCTAAAGTCTGATGATGAAATGTTCTTATTTAATTGTAATTTGAAGAAATATGTCTATTATTTTTGTACATTTTATAGAAGGTATGAATAGCAGTTAACAAAAACGCTTAACTAATTTCAGCAGTAAGTCTTTTTCTGAATCACAAACAGCAGCTGATAGCATGGATTCTGTTCTACAGTTTGCACAGTTAACTGATGTGATGTACAAGAATAATTTCAGATAACAAATTTAATAATATTTTATAGTTATTAGTAATATCAGAGATATTAAAAGAAACATTCATATCTAGAGCAATCAAATATATCCAGGAGTAATCTAGACAGAATTAGATACTGACCATCTTGTGGCGCTATATAAATGATTAATAGTAGTAGTAGTAGTAATCCTCCTTAGACGAAAACATATTCTATGAAATTATTCTGGTCAGTTTAATGGCTGGAACTGTAAAATAAAGACAATACTCTGCTCTGAGGCATTGTTTATATTGCAATACCTGTTTAGCATTAAGAAAAATTGTTCATATTGTCAGTAGAGCAGACATAGCATTAGAACTTCTGTACTGACCTGAAGGTCTTCCAATGAGCCCCAGTCTCTTACCAGTATACAGTATAAAGCAAAACTAAATTGCCTAAGTTGTCACATGTGATCCATCTAAAGAGCTTAGGTGCTGTCAACAGGCCTTCAGATAGCATGCCTAGGACAAGGTATGTCTGCAGCAATAAAAAAACGTTTTAGTACTGTCCAAAACTTATTAGTGAAATGAATCAACAGTCAACCTAACTACAACAAAGGACAAAAGAAGCGTCCATTATATACTTGCCTATCTTCAAATTAAATTATATTTCTTTACTGTCACTCACTTAGGAGCATGTTTACTAAAGCGTGATGATAGTCACCGTGCAGTAAACCTGTTTAGCCTGGGACTAGGGTAGCCATTAATGTGATACTAAAGAGACCACTAGAGTAAAAATCCCACAGTAACTGCATAGCGTGAGTTTTGGTAGAGAGTGGCCAGTGACTACTTGGAGCAATTAACATGGGTGCACTTAATACCCCTCAGTGGGTAGCATTAACTGCACCTGTAGCAATCACGGCCAAACGTCTTAGTACAAGGGTGGTGTTGGGCCTGCACTAATTGCAGGGGACATTCCAGGCACACCCCCATTCCTTAATATGGGTCCAGTACTATTCTCGCACTAAGGGGCATGTTTGCGAAGCTGTGGTACCTGTTTGGCAGATAACACAGCCAAAACAAATCCACGGGTTATCGGAGTAAATAACCAAAATTACAAAAAATTACCCCATTCATTCACCAATATCAAAAATACAAAATTACTTTTTTTGTAGGAACAGGTCTCAGACTTCAGTGGGGAGAACCCAGGAGGTATACCTCTGCTGTGGTTAACATGCCCCCATAGCTTGCATCAAGGACCTTATGTTCTCTATTTTTTTCTTTTCCCTTTTACTGAATTACAGATAAGTTCGGTTTTATGAAAAGTGCCGTTATTGTTATTATTTATTTATTTTATTTATTTATTTATTTACATTTCTTCTATACCGCACTATTTGCGATCAGCGCGGTTTACATAGAACTAACAGTTTCCGACAAAAAACAAGAGTCAGGTCATTACAAAGAACAGGAGCATCAACTTGGCTAACCAGGGAAAACTATCTACATGTGTGGAACATTGAAATAAGTGATTGAATGCATGTGGGATGGAGTTATTGTGTGTTAGTCATACATGGTGGCTGTGGTTCGGAGGAGTCTATTAGGTACTTAGTAAAGAGGAGGTGTTTTAAGGCCTTCCTGAACTGGCTCAAGTTGGGGATAGCTCTGATGTGTGGTGGTAGGGAGTTCCAGAGGCTTGGGGCGCTCAAGCTGAAGGCTCTATTTGAAGTTGTTATGGAGCATCTTGTCATAGCCTTTGGTATTGCTAGCATGTTGGCTGCAGCGGTTCTTCTTGTCCTGTTGGGTGTGAGTGGTTGTATGAGGTCACTTATTGAGGAGGCGGATAGTCCGTTGATAGCCTTGAATGTCATCACTAAGGTCTTGAAGCTAATCCTGGGGAGCCAGTGCAGTTGAATCAGTAGGGGTGTGATATGCTCTCTCCTTGGTGCTCCAAAGAGGATTCGCGCTGCACTGTTCATTGCGAGTTGTAAGGGATGTAAGGTTGCCTGAGGGAGTCCTTGTAGGATGGCGTTTGCGTAATCAAAATGAGGGATAATGAGAGCTTGATAAATGGTGCGGAAGTCGCTCGGTTCGAGTAGGGGGCGTATGTGTCTAAGGGATCTGATCTTGAAGTAGATCGCTCTTACTGTTTTTGCAATGTGCTGCTTCATGTTAAGGTTTTGATCCAATGTGACTCCAAGATACCGTATGGCTGATTTTACTTGCAGCTTGGCGTTGTCTACTTCAAGGTGGTTAGGTGGTGTAAACTCAGGATTTCTAGAGATGAACAGGACCTCAGTTTTCTTATGTTGGATGCGCAGATTTTGTGAGAGGAGCCATTCGGATATAGCGTTGAAACACTTAGTTAGTGGGGTGAGATCTGGGCATTCCAGGGATATTGGCAGGTACATTAAGACATCATCTGCGTAAATCATACAACACACATTGAATGATCTAATGATGTTACAAATGGGTTGTATATAGATGTTAAACATGAGTGATGATAGTGAGGATCCTTGAGGGACTCCTTGGCTTTGTAGGAATGGTTCGGATGTGGTTCCATTTGCTCTTACATGTTGCCATCTTCCAGACAGGTAAGACCTGCACCACTCCAGAGCTGTTTCGGTGATGCCTTTCTCTCTTAGTCGAATCAGGAGAATCTCGTGGCAGACTGAGTCGAAGGCTGCGGCAATATCTAAAAAGATGAGTGCGAAGCCTGTGCGAGGGTTGTCAATGCCTGAGATTATAGTGTTGAATAGAGTGGTGAGTAGTGTTTCTACTCCGTGTGATTCTCTGAATCCATGTTGCGATGGATCCAGAGGTGCGTTGGTGTCCACATGATCTTGTAGCTGCCTGTAGACTATTTTTTCTACGATTTTAGCGAGCATCGGGATACTGGAGATAGGTCTGTAGGACTCGACCTTTTGAGGGTCTAGTTTGGTGTTCTTTAGCAGTGGTCTAACGGAGGTCTGTTTAAGCGTGGTTGGGAAGGACCCTGTGCTAAATGATAGTCCTATCATTTTGGTTAAGATAGGGGCAAGGTCGGATCGCAGATCTTTTATCCAGAATGCTGGACATGGGTCTGAGTATGAGGTGGAAGTGTTTAGGGTTGCGATGGTGTCTTCGATCATTCTCTTGGATGGTGTGGTGAAGATGGATAGATAAGTTGCGTCTGCTTGAGCATCAGGGGGGTCCGGTATAACCATCTTGTCAGTTTTGCATAGTTTTGATTGCATAAAGACGGCGTACTCCTGTGGGTGTATGGATCCTGTGCACTCCGGAGTTGGTTCTTTGACAAGAGAATTGACAAGGTTGAAGAGGTCATGCGGCTTATTTAATGAACGTTTCAGAATGTCTGTGTGATGTTGTTTCATTTTGTCTGTTTCATTTTGTCTGTTTCATTTTGTCAGCTTGAAGAGTACAACAGACCATAAGTATTTATATGAGAAAGTGTTTAGAAGTGAAACATTGTTTTCGATTGGACTGTTGGAGAGAAAGTTCGTTATGTAGCTGTGTTTAAAGGAACATCAGTTGAATACGTTCTATTTTCATGAGCAATTCAGTAAAAGGGAAAAGAAAAAAATAGAGAACATAAGGTCCTTGATGCAAGCTATGGGGGCAAGTTAACCACAGCAGAGGTATACCTCCTGGGTTCTCCCCACTGAAGTCTGAGACCTGTTCCTACAAAAAAAGTAATTTTGTATTTTTGATATTGGTGAATGAATGGGGTAATTTTTTTTAATTTTAGATAACACAGCCAGACTGTACATGCTAACAGATACCTCAGGAGAAATGCATATAGAGCAGTGATTTTCTGTGCTATCTGTGGTAAATGTGAGCAGAGGCGGGAACGGGACAAAGAGAGGTCATAGCATCTTGTGATATCCAGTGCAGAAGACATTGCCGCCTCAAGATGTGCTGACCCATACATAGGGTGTCAGGCAGTCGTGGCAGCCTCTTCTTTGGCCACTCCAGGGCCAAAACACCAGCACCACAAATAAGAAAAGGCCATCCATAGAGTCCCACCTCCAGCTAATCTCTCTTTCAGAACCCCTCCCCCTCCCCCTCCCCCTCCCCCCCCCCCCCCCCCCAGGCAGCACCTACAGCAATAAGCCAGTTTTCCCTCCTCCTGACTTAAAGTTAGGGCTCAGCACTAGGAGTCTGGCACCATTTTGAATGCAGCTGGAGACTGGGCAGCAGCTAAGGGGAACTATTTCTGCCCCAATCAGTTGATTCTTGTCTTCTCTGGGGTGGGATCAAGGGGAGGGGGGTGCGGTGGAAGGTCAACTTACTGCTGTGGGTATTTTCCAAGAGGGAGGTTATCAAGGGGTGAGATTGGCAGGCTTTCTATGGGGAGACCTTTGCTTATCCTTGGAGCCAGTCCAATGAGGGAGCCTCTTCTGGAGTGGGGCCACCTCTAGAGGGCCCTGGTATCAGGGGCGGCCCAAGGGGGGTGCGGGGCCATATGCGGAGACTCGGTGCGGGGCCTCATTTGCATAAGTGGCCTTATTTGCATAAATATTTGCATAATGTTACCATACACTAACTTTTAGTAAACATGTCTCTTAATGAGTGTATGGATAAAGAAAGACTAAAAGATTTCTACATTACTATAATCCAGTGCCAACCGCCAGGCACATTAGGAACTACTACAAACGCTGCCCATTTAGAACCCATAGCAAACCCGCCGTATCCTGACAGCATTACCAGGACTCACAAAGCACCATACCCTACCTATCAAAAGGCAACACTGCAAATATTAAACCAATACATTTCAGAGAATACTGGGGAAAGAGAACAAGTGGCAATGTCAAATAGGAATTACATAAATAGAATACCTCAGCTCAGTTACACATGCAGAACATAGACCATCACCAAACAAGGAATCACAATTTAGAAACAGGAAGGCAATAATTAAACTGGGAACCCCAAAAGCCAAACTTGGAATGTACAACAACACTGTAGAAATAAAACTATAAATTAATTTCCTCTTGTACCAAACAAAGCACAGACATTAATGATGCACATTTCCCAGAGCTTTCATATTCCAGCTAATAAATTCAAAATAAAGAGATATCTTTCTACCTTTTGTGCATTTTTTTCAGTTGCAATTGCTCCAGCCACTTTCTTCTGGTTTCTTTATGTTTTCTGCTAACTGTCCATCGTCTGCTGTCCATTTGTTCTTTCTTCTCTCTTCTAGTTTTTTTTCCATTCTCTCTCTCTACATCTGCTTTGACATACTAATCTTTCTCCATTTGCTCTTTCCTCATTCCTATTTCATCCACACAAATTTTACCCCTCCATCCTCAATCCCCACTTACTCTCCCAATACCCGGCCAATTGTAGATTTTTCATCCCTCCCACACAAAATATTTTCCCCCTCTCCATTTTACTCTCCCAGCCCCATCCCATTCTAATCCTCCCACAACATCAGCTCCCTTCTAGTTCCAGTCTCACCCAGCATCCATTCCCTTCTAGTCCCTGCATCAGCCCATTTCCAGTCCTAGCCCCCCATCAACCCATTTCCAGTCCTAGCTCCCCCATCCATTTTCAGTCTGAGTCCCTTCATCAGCTCATTTCCAATCCTAGCCCCCATCATCCCATTTCTAGTAATTTCCTAGCCCCACCATCAGCCCATGTCAAATCCTAGCTCCCCTCCACTCAGCCCAATTCCAGTCCAAGCCCCCCATGAGCCTACTTCCAGTTCTAGCCCCTCCATGAGTCCATTTCAATTCAAGCCCCCACCACAGCCCATTTCCAATCTTAGCTCCCCCCAACAGCCCATTTCCAGTCCTATCCTAGCTGCTCCATCAGCCCATTTTCAGTCCTAGCTCCCTTCCCTCACAGCCCATTTCCATTCCAAGCTCCCTCCCCATCAGCTATTTGCAGTACAAGCCTCCCCTTCCACTCAGCCCATTTCCAGTCATAGCACCCCCCCACCCCAGTACCAGTCCTAGCCCCCCATCAACCCACTTCCAGTCCTAACCCACCCCTCACCCCAATTTCAGTTGCAGCCCCCCCTATAACCCATTACCAGTCCTAACCCCCCATCAGCCCACTTCCAGTCTTAACCCATCAGCCCATTTCCAGTCAGCCCCCCATAGCTCATTGCTAGTCCTAACCCCCCCCCCATCAGCCCACAGCCCATTACCAGTCCTAACCACATCAGCCCTCCTCAAGTCCTAACCCCTCCCCATCAGCCCATTTCCTGTCCTAGCCCCCATAGCCCATTATCAGTCCTAACCCCCCCATAGCCCATTAGCAGTCCTAACCCCCATCACCTCATTTCCAGACAGCCCCCATCAGCCCACAGCCCATTACCAGTCTTAACCCCCCCATAGCCCATTATCAGCCCTAACCCCCCCAACAGCCCATTACCAGTCCTAACCCCTCCCCATCAGCCTATTTCCTGTCCTAGTCCCCCCATAGCTCATTATCAGTCCTTACCCCCCCCCATAGCCCATTACCAGTCCTAACCCCCCCCAACAGACCACAGCCTAACCCCTCCCCCTCATCCCACTTCCTGTACTAGCCCCCACATATCCCTTTCACTGTACTTACCCCCTCCCCATAGCCCATTACCAGTCCTAACCCCCCCCCAACAGCCCACAGCCCATTACCAGTCCTAACCCCTCCCCATCAGCCCATTTCCTGTCCTAGCCCCCCCCATAGCCCATTATCAGTCCTAACCCCCCCATAGCCCATTACCAGTCCTAACCCCCCATCTCCCCATTTCCAGACAGCCCCCATCAGCCCACAGCCCATTGCCAGTCTTAACCCCCCCCCCCCGCCCATTACCAGTCCTAACCCCCCATCGCTCCATTTCCAGACAGCCCCCATCAGCCCACAGCCCAGTACCAGTCCTAACCCCCCCCCCCCCCCAATCGGCTTATGGCAAAATTTAAAAAAAAAAAAAAAAGCTGGCTCTGGCTGCTGCCGCTGCTGGCAGAATGAAGTGTCCCACGGGACCTCCTCTGCTCGCTGAGCCCCTCTGCAAGGGCTTTCAGATTCACGAAGGGAGAGTGTCTCCCTCGCGTCTCTGTTAAGCCCGCAGGGGCTAATGGGAAATTTCCCATCTGCCCCTTTAGACGCGAGGGGCTGATGGGAAATTTCCCATTAGCCCCTGCGGGCTTAACAGAGACGCAAGGGAGACACTCTCCCTTCGCGAATCTGAAAGCCCTTGCAGAGGGGCTCAGCGAGCAGAGGAGCCCCGTGGGACACTTCATTCTGCCGCTGCTGCGGTGGCAGCGGCAGCAGCCAGAGCCAGCTTTTTTTTTTTAGTGTAATTTAAAAAAAAGCAGAATGTTCTTTGCGCGGGGCCCCCTGAAACGCGGGGCCCTGTGCAAAAAACATTCTTGCTCAAAGGACGGGCCAGCCCTGCCTGGTATTAGCAGCTGCAGGGGTGGAGGGCAAAGCAGCTCCTGCAGCTTGTCCTTTCTCTGCTCCCTTGCTCCGGACCACGTTTCCTGCATCAGCAGATAGCATGAGCACTCACAATCTGCCTGCTATTGCAAGGAATATGGGTCAATGTGGTAATTGTCTGCCTCAAGCAGTAACTGCAGGGTAGATGCTGGGAACTCCCCCTGCATTTACCGCACAGGATTTGCACCTACTGCACTGCATTTTGGCATATGCTGCACAGTAGGTACAAAAACCTTGCTGGCACCTTAGGAAACATGCCCCTATATTTTGGGACTACAATAGTGAACTTCAGTAAACATGCCCCTTAGATGACAATGAAAGGAGTATTCATCTTGATTTAGGATGGCCTCAGTTTAAATGATTAATTTATTTTAGAATCACAGGAATTCAATCAGCCATCTAGTGCCATACTGGGAATATTAATTTGAGAGAATCAAGAACTTGCAGCTAATACATACATTTTCTCTGTATTCAAAATGCAGTTTGAACACGTTCCTGAAAGGAAACTTCACACGATGTTATTAACCAGGTAGACCCAGGGAAAGTCACTTCTTATCCTTACACATATGCAGCATGGAAGTTATCTATTCTATAGCAGTCTAGATACTGCCCTTTTATTCCCATTTCTATCGAGGTGCTTAATATTTTACCTACACTCTTTCCAATTACCTTCACTCCCAAATCCCGTTTTTATCTAATCAGTCATCTTGCACTCTCTGCCCTTTCCCACCTTAGATCTTGATCTCTCTTGACTCAATTGTTGAACTTCCCCATACTGTCAGCCATTCATCTGTTCTACCATAATCAAATCTGCTATAATCTGAGCATTTCTTTTGTTTACACTGCTTCCATTAAACATACATGGGGTTATTCTGAACCACGAATAAGCCAATTACACATACAGGTTGGAAGTTTTCGGCATGTAAATGTTCAGACCCGATTCCGACAACAAGATGTGTTACACGTACAGATGAGAAAGACAGGTAACCTCGATGTGGACATGGAGAGGCGGAGTGTGGGCGTGACGAACTGCTTAAACATCTAAACCGTGTTCCGATGAAAACGTGTACATACAACCTAAATGTCTAGGTTAGACCTGCTAAAACCTGAAATAACAGCCTATGTCGGCTAAAGTAGCACTGTATTGTACCAACACAGAAGGACATCTATGTTTAAATAAAGCAGTTAGCCTAGCTGGGTCATAAAAGGATATGAAACAGCACGCACCCTGGGGGTAAGCAATGTAGCATGTTGCTATGTTTCAGGGATGCTACACCAGATTGGCCATCTCTGGAAATAATAATAGGCCACAGGAACGTCTGATCTGAATAAATATGGAAATACCCATGCCCTCATGTTCAGTTAGGTGCAAGAGTATGCAGATTGAAGGCAAACAAACCAAACAATGTGGAGGCAATAGGGGTGCAATGATAGCCAGAAACAGAGGGACTAAAAGAAGGGAGGGAAATGTCACTGCACAAAGCCGAACATAGTTGTTAAAACCCAAGAGGATTGTGGAAAATTGCAAGAGGATCTTGATAAATTGGAAGACTGGGCATCAAAATGGCACATGAAATTTAATGTGGACAAGTGCAAAGTTATGCACCTAGGGAAGAACAACCCAAACTATGGTTACACGATGCAAGGTTCCACTTTAGGAACCACCACTGATGAAAAAGATTTAGGCGTCATTGTGGATAACATGTTAAAACCCTCGGCCCAGTGTGCAGCGGCGGCCAAGAGAGCAAATAGAATGCTAGGTATCATAAGGAAAGGAATTGAAAATAAAACAAAAGATATTATAATGCCTCTATATCGTTCCATGGTGAGACCGCACCTTGAATATTGTGTGCAATTCTGGTCGCCGTATCTTAAAAAGGATATAGCGTTATTAGAAAAGGTTCAGAGAAGAGCCACCAAAATGGTAAAGGGGATGGAAGGCTACTCCTTTGAAGAAAGGCTAAAAAGGTTAGGTCTCCTTAACCTGGAAAAGAGACGGCTGAGGGGAGATATGATAGAAGTCTATAAATTAATGAATGGAGTGGAACGGGTAAACGTAGATCGATTGTTTACGTTATCAGAATATAGAAAGACTAGGGGACATGCAATGAAGCTACAGGGTAAACTATTTAAGACTAATAAAAGAAAATATTTTTTCACTCAACGTGTAATCAAACTCTGGAATTTGTTACCGGAGGATGTAGTAAAGGCTGTTAGTGTAGCTGGGTTTAAAAAAGGTTTGGACAAGTTCCTGGAGGAAAGGTCCATAAACCATTATTAAGAAGGGACCCAGGATATCAATGCTTGACCCAGTACAAGCATTGTGGAACCTGTGTCTTTTGGGGAAACTGCTAGGTACGTATGACCTAGATTGGCCACTGTTGGAAACAGGATACTGGGCTTGATGGACCTTGGTCTGACCCAGTATGGCATATCTTATGTTCTTATGTATACTGTTCTGTGCCCCATCACATCGCCTGCTGTAGCAGGATGCACAGGATGCAGATGTATGGTGCTGCACAAAGGAGGAACATGTAGCAGGTACATGAAAAATCACAGGCAGTGCCGGGGAAACAGGACCAAAGGATACAAATGCTCACAGTGATGGAGGCAGAAGGAAGCAGAGTCCAGTAGGTATGTATAATGACATTTATTGAGTGCTCAGAACAAATGGAAATGTGCCTAACCACACACAACGCACACGCCCAGGTGCTCCCCTAAAGGCAAAAGCGAACACCCCCACCCCAACTCCATCCCCAACCCCTACCCCATGTCTACCACTGCCCCCCGTGCACCCTGACCCACCCCCAGCTTCTCCCCCACCCAGAGACACCACCACTGGGCCTCAGTGGATGACCAGTTGGTGGTATGGCCGATGACTCCTCCCCCGAGACCAGGCTGCTGCTACTGCTGCCCTCCCCACTGGTCTCCCCACTTACCTCAGGGAAGGGTGGGAAGACCATTGGTATCCCCACACTCCAGGGCACAGGGCCCAGAATGCAAGACTGCCGACTTCTGCTGGACCCCACAACAGCTGCAGCCTGCAGTGTGGCCCGGGTGGACACACTGCCGACAGGTGGTGGGGCAGGGGGGTGAGGCACAGCAGTTGTGGCAGGAGCCACAGTACCAGCAGCCATAGCTGGCAGATGTCCAGGAGACCCAGTCAGCTGGTCAGAAAGCACGTTGATGCGTGCTCCAAGGTGGTCTATGGAGGTGGCCAGGCAGTTTGCAGCTGCCAGCTGGGCCTCCTGGACTGCCAACTGCCACTCCTGGATGGCCAGCTGCCACTCCTGAGCCACCACCAATCACTGGAGGAACCGGAGCTTCTCTGCTGCCTGTGCCTCCTGCTGGTCCAGTAGCCAGTGTACACAGTCCACCAGCTGCTGATAGAGTCCGGGGTGCCGGCCATGGTGTCTGCTGCCTACAGGCTGTGGTTGGGGCTCTGGCGATGGTGCCAGCTGGTCCCTGGAGTCCGCGAAGCTGGAACCCCCTGGATCTGCGGTGGCAGCTGACTCTGAAGCCCCATTCTCCGGCACCTGCTGCTGCACAGGTGTCTGCTCTGCAGCTTTCTCAGGTGGCAGTGGTGGGGTTGCTGGCAGTGGTGTGTGGGAAGGCCCAGCACTGGGACCAGCATCTCTGGTGACACCTGCTGAGAGAAGCAAGGATGGAGAGCTTAATGTGCACCCCTGAGGGAAGCAACCTATCCCCCACCCCCACCTGGGGTCCACCAGTGCACCATGGCCATAGGGACATCACAGGGAAGCTGGAAGAGTGGTGACATCCACGGTTGCCAGTATGCGCTGCTCCACCTCTGTGAGCCACACTGGCTGGCCATCAGGGCCCACAGCCCACAACCTCCAGCAGGCCTCACGGCGGACCTGCCACCACTTCCGCTTTAAGTCCTCTATGTCCTGATTATTATTAACTTTATGGAATCACGTACAAGTTTGTACATCCAAATGCACATGGATGTATAACGTCACGGAATCACGTCCAGATTTGTACCTGTAGACACATGCCAGCATATAGGTATGTCGATAGATCAACACATTTTTCTTTTCCCATGTGCAATGCGTTTTGGACATCGTGGGAGTTGATTCCCTGTGACTTATACTTATCCACCTCTACAGCAATACTGCCACTGACAGGTTAGGTACAAAGGGTCTCTGATGTACTTGCAATGGTATATGTGCTGGGACCTGTGCCCCTGATGCATGTCTATGGCCCTGTGGGAGACAGTGGTATGCATTGACCTGAGTGCAGAGGCCAGGTATCCTGTGCAGGTACACATCATAGGGCAGGCAGATGTGGGCACATTGCTATATGGAGCAGGGACTGACTGGCTTGCAGTGATGTGTACTTGATACAATGTTTACCATCATGGTCCAGTAGGTGGGTCCCACAGTTTACGCTGTTCAGCATTTTCTCTGAGGAGTAAAAAGGAAGTTGTGGTTTCATGAGGAGCTTGGCTTCCCCATACAACATTTCCAACAACAAAACCCTTTGATACCACAAACTATCTCATCAACATTTGCTTTATTTTTGAGCCCTGTTGTCTCCTGGCTATTCATATAGGACTGCAGTTAGGCGTGGAAGTTCTGCCCCACCCACACATCCCTAGACCCACACTGTTTTCACTCTTCAAGAGGTGTACATGTTTGGCCCCCACAGGTGCATGCCAGTAGGTGTGGTGCCACTGGTGCCTGAACACCTTGTTGAATGTGTGGAGCAAAGGGCACCCCAGCGGTGCACACATGGGGGTACACCCACACTACTGGGCATAGTCTTTTATCTTTATCTTTA
This sequence comes from Ichthyophis bannanicus, assembly GCA_033557465.1. Classification (NCBI taxonomy): domain Eukaryota; kingdom Metazoa; phylum Chordata; class Amphibia; order Gymnophiona; family Ichthyophiidae; genus Ichthyophis; species Ichthyophis bannanicus. The sequence goes on along the minus strand of CM066033.1, from coordinate 1,156,209,055 downwards.
TTGATACAATTGATATACCACCTACATAAAGGCATTAGGGCAGTTTACAATAAAAGCAAAATGCTGCAGAAAAGAGGAAAAGAATGCCATTGTATAATAGGAAAGAGGTAGAGAAACAGTATAGGTCAAATAAAGACAGAAAGTACAAAAGGAAAAATACTTAAGTGGTGCTAACAGTTGTTGCATTTGGTTTACAGTCATACATCAATATATAATATATAATGGAACATCATCTATAAAATGGAAAAGAGATAAACAATATAGTGAGAGGAAATTAAGAAGATACAGCAGTAGTAGGGCGACTGAGCGACTACCATATTGACCAGTCACAGGTAGATCTTCAACCATGAAGCATTGCGTGGTGGATGAGCCACCCACCAGATGCCCTGGTTGCATGTGTGCAGTGGGAGGGTGAAGCACCATTGGTGTAGCGCAACACCTGCCCCCCGCTGTAACCCACAGGGGGCTTGGGGGGACAGTCAGTGGTACCCTGAGACCTGGACTGACCATTGACCTGTTGCATCCTCCCACAAGTTCCAGTTGAAGGAAGGCCCAAGACAGGACCAGATCTGTGATCGCTGCCACCCTTCTTGTGCTCGCTGACTATGAGCACCAGCACACCTCACACCACCACCCATATGCCAGGGTCCCCAGGTCCCGTTCCCAGTACCTCAATCTCAGTGATGAGCTGTGTTGAACCTGGTACAGATTTGACCGCGAGGCCATACATAATCTGTGTCAGGAGCTGGGGCTACAACTTGCTGCATGGGCACACAGACAGGACACAGTGCCCGTCCATGTGAAGGTGCTGACAGCTCTGGCATTCCTGGGGACTGGCACATTCCAGTCTATCATGGGAACGACATCAGGGGGTGAGCCAGGCGACAGTGTCGTGCAGCATCACCCAATTCCTGGATGCCTTTGTGGGACGAGTTGCCAACTACATCTCCTTCTTACGCACCCCACAGCAACAGCAGCAGACCATGCTCGCCTTCAGTGAGGTGACAGGGTTCCCATCCATCCTCGGGGCCATTGACTGCACCCATGTGGCCCTCTGCCCACCGCGCCAGCATGAGGCAGCCTTCCGGAATCAGAAGGCATACCACTCATTGAACATGCAGGTCATCTGCAATGCCCACAAGGAGATATTGGATGTTGTGGCATGTTTCCCCAGCTCGTGCCACAATTCCTACATCCTGGGACAGTCAGGGATACATGATGACTTTGAGGGCGGCACAATCACCGGTGGCTGGCTGCTTGGTGAGTAGACACAGGTCAGTGTTGCACACACATGCATAGGGGCATGGTTAGCCATGGGCCTGTAGGCAGGCCATGCCCACAGGGGTCCACACCATGGCTGTAGACTGTCCATTTGTGGTGGGGGGGGGGGTGACAGGCACCCTATCAGTGCATAATGGGAGGGCCAGCTACATCAACAGCATATACGTGGTGAGGGCTGGGAATGTGCCACAGCAGGAACGCACCACATGGTACTGTTGAGGCGCACATGCATGTTGGGCCTGGTGGGGTAGCACCTGGTGCATGGGTATGATTTCACCCACAGCTGGCCATGGCACTACTTGTTGACATTCCTGCCACTGTTCCTCTACGCAGATGACAGGGGCTACCCACTACAGGAGTGGCTGATGACTCCCCTCGTCCACCCATGCACCCCAGTGGAGGTACACTACAGCCAGTCCCATATGGGTGCATAGTACATGAAAGCCCTGTTTCTTGTTGCTTGCGAGCACTTCGTGATCTTGCTGGGGATGTTCAGTGTGTTGACAGTGGCTGACCTTTTGACTCTGTTTGAGAGAGTGGGGAGGACGAGGTCCATGATGGAAGTGGAAGTGATGCCTTGGATGGCCTTGAAGTTTTCTTAAAGTTTATTCTGAGGTTTTGTGTGTGTAGCCATTTGGTTACAGCGTCCAAACAGGTGGTTAGGGGTGAAAAGTCCGGATGGTCAGTTGAAAATGGCATGTAGAGTAGCACGTCGTCCACGTACATGAGGCAGGAGATATTGAAGGAGCGGGTGAGTGCACAGATGGGTTGCATATATATGTTGAAGAACAGTGCTGAGAGCGAGGAGCCCTGCGGTACGCCCTGTTCTTGCTGGAACAGGTTGGAGGTCTTGAGGCCACTGCATATGTGTTGCCATCTGTCTGTGAGGTATGATCTGCACCAGCTTAAGGCTGTGTCCTGGATCCCTTTCTCTGCGAGACGCCTTAGAAGCAGTTTGTGGTCCACGGAGTCGAAGGCTGCGGCAATGTCCAGGAAGATTAAGGCGGATCCCTGTCTTATGTTGTCCAATCCTGTAAGCTGAAGAGGCTAGTCAGGAGTGTCTCGACTCCATGCAGGTCTCTGAATCCATGTTGGCTTGGGTCAAGGGGAGCAGTGGTCTCAATATGGTGTTGGATTTGACGTTGGACACGTTTTTCGATGACATGGTAAAAAATGAAAGACATTGAAAGAAAGAGTCCTATGAGACTCAGATTAACATTGTAGACAAACAGTCTAATAGTGTGTGCTTTGAAAAGCCTATATTCCAACGCACCCTAAACAAACAATCACTTAATAGTTGGAGGCCATTAATTTCTCTCTCATGAAAAAGAACACTTAAAGGTATGCACTGCATAGTGCTCATTTTTTTGTGAGAAATAGCATTTTCTATAAGGAAGGCTTTATATCATCTTCACATTTCTCTTTCTTTCAGTGCCTTTCATTTTTCACCATGTCATTAGACTTCTTCCAAATTAATGCAGATGTAAGCAAATCAGATAACATATACTGTATGGGATACTATTACTCAATTTTCTAAATGGGCCTTTGCTCCAAGCAATTCAGAGCATTCTTTGGAAGCATACAATTAGAACAAAGTTATGTACTGCTTTTAAATGTTGCACATATCAAAATGAATCAAGAATTTGTAGCTACCTACGGAACGACTTAGCCTGTATTTGAATTTCAGAAATATGTTCATTTAAGAAATGAAAAAAAAATATTAATACTTCCAATAGAGAAATGGCTTTTAATAAAAAAAAATTGCTTTTGCCATCAGAAAAATAATACACAATTCATTTTCGATAATCTGTTATCTAAGCAATTCTATTTAAAAGACACATGGCAATAACACTTATGATTCTTAAGTATATATCCTTAGCTTTTGAAATCTTTCAAGTTTTATATCAGGGCTTCCGAAACCTGTTCTGGTAATGCTATAGTCAATCAGATTTTCAGGATATTAACAATGAATATGCATATGATAAATACATTTGTATATACAAAGATTCATTGAGGATTCCTTGTGGATAGACCGTAAACCTAACTGGCTGTGGAGTCACTAGGATAGATCTGAAAAGAAAGACCAGCAAGACTTCCAAGCTGGGGTTCATGGTTTTAATTGATCCTCAAAGACCAGTCTCAGGGAAGCTGTGGTGTAGCACTCAAAGAAATGAGAAAGAAGACTATTCAACAGGTTCACAGAGGTTTTGTGTTTGCGACTCTTGTCTGTGTTTATAACAAAATTGTTCATGACCCTGAAAAGGTCAAGCCTAGGCCCGGACTAGAGAATCTTTGTAAAAACTTGACTTGTCTACTATAGGCTATTTTGTTACAAGATTCCAATTTTGAAAATATTTTTATGCTTGCAAAACACAATGTGTAGCATCAAGCCAATGCAGATGTCTATCAATCCAGCCCCTGGGTGTTTTTGGCAAGATAAAACTGGAAATAAATTACCAGGCCTTTTTTCCACACAGTGAGTTTATAGCCCCCTGGCATTCCAAAGTGGTTACCCATCCAAGTGTTAGCCAAGTCTGACACTACTTAGCTTTAGAGACTGACCAAGAGCAGGTTCATTCAGGACAGCTGAAGACTCATGCTTAAGTTTTTTTTTTCTTCTTCTCATTATTGAATACAGTGCTGATTATTTTGTAACCATCATTAGTTGTGATGCATACTTTATTCAAAGTTCTTGATCTCATAATAAGACAACTATTATTTTTGGCATGGCATTATGTTAGCACAGTTGGTATCCTTTTAGCTTGATGAAATAGTCACTAATTGTATGCATAATTCAAATAACAATGCAATTCTCTTTTCAAACTGTAAATCTTCACTTTGGAAGATTCACATCTTTTAAAAAATGAATCACTAAATCAATTTACCAAATAGTTAAAATTAGAAATTGTTCTTTATTAACACTATGGAGTATGTTTACTAAAGGGCGGTGAGGGAGCAGGTGTGCCATTAATGTGTGGTATCGGCATCTGTGAGCGGTTAATGCCATGGAAAGTGCTGATAATGCTGGATTAACATTCAGAAGCGGGATCTTTAGCATTAAGGTGAAAGGAGGCAGTGAGTGGGCATTTATGGGGCGGAGAGCAAGCAGGGTTAGGGTGTGCTCCCTTAAAGCTGGGTTGTGCTATCATGCGTTGGAGCTCTCAGCACTGGGAACCCTAGTGCCAGCTGAAACCTCACAGAAAGAGAGCGTATTCCAATATATGCAATGTCCTCCCACCAACCGGAGTTCCCAAATCTGTGATAGTATTGCTCCATTGGCAGCAACAGCATGGTGCCCTATTAAGAAAGGACACTATGTTGTTGGTGCCAAATAGGCAAAAGAGGTGTCACATGGCTGATTCAGTGGGGCTGGCTGGTCCACCAGGCTGGCAAGGCCATTGCCTGGGGTGTACATCTGTGATGTCTGGTATGACTCTATTGTGACAGTGGCAGCACACATACATGCTGCCGCAGTCAAAAAGAAGCTGTGCCACCGTCACTACCACCATGCTGCCATGTCAGCATTGTGTGAGGGTAGGGGTGGCAGTCGCAGCAGCAGCGGCCCATTGCAGATGAAACATTGTCCCTCCCCTGTGTGTTCAGTGCATGGGATGGCAAGCATGTCATCAGCAGGTACAGTGGAGCACATGGCGATCTCTCTTGACTGAGGTCAAAGGCAGCAGCAGGCATGCGCAAATCCCCTGGGGGAAGAGGGCAGAAATGGCAAGATGTGCCTAGCTGCATGTGTGCAACACCAATAAGGCTGCCTGCAGCACTGAAGTGGTGGATATGCCACGATGGCAGAGAGGGAGGGAATGGCCGGTATGCTGTCCACCAGGATTGTTGGACCCTTGCACCTGGCTGTTTTCTCTAGTGGATGGGATGGCTCTGGGATCAGGATGCCCCCCCCCCCCCACCTGTATATATGGAGTAGATATGTGCATGTGGAGGGAAAAACATACCACAGAGGCAGGAATAGTATGCAACATGATAGCAGCCCTTGTCAGAAGACAAATGCCCACCCTGCCCCCTCACCTGCCAAATGATGACCATAATCTGTACATGAACCTGTTACCCCTCCATAAGTAAGTACTTGGTTATTCACAACCATCTGAGCCACATGTGAATCCAAAGAAACTATGTTGGTCTGCAAGATATGGTCTCCAAAACTGAGGCATCCAATCTCTTACTGACATCTCTCCTCTGAGCCTGAAACTCTTATTTCACTCATGTCCTAGATAAGACTCCCCTAACAGGCAATCATTTCCTTCTCTTAATCTGAGTATTTCTTCTTTGTAACATAATTAGGGGTATGTTTACTAAACCGTAGTAATTTTACCCACATTAGGTTCCGCGGTAATGAGACAGATGCCCATATAAAGGAGTGGGCAGTGCATCGTTAAAGCAAGACGTGTGAGATAACGCGCGTTACAAGGCGCCTTATAAGTCGCGTTAGTCTAAGGCATCTTATAAGGTGCCTTGTAAGGCGATTTGTAAGGCACCCTATAGGGCTCCTTAGGCTAAGTGCCGTATTAGGCACCCCTGCACAAGGCACCTTAGAAGGCACCCTGGGTTATGGAACCATAGGTTAAGGTGGCCTAACAAGATTACGGTGCCCTAGGTTAGTGTGCCCTAAGGGCTGCAAGGTGATTCGGGATGTAAGGCATAGAGACAGATGTAGCCCTAACACTAGATAGAGCACCGAGGAAAGGCAATGAACAAGTGAGTGAAGGAGGGAGAGCTGGGAGCTGCTGGACCTGCCATATCTGCGGGCATCCCATGTGGCTGCCACTACTGTTGACAAACATGGTGGGGGCAACTGTACCACAGCACAGGGTGTTAGCAATATAAAGTACTGGAAAGACAGTGGGTGGCAGACGATGGGAATACATGTCCCCCAGTGGAGGCTGAGGTGGCAGGATAGATACAATGATGGGTAGACAGAGGAGTGGTGGTGGCATGCAGATCAGGCACAGGCGAGGCAAGCATGAAGAGGCAAAATGCAGGAAAGGATAGCACTGCAGGACATGGGGTGGCAGCCTGCACAGGCAGGCAGAACTCTACACAGCTGACAGACGCAGATAGATGGACCGAAGGAATGTTGGCAACTGTGGCAAGGGTATTATGGGCTGGCAGCACAGCTCTTCAAAAATATGACTGTTACAGGCATGCAAACTATTTGAGTAGGATAGGCATGAAAGGAGGGAACAATGAGGAATTGAACTAATGAACACTGCTGAGAACGGCATTGTACTAACCAGTAGGCTATACCTTCATGGTGTAGCTCACAGCAATGGCTGGGTACAGAAGGACTGCAGGTCACCACACAAACTGTCTGCTCTGAGTGCAAGGATAGTTTAACCCCACCGGTACCCATGATGCAATGCACATGCTGAATAGCTGTCTACAGCTGATCACCAAATAGGGTCTGCACCTCTCCGATAACTCAGCTTGGAAAGACGAACTGACAGTGCATGATACTGGCACAGAGTAGCTACAGACCATGCCATTGTGCAGGTTCTGTGTTCAGCCTGAGGGATAGGCACCCAGCATTAGGTCCACAGTACATGTGGTGCTAGAGATAGGTCCTGCTGTACATCCCCATCACTTCCAGAGTGTGACAGGTGTTCCTTGCAGTGCTTCCGAAGGTAATTTGGTGTCCATCTGTAGTCTGCAGTCACATGTAGCCCTCTGGGACCAGACACCACCCAGATTAGTGTGTACCCAGTGTTAGGGTCTGGCTGACAGGGACACCTGTTATCAGGGCAAAGGGGTTTCTAGACTTGCATGAGGTTTGTGTAGTAGTGCTTCTATAGGTCAAAGTGGTATACACTATATTTATTTATTTATTTATTTACAGTCTCTTATATACCGCACTATTCAGCATCAGCGCGGTTTACATGGAACAGAAATGCTCAGTACAGTTAACATGTATGAGTTTACAGATAACAGGGCAAGTAACTTGGATAACAGGGGTAAACTATTTACAGAACTTGCTACATAAACTTGGATACCGGTGGTAAACTATTTACAGGTTTTCTGTCCCGGTAATGTTTGGCCCTTCATTTCCCCGCATTAGTGTAAAAGGAGCCTCTCCCTGCCCACTCCCCACCCATTGACCCCTTCTCTCCACCCTCTCTCCACACTCTGCGGCTGGTGACGTTAACGTGTATTAACATAGCCACTGCTACATTACCGCAGTTTAGTAAACATACCCCTTAAATTCTTCCAACCTTACAAATTAGAAGTCCAAGCCCATGGAAGTTGTAAGCTGTGGCATTGCTCATTTGTGCTTCCATTCCTTATGACTTTGCTGGACAGTACCTGGCCCACTAACCATTAACCTGGTTGATTTCAGAGTTGCAGTCTACTGGTTTCAATATGGCCACCTTCTGGGCCTGAATTTCCATATATCCAAAGTCAGGCTAACATATCCTGGCCATACCTCTGTGAAGGAGGACTAAATAACTCTTTTTAGACCTCTAGAACCTTTCCTTTCCCATTAGAAATTACTGAATAAGATTGTCAGTAATGCTGCTAGCACCTCTCTAAGTTCTTTAATATCCTCAGGTGTAGCCTGATTGATCTCATTGCTTTGTTTTGTCAAATTTAGAAAATGTAATTTTACAAATAATTTTTTATATTTCACCAATCCAAAAAAATATTTGCCAAAAGCAGGTATAAATTAAACATGCATAATAAGAAAACCACAATAAAACTTGTAATAAAGAACAGATACTACTGGCTTAACCATATAAAGTGGCCTTCACTTTTATATGGAAGGTCAGGGACTGCTTCAACCTGAAAATCAACAGATAACAACTTCCTGTGTTTGGGGCCAGAAATGGAAAATATCCACCTCATGTAACAGCCGGATGAGCATGTGTAACTACAGGAACATATAGCAGGTCTAGGTCAAACAACCACAGTATAGGCAGTGGAGCAAGATAGGTCGCCAGACCATGCCCTGCCCTGACCAACTTTAGCCTTAAGAATATCAGCAAATAGGGTGCTTGGCAGGGAAAGAGCAGTTGGTTTGTTTGGTTCCACTGCCCTTGGACTGCAGGACATAAAAACTGATAATATACTTGCTATATTTTTCATCAGTCAAATTTGCTATTACAATGCACTAAGTAAGAAATTAATACCAAGGAGGGGTCAGGCAGGAGTGTCTCCTCTTCTGTAAGTATCTTGACTTTGCTGACATTAAAGAGAGCAATAGTGTTGCTTCTTTTATACCTATCTAAAGAGCAATTTCTGGTGGCAAAGGAGATGATGACATTGATAAAAATTCACTGTGTAAGTAAACCTATTAATCTAATACAGAAACAAAGCTCACATACTCCAAGTGTGCCTTACCTATAAATTCTCTCTCTAAAATGTTGCTAAAACTCATGACTACCATTGCCTGTTGAGGACAGTAACTTTGGGCCAGAAGGACTGGGGTTTCTAGTCCCACAGGGATTTCTAGTCCCCTTGTGGTCTTGGGCAAGCCACTTAACCCTCCATTGCCCATGTTCCCTGTAAAATAGTTATCTCCAAGTTATAATGCCCTGTTCAATGTAATTTCAGTTTGTTCAATGTAAACCACCTTGATATCATGAAAGGCGGTATATAAGAAATGTTAAATAAAATAATAATTTTTGTAAATAGTTCCCCTATGTTATCCAAGTTTGTACACCTGTTCTCTGTAAACACAGAATAGCTTGTTGTTCTGGTGATTTTGTTTCATGTAAACCACGCTGATACCGAATAGTGCGGTATATAAAAGATTGTAATAAATAAATAAAAATAAATATCCATTGCTTGATACAGATGTATATACGGGATCCTAATATGCTTTGCAATTTAAAGTGGAGGTTCTCAAAATAGATCAGGTTTACAAGATAAACACATTGAATACTCATCAGATGTATTCCTACATACAGCTGGCCTAATAACTCCATCGATGAACATACTTTGGTTACCCTATAGAACAGATATCTTTGTGGGCTTCAAGTACTGCAATTGAGAAACCCTGATTTGAACAAACAGGCCAAAATAATCATTGCTTTTCATAAAAAAATCTACAGCTATCCCAGCAGAGATAATTCTGTGAATGTATGGAAGGCTATTTCCTATATGGATACACCACACAGGTACTGAATTACTTGGGATAATATTTTTGTTAATAATTATTTAGAGTAACTGTATTTTTTCACTCATAGACTATGAGGGTCATTTTACAAGCTCTATTTGTGATTCAGACATCTGAAAACGTGCAGATATGCAAATCACAAAGATGTCCTGGAGACATTTTAGAAAGCCTGAAGATACACATGTATGCATAATCATGTCCAGATTATCCTTCTTGGGCATGCCTGGAGATGTGACAGAGGTGGGACAGTAAAGATATACATGCAGGGACAATTTCTGACCAGTGTTGCACATCTGCTACGCTATCGGGGACGTTCATGACGATAGCTGCACCAGCATGGCTGGAACAGGATTCATAAAGATGCTCATTTCAGCAATATAACATTATGATGAGGAGGGAAATGCCTGTTCACTTTGGGCCCCACTCCAGTCAGGATGTCCATGCCCGTGTGCCCGATCGGAATCGGACACACAGGAGCAGGCAAGATTCTGATCCCGCAGGACACGTCTAGCTCTGTGGATCAGAATTGCAACCCGGCCTGTATGTACAGGCCGGGACCTAATTCCGGCCAGCCTGCATATAGAGGCCTTTACTCGGCTAACTCAGTCAAGGCTCCTGAATGGAGCCGCAGCGCCATGGCGTCTGGTTGCCATGGCACCGCGGCTCCACTCAGGAGCCGCGATCCCCAGCCACCTACCTGTTCTTCAATTCCCCACAGCCTGACCCCTGATCTGGCCTCCCAAGACCAGGGTTGGGCTGCAAGGAATCACCTGCACTCCCTCCGTCTCCTTCTGCCACTCGGGCCTACTGTCTCCAGCTGTCTAAGAGAACTTAGTCGACCTCAGAGGTGGAATAAGTTCTCCGTTCAGTCTGCCGGCCCCGGGACCATGGACTGCCAACCCTAACTCCACTCTTCCCGCCCCCATCTAGCCTCCCCGTACAAACACCTTGTTCGTATGGAGAGGTTAGCCGGGGATGCAGAGGGGGCCGAATAGAGAGGATGAACATCCTAATGGGACATCCATCCCCACTATCCGCAACTTGGAATGACCCCGTTTATGAATACTTTTCATTCCTTCAAAGATATCTGGCAATATATAAGACATATATTTCTCCAGGCACCCATGCTGCAACATCTCCCTGTTTGCAAAATGGTAGGCTGGTCTTTAATCCTGTGTGACTTAATGCTCTCTCAAACAGGATTAAAGTTTTGCAGGAAACAAAATACACTATGGAATCTCTATGGATGGAAGTTCCGTGCAAAAAGGGAAGTCGATGGCAGTGGGGGGGTGTACTATTGACCATCTGGCCAGAATGAACAGATGGATGATGAAATGATGAAAGAAATCAGGGAAACTAACAAAAGTTACAAAACAGGAATAATAATGGCTGATTTTAAATTACCCCAGTATCCAGGGGCTGGACCTAGAGTTGGTCCAAAGTGTTGGAACCCTAGGCAAACCTCAAGCTTTACACCCCCCTCTGGATATCAAAATCTATTATTTAGCATGGAATGACCTGCTTTTGCTGTCCTCCAGAGGTTGTTGCCCTAGGTGACTGCCTAGTTTTTGTGCCAGCCCTGCCAGTATCGACTGAGTCAGTGTCACAGCAGGACATGCTAGGGAGATAAATTTTCTAGATAAAATAAATAACTGGTTCATGAACCAACAAGAGGGAAAGCCATTCTGGACCTCGTTCTTAGTGGAACACAAGATATGGTGCAAGAGATAAGGGTGTTGGGAACAGTTGTCAATAGTGATCATAGCATGATCACAGTTGATTTAATAAATGAAGGAAGGATGGCAAGGAAATCCACAGTCTACCTTTTAACTTTCAAAGGGGAGACTATGATAAAATGAGGAAAATAGGAAAAAACTAAAAGAAGCAGCTGCAAATGTTAAAGATTTACATCAAGCATGGACACTGTTTAAAAGTACTATCTTGGAAGCGCAGACCACCTGTATTTCATGTTTTAAAAAAAGTAAAAATAAATAAAGCCAGAAAACTGCTAGCATGGTTTAAAGATGAAGTCAGAGAGGCTGTTGTAGCCAAAAAAGAATCTTTCAGGAAATGGAAAAAGGAGCCAAATGATGAAAACTGGAAACAACCATAAGCACTGGCAAGTTAGATGCAAGGCAGGTAAAGAGATTTTGAAAAAAAGCTTGCCATGGAAGCAAAAATGCATAATAAAACCTTTTTCAAGTACATTCGTAGAAAAACCCTGTGAGAGTCAATTGGACCATTAGATAAGGCCATAATGGAGAGACTGAATGAATTGTTTGCTTTGGTCCAGAATCATTATGGGAGAAAAAAAGATCGGACCATATCACACCCATACTTAACAGCTACATTGGCTCCCACTGGCTAGCCAGATCAGATACAAAACAATAATAATACTTTTCAAAATTATTCATATCATCTCAGCACCCTGCCTGAAATCTACAGTACATACTGCAAGAGGCAGAGAAACACAAAAATGCCAGCAAAATACGTTAGCTCTACAGCCGAGTTAGCAAAATGCAATCAGGAAATGCATAAGAGAGCATTCTCATTTTACACCCCAGATCTCTGGAAACTACTTCCAACAGAGTTAAGAATAATATCAGAACTCTCAGAATTCTGCAATATGCTAAAATTTCACTTATTCAAAGGACACTTTAAGTACTAACAATATTCCCCTCCACAATTAACAAGATACCTCTCACACAGCAGTATATAAGTTAAAAATGCAATTTGCTGTTATAACTTTGTTATGTTATGCTAAGCACGGTTCTATCTAAACCGCTTTGATTTCCTGATTAAGCAGTATTGAAAAACAGTTATATAAATAAATGATTTAGGGAAGTTATCCATGCCTGAAATAGTATTTAAAGGTGATGCATCAGAAGAATTGAAAGAAATAGTCATAAACCGAGATGATGTACAGTATTACAACTATTTGATAAACTGAAGAGTAGCAAAGCACCTGGTCTGAATGGTATACATCCAAGGGTGTTGACAGAACTGAAATATGAGATTGCAGACCTATTAGTAATTTGCGAACTATCATTAAATTCATCTATAGTACCTGAAGATTGCGAATGGCCAATGAAACGCCGATTTTTAAAAAGGGTTCCAGAAGTAATCTGTGAAACTGGTGAGCCTGATGTCAGTACTGGGCAAAATAATAGAAACCATTATAAGAAAGGGAAGAATGGCCTAGTGGTTGGGACAAGCTCCTGAGGGCCAGACGTTAAGAACATACGAAATGACATACTGGGTCAGACCATCAAGCCCAGTATCCTGTTTCCAACAGTAGTCAATCTAGGTCATAAGTACCTAGCAGTCTCCCCAAAAGACACAGGTTCGTCAATGCTTGTATTGGGTCAAGCAGTGATATCCTGGGTCCCTTCAGAAGAGCCCCTCCTTTCACCAGAATTCTACTCAGGTCCTAACAAATCCAAAAACCTCATCCTTGCACCACTGTCTCATCCACTCATTGATACTCTGGAGCTCTGCCTACCTTTTGGGTCTTGTGCGTGGAACGGGAAGTATTTCGGAGAACGCTACCCTGGAAGTTCTGGATTTCAACTTCCTACCTAAAAGCCTAACTTTAGCATTCAGAACCTCCCTACCACATTTTCCTATGTCATTGATACCGACATGTACCAAGACAGCAGACTACTCACCATTGAAGACTTTGTCTAGGTGGTGCATGAGGTCTGCTACCTTTGCACCAGGCACGCATGTTACCAGGTGATCCTCACGTTCACCAGCCACCCAGCTATCTACATGCCTAAAGATCGAATCACCAACTATAACGGCTGTCCTAACCCTTCCCTCATGGGCTCATGGCCCTGGAAAAACTTCCTCAGTTTTTACATCACCTGGAGGACAGGTCCTAGCTATAGGATCACTTCCTCCCACACCAGGATGATACTCTCCTGTCACCTGACCTCTCTCCTCTATGGTAACAGGTATGCTGCCAGACTGGAGGTGGGATTTCAGGACTATATACCTGTAGATCTTGTCTATATACTTCTCTGTCTTCCTTATGTCTTCCAAGTCTGCTACTCTAGCCTCCAGAGATCAGACTCGTTCCCTGAGAGCAAAGAGCTCCTTGTACCTTGTGCACACGTAAGACCCCTCACCAACTGGGAGAAAATCCTACATGTGACACTCAATGCAAAAGACTTGAAAGTCCCCATCTCGCTGCTGGACTGCTGTCTGCATTTTCATTTTAAAGTTGTATTTAGATATTTAAGTTCTTTACTTACTAAGTGTTGTTGGGGATACTTATACTAATAAAACTATACCTAATACGTTTAATATACTTTGTTCACCTGAAGTTTAATTAATCTCAGGTCCTTAATGTATGCTGATGAGAATAAACAGCTGCACCTGAGTGTGAATATGGCACCTCCTTTCCTTTAAGAGGTTTAAGCAACTATAAAGCTATGATTATCCCAGGGGTGGGTGGGTGTCAGGGAGGGAGGGAGGGAAAGAAGACTTATTAAAAGCTGGCTGCTACACAGTACCGTGTCCTGTGCTTCTAAGGTAATCTGTGACCAATCTCCAGGGGGAGTCCCACAGCCCTTGTTTGGATAGAAGGAGTCTTGGGTTCTAAATTTAACCAGAAAGCTCTCTGCTGTGTTTTAAATTTAAACTGAAAACTTTGTTGCTACTAGGCCCTGACTGATTTAACAAACAGGGCCGGCCCATCCATTGACCAAGAATGTTGTTTGCACAGGGCCCAGCATTTCAGGGGGCCCCGTGGAAACAACATTCTGCATTAAAAGACCGCCACCGCTAAGGCAGCGGCAGACTCAAGTGTCCCGCAGCTGCGCCCCCCCCCCCCCGCCTGCCCGACAGAGCCCTCCCTGAATCAGTTCCCTCAGAGCCAGCTTTTCAGAGCCACGAAGGGAGAGTTTCTCTTTCTCTGGCTCTGTTAAGCCTGCCGGCGCTGATGGGAAACAGGCATTTCAGTTTCCCATCAGCCCCAGCGGGCTTAACAGAGCCATGAGAAAGGGAAACTCTCCATTTTCAGCTCTGAAAAGCCGGCGCTGAGGGAACTGATTCAGGGAGGGCTCTGCAGGGCAGGCGGGGGGGGGGGGGCACGGCCGTGGGACACTTAATTCTGCCGCTGCCACGGCAGCAGCAGCAGCCAGGTTTTTTTTTTTTTTTAATTTCCCTGGGCTGATGGGGGGGAGGGGGTTATGACTGGTAGTGGGCGATGGGGGGGGGGCTAAGACTGAAAATGAGGTGATGGGGTTAGGACTGGAAGTGGGCTGATGGGGGTTAGGACTGGAAGTGGGCTGATGGGGGGGCTAGGACTGGAAATGGGCTGATGGGGGGATTAGGACTGGAAGTGGGCTGATGGGGGGATTAGGACTGATAAAGGGCTTTGGGGGGCTAAGACTGAAAATGGGGTGATGGGAGGGTTAAGACTGGAAGTGGGCTGATGGGAGGGTTAGGACTGGTAATGGGTTATGGGGGGGGCTAGGACTGGAAATGGGCTGGGGGGGTTGGCTAGTACTGGAAATGGGCTGAGTGGAAGGGAGGGCTTGAACTGCAAATAGCTGATGGGGAGGGGGGCATGGAATGGAAATGGGCTGAGTGGAAGGGGGGCTTGAACTGCAAATAGCTGATGGGGCGAGAGCTTGGAATGGAAATGGGCTGTGAGGGGAGGGAGCTAGGACTGGAAATGGGCTGAGTGGTGGGGAGTTAGGACAGGAAATGGGCTGATGGAGGGGCTAGGATAGGACTGGAAATGGGCTGTTGGGGGTGCTAAGATTGAAAGTGGGCTGTGGTGAGGGCTTGGATTGAAATGGACTCATGGAGGGGCTAGAACTGGAAGTAGGCTCATGGGGGGCTTGCACTGGAAATGGGCTGAGTTGAGGGAAGCTAGGATTTGATATGGGCTGATGGAGCTAGGAAAGGACTGGAAATGGATGGGGAAGCTAGGACTGGAAATGGGCTGATGGTGGGGCTAGGATAGGACTGGAAATGGATGGGGGAGCTAGGACTGGAAATGGGCTGATGGTGGGGCTAGGATAGGATTGGAAATGGGCTGATGGGGGGCTAGGACTGGAAATGGACTGATGCGGGGACTAGAAGTGAGCAGATGCTGGGCGGGGCTGGAACTAGAAGGGCGCGGATGTTGGGGAGGATTAGAATGGGATGGGGCTGGGAGAGTGAAATGGAGAGGGGAAAATATTTTGTGTGGGAGGGAAGAAAAATCTACAATTGGCTGGGTATTGGGAGAGTAAGTGGGAATTGAGGGTGGAGGGGTAAAATTTGAGTGGATGAAAAAGGAATGAAGAAAGAGCAAAAGGAGAAAGATTAGTATGTTTAAGCAGATGTAGAGAGAGAATGTAAGAAAACTAGGAGAGAAGAAAGGACAAATGGACAGCTGACGAAGGAGAGTTAGCAGAAGACACGAAGAAACCAGAAGAAAGTGGCTGTAGCACTTGCAACTGAAAACAAAATGCACAAAAGGTAGAAAAATCTCTTTTTTGAATTTATTAACTGGAATATGTCAGCTCTGAGAAATGTGCATCATTAACGTCTGCGCTTTGCTTAGTACAAGAGGAAATTAATTTATAGTTTTATTTCTACGGTGTTGTTGACCATTCCAAGTTTGGCTTTTGGGGTTCCCAGTTTAATTATTGTCTTCCTGTTTCTTAATTGTGATTCCTTGTTTGGTGATGGTCTATGTTCTGCATGTGTAACTGAGCTGAGGATTCTGTTTATGTAATTCCTATTTGACATTGCCATTTGTTCTCTTTCCCCAGTAGGTCATGTATTGTTATTCTCTGAAATGTATTGGTTTAATATTTGCAGTGTTGCCTTTTGATAGGTAGAGTATGGTGCTTTGTGAGTCCTGGTAGTGCTGTTACAATACGGCAGGTTTGCTATGGGTTCTAAATGGGCAGTGTTTGTAGTAGTTCCTAATGTGCCTGGTGGTTGGCACTGGATTATAGTGATGTAGAAATATTTTAGTCTTTCTTTATCCATACACTCATTAAGAGGCATGTTTACTAAAAGTTAGTGTATGGTAACATTATGCAAATGAGGACCCGCACCGAGTCTTCGCACATGGCCCCGCACCCCCCTTGGGCCGCCCCTGTTAACAAATACACTGGGTTCACAGATTAATCAGATTTAATCTAAATAATTCCTTTTCCCACTAGATTTAGAAAAATTCCCTGAAGTAAATACTTAGAATTTCAGATCTCTCTCCAGAAGAAGCAGTGCCCTTTTGTAGTCCCACCAGAGGACAGCAACCTTGGGCAAGAAGTACTGGGGTTTCTAGCCCTACAGGTGCTCCTTATGGCCTTGGGCAAGCCATTTAACTCACCATTGCCTCAGGTACAAAAACACAGATTGTGAGCCCTTTGGGACAAGAGAAACATATAAAAACAGGACCTGAATGTACACCACTTTGACTCATAGAAAGGCAGTATATAAGCCTAGTTAAATAAAATAAATAAATAAATAAATAAATAACAAAATTACTGAACATGTAGATTGTCATGGTTTACTGGTAGAAAGTCAACATGGATTTAGCCAAGGAAAGTCAACATGGATTTAGCTTGCCTAACTGAAGGTGTGAATAGACAGGTAGACAAAGGTGAGTCAGTTGATATAGTGTATCTGGATTTTCAGAAAGCCTTTGACAAGGTCCCTCATGAGAAACTTGGTGAAATTAAAAAGTCATGGAATTGGTGGCAGTGTAGAATTGGGGATCAGGAACTGGTTAAAATATAGAAAGCAGAAGATAGGATTAAATGGCCAATTTTCTCAATGGAAAAATGTGAATAGTGGAGTACCCCAGGGATCTGTGCTGGGTCCAGGGCTTTTTATCATATTCATAAATGACCTGGGATTGGGAATAATGAGTGAGGTGATTAAATTTGTAAATGACACAACATTATTCAAAGGTAGTAAAACACAAGAGGATTGTGAAAGATTGCAAGAGGACCTTGATAAATTGGGAGACTGGATGTTCAAATGGTAGATGAAATTTAATGTGGACAAGTGCAAAGTTATGCATCTAGGAAAGAACAACCAAACTATGGTTACACGATGCACGGTTCCACCCAGGAAAAAGATTTAGGCGTCATCATGGATAACACATTGAAACCCTCCGCCCAGTGTGCAGCGGCGGCCAGGAAAACAAATGGAACGCTAGGAATTATAAAGAAAGGAATGGAGAATAAAACAAAGGATATTATAATGCCTCTGTATCGTTCCATGGTGCGACCGCACCTTGAATATTGTGTGCATTTCTGGACACCGTATTTTAAAAAGGATATAGCAGAATTAGAAAAGGTACAGAGAAGAGCCACCAAAATGGTAAAGGGGATGGAAGGATACCCCTATGAGAAAAGGCTTATAATAAGGTTAGGGCTCTTCAAACTGTAAAAGAGACGGCTAAGGGGACATATGATAGAGGTCTATAAATTAATGAATGGAGTGGAACAAGTAAACATAAATTGGTTGTTTGCATCATCAAGAAGTAGAAAGACTAGGGGACACGCAATAAAGCTACAATGTAACCCATTTAAGACTAATATGAGAAAATATTTTTTCACTCAAGGCGTAATCAAACTCTGGAATTTGTTACCAGAGGATGTAGTAAAAGCTGTTAGAGTAGCTAGGTTTAAAAAAGGTTTGGACAAGTTCCTGGAGGTCCATAAACCATTATTGAAGAGGACCCAGGAAATCCACTGCTTATCCCAGTATGAGCATTGTGGAACCTGTGTGCCTTTTGGGAACCTGCCAGGTATCTGTGACTAGATTGGCCACTGTTGAAAACAGGATACTGGGCTTGATGGACCTTGGTCTGACCCAGTATGGCATTTCTTATGTTCTTATGCTTCAAGTCCCAGCTAAAAACTCATTTCTTCCTTTTGGCCTTTCCTTCTGCTGGGTCTCTATGATCCCAGGTATTCCTTCGTCTGTTTTCCTTTCACGCCCCTGATTCTTCATAAGCAGGACCGCCCATGCTATGTCTTTATCTGTCCCTGGTGTCTTCTGTTTACTTTACATTCGCCATTGATTGTAACCTAGGCCTTCCTCATTTTTGTGTGTCTTCTGTTTACTTTACATTCGCCATTGATTGTAACCTAGGCCTTCTTCATTCTTCTGTGTCTTCTGTTTACTTTACATTTGTCACTGATTGTAATCTAGGCCTTCCTTTTGTTTCCTTCCTTCCGTGTCCTTTGTTTGCCCTTAGTTTGTTTTTGTGTTCTATGTTCTACCATGTAGTTGTTATTTTTTGATCTGTGCACTGCCTGATGCCTGGCTACAGGCATTATATAAAATAAAATCAAACTGTATCTGTAATCCTCTTGACTTTATCATCAAAGAAGTTCACTAAAAGTTGGGCATTGGGGGGTAAACTCAATCTGAGTCAGGCTGTGAACAATCTCAAATAGCTCTTGAGGATGACTTAGCACCCTTTAAACTTGTTTTGAAAGAAAGGCCAATTTAGGGTCACTTACAGCACGTTGATGGGATTTTAGCCTTAAGATACATTTAAAATTTACTAAGTCACTTGTATGCCACGGTGAAATACAGGTGTATGCAGACTTTAATTCAAAAATAGGGGTAATCTGTTCAGTGCCATCTGTCTTTCCAGACCATATGGTTAAGGGATCATCAAGAGAACCTGAGGCAGCCTTGAGTTTTGACTCAACATTTACAGTATTTATTTTATTCATTTTTAATGTATTTAGCTCACATTTTTCCAGTTCAAGGCAAGTTACAATCAGGTAGTTATTACATTGTAAGCCCTCCAGGGACAAGGAAAGTTACACCCTCAATGTTCTGCGCTGCATCACAGTTTATACCTGCTCCAGACACAAACAGGCAGCAGAAAAGTGTTTGGTCTGTCAGCCAAACATGCAGAGAGTGAAAGAGGTACACACATCTTCCTTATATTTTCCATGTTGACAACAAACACTGCTAGGAAAGGCGGACTCATGTTTCTGTTTTGCCATGCTGATAGATATCCCCGTATGCAACTTTGCATGAGATGAATGTCCCCACCTGATGCTTTCATAGCAGGAATCTATGTGGATGCCGGCGCATGCCGAGACAGAAGTCCCCAGAGTTTTTCTGCATGTTCTGCCCTAAAATGCCACTTCACATCAAGTACGTCCCCCCCCCCTCCCCCGATAATGGTCAGCATTAACTTTTATGGCAAAGAACCTGGACAGAATGTCCAATGAGTCATGCAAATATACACTGCAGTGTTGGTCACTTGTTAAGTACTTCATTCCATTTAAATTAATTGTGCTACAGAAATTACAGGATTAACTTACTATTTCGCTCCGTGATTACTAATTAACTTTATTGTTTCTGCTTTCTGTATTATTCTCTTTCTCAAGACATATGGAACATATGATAAAACTGGTTTCATAGGTACATAAGACTTGTTTCAACTATATGAGAGCATCATGGTAAGCACATATAATTCTCATTATGGAAAGGTTCACAAACTTTCACAGCAGTGTGTATTGGAATACTTGTAACAGTTATGATGATTACATTAACCTCAACTTTGAATCGTGTTATGGATTTAATTGCAATAATTTTTCAGATCAAGCTCTTTCATGTGGAGTTTTGGACATGGTGGAACTATTTTCTTCCCATGACAACACTAGCTTTTATCTTCCAGTGCCCCTGCTTTTGGCAAAGATCAAAAGAGAAACACTTTCAATATTGACAAGAAACTGCTAGGTGAGAAAGCTTAATCTGAAACATTACTTAAGCATAACTATTATAAAGGTTTACATATTTGTCTACATAAAAGCAGCTCTGGCTGTGTGCCCCACTTAATATAGCCAATAATCCAGTGCATCACTTAGCTTTATACAATTTGAAATACATAATGGAAGCCATATTCAGCAGCATTCATATATTTCAATAATGAACATATACAGCATGATCAATAATTGAGTTTAAACATCAGTAGAATTGCTATTGCAAGGATGTGATTTGTGAAAAAGGTGTTGCACTGCAGCTATACAACTAAAAGGGGGATTTTATAAAGGACATCAAGTTAAATCAGGAACGCCCAGGGCAGAGCATAGAAACATGATGGCAGAAAAAGACCTCATGGCTTATCTAGTCTGCCGTTCCATATCAACTACAATAGTCCCCTTTTTTCCTTAAGAGATCATCTGTATTTGTCCCGTGTTTCTTTTTTTTTTTAATTCAGATACTGTCCTCGTTTCTACTACATTCACTGGGAGGCTATAACACTCATCTACGACTCTTTCTGCAAAGAAATATTTTCACCTATTACTCCTGAGTCTATTCCCTTTCATCCTCATCCTATGTCCCCTCGTAGCAGAGTTTGCTTTCAATCGAAAGAGGCTCTCATCTTGTGCATTTATGCCATGGAGGTATTTAAGCATCTCTATTATATTCAAAAGAGACTACAACCATACCTGGAACAAGAACTACCTGAAGTGCAAGCAGGGTTCAGGAAAGGGCGAGGAATGAGAGACATCATCACGGATGTGAGATGGATCCTTGAAAAAACTAAAGAATACCAAAAGGATATCTATTTGTGCTTTATCAACTATAGTAAGGCTTTTGACTGTGTAAACCATGAGAAACTCTGGGCCACATTAAGAAGCATGGATATACCAGAACACCTGATTGTTCTCTTGCACAATCTGTACATTGATCAAGAAGCAACAGTTCAAACAGAACAAGGAGAAACAGAATGGTTTAAAATAAGCAATGGTGTAAGACAAGGCTGCATACTTTCCCCCTACCTGTTTAATTTATATGCAGAACAAATCATCAGAGAAGCAGGATTGTATGAAGACGACAGAGGTGTGAAGATTGGTGGAAGACTCAACAACCTGCGCTATGCTGATGATAGTACATTACTGGTTGAAAGTGAAGATGATCTGAAATATTTGCTTCTCACGATCAAAGAACATAGGGGTATGTTTACTAAACCGTCTTAATGTTACTGGCGCTAGTTGCAGCGTTAATGTGAAGAATGCCATATAAGGTAGTGGGCATTCTGGAAGGAAGGTTGCAAGGAATCGGTATCGCGCGATAGTGTGCGCTGTGGCACGTTAACACACATTAACCCTAAGTTCATGCCAGAGCAGTGTTAGAAGCTATAAAGATGTAGCCCACTGGTTACTGCAATGACGGCAGAGGTCATGGGTTCGATCCCACAGTGGTGTTATGTAAGAAGGCTGTCTGAGGCATTTCCTTTTAATTTAAATCAGTGCTGCCAGAAAAAAACACCCTCACAGTGCCGTAACCTAAGGTGCCGCATAAGGCGCACTATAAGGCACTCCATAGGGCACATTCTAAAGTGCCCTGTCCGCCAAGGCACCTTATAATGTACCCTATAGGGCGCTTTATGAGACGCCTTATGAGGCACCTTAGGTTACGGCACTGTGAGGGAGATTTTGCTGGCAGCACTGATTTAAATTAAAAGGTAAAGCCTCAGACAGCCTTATTAAATAACAGCACTGTGGGATCAAACCCATGACCTTTGCCTCCACAGTCATTGAAGCAATCAGTGGCCTACATCTCTATAGTGCTTAACATACCGCTAGCTGGCTACAGAAAGACTGCAGGTCACCACACAAACTGTCTGCTGTGGTTACCAGGATAGGGTAAACCCACCCATACCCATGATGCACTGCACATGCAGATCAGCAGTCTACATCTGATCACAAGATGGGGTATGCACCTCTATAGCACCCCGGCCTGGTAGGGGGAACTGACCGTGTGTGTTACTGGCACAGAGTAGCTACAGACCATGACATTGTACGGTTTCTGTGGTCACCCTGAGGGTGAGGTGGAGCGCCCAGCACCAGGTCCTCAGCACCTGGCTTGGCTGAGATAGGCTGTGCTGCAGGTCCCCATCAGTGCCAGTGTGTGATAAGTAATCCTTGCAGACACACTTAGGATACACTTGTGTCCATCTGTATTTCCCAGTCACGTCTAGCCCTTGTGGACTATGATGCACCCAAAATAGTGCATATCCTGTGTGGTTGCCATGGTCACATGTTATAAGAGAAGGGTGGTGTTTGGACCCAAAAGCGGATTATGTAGCACCACCCAACCCGCCCTCTGTGGGTCAGAGTGGGGGACAGGATATCCCACCAACAGATTCACATTCCACATCTCTGCAATGGTGGCAGTAGAGGGGACCATCAACCCCAGTCCTGCAGGGGAATAGGCACCCTACAGGGCAGTCAATGCAGATATGTACACATCACATAGGGCAATGGCAGACAGGCAGTAGGCCTGGAAAAGCTCAGTTGCCCCCCACCACTATCTGACATTCACCAGCAGAGGGCACAGTCAGTCTCCTCCTGCTGCACCCTGAAAAGTGTTCCAGCCATACACATGCTAACTGCAGACAGTCTGCTAGCTAGTACATAGTGCATGTTCCTGGAGAAACTGTGTGCACCCAAAAATGGGATGTGAGCACACACACCAAGCAAGTATGTCAGTGATTGCGCCCCCAATAAAAGGAACTCATAAATATCACTTGAGAGAAATATTGTATAGCACGATGAGGGAACGTAGACATGCCATGGTCACTGCTCAGTCAGGGTGAGAGTGACCTCCCAGCATGACATGCTGTGGCCACCCTGTCCGTGCAGGTGGTCGGGCACTACAATGTCCCAGCCATTGCCCTATGCAGATACATCCTGCCCAGATCGCTGTGTCCAAGCCATACCCACAATACCTAGCGCCTCATTATGCACACTGGCAGGCTAACACTGGAAACAGTGCAAGCATTGGGGGTTCAGTAAGGTGTAGGCAGCCACAAAACACTGAGTAGACATAAACACACTCCCACACCTATTTCAGCATTGTGCCAAAACAGAGGTGGTTGGCAGCCCTGGCCGCCACACCAGTCCTGGGCACAGTGGAGGCATTGCTAAGGTATGCAGGTGCTAGTATTGGTAGCTGCTGCTCCGCGCAGGGTCCAAAAGACTGACTGTCCATGAGGCTTTGGATAGTGGAGCCTGTGGGTGTGGGTGTTTGTGCCCCTGTTGGCCGATGCTCTAGGGCAGAGGTTCCCAACTCCAGTCCTGGTGGGCCAAGCACGATTCAGGTTTTCAGGCTGTCCCTAATGAATATGCATGAGATACATTTGCATACAATGGGGGCACTGCATACCAATGCATCTCATGCATATTTATTAGGGACAGCATGAAATCCTGAAGGGTGTTTGTCCCTCCAGGACTGCAGTTGGGAACCTCTGCTCGAGGGAGTGCACATGTTTATGGTGTATGTGCTCTGTAGGGTAAAATATAGGGACATGGTCTGCAGGAGCCACAGCTAGGACTTGAACTTGTGACCTTCTGCCCCTGAACACACTGGCTGTGTGTACTGCACCAAACTGTTGCTACAGAGGCAGGTCATTCCCTGGGGATACCATTACTGTTCATCAGACAGCCCTTGTCAGTTGCACTGCATGCCACCCACCTGAACAGAGCTTTGCCTTGGTGTGCTGTGGGCAGATGCCACTGCCCCCTCCACCACCAGCACCCCTCTGCCACCATGCTGACATGCCCTTATGCCGGTGGTGCTGGTGGTGTGTAGTCCCAGGCCATCCAATGTGCTGGTAGGCGGCTGCGTATGGTAGGGGATCTGGGATAGGGGTGCCTACATAGACATCCGCGCTTCCCCTCGGCACTGCCTGTCACTGTTAAGTGCCCTTTGGGGTACCTGCTGGGTGATGTCCCCTGGGCCACTGTGGGACACACACTCGTGGGCATGTTTGACCTTGGTCAGTTGCTGGCTTGCTGATTTGCAGTTTCTGAGCTCCTATGTGCCACCTAGGCATATGCCTAGTCCACCCTGTGCCCCAGCTGCCCCACTGCATGTCCCGCCTTCAGCCCCATGTACCCCATTTGCAGTCTCACCGTCGTGCCCTTTCGTACTTGGGCACTATGCTGTTGCTGCACATGTATCACTACTATCACTTTTCTTGGTTTCCCTGCCTTTGCTGTACATTGCTGACTGAAATGGTTTCTCTCTCCTGCAAATGTGCCTCTAACGCAAGGTTTTCACTGGGTTAATTTTCATACCATTTCACAGCGTTAATGTGCCTGGAGCCTCTCCCCGCCCACTCTCCACCCATTGACCCCTTCTCTCCACCCTCTGGAGAGACTTACTCCACCCTCTGTGCACCTTAACGCAGCCGGAGACGTTATCATGCAGTATTATCGCGCAATAACATTACTTATCGCTCGATAACATCGCCGCTGCAACGTTAGCGCTGTTTAGTTATATACCCCATAGTCTCAAAATGGGCCTGCACCTTAATGTAAATAAGACAAAGATCATGACAACTGGCAAAATCAACAGGTTCATCATTGAAGGTGAAGAAATTGAAATCGTGAACAACTTTAACCTACTTGGATCAAATATCAATAAAGAAGCAACAAGCAATCAAGAAATCCGACGATGCATTGCTCTTGGCAAAATGGCTATGAAAGACCTAGACAAGATTCTCAAGAGCAGAGATGTCTCTCTCCATACAAAGATTTGACTTGTTCAAGCCATGGTACTTTCAATAACATATGGATGTGAAAGCTGGATAATGAAAAAGATAGGAAACAAATTGATGCCTTTGAATTATGGTGCTGGCGGGGAATAATGTGTATATCATGGACTGCCCAAAGAACAAACCAGTCAGTACTAGAGGAGATCAAACCTAAGCTTTCTTTAGAAGCTCAGATGACGAGACTTCGACTTTCATACTTTGGACACATCATGCGAAGAGAGAGATCATTAGAGAAAGACATTGTGCTTGGCAAGATATAAGGTCAACGCAAAAGACAAAGGCCAGCAATTAGATCAATCGATACAATAACAGCAGCTACGGGTACCAGTCTGTCACCATGAGCCGCCTGACTGAAGACCGAACACAATTTAGGACAACTATCCAGAGGGCTACCATGAGTTGACACCGACTCAACGGCACTTAACAACAATATCATATCTCCTCTATCTTGCCTTTCCTCTAACATACACATATTAAGATCTTTATATTTGTCCTCATATGCTTTATAATGAAGACCTCTAACCATTTTAGTAACCACCCTCTGCACCGACTCCATCTTGCTTATATCCTTTTGAAGGTGTTGTCTCCAGAACTGCATACACTATTCAAAATGTGGTCGCACCAAAGATTTATACAGAGGCACTATCACCTCCTTTTTTTCCTGCTGTCCATTCCTCTCCCTATGCACTCAGTCATCCTTCTAGCTTTTGCTATTTGCCTTTTCTACCCATTTAGCCACTTTCAGATCATCAAAAACAATCATGCCCAGGTTCCACTCTTCTTTCATGGACAGAAGTACTTTGCCCCTTACACTTTACTGCTTCCTTGGATTTTTGCAGCCCAAGTGCATGACCCTGCCTGTTTTAGCATTAAATCTCAGCTGCCAAATTCTTAACCATTCTTCAAGCTTAGCTAGATCTCTCCTCATGTTATCTACTCATTCCTGGGTGTCTGCTCTATGGCAGATTTCGGTATCATCCACAAAGAGGCAAACCTTACCCGACAGCCCTTCCGCTATATCACCAACAAAAATGTTAAAAAGAGTCGGACCGGAGGCGGAGCCAGCAGGGTCCAAGATGGCTGCTTAACTTCCGAGCTCCCCGAATCCTAAGAAGAATCCTGCCCCCTCTTGCTTTGTTGGTACCTCATACCTGGGTCTTGAGGCTTAACTTGTGAAGCTATGTCCGTCGGTAAACCCACGCGGCTTGATTACCTTTCTGCCGCAAGCGGTGGTGTGAAAAGAGCTAAAGCTGACCCACCCTCACCACAAAAGATGGTGAATACAAAGGAGAACCCCATGGGCCTGCAAGACGTCCTTGCTGAAATTCGAGCGGTGCGTGAGATGGTAGCCGCGAACAGTGAAACTCTCCGTGAAGTGCAAGCAGATATCACTGAATTGAAAGAGTTGAAAGCTCAAGTTGCTACCCTGGCTGGTAATTATACATGCTTAGAAGGGAAAGTCGCAGCGCATGAGGAGAGGCTGCTGAAAGTGCCGGCTAATTCCAAGAGGATAACTCAACTGGAGCGGAGCCTGGAAGATTTGAATAACAGAACGAGAAGGAACAATATAAGATGGTGTTCCGGAAGGAGCGGAGGGCTCCAACATAATTCTTTAATTGACTTTGTTGATTCCTAAGTTACTGAGAATCTCTTTTGAAACACCGTTTGAGATCGAGAGGGCCCATAGGATTCCAACGCAGTCGGGCCCTAATGTCCGGCCACCACGTCCAATCATATTATGCGCCCTCAGGCACTCTCAGGTAACGCAGATTCTTGCGGTAGCAAGAGCCGCTCCTTCTCTCATAATAGATGGACAAAGAGTGTCCTTTTTTCCGGATTTTCATAAAGCCACTGGAGAAGAAAACAGCTACTGGCTTTTCACCCACGTTTGCAATCCCTAGGGGCCCGTTATGGCCTCCTGTTTCCTGCGAGGCTCCGGGTTACGCTACATAATCAAACACGTACGTTTGATGATCCCTCTGCTCTGGGAGTCTTTGTTGAGGAACATGAAGCTTCGAAGATGAGCTGAGGGTGCCGAAACGGAGCTGTTATGGACATGTGTACTGCGGGGACCGCTACGAGTTGTTCCGAACGAAGTCTTTGATGGCGGTAGTAGGCCGCCCGACTTTACACCTTAATCCTACTATTGTGGTGTTATGGCCTCTAGGTTTTGAGGGGATATATCCCTTAGAATGTCATTCATTAAGTACCTAAAGGGAAGGGAGGAGACAAGAAGAGTAGGGAGGGAAGGAGGAGATAAAATAAAATTAAAAATTAAATAAAATTAAATTAAAAAAAAAAGAGGAAGGGGGGAGGAACTGAATAATGGGGCATTGGGGAAGATTTAAGGTGGGATTTTCAGGTGAATTTTCAGTTCAGATCGCAGAGGGGAATTTTTTTATTTGTTTTTTGGGATCAGGAGCTTAGGTAGCACTTAGGTAATGCTGTCTCACCCGGTTTATTCCCGAGGTTGGGGTTTTTTGGTGTCTCCTTTTGGTGGTGGGAATTATGTAAATGCAGTGACCTGTAGTTATGTATTATTATGTACTGTCGTTATGGTGTCCTTTTGGTTTTTTAAATACAGAACTGTCCATCTCGGCTGTCCCATGTGCTCACTTAAGTTTCTGTCATTGAACGTGAAGGGAATCAACAACCCCATTAAGCGTAAGAAGATCCTGTTATACTGCATGAAAGAGCAGGCAGACGTGGTTCTCTTACAAGAGACCCGTCTACCATCTAAGGAAGCCCTTAAATTGGGTCTGAGCAGTTATGTTTTAGCTGCCCACTCTGCTGCTGTTCAAAAGAAGAATGGTGTAGTCATTTTAGTCAAGAAAAAGCTGCTACCTGTGATAGAGTTGTCTCATGCTGATATATATGGTAGATGGACCTCGGTCCTACTCCAAATAAGTGGGAAGAAGCTGGCCATCTTAAATTTGTATGCTCCTAATGTAGATGACGTAACGTTTTACCATAACATCGCAGAAGAGTTGCTCTCATTACCTAAATATGACATCATCGTGGGGGGGGGGGGGGATTTTAACCTGATTTTAGATCCTCTGCTAGATTGTCAGCCTTTTCGTTCATACAGAACGTACCACGCCCCTTCAGTGGTTCGAGCCATAATGCAAGATATGGGTCTGTCTGATATTTGGAGGTTGCAGCATCCTAGTGAGAAGGATTTCACGTTCTTTTCTCTCCCCCATAAGTCGCACTCGCGGATAGATTACTTTTTAGTCGCCAAAACTTTAATTCCCGTGGTTACGCAGTCTGATATAAAACCAACTCAAATATCTGACCATGCGGCCATTACTTTTTCTCTATCATTGGGGGAACAGGAAGCTCTCAGGTCGAGATTCTTTTTTAATAGATCCCTTCTGGGTGATAAAGGGTTTTGTGATCACATCAGACAGGCAATCAGAGAGTATTTTGAAGTGAACCTTTCAGGAGAAACGTCAGGTTGGGCCTGGTGGGAGGGATTTAAGGCTACCATTCGAGCCAAAATTACCAGTTATTCCATTTCATTGCATAGGATAAGGAAAGCCAAACTAGCCGCCTTGGACTCGCAAATTAAAGCAGGTGAGCGGTTGCTGATCTCCAGAACTGATCCAGGTATACTGCTTCGTCTCCAGAGGATGAGGTGTCAATATAATCAAATTTTAAGTGCGGAGGCGTCGCAGCAGATTTTGCACCAGAAATCTCGATATTATGTAGAAGCCAATAAGTCAGGAAGCTTGCTGGCTCAGACCTTGACACCCCGCGCAGCCCAGACCAGAATAGAAGTTCTCAAAGGAGATGAGCAGGAGATTTTAACAAAGAGCTCAGATATCGTAGAGGCCTTGCGCCGTTTTTATGCCAATCTATATGCGTCCGAGTCCCAAATGAAGGCAGATGACTTTCAAGCTACCTTTGGTCACATCTCCCATCCTACGCTCTCTGATACTCAGTTTAGGGAGCTAGAAACTGATATAACAGTCGGAGAGATTAAAGATGCTATTAATGCTGGGAAATCGGGGAAGGCGGTAGGCCCAGATGGTATCCCTTGTGAATTTTATCAAGCCTTCGCGAACGAGTTGATTCCGCACATGTTGGACTATTTCGGCCTTCTGGAAGCCCAATCGCCCGCAATTGGTACGTTCAATGACGCAACTATTGTGGTAATTCCTAAGCCAGGCAGAGATTCGCAGAAGGTCGAGAATTATCGGCCAATCTCTTTATTAAATGCTGACTACAAGCTTTATGCTTCTATTCTGGCGAAAAGGCTATCAAAAGTTATGTTAGATCTTGTTCATCCTGATCAATGCGGTTTTATGGCAGGTAGAGCCACGTCAGATAATGCGCGGCTTCTTTTAAACCTATTCCTCATTGCAGGGAATCAGGACAATCCAGTGATGAGCTTATCATTAGACGCCGAAAAGGCCTTCGATCGTCTGGAGTGGGCCTTTCTGTTTCAGACATTAAGATGGTTTGGCTTCGGTGGAAAATTCTTACGTTTAATTCAGGTCTTATATACCAACCCAACTGCTCGTATTTTTGCTAATGGTACTCTTTCTTCCCCTTTATGTCTGCATAGGGGAACCAGACAAGGTTGCCCCCTCTCACCCTTATTATTTAACTTTGCGCTCGAACCCCTGATGCTTCTAATCCGCTCCCAAAAGGAGATTTCTGGAGTCAAGATAGATGATCTGGAAGTCAAAATCTCAGCTTATGCTGATGATTTGTTGCTTTTCGTACTCCCTTCCTCCATCGGAAGCCTGTTAAATTATTTCGATACTTATTCCAGTTTATCTGGTTATAAAATGAACTGGTCAAAATCCGTAGCCTTCCCCCTAAATAGGTGGACTTTTCAATCTATGCTAGGCTCTCACCCCTTTGTATGGGCCCCTGCAGAAGTCAAATACTTAGGTGTGCGCTTTATGAGAGACTTGGATGATTTAATTGATATTAATTCTAGAACTTTGGTTGAGATGGTCCAATCCTTTGCTAAACAGTGGTCCCCGTTACATTTAACATGGTGGGGCAGACTAGAGTCCATTAAAATGGTTTTGACACCGAAGATTAACTATGTTCTGGAAATGCTTCCGGTGAGCTTCCCTCTCAAGGTATATCGTTCAATTGAACGTCAGTTAGTTAACTTTCTGTGGCAAGGTAAGCCTCCCAAAATTGCGACCTGCAAGTTAAAGGCAAAAAAGGTTCAAGGGGGGATTCAATTTCCTGATTTTAGGAACTATCATTATGCGTTTCACCTTAAGCAAGGTGTTGTATGGTCTTTTACAGATCACCAGTTTGGGATCCCCACTTGGTTGGAGGTTGGAAAACGAATAGCTGCCCCGATCCCCATTTTAAAGTTGTTGGGCATGAAATGGCCAGACTCCTTCCCACTTGGTAGAGTAATGATTTCTACACAGGAGGCTTTTCTCGCCTTAGAACAGCTTTCGGGCCAGGATAATGCCTTCTCACGACAAACGCCCATTTGGTATAATACCTGTTTTAAAATTGGTCAGCGAGTTGTCTCCTGGGAAATTTGGCAAACTAGTGGAATTTGGACATTGGGTCATTTAGCGACTCCCACGCGCTGGAAATCATTCTCGGAGTTACAGCGGGAGTTTGGAGTGCCGAATGTCTGTTATTTCCAATGGCTACAATTGATGCATTGTTTGTCAAAGGCGAGGGTAAAAGCACCATTTCTTTCTTCGGAGTGGGAATTACAAAAAACGGTGGCAGAGTGTAGCTTCGGGAAGGGGGTTGCCTCACGGTTTTATGCTATTTTACGGGACTGTTCCCCCTACCGGTTAGTAGGGCTTGAAAAGACCTGGCACAGTGATTTAGAGTCTCATGTTCCAGCGGCCGTCTGGGAACGGATTTGGCGGCAGGTGAACAGAGTGTCTCGGGGGGCCGGGATCACTCAGTCCCTATATTTTTTATTCCATAGAGCTCATATTACCCCTGTAAAGCTATCCAAATGGAATAAGGAAACCCAGAACGCTTGCTGGACTTGTCATCAAAGCCCGGCTACTCTGCGGCATATGTTATTTGATTGCCCTCACGTTCAATTTTTCTGGTCTAGAGTCTGGGATAAGATTCAGCAGGTTCTTTGTATTCAAGTACAACTAACTTGGCAAACAGTTATCATGCGTTCAATGGATGAGAATGTATTAGTAACTAAAGATAGAAGATTTTTGTTTAATTTTATGATGGCTATTGCCATAAAACTGATTTTCAGTTGTTGGAAAGATTCCTCAAAACTGGATGTTCTTCACTGGTGGAATTTATTCTGTATGTATGCCAGTTTCGAGAAAGAATGTGATCGATCCTCTCTTGCATCGGTCCATAAAACTTTTCGGACATCTGTTGGGCGGGAATTGGGCACCGGGAGTTTGCAGAAGTGTAAATGGAGTTATTTAGATGACTTTGTGGCAAAGGCGAAATAATGGTCATTGTACTGTATTAATGTATTATGCATAGGTTCTGAGTGGTACCAAAAGGAGATACAAGGGGGGAGGGGGAGGGTTAGTTGGATACTAGGGAGGGAGGTTGGATGGGGTGGGGGATAGGTGTGCTAGATTGTTAGTTATGATAGTTGACATGTATCATTATATGGTTTGTAATTGAAAACTGAAAATAAATTTTCAAAAAAAAAAAAAAGAATCGGACCAAGGACAGATCCCTGGGGCACACCACTGGTAACTTCCTTCTCCTCAGAGTGATCTCCATTTACCTGTACCCTTTGTTGCCTCCCACTCAACCAGTTTCTAACCCAGTCAGTCACTTTAGGGTCCATCACTAGGATGCTCAGTTTGTTTACAAATCGCCTGTGTGGAACGATGTCAAAGGCTTTACTGAAATCTAATGCAGAAGACCTGCAGAAAAATGCAAGGGATGTCTATGTCTCTGGCTGATTTCAGAAACACAGACTTCCCCAACCTGAAAGTGCACATGGGCGGCCACATACTGTAGATGTCCCCAGTAGGGATGCCTGGGTCAGGAACATCCATCTCAGGCAAGTTAGCATAAGGGGATGTCCAGCAGCAATGCAAAGTGAAAATATGAGCTCCCATGTCCCTTCAGTGTTCAATGATATAGAATAAAATACAGGGGGTATATTAGTGCAGCTCCTTCTCCATACTTTCCAGACATTTGCCTGACAAAACAAGCACTGTTCAGATGCCTATTCATGCCTGGAGCAGGTGTAACTTTAGATGTGATTTGCGATGTCCACAGGGCATTTCCGAGATCAGACAGGGATGCCCAGGTTTTTAGGTACGCCCCCAGCCATGCCTCCACCGCACCCCCGTTCAGACGTCGACATCCTTGTGCTGGGGACTTCCGAAGACCCAGCTTCTACAAAAGCTTCAGGGACATATCTGTGATTTGGACATCTGCATGCCTGTTTGCAGAGATGTCCAAATCACAAATAGCACTTTTAAAATAACACCCTAAATCTGCTTAAAGTATATATGTAACATGCAATTTCCTAGCTGAAACAAACTTTGTAAGAATTAATGAGGGATAGTCTGTAATAGCAAAATTGATACAGAGGCTGCCATTTATGCACACTAATAGATTCATTGAGGCATATGTTTTGTGCAAATATTTAGGCACTCCTGGTCAAACTGTATGCACTGATGCATCTATAAGTGAGCAGAAGTCAAATAACCACTGCATGGTTCAAATTTAAACATAGCAGGCCCGATATTCAAAGGCATTTACACAGTTTACAGACCTGTAAATGCCACTTAGAGGGATATTCTATTGCACTAACACGGTTAGGGCCTTTGAATATATAGTAATTACGCTTACCTGGTAATTGTAGTTCCTTTAGTGACGACAGCTTAGTCCTCCACCTCTGGGTAGTGCTCCTCCTCCTGCAGCTTGGAGACTAGACCAATCAAAATCTTCCTACTGGATGTAGCGTGCTGGGATTCCCCATCAGCGCCCAATGAACTAATGACAAAGCAGACTCAAAAGAGCAACAAATAAGAAGCCAACATCTGTTGTTTTTTTTTTTTGTATAATATAATAACTAGTACCCCGAACAGCAGATAAACCTGCTCGAAACAGAAGAACGGAAACGAAACCTACTGTAGCAATATTCTTTTCCCCTGCCAAGCCAGAAAGACAGACAGGGCAAAAGAAAAACTCACAGAGGAAGGGAAGAAAATAAACTCACCTTCCAATTCGCCTTCTATTCATGAACACGTGCTGAGCTAGCTGGAAACACCTGAGGGCGGGAGTGAGGACTAAACTGTCGTCACTAAAGGAACTACAATTACCAGGTAAGCGTAATTATTATTTCCTTATCGTTCCTCCAGCTTAGTCCTCCACCTCTGGGATGTAACAGAGCAGTACTAATGGGAGGGACCCTGCCAGCTGGCACGCAAAACTGCTGAACCGAAACCGGCATCCTGCACCGCCAGCACATCCAGACGGTAGTGCTTACTAAAGGTATGCAGAGACGACCAAGTTGCCGCCCTACAAATTTCCACTGGAGGCACCAAACTGTGCTCTGCCCAGGAAGTCACCTGTGCCCTAGTAGAATGAGCTCTGAGACCCACTGGAGCCGGGCGCCCCTGCAGCTGTAGGCCGAGACAATTGCCTCCTTGACCCACCTGGTTATGGATGCCTTTGCTGCAGCCTCTCCCTTCCTGGGCCCTCCAAACAACACAAACAGACGATCCGACTTAAGAAAAGATGCAGAGACTGATAAGTACCGACGTAACACCCTCCGAACATCCAACCGACTCAACCCACGATCCGAAGCTTGACCTGCCGCTGCATGCAAAACCGGGAGAGACACTGTCTGATTCACATGAAAGGGAGAAGACACCTTTGGTAGAAAGGACGGTACCGGTCTAAGAACCACCTTCTCCTTCGAAAAACAGAGGAAAGGCTCCCTACACGAGCGAGCTTGCAACTCTGAAATACGTCTAGCTGAACAGATAGCTACCAAAAACACCACCTTCAGGGTCAAATCCTTAATAGAAATTTGGGATAAGGGCTCAAACGGAGCCTTACCTAGAGTTCACAAGACCAAGTTGAGATCCCATGGCGGTACAGAAATCCGCCGAGCTGGATGGAGTCTGGAGAATGCTTTAAGAAAACGTACAACATCTCCGTGACCTCCGAGAGACACTCCCTGTATCTTACACCTATAGCAGGCCAAGGCCGCTAAATGCACCTTCAAAGAGCTTGCCGCCAAACCTTTGTCGAAACCATCCTGCAAAAAACTCAACACCACCGATACGGATGCCTTGGCTGCCCGGACTTGATGCCTCGAACACCAGTCCTCAAAGATCCGCCAAATGCGAACATAAGCGAGCGATGTCGAGCATTTGCGCACCTGAAACAAAGTCGCCACCACCGCCCTGGAGTAGCCCTTCTTTCTCAGCCTCGCCCTTTCAATGGCCAGGCCGTAAGCGAGAACCAATCCACCTATGGCATCAGGAAAGGACCCTGGACCAAGAGCTCCGGAGATACCGGAAGATGCCAGGAGGGACCGTCCAGTAGCCGTATCAGATCGGCATACCACGGCCGCCGGGGCCAATCTGGTGCTATCAGAAGCACCCTCCCCCGATGGGCTTCGATCCGCTGGATCACCCGACCTATGAGGGCCCACGGAGGAAACACATAGAGGAGCCCCGTCATCGGCCACGGCTGCATCAAGGCGTCGATCCCTTCCGACATGGGTTCCCGCCGTCTGCTGAAGAAGCGACTCGCTTTTGCGGAGTGAAACGTGGCCATTAAGTCCATGACCGGTGCCTCC
The DNA here is from genome assembly GCA_033557465.1 of Ichthyophis bannanicus. NCBI lineage: Eukaryota > Metazoa > Chordata > Amphibia > Gymnophiona > Ichthyophiidae > Ichthyophis > Ichthyophis bannanicus. The sequence continues at coordinate 1,156,174,321 of CM066033.1, read as the reverse complement.
CATCGGCGAATCAGTTGATTGAAGACGTCGGGATGCAACTCCCATTCTCCGGCATCCACCTGAACTCTGCTGAGATAATCCGCCATTACGTTGTCTTTTCCGGCGATGTGAGCTGCTGAAATCACCTGCAACCGCGTCTCTATCCAGGCGAACATTCTCTCGGCCTCCTCTGCCATGGCTGCACTCCCTGTGCCGCCCTGTCGATTTATGTACGCTACGGTTGTGGCATTGTCCAAAAGCACCCGGACAGCCTGGTGAGTAACCTGCCTCTCGAACCTCTGCAGGGCCAGAAACACAGCTCTCAGCTCCAGACGGTTGATCGACCAGCTGCTCTCCTCCGCCGACTACCGCCCCTGCGCGAAGTGCCCCCCACAATGTGCTCCCCAGCCTGCTAGGCTCTCATCCATCAGCAGTGGGAGCCACGCCGGCTGCTCCAGCAAAGTCCCCGCCTGCAAGGATGCAGGTCAGATCCACCAAAGTAGTGCCTGACGGACATGCAGAGGGCAAGGAAGCCGTTTGCTGAGGGGGTCGGTCTGATTGGACCAGCGCCAAAGTAAGGCGCGCTGCAGCGGCCGCATGTGAAACCTGGCCCACGGAACAACTTCCAGAGACACCGCCATCGTCCCTAACACCTGAAGGTACTGCCATGCTGTTGGCACCGATAGCTTCCTGAAGGACTGCATGAGACTCTGGAGAGCCCGCGCTCTGCGCTCTGTCAGAGAAACTGAGCCTATTCGAGTATCGAACTGCACTCCCAGATACTCGAGTACATGAGTCGGAGATAAATGACTTTTGAGCGGGTTGACCACCCAGCCCAGACTCTGCAGAAAGGCTACAACCTTCTCCGTGGCTTTCTTGCTCTCGGATTGGGATTTTGCTCTTATCAGCCAATCGTCGAGGTAAGGATGCACTAAGATCCCTTGCTTCCGCAGTGCTGCCGCTACCACGACCATTATCTTGGTGAAGACACGAGGGGCTGTCGCCAGCCCGAATGGCAGGGCCTGAAACTGAAAATGTCCCCAAGGCAGAGCGAAGCAAAGAAGCTTTTGATGAGACGCTCTGATTGGGACATGAAGATAGGCCTCTGTGAGGTCAAGGGAAGTGAGATACTCTCCTTGACGAACTGCTACCATGACGGACCGCAGAGTTTCTATGCGAAAATGCGGCACTCTGAGACAGCGATTTACCCCCTTGAGGGCCAGAATAGGGCAAAGAGAACCATCCTTCTTTGGCACCACAAAATAAATAGAGTAACGACCCAGCCCATACTCTGCGGGGGGTACTGGTACGATGGCTGCCAGCCGTAAAAGATGGTCCAACGTTTGTCGCACCTGCAAAGCTTTTTGAGGACCTATACAAGGCGAAACCATGAATGAGTCCAGCACTTGTTTCGCCAGATCTAGGGCATAACCGTCGCGGATAATCTCCAAGACCCACTGGTCTGACGTGATGTGGGTCCAGGCAGAAAGAAACTCCATCAGACGACCTCCGATCGGAAGATTTTCTGCTGGGACCTGCCACCTTTCATTGCAGCTTTCACGCGGCTCCCAATGTGGCTGCTGCAAACCCTCTGTTTGCCCCTTGCAACCCACGGAAGCCCTGGGCTTGAGCAGGAAATCTTCCCGTTGGGACCACGCGAAGCGGGGGGGATCGAAACTTACAAAAATCCCTAAACTGCCCCCGAAAGGACGAGGGATACTTTCCATGCTTGGGCTTGTCCTCTGGAAGCCTACCTCCCTTGGACTCCCCCAAATCCTTGACTAACTTATCCAGATCCTCGCCGAACAACAATTTCCCTTTGAACGGAAGTTTGCCGAGATGAGATTTAGAGGACCCATCGGCCGCCAAGTTTCTCAGCCAAAGGGCCCTCCGCGTCGTTACAAGAGAAGCCATACTATTCGACAAAGCTCTGATGAGGTCGTAATGCACATCTGCCAGATACGCTGAACCGGACTCTAGCCGCTGAAGCTCCCTCTCTTCATCTTGTTCCAGGGATGCCGATTGTCTCAAGTGCTGGACCCAATGCAGACAGGCCCTAGCCACCCAAGCCCCACAGATAGAGGCTTGCAAAGAGACTGCGTCCGCTTCAAACGACTGTTTTAACAAACCATCCATCTTTCTATCCTGCGCCTCCTTTAAGGCCGCACTGCCTTCCACAGGAATTGTGGTCTTTTTAGTGACCGCTGACACTGCCGCATCAATCCTTGGGGAATGGAACCTCTCCTTGTCTTTATCCGCTAGGGGATAGAGCTTATTCATAATCCTGATCCCCTTTAGCCCTGCCTCTGGATGATCCCACTCAGCCTGAATCATCTGATCTATCACCTTATGAATCGGAAACACCACTTGAGTCTGGCGCACCGCTTGAATAATGGGATCTGCGGGATCCTCCTCGCTCATAGGCTGATCGGGCATCAGTCTAAGCATCTGCAGGGCCTCCGTAATGAGAGCTGACAACTCCTCTTTCTGAAAAACCCGAATGATCCTTGCTTGATCCTCCGGTTCCGGAATCTCCCCTTCCTCTAAGTCCTCTACATCAACCTCCAGATCAAATTCCTGTTCTTCTCCGTCATGCCACTCCGCTTCCGAGGGAGAAGACTCTGGGACCAGCGGTCTCTTGCTTGGCCTGAGACCCACCAAATCGCGGTCCGCTACCCCGGACTGCGCAGCAGAGGCAGGGGGAAACAAAGACCCTGGCGATAGACCCTGTTGGCTACGACAGAACACCTGGTGCATGAGTAACACAAAGTCTGGGGAGAACTGCTCCATCGGAATAGGGACAGCCGGTGCAGAAGAAGTACTCAGGGAGCCTGATGCCCCCTCTAAAGCCGGCGCGGCAGTACCGGCCACCCAAGACTCACCTTCCGGCTCCAATGCCCTCTTCGTAGGGATGGACGCCGTAGTGCTCTCCATCTGTTGTTCCACACTAACAGAGACTGTTGCACAGCACCTACAGATGCCTGTGTCAGGAGCTGTGCCCCTACAGGTGCCACAAATGACACACTGGGCTCTAGCTGACATGAGTCAAGAAAATAAAAACTGGGGACTCTCGCTCCCTCTTATATTCTCTTTTTTTTTTTTTTTAATTTTATCTTTCCCTTTTTTTTTTTTTTTTTGCTTTGAAACTTCAGCTGCCTAGATAGTCGCTCAATTCAAAGCCAGTTCAAGCAATTTCAAGCCTCCCTGGGCCCCCCCAGAAATCGGAGCTTAAGCACCTCAAAGAAATAAAAGACAAGAAACATAAAGGGAACATAAAAGCAACCCTAAACGAAATACCTTTGAAATGAAGAATGCTGAGATATCCGGGAAACAGCGCTGCCTGCGAATGATAGAAAAAAAACGCTGAGGAAACCGCGTGGCCAAAATGGCCGCGGTTGCCCCTCAGCGTTTTGGCATGCTTCAAAGGAAGGTCCTGGATCCCTGCGGGACAAGACCGCCGTGCCCCCGAGGCCTACTACACTCACTGTGGGTCGTCTCTGTAAGAAAACCCCCGCTTGTGAGAGAGAGTCCGCGCTCCGTACGCCGGAGCCAAATGGGACTGCTCTGCAGACTGCCGACGGAGCTCACACCTCCTCCGGAGCCGTCGCGTGCAGCTCTCCTCCCGCGGGCTGCTTGTGAAGCGACGAAGGAGCTCCACCCCGTACAATCTAGGGGAAAGAGATCCGAGAGCCTTGCAACTGACAGGTATGGAAAAGATGGCTTGGCGGAGCAGAAGCGCTACGGCAAGGCTCCGTTGTGCAGTCTAAATCCTTTCCCCTTTTTCTTTTTTTTTTCTTTTTTTTTTATACCACAGAAAGCTGTACCAAATTAGACCAAATTGTAAAAGAACTCTGATAGCCTTTTTTTTTTTTCTTCAAACCCAAAAGCCTGCTCCTTATAAGTTTCTCCAGTGAGCCCAGCACCCTAGGCTCGCTAAGTCCTCCTGCTGCATGAAGACTGGACACACTGGTCACTGGGGGCTGATGGGGAATCCCAGCACGCTACATCCAGTAGGAAGATTTTGATTGGTCCAGTCTCCAAGCTGCAGGAGGAGGAGCACTATCCAGAGGTGAAGGACTAAGCTGGAGGAACGATAAGCAACCTTGCTTATCTCTGCTACACACCCGATTCTAACCACTTAGCATCGGGGTGTGTCATGAGCATTCCAGGGCGGCACCAGTCGTAACCATGCAGCAGCGATATTGCACCGCTATCCGGTTAGAACCCGTAGGAGTTAACCAGGTAGCAGCTCAATATCGCCACTACCTGGTTAGGTTCTGCAGGCTTGTGGGTTGTGTAGCAACCCCGGATATTCAATGCCAAGGCCACATATGACCCCAGGCATTGAACATCCGAGGTTAAAGGGCAGCAGCGATGGCTATGTGCCATAGCAGCGCATAGCCATCCCAGAAGAATATCGGGCCCTGCATCTTTATGCAAATTTTAATGCTTAATTACTATTTATCTGCAGTTGATTCTTCCAATCCATTCATTATTGCAAGCTATTTTAAAGTTGCTATTAAGATCCAAAACATTTACTGACTTGTTAAGCCTTTAATCAATCAGGTGAAGACAATTCAATTGAACAAATACTCTAGACTCTTCTAACCTCTCAGCTTGTGATTGTTGTTCTATCTACTTTCAACAACCATGGGCTCCTCTAAGCATCTGTCTAGACATTTGAAAATAAAGATAATTCATTCTTAGAAAACAAGACTATAAAATAAATAACTGTGTGTCATCATGTGCGGCCCACGGTTACATGTCCAGGGGAATACGACCGCACCTTGAATATTGTGTGCAATTCTGGTCACCGTATCTTAAAAAGGACATAGAGTTATTAGAAAAAGTACAGAGAAGAGCCACCAAATTGGTGAAGGGGATGGAAGGCTACTCCTATGAAGAGAGGCTAAAAAGGTTAGGGCTCTTTAAACTAGAAAAGAGACGGCTGAGGGGAGATATGATAGAGGTGTATAAATTAATGAATGGAGTGGAACGGATAAACGTGGATCAATTGTTTACGCTATCAGAATATAGAAGGACTAGGGGACATGTAATGAAGCTACAGGGTAAACTATTTAAGACAAATAGGAGAAAATATTTCTTCACTCAACGTGTAATCAAACTCTGGAATCTGTTACCGGAGGATGTAGTAAGGGCTGTTAGTATAGCTGGGTTTAAAAAAGGTTTGGACAAGTTACTGGAGGAAAGGTCCATAAACCACTATTAAAAAGGGACCCAGGATATCAATGCTTGGCCTAGTACAAGCACTGCAGAACCTGTGTCTTTTGGGGAAACTGCTAGGTACGTATGACCTAGATTGGCCACTGTTGGAAACAGGATACTGGGCTTGATGGACCTCGGTCTGACCCAGTATGGCATTTCTTATGTTCTTATGAAGTTTGCATGAGTGATATTGGGGTTTTTGTTAGCTTTGGTGAGTGGAATAAGCATGAGTAAGAGGAAAGGGAAGGAAAAAGCTAGGAACACAACTAAAGAGGTAACCGTACAAGGGCCTGTGGACAATTTTGTCTTAGTAGAAAGTGATATGAAGGCTACAGTTGCTTGTTCTACCCTCAATAGTGTAAAAGACAATCAGAACCACCTTTTGAGGAAGTTTTCTGTCCTGTCCTCCACCTTCCAACCCCATTTCCAGCCTCAATTCAGGATGTATCTTCCAGGGATGGAGGAACTAGTGGAGGTTCTATCACATCTGGGGACTTAGATTCATCACTTGATGGGATTGAGCATAGTTGAGGTGGTACGACAGAACATATAATATCTTGAGTACCTATTTTGTCTGGATTAGAGCAGGAAGGGAATATGGTGAGATCTGATTAGGGGAAAGTAGCAATAGGTCTTATGAGGCCTAACACATTTTCCGGTAAGCTGTCATGTAAAACAGCACTGGCTAATGTCACCACCTCGGGAAATCTCAAATCTGGAATTATGGCGTTTGATCACCAGGATGGAGTCTACTCTATCAATCTGTTTGACACAGTTATGCTCCTTTACAGGGAATGCTGTGGAGAGATTTAAGAAAGTAGATCAGCAGTTAGAACAGGTTGAACTTAAGATTCAGTCTCAGGACCAGCATTTAAGATCTGTTCAGTCTGTGAGTGCGGCCTTTGTTAGGGGCAATTCTGAATACTAAACTTGATAAATTAGAGAATTCAATTTGCTATAATAACTTGCATTTCTTGAAATTCCCCTATACAAGATTGAGTTCTCCTTTTGAGATGATAAAGCATGATGGTTAGATGGTTAACTTCTGAGGCACCTGTGGATGTGCGGAGACTCTGGATATGAGGGTGTGTTAGTCTTGGAGATATAATTTTAAAAAGCACTCATGAAAAAATGTTACAATTTCATGTAGCAAATCAACAACTAGCTTTAAATCTTGTGTAATATGTTATTTCCCTACCTGTAATTTCTAGGAAAATGCACAAAAATACACAAATTACTGACATATGTTTAAATGCTCTCATAATTGCTTTTATGTGTCTGCATTGCATATTAATGCCTTTTGTGCCTCAATTATCAATTTATTTACCCACATTGATACTAACCCATAGTTTTGTTTTCTCACTGTAAAGATTGAAGCTAGGGCATATCAGCAGAGAGGTTCCAATAAAGACAAAAGTAGCCCAAATGCCCTTGAGTACAGAACAGACAGAGCTTAAAGATTCCAAATTACCCCTGCCTACCGATAGCCAGATTAATATGAATAAAATATAGCCTCTAAAATGCTTTTATGCAAATGCTAGAAGTCTAAAAAATAAGATGGGAGAGTTAGAATATATAGCACTAAAGTTAGATATGATTGGTATCTCAGAGACATGGAAGGAGGACAACCAGTGGGACACTGTGATACCTGGGTACCAACTATGTCATATGATAGAGGAGATCAAATTGGTGAAGGGGTTGCACTCTATGTTAGAGAGGGCATTGAGTTACAAAGGAATAAAGTATTGCAGGAAACAAAATTCACCTGTATAATCTTTATGGATTGAAATTCCATATAAAAAGGGGAAGGGGATGGCGATGGCAGTGGGGGTGTACTATTGACCACCTGGCCAGAATGGACAAATAGATGATGAAATGCTCAAAGAAATCAGGGAAGCTAACAAATGTTACAGCACAATAATAATAATGAGTGACTTCAATTACCCTGGTATCGACTGGTACAGTGTCACGATAGGACATGCTAGTGAGATAAAATTTCTAGATGAAATAAATGACTGCTTCTTGGAGCAGCTGGTTCATGAACCAACCAGAGGCAAAGCCATTCTGGACCTAGTCCTCAGTGTAAAACAAGATTCGGTGCAAGAGATAAGGGTGTTGGGGCCACTTGGCAATAGTGATCATAGAATGATCATGTTTGATTTTATAAATGGAAGAGGGACGGTAAGGAAATCCACAGTAATACCTTTTAATTTTTGAAAGGGAGACTATGAGAAAATGAGAAAAAAATAAAAGGAGCAGTTGCAAAGGTAAAAGATTTGCATGAAGCATGGATATTGTTTAACAATACTATCCTGGAAGCCCAGACCAGCTGTATTCCATGCTTTCTTTTATTATTTATGCAAAATTTTCAATTTATATCCAAGCAATATGCTTGCACAGATAAACATACAACTTGTAGCAAAAATAATCACAAATCAAATACAGAAACATTATCCTTTTTTTCCCCAAGAGTATCATTAGTCCACCATGATGGAGGGAGCAGCGCAAGAAACATAAGAGGGACAGGCAATCCTATTTATGAATGTTACAGGAAACAAAGCAGAAAGAATAAAAAAGAAGGGTCAGAGAACCTAGCATTCTACATATTAATGGGGAGACAGGAGAGGAAGTAACAATAGGGGAACTGATAAAGGAAGACAGGTCCTCATGCTGAAGAAAGGAAACAAAATTTGCTGTAGAATCTCTATGGATTGAAATTCCATGTAAAAAGGGGAAGGCGATGGCAGTGGGGGTGTACTATCGACCACCTGGCCAGAATGAACAAATGCATGATGAAATGCTCAAAGAAATCAAGGAAGCAAACAAACGTTACAGTGCAATAATAATAATGGGTGATTTCAATTACCCCGGTAATTACTGGGTCAGTGTCACGGCAGGACATGCTAGGGAGATAAAGTTCCTAGATGACAAATGACTGCTTCTTGGAGCAGCTTGTTCATGAACCGACCAGAGGGGAAGCCATATTAGACCTAGTCCTTAGTGGAACACCAGATCTAGTGCAAGAGATAAGGGTGTTGGGGCCAGTTGGCAATAGAGATCATAGCATGATCGCCTTTGATTTAATTAGTGGAGGAGGGATAGTAAGGAAATCCACAGTACTACCTTTTAACTTTCGAAAGGGAGACTATGATAAAATGAGGAAAATAGTTAAGAAAAAACTAAAAGAGCAGTTGCAAAGGTTAAAGACTTACATCAAGCTTGGGCGATGTTGAAAAATACTATCTTGGAAGCCCAGACCAGCTGTATTCCACGCTTTAAGAAAAGTGGAAGGAAGTCCAAAAAACTGCCAGCATGGTTTAAAGGTGAGGTCAGAGATGCTGTTGTTGCCAAAAAAGCATCTTTCAGGAAATGGATAAAAGAGCCAAACGACGAAACCTGGAAACAGCACAAGCACTGGCAAGTCAAATGCAAAGCATTGATAAAGCAGGCAAAGGGAGAATTTGAGAAGAAGCTTGCTGCAGAAGCAAAAACGTGAAAAAGATTTTTCAAGTACATTTGTAACAAAAAACCTGTGAGAGAGTCAGTTGGTCCATTAGATGGTAGAGGAGTTAAAGGGGCACTAAGAGGCGACAAGGCGATAGTGGAGAGACTGAATGAATTCTTTGCTTCGGTCTTTACTGAGGAAGATGTAGGGATACTACCCATGACTGAAGTGGTATTTAAAGGTGCGGAAGAATTGAAGGAAATATCGATACATCGGGAAGATGTATTCCAACTATTTGATAAACTGAAGAGTAGCAAATCACCTGGGCCGGATGGTATACATCCAAGGGTGTTGAAAGAACTGAAATATGAGATTGCAGACCTGCTATTAGTAATCTGTGAACTATCATTAAAATCATCTCTAATACCTGAAGATTGGAGGGTCGCCAATGTAACACCAATTTTTAAAAAGGGTTCCAGGGGTGGTCCGGGAAACTACAGACCGGTGAGCCTCACGTCAGTACCGGGAAAAATGGTAGAAACCATCATAAAGAATAAAATTACTCAGCATGTAGATAGTCATGGCCTAATGGGAGACAGCCAACATGGCTTTAGACAAGGAAGATCTTGTCTTACTAATCTGTTATGTTTTTTGAAAGTGTGAATAAACAGGTGGACAAAGGTGAGTCGGTTGATATAGTGTATCTGGACTTTCAGAAAGCCTTTGACAAGGTCCCTCATCAGAGACTTTTGGAAAAACTAAAGAGTGATGGGATAGGAGGCAGTGTACTACTGTGGATCAGGAACTGGTTAAAAGATAGAAAGCAGAGGGTTGGGCTAAATGGCCAATTTTCCCAATGGAGAAAGGTGAATAGTGGTGTACCCCAGGGATCTGTGCTGTGTCCGCTGCTTTTTGACATATTCATAAATGACCTGGAAAGTGGAATAACGAGTGAGGTTACCAAATTTTCAGATGACACAAAACTATTTAAAGTTGTTAAAACCTAAGAGGATTGTGGAAAATTGCAAGAGGATCTTGATAAATTGGAAGACTGGGCATCAAAATGGCAGATGAAATTTAACGTGGACAAGTGCAAAGTTATGCACCTAGGGAAGAACAACCCAAACTATGGTTACACAATGCAAGGTTCCACATTAGAAATCACCACCCAGGGAAAAGATTTAGGCGTCATTGTGGATAACATGTTAAAACGCTCGGCCCAGTGTGCAGCGGCAGCTAAAAGAGCAAATAGAATGCTAGGTATCATAAGGAAAGGAATGGAAAATAAAACAAAAAATATTATAATGCCTCTATATCGTTCCATGGTGAGACCGCGCCTTGAATATTGTGGGCAATTCTGGTCACCGTATCTTAAAAGGATATACGTTATTAGAAAAGGTTCAGAGAAGAGCCACCAAAATGGTAAAGAGGATTGAAGGATACTCCTACGAAGAAAGGCTAAAAAGGTTAGGGCTCTTTAACCTGGCAAAGAGATGGCTGAGGGGAGATATGATAGAAGTCTATAAATTAATGAACGGAGAGGAACGGGTAAATGTAGATTGATTGTTTATGTTATCAGAATTTAGAAAGACTATGGGACATGCAATGAAGCTACAGGGTAAACTATTTAAGACTAATAAAAGAAAATATTTTTCACTCAACGTGTAATCAAACTCTGGAATTTGTTACCGGAGGATGTAGTAAAGGCTGTTAGTGTAGCTGGATTTAAAAAAGGTTTGGACAAGTTCCTGGAGGAAAGGTCCATAAACCATTTTTAAGAAGGGACCCAGGATATCAATGCTTGACCCAGTACAAGCATTGCGGAACCTGTGTCTTTTGGGGAAACTGCTAGGTATGTATGACCTAGATTGGCCACTGTTGGAAACAGGATACTGGGCTTGATGGACCTTAGTCTGACCCAGTATGGCATATCTTATGTTCTTATAAGTAGTATTTTCGATATCCTTGGCCAGGATCTCCCCACTCATCCTTCCATCTCTAGGGTCTATTATGTTATGTTTATGTTCAGAGTGGAGGAGCAGCCTAGTGGTTGGAGCACTGGCTGAAACAAACTCTCTCCTTGACAACACCTCACAAGACCTAGATGTCCTAATCTCCACGTGGAACAGCAGACTCAGCTTGATCGCAATCCGTCCCCCCACATCTAAAGCCCCAAAGAAAAGACCATCCGCACCATGGTTCACAGCTGACCTAAGTGCGTCACTAACCCTCCTACGAAGATCGGAAAAACGCTGGAGGAAATCACGTACCAGCAGTGACCAAGCAGCATACATCCAACTCCTACACACACATCGTAGGGCAGTCACAGACAAGATGAAACAACATCACACTGACACTCTGAAACGTTCTCTAAACAAACCGCATGACCTCTTCAACCTGGTCAAATATCTTGCCAAAGAACCGACCCCGGAACGCACAGGATCTATACACCCACAGGATTACGCCGTATTTATGCAATCAAAACTATGCAAGACTGACAAGATGATGATACCAGACCCTCCTGATGACAAAGCACGCACAGCGTTTCTAACCACTTTTACCACTCCGTCTAAGAGAACTATCGAAGATACCATTGCTACCCTAAATACCTCCACTTCATACTCAGATCCATGTCCAGCATTCTGGATAAAAGATCTGCGATCCGACCTTGCCCCAATCTTAGCTAAAATAATAGGATTATCATTCAGTACCGGGTCATTCCCATCCACGCTCAAACAGACCTCCGTTAGACCGCTGCTTAAAGACACCAAATTAGACCCTCAAAAGGTCGAGTCTTACAGACCCATATCCAGTATCCCGATGCTCGCCAAAATCGTTGAAAAAATAGTCTACAGGCAGCTACAAGATCATGTGGACACTAACGCACCTCTAGATCCATCACAACACGGATTCAGAGAGTCACACGGATTGGAAACACTACTCACTACTCTTTTCAACACCATAATCTCAGGCATTGACAACCCACGTACAGGTTTCGCACTTATCTTTCTAGATATTGCGGCAGCCTTTGACTCAGTCCGCCACGAGATTCTCCTGATTCGACTAAGAGAGAAAGGCATTACCGAAACAGCGCTTGAGTGGTGTAGGTCTTACCTGTCTGGAAGATGGCAACATGTACGAACAAACGGAACCACATCCGAGCCATTCCTACAAAGTCAAGGAGTCCCTCAAGGATCCTCCCTATCGTCACTAATGTTTAACATTTATATCCAACCCATCTGTAACATCATCAGATCCTTCAATGTGAGTTGCATGATTTACGCAGATGATGTCCTACTGTACCTGCCAATATCACTGGATTGCCCGGACCTCTCCCCACTAACCAACTGCTTCAATGCAATATCAGAATGGCTCCTCTCCCAAAATCTGCGTATCCAACATAAGAAAACTGAGGTCCTGTTCATCTCTAGAAATCCAGAATTCACTCCACCTAACCAACTGGAAGTAGACAACGCCAAACTACAAGTAAAATCAGCCATACGGTATCTCGGAGTCACATTGGATCAGAACCTCAACATGAAGCAACACATAGCAAAAATAGTAAGAGCAATCTACTTCAAGATCAGATCCCTCAGACACATACGCCCTCTACTCGAGCTGAGCGACTTCCGTACCATCTACCAAGCCCTCATCATCCCTCATTTTGACTATGCAAACGCCATCCTACAAGGACTCCCCCAGACAACCTTACATCCATTACAACTCGCCATGAACTGCGCTGCGCGAATCCTCTTTGGAGCACCAAGGAGAGAGCACATCACACCCCTCCTGATGCAGCTTCACTGGCTCCCCATCCAAGCCAGGATTAGCTTCAAGACCTTAGTGATGACATTCAAAGCCATCAACGGGTTATCCGCCTCTTCAATATGTGACCTCATACAACCACCCACACCCAACAGGATAAGAAGAACCTCTGCAGCCAACATGCTAGCAATACCAAAAGTTATGACAAGATGCGCCATATCAACTTCAAACAGAGCCTTCAGTCTGAGTGCCCCAAGCCTCTGGAACTCCCTACCACCACACATCAGAGCTATCCCCAACTTGAGCCAGTTTAGGAAGGCCTTAAAACACTTCCTCTTCATTAAATACCTCACAGCCTCCCCCGAACCCCAGCCACCATGTATGAGCAACACACAATAATTCCATCTCTCATATATACAGTTACCTTGTTCAATGTTCCACACATGTAGATAGTTTCCCCTGTTATCCAAGTTTACTGTTCCTGTTCATTGTAATAACCTGACTCTTGTTTATTGTCGGATATTGTTTGTTCTATGTAAACCGCGCTGATTGCAAATAGTGCGGTATATAAGAGATGTAAATAAATAAATAAATAAATAAATAAGAGACCAGTGTTCAATTCCCACTAGCACACATTGGGCAAGTCACTAAACCCTCCACTGCCTTGGAAGAAAAGGCCTGGCAATCCACACCTGGACATATGTTCCCAAGAAAACTCAGGGGCTGCTGGGTCAGTAGGAGTCAGTCATTGACTTGATGGCACTTTAAAAGAAACAAACGTTTATGTTGATTAAAATTTGATATATCACCCTTCAAAGAGATAAGAACATAAGATATGCCATACTGGGTCAGACCAAGGTCCATTAAGCCCAGTATCCAGTTTCCAACCATGCCCAATCTAGGTCACAAGTACCTAGCAGTTTTCCCAAAAGACACAGGTTCCAAAATACTTGTATTGGGGCAAGCAGTGGATATCCCGGGTCTCCTTTAATAATGGTTTATGGACCTTTCCTCCAGGAACTTGTTCAAACCTTTTTTTAAGCGTAGTTACTCACCTGTAACAGGTGTTCTCCAGGAGCAGCAGGAATCAGTCCTCACATATGGGTGAAGTCGGCGCCGACGGAGCCCTCGCGGAGCAATTTTCCCCAGCTTTCAAAGAAAGCCTTTGGGAATTGCAGCGCGCATGCGCGGTCCTCTTCCCGCCCAAGGGTGCCATCTTGCTCAGTCAGATGACATAGCTAAAAGACAGCAAAAATTAGCAAAAACGAAAGCATATAACTGCAACTCCAAGGGGAGGAGGGAGGGTTGTGAGGACTGATTCCTGCTGCTCCTGGAGAACACCTGTTACAGGTGAGTAACTACGCTTTCTCCAGGACCAAGCAGGAAGTCAGTCCTCACATATGGGACTCCCCAGCTTAAGGCTACCGGAGACCGTAAGCACAAAAATCAGCTCCCTCGAGGTCAGTAGCCTAGAAGGAAGGAATCTTCTCTGAATATGTCTCCAACCGGTAGCCCAACATCCGGGACGGAGGGTAGCAGTTGCCTATACCTCGAAGAGGTTACGGAGGACTGCCTGTCCAAAAGCACTGTCCCTGCGGGACTCCCTCTCCAGGCAGTAATGGGCTGCAAAAGTCTGGCTTGAAGACCAAGTAGCGGCCCGGCAGATGTCTGCCAATGGAACAGAGCGGAGGTAAGCTACCGACGTAGCCTTCGCCCGAACACGATGAGCTGTGACTCTACCTTCCAGCACGAGGCCGGCAGCCTCGTAAGCCCAAGCGATACAGTCCGCAATCCAGATGGACAGAGTACGCTTGGAGACAGGGAGCCCCAACTTGTTGGGGTCATAAGACACGAAGAGCTGAACAGCCTTTCGGTGCTCCCGCGTACGGTCAAGGTAGAAGGTCAACGCCCTTCTACAGTCCAGGGTATGCAGGACCATTTCAGCTCGGCTGGAGTGTGGCCTGGGAAAGTAGGTCAGAAGTACCACCTCCTGGTTGATGTGAAAAGGGGAAACCACTTTGGGAAGAAATTTAGGGTGAGTCCGCAGGACTACCCGGTTCTTGTAGAACCTAGTGTAAGGAGGATCAGAAACCAGGGCCTGTAGCTCACTAACGCGTCTAGCCGAAGTGAGGGCTACCAAGAACAAGGTTTTCCACGAAAGAAAACGTAGCGGACAGGTAGCCATAGGTTCAAAAGGCGGACAGGTAATCCGCTGCAACACCACATTAAGATCCCAGTCCGGGGCTGGCGGGCGCAAAGGTGGCTTAAGGAGAAGGAGGCCTCTGAGAAACCGAGCCACCAGAGGGTGGCTGGAAAGAGGTCTACCATCCACCGGCATGTGATGCACAGAAAGAGCACTGAGGTGAACCTTTACCGAGTTGGACTTAAGTCCAAGGTTGGAGAGAGAGAGCAAGTACTGCAAGACCACTGATGCTGAACAGGAGAAAGGATCCTGAGACTGCTGAGTACACCAGATGGAGAACCGACGCCACTTGAGAGCATAGGCCTTTCGGGTGGAGGGCCTCCTGGAGGCCAAGACGACCTCCTCCACATCTGGAGGTAGCTGCAGGGGAGCAAGGACTACCCTTTCAGCAGCCAGGCCATCAGATGAAGGGACCGGAGATTGGGGTGTAGGAGAGTCCCCTGATCCTGCGACAGGAGGTCGGGCTGAAATCCCAGTGGAAGAGGAGTGTCTACCGCTAGCTGCATCAGAAGCGGGAACCAAGGTTGCCTCGGCCACCGGGGAGCCACTAGGATCATCGATGCCTTGTCTCTGAGAACCTTGAAGAGCGTCCGAGACACCAGTGGCATGGGAGGAAAGGCATACAAGAGGCCGGTGGACCATGGAATTAGAAAAGCATCCGCCGCTACCCGGAGAGGATGCGGCTGTCGTGAGCAGAACCTGGGCAGCTGCCGGTTCAGAGGACTGGCAAAGAGATCCATGGTGGGGAGGCCCCACTTGAGAAAGATTCGCTGAACCACTAGCGGATCCAACCGCCACTCGTGGGGCTGGAGGATCCTGCTGAGCTTGTCGGCCAGGTAATTTTCTTGACCTGGGAGATAGACAGCCTTGAGGATGATGCTGTGGTGGACTGCCCAAGAGCATAGATTTTGTGCCTCCTGACAGAGAAGGAAGGAGCCTGTTCCGCCTTGTTTGTTCACGTAGAACATTGCCACCTGATTGTCGGTCTGTATCAGCACCGAATTGTGAGAAACCAGGTGAGAGAAGGCTTTGAGCGCTAGGCGGATGGCTCTGAGCTCCAGGAAGTTTATCTGCTGAGCAGACTCCCAAGGAGTCCAGAGGCCTTGAGTACATGTCCCTTGGCAATGTGCTCCCCAACCCAGGAGAGAAGCATCGGTCATCAGGACCTGAGAATGCATAGGGGACTGAAAAGTTACTCCGAGTACCAGGTTGGGCAGATGAAGCCACCATTGTAGAGAAGAGACCAGCTGGTCGGAGATCTGTACGGAGTCCGCTAGGCTCCCCGTGGCCTGATGCCATTGATTGCGAAGGCACCACTGAGCAGGACGCATGTTCAGTCGGGCATTGGGGGTCACATGGACCGTGGAAGCCATATGGCCGAGCAGTCGCAGAAAGTGCCTGGCTGAGACCAGCGCATTGCTGTGAAAGTGGCCGGCGAGACCCATGAGCCGCTTGGCCCTGTCCAGAGGGAGGAAGGCCCGCGTCTGAAGTGTGTCCAACCGGGCGCCGATGAACTCGAGATTTTGAGAGGGGAGCAAAGTGGACTTTGCGAAGTTTATGACAAAACCCAAGTGCTGGAGCAGAGCCACAGTGCGATGAGTGGCTTGAGTGGCCTCTTGGGAAGACTGGGCTCTGATGAGCCAGTCGTCCAGGTATGGGAACACAAACAGACCTTGAAGTCTCAGATAAGCCGCCACCACTGCGAGGCATTTGGTGAACACCCTGGGTGCGGAGGATAGGCCAAAGGGCAGCACTCTGTACTGGTAATGATGTCCTCCCACAACAAATCTGAGATATTGTCTGTGGTCCGGATGAATGAGGATATGAGTATATGCATCTTTCAGATCCAAGGAGCATAGCCAGTCTCCCTGCTGGAGGTAGGGCTGCAGGATTCCAAGGGTAAGCATCTTGAACTTTTCCTTTGCAAGGAACTTGTTGAGGTTTCGCAAGTCCAGGATGGGTCTGAGGCCTCCTGTTCTTTTTGGAATCAGGAAGTACCTGGAGTAAAACCCCTGGCCCTTCAGGTGGTGGGGCACCGGTTCCACGGCTTGTTCCTGAACCAGACTTGCTAACTCCTGAAGTAGTAAGTCCCTGTGCAAAGGTAGTCGGGGAGGCTCCCCTGGAAAGTAGGAGGGAGGTACCTGGTGAAAGTGAAGAAGATAACCCTTTTGAACTATGTGAAGTACCCAGGTATCTGAGGTGATGTTGGACCACCTCTGGGCAAAGTGGACCAGCCGGCCTCCTGTGCTGAGAGAAACCAGCGGAGGGGGAGAGGCTATGCTGAGGAAGTCAAAAACCCCCACCCTGCTGAGCAGGGGCCGGTGGTGCAGGCTTGGGGGCTTGCTGCCTACGGGACCCATTACCCCGTCCCTTGGCCTGCTTTCCCTGTGGGGGAGCTGCTGAGGCCTGATACTGAGGGTAGAATTTATAGGCAGCACCTTTCCTCGGGTAAAAGGGCTTTTTCCCCGAGGCCTTCTTCTTTTGAGAAGGGGCAGAGGTCTTCCTTGAGAGACAAGTCCTGGTGAGAGTCTCCGTCTCGATTTGTGCAGCCTTCTCATCCATGGGCTTGCCAAAGAGGTTATCACCTCGGCAGGGGACATCGACCAACTTGTCCTGAACCCAGGGTTCGAGGTTGGACGTCTGAAGCCAAGCCTGGCGGCGTCCACCGATGCCGGCCGCAGCTACTCGAGCCGAAGCCTCAAAACCATCATAGGCTGCTCGAGATATAAATTTGGAGCACTCCCGAATACCAGTAGCCAAGGACTGGAACCTCTGCAAAGGTTCTTCGGAGAGACCAGCAGAGAACCCGGCTATTTCCTTAGCCAGGTCTCGGAGATACATGCCCATGTAGAGCTGGTATGTCTGGACTCGACAAGCAAGCATAGAGCCCTGGAAGCACTTCCTACCGAGGGCATCCAGGCTGCGGGCTTCCCTACCAGGGGGCACCGAGGAGTTCATTTTTTGACTCTTAAGTCTATGCATGGCCGATTCCACCACCATGGAATGGTGCGGTAGTTGTGCCTTCTGGAAGCCGGGGCTCTTGCGGACTCGATAAATGGAATCGACCCGCTTGCTTAACACCGGCGACGACGCCGGGTTCTCCCACATGCGGAAGAGAAGTCGTTCCAGCATCGGAGGAACCGGTACAATAAAGGCCTCCTTCGGGGGAGAGTCATATTGGAGGGCATCGAGTTCCTCGACTCGAGGCTCCTCCTCGGGATCCGCGGGGAAGGCCAAGGCCTTGGCCATATCCCTCACGAAGTCCGAGAACCGGGGATCCTCCGGGGGGACCGTCTCCGAGGTTCGGACTCGGGGGAGTCCGAAGGGACACACCGAGTCCGAAAGGAACCAGGTGACTCTTCGTCTTCAGATTCCCAGGCCGACTCCTCGGAGGAGGAGTCGAGCGGCTCCGGTCGGGCGGGCACCGATGCTATCCGCTCCGACGCCGAGGGAGTCGGCGTCGACGACCTCGGTCCCGAACGGGAGGCCGAAGGAGACCTCGACCGAGGATCGACTCGAGCTCTCATGGACTCGAGGATCGGCTCGGTCTCCGGGGTCGACTTGGACGTCGACGTCCCGGCGGTCAGGGCAGAAGTACCGGCGAGGCCAGCGATCAATACCCGCTGCTGGTCCATGAAGGCAGTCAGACTGCTCTCCAAGGCCGTTAACCTGAGTCCGAGCTCAGGAGACCCAGCAGCCCCCGACTCGGGCACCAACGGCGTCGGGCCCGACGTCGGGTCCTTCGGAGGCGAGTCAACGAGGACAACAGTACTCACGTGAGCGGGTAAGTCCACCTCGAGTCGAGGATGTTTTGGGACGGGAAATGGGGCTATGCGACCTGGCCCTCGAGGAACCAGGAGCGTCCACCGATCCCGCCCTCGTGGGTTTCTTCTTCCGATGATGTTCCCGGGTAGGAGACCCCCTGTCAGAGGAACTTCGACGATGCTCAGGACCAGAGTCCCGAGACGTCGAAGCCTCTGACGAGGTCCGAGCCCGGCCGGAGTCAGAGAAGATACGCTCCCGCTGATACTGCCGACTCCTCAATGCTTTTGAGGACATTTTGCCGCATGGCCCACAGATCATGGAGTCATGATCTGGGCCGAGGCAGCGGAGGCAGAAGTCATGAGTGTCTGTAAGAGACATGAGTTTCTTACAGAGATCACACTTTTTAAAGCCGCTGGCAGCCATCGGGGGAAAAAGGGCCCCTGCGAGGTCGAATGACCGGACTGCCAGGGAAAAAGGAAAAAGGCGTGAAATCTGTCACGAAGGACAAAAAACCGAAAAATAAGGGACGGACTCGCAACCGGCGTCGCGAGTCCGGGCGGGAAAAGAACCGGCGTCGAACCGAAGAAAAAAGAGAAAAATAGAGAAAAAAATCAACTTTTCTGCGGGGATTCACAGGCAACGTCTGTAGGGCTCCGCGGAAAAAAGAAGACTGAGCAAGATGGCACCCTTGGGCGGGAAGAGGACCGCGCATGCGCGCTGCAATTCCCAAAGGCTTTCTTTGAAAGCTGGGGAAAATTGCTCCGCGAGGGCTCCGTCGGCGCCGACGTCACCCATATGTGAGGACTGACTTCCTGCTTGGTCCTGGAGAAAACCTAGCTACACTAATAGCTTTTACTACATGCTTCGGTAACAAATAGGTTACCCTGTAGCTTCATTGCATGTGCCCTAGTCTTTCTATATTTTGATGGTGTAAACAATCGATCTATGTTTACCCGTTCCACTCCATTCATTAATTTATAGACCTCTATCATATCTCCCTCAGCCATCTCTTTTCCATGTTGAAGAGCCCTAACCTTTTTAGCCTCTCTCCATTTTGATGGCTCTTCTTTGTACCTTTTCTAATAACACTATATCCTTTTTAAGATATGGTGACCAGAATTACACACAATATTCAAGGTGCGGTTGCACCATGGAATGATACAGAGGCATTATAATATCCTTTGTTTTCCTTATGATACTTAGCATTCTATTTGCTCTCTTGGCCGCTGCTACACACTCGGCGGAGGATTTTAACATGCTATCCACGATGGCACCTAAATCTTTTTCCGGGGTGGTGGTTCCTAATGTGGAACCTTGCATCGTATAACCATAGTTTGGGTTTTTCTTTCCTAGATGCATAACTTCGCACTTGTCCTCATTAAATTTCATCTGCCATTTGGATGCCCGGTCTTCCAATTTATCAAGATCCTCTTGCAATTTTCCACAATCCTCATGAGTTTTAACAACTTTGAATATGTTGTAACATCTGCAAATTTGATAACCTCACTTGTTATTCCCATTTCCAAGTCATTTATAAATATGTTAAAAAGCAGCGGACCCAACACAGATTCCTGGGGTACTCCACTATTCACCTTTCTCCATTGGGAAAATTGGCCATTGAACCCTACCCTCTGCTTTCTATCTTTTAACCAGTTCCTGAACCACAAGAGTACACTGCCTCCTATCCCATGACTTTTTAATTTTGCCAAAGGTGTCTCAAGAGGGATGTTGACAAAAGCTTTCTGAAAGTCCAGATACATTATATATCAACCGACTCAACTTTGTCTAGCTGCTTATTCACACTTTCAAAAAAACATAACAGATTAGTAAGACAAGACCTTCCTTGGCTAGCGCCATCTTGGCTGTCTCCCATTAAGCCATGACTATCTACATGTTCAGTAATT
The DNA here is from genome assembly GCA_033557465.1 of Ichthyophis bannanicus. Taxonomy (NCBI): domain Eukaryota; kingdom Metazoa; phylum Chordata; class Amphibia; order Gymnophiona; family Ichthyophiidae; genus Ichthyophis; species Ichthyophis bannanicus. The sequence goes on along the minus strand of CM066033.1, from coordinate 1,156,154,034 downwards.
TTCTTCTTTATGATAGTTTCTACCATTTTTCCCGGTACTGACATCAGGCTCACCTGTCTATACTTTCCCGGATCACCCCTCGAACCCTTTTTAACAATTGGTGTTACACTGGCCATCCTCCAATCTTCAGGTATTACAGATTATTGTAATGATAGTTCATAGATTACTAATAGTAGGTCTGCAATCTCATATTTCAGTCCTTTCAATATCCTTGGATGTATACCATCCAGTTCAGGTGATTTGCTCAGTTTATCAAAGAGTTGTAATACATCTTCCCTGTGTATCAATATTTCTTTTAATTCTTCTGCAGCATCACCTTTAAATACCATTTCAGTCATGGGTAACAACCCTACATCTTCCTCAGTAAAGACCAAAGAAAAGAATTTATTCATTCTCTCCATTATAGCCTTGTCCCTCTCTTAGTGCCGCTTTTACCCCTCTATCATCTAATGGTCCATCTGACTCTCTCACAGGTTTTTTGCTATGAATGTACTTGAAAAAGTCTTTATGTATTTTTGCTTCCACAGCAAGCTTCTTCTCAAATTCTCTCTTTGCCTGTCTTATCAATGCCTTGCATCTATCTTGATAGTGCTTGTGTTGTTTCCAGTTTTCGTCATTTGGCTCATTTTTCCATTTCCTGAAAGATGTTTTTTTGGCAACAGCCTCTCTGACCTCACCTTTAAACCATGTTTGCAGTTTTTTGGACTTCCTTCCACTTTTCTTAAAGCATGGCATATAGCTGGTCTGGGCTTCCAGGATAGTATTGTTAAACAATATCCATGCTTCATGCAAATCTTTAACCTTTGCAACTGCTCCTTTTAGTTTTTTCTTAACTATTTTTCTCATAGTCTCCCTTTTGAAAGTTAAAAGCTAGTACTGTGGCTTTCCTTACTCTCCCTCCTCCATTTATTAAATCAAACGCAATCATGCTATGGTCATTATTGCCAAGTGGCTCCAACATCCCTATCTCTTGCACCAGATCTTGTGTTCCACTAAGGACTAGATCCAAAATGGCTTCCTCTCTGATCAGTTCATGAACCAGCTGCTCCAAGAAGCAGTCATTTATTTCTTCTAGAAATTTTATCTCCCTAACATGTCCTGCCATGATACTGACTCAGTCAATACCGGGGTAATTGAAATCACCCATTATTATTACTGTGCTGTAACTTTTGTTAGCTTCCCTGATTGAGTATTTCATCATTCATTTGTTCATTCTGGCCAGGCAGTTGATAGTATATTGAGTATTTCATCATTCATTTGTTCATTCTGGCCAGGCAGTTGATAGTATACCCCCACTGCCATCACCTTTCCATTCCCCTTCCAGTTTTTACATGAAATTTCAATCCATAGAGATTCTACAGTGAATTTTGTTTCCTGCTAAACTTTAATCCTTTGTGACTCAATGCCCTCTCTAACATAGCGTGCAACCCCTCCACCAATTTGATCTGCTCTATCATTACAATATAGTTTGTACCCAGCTATCACAGTGTCCCATTGGTTGTCCTCCTTCCACCATGTCTCCGAGATACCAATCATATCTAACCTCTGATTTAGTGCTATATATTCTAACTCTCCCATCTTATTTTTTAGACTTCTAGCATTTGTATACAAGCATTTTAGAGGCTGTATTTTATTCATATTAATCCGGCTATTGGTTGTGTTGTTGTTAAGTGCCGTTGAATCGGAGTCGACTCATGGCGACCCTCTGGATAGCTATCCTAAATTGTGTTCGGTCTTCAGTCAGGCGGCTCCTTGTTGACAGACTGGTACTCGTAGCTGCTGTTATTGTATCGATCCATCTCATTGCTGGCCTTCCTCTTTTGCGTTGACCTTCTATCTTGCCAAGCATGATGTCTTTCTCTAATGATCTCTCTCTTCGCATGATGTGTCCAAAGTATGAAAGTCGAAGTCTTGTCATCTGAGCTTCTAAATAAAGCTTAGGTTTGATCTCCTCTAGTACCGACTGGTTTGTTCTTTGGGCAGTCTTTTCTTCCTGTCTGTCTTTTTCACTGTCCAGCTTTCACATCCATATGATGTTATTGAAAATACCATGGCTTGAACAAGTCGAATCTTTGTATGGAGAGAGACATCTCTGCTCTTGAGAATCTTATCTAGGTCTTTCATAGCCATTCTGCCAAGAGCAATGCGTCATTTGATTTCTTGACTGCTTGTTGCTTCTTTATTGATAGTTGATCCAAGTAGGTTAAAGTTGTTCACAATTTCAATTTCTTCTCCTTCAACGATGAACCTGTTGATTATGCCAGTTGTCATGATCTTTGTCTTCTTTACATTAAGGTGCAGGCCCATTTTGAGACTATGTTCTTTGATTGTGAGAAGCAAATGTTTCAGATCATCTTCACTTTCAGCCACTAATGTAGTATCATCAGCATAGCGAAGGTTGTTGATGAGTCTGCCACCAATCTTCACACCTCTGTTGTCTTCATACAATCCTGCTTCTCTGATGATTTGTTCTGCATATAAATTAAACAGGTAGGGGGAAAGTATGCAGCCTTGTCTTACACCTTTGTTTATTTTAAAACATTCTGTTTCTCCTTGTTCCGTTCGAACTGTTGCTTCTTGATCAACGTACAGATTGCGCAAGAGAACGATCGGGGGTTCTGGTATACCCATGCTTCTTAATGTGGCCCAGAGTTTCTCATGGTTTACACAGTCAAAAGCCTTGCTATAGTCGATAAAGCACAAATAGATATCCTTTTGGTATTCTTTAGTCTTTTCAAGGATCCATCTCACATCCGCTATGATGTCTCTCGTTCCTCGCCCTTTCCTGAACCCTGCTTGCACTTCAGGTAGTTCTTGTTCCAGGTATGGTTGTAGTCTCTTTTGAATAATCTTCAGTAGAATCTTGCTGGCATGTGGGATCAGAGCGATTGTTCGATAATTTCCACAGTCAGTTGGATCACCTTTCTTTAGTATTGGTATAAACACAGATCTTTTCCAGTCAGTTGGCCATGATGTTGTCTTCCATATTTCTTGGCAGAGCCTTGTAAGTATGGTAACAGCTGCTTCAGATTGCTGCAATACTTCTATAGGAATGCTATCAATACCTGGTGCTTTGTTCTTTGATAAGGCTTTCAATGCTGCTTCAACTTCTTCTTTCATCACCAATGGTTCCCGATCATAAGGTACAGGTTGAAACGGCTGTTGGTCCACTTGATCTTTATCATATAAAAACTCTGTATATTCCTTCCACCTTTTCTTGATCTTCTCAGCATCATTCAACATAGAACATTCAGCATCTTGTAACATTCCAATTCGAGGCTGGAACTTGTTCTTTAACTCTCGTAGCTTTAGGAAAGCTGATCTTGTTCTTCCTCTAATAGTTTCTGCTTCTATTTCCTTGCAAGTGTCATTGTAGTACTTTTCCTTGTCCTGTCTTGCTGCACGTTGGAAATCTCTGTTGAGTTCTGCGATTGTCTTTCTTTCTCCTCTGGCTTTAGCTTCTCTGCGTTTCTGGGCAATTTTCAGAGTTTCATCCGTCATCCATTTTGGCCGTTTTTGCTTTTTCACCTTTTGTAGAGACTTCTCGCTTTCTTCCAACACAACCTTCTTGATGTCATTCCATAACTCTTCTGGAGCTCTGTCGTTTGTATCTAAAAGCAGCAAATCGATTTTGCAGGCAGTCTTTAAATTCCAGTGGTATATTCTCAAGGTCATATTTTGCTGCATTCATAAGTGGTTTTCTCTTTTTCAACTTTAGCTTGAGTTTGCATACTAGTAGTTGATGATCTGTACCACAGTCAGCTCCAGGTTTTGTCTTTGTTGATGTTATAGAACTTTTCCATCGTTGACTTCCACAGATGTAGTCAATTTGATTTTTATACAATCCATTGGGTGAAGTCCATGTGTACAGTCGCCGCTTGTGTTGCTGGAAGAAGGTGTTTGAGTTGAATAGATCATTGGTCTTGCAGAATTCTATGAGTCTTTCTCCAGCTTCATTTCTGTTGCCAAGTCCATATTTTCCAACTACTTTGCCTTCTTCTTTGTTGCCAACTTTTGCATTCCAGTCACCCGTGACTATCAGGATATCCTGTTTGCATGTTCTGTCAATTTCAGCTTGTACTTGTTCATAGAACTCTTCAATTTCATTCTCTTCTGCAGCTGTTGTTGGGGCATATATTTGAATTATAGTTGTGTTGATAGGCAATCCTCGTAGACGAATAGAGATTAAGCGTTCGCTGACTGCATTGTATTTCATTACAGTTCTTGCAAGTTTCTTCTTTATTATAAATGCACCATTTCTTCTTTGTCTTTCATTTCCAGCATAGTAGACCATGTGATCATCTGATGCAAAGTGCCCGATGCCAGTCCATTTCAGTTCGCTGACACCCAACAGATCAAGTTGTACACGTTCCATTTCATTCTTGACCACCTCCAACTTCCCTTGGTTCATGCTTCGTACGTTCCATGTTCCAATGTGTAAGATATCTTTACAGCTTCTGACTCTCATTTCATGCGCAGCTACATCAGCAGTGAGACTTCCCGAGGGCTTTGATCCAACCACATCAAAAATGCTGGCTTTACTCTGAAGTCTTCAGCTCTTCCCCAGTAGCTAGTTGAGTGCCTTCCGACCCGGGGGGTCTCATCTTCCAGCACCAAAGCACAATTTGTTTTGTTGTAACTATCCATTGGGTTTTCATGGCAAGATACAGAAGTAGATTGCCGGGCCTTTCTTCCGCGCAGTTTAAGTTTGGTGTTGTTGCCGTTGTCACAAAAATGTGATCCTCCGCCGTCAGCACTATCCCATTCTGCTGCTGCCCAGATGGGTGGTTTGTCTTGGTAGGCAGGGGTAATTTGCAGCGTGGTTTTCAATAAAAAAATGATTAAAGACAGAAAAGAAAAGCACTCTATAAAATCACAGGAAAGAAAAGTGCAGCCATACTAGATAAGGAGGAGGGAGAGAGATGGGGGAGAAGCAAATGTCATCAGCAGGGGGCCCGGTGTGTCATGTGATAGGAATTTCATAAAGCAGCATGAAAACAAGAAAGTCTTGAGTTGAGATTTAAAGGTAGTGTAGGAGAGTACCAGTATGAGGTCAGAGGGGAGAGTATTCCAGAGGTGTGGACCCAGGAAATAAAAGGCAGAGTGTTGGGTGGATTCATACCTGGCTTGGAAGGCAGAAGGGAGGTGCAAGCGGTTAGTATGGAGTGAGTGGAGGGAGTGGTGTGAAGCGTGGAGAATGATGGAGGTGGTGAAGTAAGTGGGAATGCCTGTATGGAGGACTTTGTGGACCAATGTTAAGGATTTTTAAATGGATCTGATATTGTATGGGGAACCAGTGGAAACATTTCAGGAAAGGGGTGATGTAATCATACTGGGAGGCGTGAGCAAGAAGGCGGACAGCAGTATTCTGGATAAGCTGAAGTCTGTGGAGTTGATACCGGGGGAGTCCTATATAAATGACATTACAGAAATCAATGCAGGTGATCATGTGGGAGAATATTAGAGTAGTTAAGGCTGAAGAAGATAGAGGGCATACTGCTCTGATTTGGTGCAATGTGTAGAGGGAAGTATGGACAATGGTAGTGATGTGATCGTGAAAAGTCAGAACTGAGTCCAGGATGATGCAAGGTAATGGAGGGAAGAGACCAGAGGAACTGGAGTACCAAGAAATGGGGTGCAACAGTGGGTAAGAAGGTGTGCCCAGTTGGCCAAATGGCTGAGGTTTTGCTAGGAATGAGGGCAAGCTGGTTTACATGGAGCCAGTTGGCCATGTGAGAATGACAGGTATTGAGTATGGAGAGATCAGGTGAGGATGGGTCAGTGTGTACCAGAAACAAGATGTTGTTGACACAGTAGCATGCAGAAACACCAAGTTGTTGGATTAGAAGTGCTAGAGGGATGAGAAAACATGAAAAGGAGCACAGCAAGAACTGAACCCTGTGGGACATCATTGTCTAGCGGATAAGAGGCTGAAGGTGAGGAAGTTGAGTGATATGAGAAAGAACCACCAGAAAGAAAAGAGTGAAACCAACGAAGGATGGCATCGCAGAGACCAAGGTGGTGCAGACAGGAGAGGAGAACAGAATGAATACCAAGATCAAAAGCAGAAGACAGATTGAGGGAGCCTGAGAGAGTAATATTGCCCTTGCTGAAAGATTTGTGAACCTCATTGAAGAGAGATAGTAAGATGGCACCAGTATTGTGACCAGGCCAAAAGCTAGCCTGACATGGGTGTAGAGCATTTGTATTGTCTAGATGGGTGACAAATTTTGTGAGACAAGTTTCTCCAGAATCTTAGACAGAAATGGTAGATTGGAGATTGGTCTGTAATTGGTTGGGGAAGTGTGATCTAGTGAAGGGCCTTTGAGAATGGGGCGAATGACATCAGGTTTCCAGGCTTAGGAAAAGGTCCCAGAGGAGAGACTAGTTTTAATAATGGATAGTGCAGGAGGGAGAAGAGCAAGAGAGGTACTTAGAAGCCAAGAGGCTGGAATAGGATCAAGGGAAAAGTAGTTTTACGGGACGAGGATATTTGTTTGGAAAGAGAAACGGATGACATAGGATTGAAGGAGCTCCAAGTATGAGCCAAAGAGGAAAGGGATGGGGAATCCGTGGTTTCACATATTGGAGCTTGGGGAAGCAGAACGGATGGGAAAGTTGAGTAGTTGGCCGACTTTGTCAAGGAATGCTTGAGCGAGTTTATCTGGGGAGGGCAGGCAGAGAGGGGGCACTGAGTGAAGGGCTCTAGGATGGTTAGAGAAGGAACTGATGAGATTAGAGGAATAGTCCTTTATGGGTTCTGTTAGAAGGGTGGGGGTGGAGAGGAACAGACCAGGAATCCCTGAGTTTGACCTTATAGTTAGAGACCTCCCTCAAAGAGACAATAGGGCAACTTTGGTTGCCTCTTTAGTTACAACCTCAAACAGTCTTGAGACTATTTTATGCAGCTAGGTTACAGAATTTTCATTGCCACAGGGTTTATGTTTTCTCTGATCTTTCTGATAATTTAATTTAATTTAATTAACAGTCGCTTATATACCGCACCTTCCAGAGATCAGATGCGGTTTACATTTAACAACAATATAACAGGCTGTTGTCTGTTTTACAATGAACGTCTGAAACAATGTAACTATTATGCAACAAAACAGTCAGTAATCGTTTACAAGGAACGTCATAAAACAAAGGAAAGTTGTGAAATAACAAACAACATTTTGAGAACTATATACAAAATTGGGATATGTTTGCCTTATATAAGACGTATAAAGACTTTATAAATTTCTAAACTAGTGTAAAATCTTAGCAGTGAGCAGTCCTAGGTCATGTCAATTTTGTGTAACTGATAGGACACAGATCGGGAAAGATTTTCTTCTTCTTCATCCCAGAGCTGTGGCTCTTGGGATGGTTTTTTTTTAAGTTTCCTAGGAAGGTTTTATTAAGTATAAGGGGCATGATTTCGTTTTCTTATTATTTAAACAATTGGAGGAGTACATTATTGTTCAGGAAAATGCCGCTAACGGGGAGGCTGCGAGTACTAACAATACTATATGAGACTGGAGGCTATATGAGGGCTTGTAAGGATATTAGCCAGGTTTTTGAAAAAAAGAATATTTTTCTTTTCCTTAATATTTTGCCATCAGTTGGTTTCCTCCTTATTACCTCAGTGGATTCTGACAGGAGTAAAAGATTCTGATCTTTGTAAAATTTTCTTATTGATACTTGAATGATATCTCGGGGCGGAGTCTGGGCGGGAGATGGGCAGTCGCTGGCCCTGGATGTACAGGGACAATTCTAATGTCAGCCCTGTACATCCAGGGCTGGCGACTTGTGTGGGGAAGTTTTCCGTCTCCAAGGTGGAATAACTTTCCTGGACCTTTTTTCTTTGGTGGCCCAGGGCTTGGATTGGGCAGGGGGGCCTGAAGACATTCCCCACAGCCTGACCCCGACCTTAGGAGGCCGGATTGGGGGTCGGGCTGCAGGGAATAAAGTCCTGAAGTCCGGCATCACGGCTCTTCAATGGAGCCATGATGCCATGGCAACATGACACTATGGTGCCACGGCTCCATTGAAGAGCCTTCACTGAGTTAGCCGGATACAGTCCTGTATATGCAGGCCAGGCTGAATTGCAGTCCCGGCCTGCACGTACAAGATTGTTCGCGATTCTGATCCTGCGGGGCTAGATGTGCCCCGCAGGATCAGAATTGCAATCCCCTCTGTGGTTCAGACCAGACATACAGAGGGGATCTACGTCTGGAACTAAATAAGCCTAAAATTGTATTTGTATCTTTGTTCACTTTACTTTTTTTGTATGTTTGGTTGAAAATACAATAAATATTAAATTAAAAAAAATCTCTAATATGCCTCCAGCTAACAATTTCAATTGTCAGAAACATTTCTAAGATATGGAAATTACACGGAACTCTTGAAATCATGGCAAGATCTGGAAGACCATGAAAAATTTGAAAGAACTGCAAGAAAACTGGCCAGATTTGTAAAACAGAATTCAGATATCACAACAAATGATCTGCTGAAAGGTTTAGCAGACACTGACATATTTGTCCACAGTACAGTGAGTTGCCAAAATTCACTGTACGGTGGACAACTCATATATATGATATTTTTCATATATTATATATTTTTTAAAGGCTCAATAATTACTCATAGTTAAAAAATACATCTGTATGAAAATCTTATTAAATAAGTATATCTTTAATATTTAATTGTAATTAATAAAGTGTGGTTTCTGAGAAGTTTTTTCGACCAATAATGCGAGTAAGTGTTTTCCCTGTGGTAGTTTTTCTGCCACACAGGGATATTTCTGTGCCCTGAGGTATTTTCTCCTCTTATTTTGGTTAGAACTGATGTATGAGGTTGGCTGCCATTTCTCTGTAAGTAACTCCTATAGGGCTTTATACAATAGATTAGTTTTTGGCATTTACTAGGATATTAAAAGATGAAAGTTTTTTGGATATTTAACCTTATACCATGTAGCTTGTGTCAACTTTGGTTCAGCTAGTAATTGACCGAAGGTGAAATTTTACTTACCGTTAATTTCCTTTCCTAGATCCAATAGACCAGTCCTGTAGACCAGTCCAGACTATCGGGTTGAGTTCCCCAGCCAGCAGCTGATAGAGACAGAGAACCAATCAAAGTCTTGGCTATGCCCCTCTCTGGCTGCAACCCACTACCCCCTAGGAGTCAGCTTCAGTTTACCACTGTCAAAGCTAAAAATCCTTACCGAAACCAGCAATAAACAAGAACTCTTCTTAACCAATTATCAACATGCATCTAATCTTTATCTGCCTTCTGGAACATGGCTGTCTGGAGCAACATACCAGAACTGTGCCTAGTGCAACTATGTACAAGCTAGAGGCAAAGCCCACTGAGGAACAAGTTGAAATGTTATCGGCTTAGAGAAGTGAGCGTTGGCCCTGCAGAATAGAATTGTGGGCGGGCTCTGGACTAGTATAGCAGAATTCCAGGAAAGGAAATTAACAGTAAGTAAAATTTCACCTTCCAGCTCATCTTGCTAGACCAATCCAGACTATCGGGCAGTACCTGAGCTACTCCCACTCTAGATGGGACCCAGCAGCATCCAACACAGTAGCCCCAAAGCCCGCTGCCTCTCTGGCTTGAAGGTCCAAACAATAGTGCTTAACAAACGTAGAGTAAGAAGACCACATTGCAGCCCAGCAAATATCTAGTGGTGTGACCTGCCACTGCTCTGCCCAGGAAATCGCTTGGGCCCTAGTAGAATGAGCCCACAACCCCTCCGGGACAGGCTTACCGTGCAACAAGTAGACTGATTCGATCACCCACTTGATCCACTGGGCAATGGTGGCCTTTGATGCTGCCATGCCCTTACGCGCCCTAGCAATCAAGACAAAAAGCCTGTCCGAAAGGCAGAAGGAATTGATGACCTTAAGATAACGCCACAGGGTACGCCGCACATCTAGGAAATAAAGGTTGGCATTGCAGCCTGCACACTTCTCCCTCGAGAAAGATGGGAGAGACACTGTCTGATTCACATGGAAGGCTGCAATGGTCCTCAGGGAGACACCCTCCGCCGAGAAGAACATGAACAGGTCCTGGCAGGACAAAGCTTGGAGCACAGACAAGCGTCGCGCCGAAGTGATTGCCACCAGAAAGACTTTTGATAGTCAGGTCCAGAAGAGTGGCAGAGTGCAGAGGTTCAAAGAGCGCCCTCCCTAAAGTACAAAGAATGACAGACAAGTCCCAAGACGCCACTAGCGGATGACGAGGAGGCTGGAGAAAACGGACCCCCAAATGAACTGGGTCACATCAGCATGTGATGCTAGGGAGTGCCCCTCGAGCAGCCCACGGAAGTATGGTAAAGCCGCCCATTCTCACATATTGAGAGCGGGCCCACTCTCAAACCCCTTCTGCAAAAAGGCCAGAACATAAGATATCCACGCATGAAACAGCGCCAGAACCAGGCATACACCACAGACATGGATGCCCTCCGAGCCTTGAGCAGGGTGGCTACTTCAGACTCGTGGTAACCCCTACACACTAATCTATGCTGTTCAGGAGCCAAGCTGTAAGTGAGTAGGGATTGGGGTCGTCTAGAAGGACCAGTCCCTGCTGTAGGAGCCTCCTGTGAGAGCCTAGCGCCAGAGCCCTGATGAGTTGCATCAGATTGGCATACCACGGATGATGGGGCCAGTCCGAGGCAACCAGGTTCACCTGTCCTCGATATGTCGATATCTGCTGCAGTATGCTACCATAAAATAAATATGGTCACCTTATAGAGCCTATATAGCTATATAACCTGAATTAATTTTTCAGCTCCACCTTTTACCTTGAGTTCATTTCAAGTTACTCTCCTGCATGGAAATGGAAAATCCTTACCTAATGCAACTGGGTCTCAGCATATTATGAGGCCTTTATTCAGCCAGACTTGCTGGATTGAACCTGCCTTTTTCCACATCAACGACCCTTCACACTGTTGCATTTAGGGGTTTTTAACCATTTCTTTGTTATTATTTTTTAACCAATATAATTATTTTTCAATTTTACTTTTATATTTTTTTCACTAGTTTTTTCTTTTTTTCTTTTTTTCTCTAGTTTCTTCTTTTATAATCTGTAAGCAATATAAAATCTTTAAATTCACTCCACAGTCCTGAATAAAGAACAACGTTGGATTTTTTCGCTTCCCACAGTGTCACCTAAGGGGTTAAATGCACAGGTTGATTGGCATCTCCTATAGGTGATTTGAAAACTAATGCAAGTAAGTTTAGACCAGGGGTCTCAAACTCAAATTGCTTTGAGGGCCAAATGAGGACTTGTAAAGTAACCCGGGGGCCGCATAAGACGCGGGGCCTCATTTGCATAAGGGACCTCATTTGCATAAATATTTGCATAATGTTACCATACACTAACTTTTAGTAAACATGCCTCTTTAATGAGTATGGATAAAGAAAGACTAAAAGATTTAGAAACAAGAAGACAATAATTAAACTGGGAACCCCAAAAGCCAAACTTGGAATGTACAACAACACTGTAGAAATAAAACTATAAATTAATTTCCTCTTGTACTAAACAAAGCGCAAACATTAATGATGCACATTTCCCAGAGCTGACATATTTCAGTTAATAAATTCAAAATAAAGAGAGATTTTTCTACCTTTTGTGCATTTTTTTCAGTTGCAATTGTTCCAGCCACTTTCTTCTGGTTTCTTCATGTCTTCTGCTAACTCTCCATCGTCTGCTTCCATTTGCCCTTTCTTCTCTCCTAGTTTTTTTTCCATTCTCTCTCTACATCTGCTTTAACATACTAATCTTTCTCCTTTTTCTCTTTCCTCATTCCTATTTCATCCACTCAAATTTTACCCCTCCATCCTCAATCCCCACTTACTCTCACAATACCTGGCCAATTGTAGATTTGTCTTCTCTCCCAGACAAAATATTTTTCCCCTCTCCATTTCACTTTCCCAGCTCCATCCCATTCTAATCCTCCCCCAACATCAGCTCCCTTCTAGTTCCAGCCCCACCCAGCATCTGCTCCCTTCTAGTCCCTGCATCAGTCCATTTCCAGTCCTATCCTAGCCTCACCATCAGCCCATTTCCAATCCTAGCCCCCCATCAGCCCATTTCCAATCCTAGCTCCCTCCCCTCACAGCCCATTTCCATTCCAAGCCCCCCTCCCCATCAGCCATTTGCAGTTCAAGCCCCCTTCCACTCAGCCCATTTCCAGTCCTAGCAACCCCCCCAGCACATTACCAGTCCTAGACCCCCCATAGCCCATTACCAGTCATAACCCCCCCTGCCAATAGCCCACTTCCAGCCCTAACCCCCATTACCCCATTTCAGTCAGCCCCTCCATAGCTCATTACCAGTCCTAACTCCCCCCATCAGCCCACCTCCAGTCCTTCCTAACCCCCACCTGCCCATTTCCAGTCCTAGCCCCCACCATAGCCCATTTCCAGTCATAACCCCCCCGCCCTATACCCCATATCCAGACCTCCACCCCCCCCCCCGCCAATAGCCCATTTCCAGTCATACCCCCCCTGCCAATAGTCCATTTCCAGTCATACCCCCCCCTGCCAATAGCCCATTTCCCTTCAAACCCCCCCCCCTGCCAATAGCCCATTTCCAGTCATACCCCCCCCCCCCCCGGTAAATATAAAAACAACCTGGCTTCTGCTGCTGGCTTCTGCTGCAGCAGAAAATCAGCTGTCCCGCGGCCCCTTTCCCTCTGCGCGAGAGCCCTGAGTGTGCTTCCTCTGCGGCATGCTTTTTAAGCCGCGAAGAGAGTATTTCCCTTTCGCGCGGCTTAAGCCTATTCACTTTTCAAGCCTCGCGAGAGGGAAATACTCCCTTCGCGGCTTGAAAAGCACGCCGCAGAGAAAGCACATTCAGGGCTCTCGCGCAGAGGGGAACGGGCCGCAGGACAGAGCAGCAGAAGCCAGTTTTTTATTATTTTTTTAATTGACCGTCGATTCGGCAACGGCAGCAGCAGAAGCCGTCGCGGGCCGCACAACCTTCTCCCGCGGGCCGCATGCGGCCCGCGGGCCGCGTGTTTGAGACCCCTGGTTTAGACCAACCCAGGACGTCCTGGTATTTAAAGTGAAAAGTAGTTGAGTCCGCATGCGCGGCGTCTGTGTGCCATCATCCAGAAGGTTGAACGTTGGCTGAATAATTGAAATACTTACAACATGTTTTAAGGTAATTTAAGGTTCTTTACGTTAGTCCTTATGAATTGCAGAAAAACTGTTTCATGTAGAAGGAGTTCATTAGAAAAAATTAGCATGTTTTGTTCACAGTCCGTGCAGTGGTGTCAGAGGGAAGGAGAGAAAGCACGCCCTCCGAAATAAAAAAACTGGATAGCCATTTAACGGGTGAAGTTGGATAAACGATTCCCCTGAAGAAACGAATAGTGAAATGAGGAAGTGCTTCGTAGATATGCGTCGGGAACATCTTCTAAAATGAGAATCGTGGCTTCTTACCAAAACCAACAGACAAATGCAGATAAGCAAAGTTTTCCGGTTTTAAGGAAATTTGAATTATATGGTTGTTGGATATCTTAAAAAACTGTGAATAAGGTATTCAGGACTGTGGAGTGAATTTAAAGATTTTATATTGCTTACAGATTATAAAAGAAGAAACGAGAAAAAAAGAAAAAAAGAAGAAACTAGTGAAAAAAATATAAAAGTAAAATTGAAAAATAATTATATTAGTTAAAAAATAATAACAAAGAAATGGTTAAAAACCCCCTAAATGCAACAGTGTGAAGGGTCGTTGATGTGGAAAAAGGCAGGTTCAATCCAGCAAGTCTGGCTGAATAAAGGCCTCATAATATGCTGAGACCCAGTTGCATTAGGTAAGGATTTTCCATTTCCATGCAGGAGAGTAACTTGAAATGAACTCAAGGTAAAAGGTGGAGCTGAAAAATTAATTCAGGTTATATGGTTAGATATCTGCTGCAGCACTTGGCGATCATTGCCCATGGGGGAAAAACGTACAGAAGGCAGACTGGAGGCCACACTTGTACCAGAGCATTGAGACCGCTAAAACCCGAATCCTTCCTCCTGCTGAAGAAAAATGGCACTTTGGTGTTGGATGAGGTCACCATTAGATCCAAAAATGGGTGGCCCCACTTCCGCACAATGCAGCTGAAAGCCCACATGCCAGCTCCCACTCACCAGGGTCGTGGACATTCCAACTGAGGAAATCAACTTGAACATTGTCCACCCCCGCAATGTGCTGTGCCGACAGAGCTTGTAAGTGACATTCCGCCCAAGGGAAGAGAAGACTCATCTCAACAGGCAGGGTGGCACCAAGTGTCCGGGAGTGGCCCGGCAGATAAGTCACAGTCATCGCATTGTTGGACAATACCCGGACAGGTCGGGAATGCAGGGGTGGGAGGAAATGCCGTAGTGCTAGGTGCACCGCTCAGACCTCTAGACGGTTAATGGGCCAGCTAGCCTCCATCGTGGACCAGGCACCCTGCACCGAGCGGCCTTGAGAATGCACCCCCCAGCCGCTGAGACTCGCATCCGTCATTACTATGACCCAATGAGGAATGTCCAAGGGTACCTATTTCATCAGATTGGCGTGAACCAGCCACCTCTGAAGGGAATAGTGGACCGAGAATGGGAGAGGAAGAGGCACATTGTAATCCTGCTCCATCGGCAACCAGCGGCCTCATATGTGCTCACGTCCACAGGACAACATCCAAGGTGGCCGCCATGGAGCCAAGAATTTGTAGATACTCCCATGCCAGTGGTGACCTGCGCTAAGCGAAGGTCCGTATCTGCCTGCCTAATTTTCCTGCTCTTTCCGCTGTCAGAAATACATGGCCTAGGCGCGTGTTTAAATGGGCTCCTAGGAAGTCCAGTGACTGCGAGGGTCGAAGCGCACTCTTCGCCCAATTGACAACCCATCCCAGCCGTTCCAACAAGGCCACTACTTGTTGTACCGCTGAGGGAATCTGCCTGGATCAACCAATCGTACAGGTTGGGATGAACACAAATTCCCCTTTTTTGCAGCGCTGCTGCTACCACCACCATGACCTTGGAAAAGGTGTGGGGAGCCATTGCCAGCCCGAAGGGTAGAGCACAGAACTGATAGTGTTGACCCAGGATGGCAAACCGCAGAAATCTTTGATGATTGGGGGCAATCGGAATGTGAAGATACATTTCCCTTAGATCCAAGGAAGCGAGAAACTCCCCGGGCCTGACCGCCTGAATGACAGACTTCAAAGTCTCCATGTGGAACAGGAGCATGTAAAGGCATCGGTTGACCCCCTTGAGATCCAGAATTGGTCAGAAGGTGCCATCCCTTTTTGGCATGACAAAATAAATGGAGTAGCAACCCTGGGACCTCTCGGACACTGGCACAGGACAGATTGCCCCGAGTAGCAGCAAGCGCTGCACTGTTTTGCACACTGCGAGCTGCCTTGCTGCGGAACCACAGGGGGAGATCAGGAAGGCATCCCGTATGGCCCAGGCAAGATCGAGAGCATACCTCTGATTTATAACACCCAGTACCCAACTGTCCGATGTAATCTCAGCAAATTTGTGGGAGAAAAGGCTCAATCGTCCCCTATCCGTGGCCCCGCAGAACAGGCCAGAACACCATCAGTGGGAAGAGCGCCCCCCTCTAGAGGCCTTGATGGAGGAGGAGAAACTGTCCCGTGAACGACGAAATCCATGAAACGGCTGAGACTGTCCCCTGGAACCCTGACGGAAGGTGGTGTCAATGGACTTCCCCAGTCTATATCTCTGCAAGTCCCGAAAACGAGCTCGCCCCGAAGGCATTCCTGAGAAGGCCCCAGATGATCTATGGCCAGAGTGGTGAGTCCTTTACTAGTTTTTCCAGATCCTTGCCAAAAAGGAGACACCCCTTACATGTGAGTTTAGCCAGATGAGACTTGGGACGCCGGATCTGCATTCCAATGGCGGAGCCAGAGCCAATGATGTGCCACACTCATAGCAGCTATGGAATGAGCGGAAAGCCAGAGGAGATCGTAAATGGCATCTGACAGAAAGGCAGCGGCCGACTCCAGGCGAGCGAGGGCGGGGTCATACGGCAGAAGCTGGAGCCACGGCAATAAGGCATGAGTCGCTGAGTCCCCTCACGAAGAGGCCTGTAAGGCAAGGGACGAGGAGGTGAAGGCCATCTTCAGCAGACTCTCCACCTTGCAGGTCCAGTTGATCCTTTAGAGCTGTGCCCCCTTCCACTGGAATAGTTGTGTGCTTGGTGACAGTAGTCACCAACATGTCCACCTTAGGAAAATGAAGCTACCTGTCGATGTCTACTGGGGTCCAGGTGTAAATACAACCTAATCATCGTGAAGAGTGCAGTGAGGCTTCCGGAACATCCCACTCAATGGAGACCATTTTCTGAAGCTCCGCCGGGAAGGGAAAAGCCCTAGAAGGCTTTTGAATGCCCACAATAATGGGATCTGGCTGTGAGCCCTCTGCAGCTATTGCAGTCGTCATCATAGAATACGTGAGATGAAGAGATTCCACAATCTGTGCAACCAAAGTGGGAAGCTCATCCCTACCAAATAGCTGCAGATCCTGCTCGTCATCCCGATCATCCTGGTCACCCTCCAAGGGGGAGAGTTCTCCCTCCTCTCAATCTGACATGCTAACGATGCTCAGAGTACCCGAGAGAACTTCTTTGTTGTCAGACAGGATCCCCTCCTCCAGAGAAGAGCACTGACCCTGGGTCGCTGCTCGCTCCTGGACTGCTTTCTGGGCACAGATCCCTGCTCAGTTACCAGGAAGGAAGACTTTTCTGAGGAATTAAGGGTCCCGGACCACCCGAATTCCCAAGCTTGGGAGAAAAACTGCATAAACTGACCATCGGCCTCAGGCTGCCTCAAGGAGCAGCCTTCTTGCGCCCCCAAAGGACCCTGTAAAGATAAAATTGGAGGCGTCACTTCAGACCCTTTGCTATCTGTAGGCTGTTTTGCGCTACGAGAGAGCCTGAGCTTCCCTACACCCTGAGCATCCTGAAGCACCATTAGGGAGGAGGCTGTCCCCTGATCCACCGCGCAAGCTGCACACATTTGGTCTTTAAGATGGTGCCGCTTACGGCTGAAGCCGAGGTAGAGAGTGAGGACAAAGGATATGAATTCTTCCAAGAAAATGGCACACGCTGCGCAGAGCCGACTTCAAGATGGCGCCAGCCATGGTCAGCGAAACGGCAGAAAATGCAGCCAAGTTTACAAATGAGCTTCCTCCTGTCTGTTAGTTTCAGAGCCACAGCGGTGATCGTGCCAGTATGGGTATCAACAAGGCTGTGATTGCTGAGAAAGCTGTCTGCGAGGTGGTGCCACAGTGACGGGGAGAGCGAGTCCTTATGCTGCTAACAGGTGGTAACCCTCACATGGCTCATAGATGCCTCCCCGCCCGACTCCAGCATCAGCGGGAGGGGAGAAGGGGAGGGGAACAGAAACCCTGAATTCCAACCTGTGCCGTAATGGAGTCATACATTGGGAGGGGAGAGCCCAATTAGAGACCACTCACTGTGGGAACTGAGCCGTCTGATGGCCACTCACTCAGTGCGGTCAACCATGAAAGCAGCACACGCCCCAACCAGGCCCCGAAGGCATAGGATATTTTTTTTTAAACTGATAAGGCTGTTGAGGCAGGAAGATGTGCTTTGCAGGGCATACAGTTGCAGAAAATGATGAAGCTGCCCCCCCCTTACCCCCCCGTCTACTGAGGTACTCAACTGATTCTTTAGAGCAGTTTGCCTTTCAGACATTGCTACTTGGATGTCTCACCGCCGCTTGAAATTAAATATGGCTAAGACTGAACTCCTTATATTTCCCCCCAATGTCTCCCCTCCTCTACCCCCTTCTCAGTCTCTGTGGATAACTCTTTAATCCTTCTGTCTCTTCGGCCCGTAACCTGGGTGTTATCTTTGACTCCTCTCTCTCTTTCTCCACTCATATCCAACTCATAGCTAAGAATTGCCGTTTCTTCCTTTATAAAACATCAACAAAATTCGCCCCTTCCTTTCTGATGACACTACTAAAATGAATGTCCACTCCTTAATCACCTCCCGTCTTGATTACTGCAATAGTCTCCTTGCTGGCCTTCCCGCGAACCATATCTTTCCCCTTCAATCTATTCAACATTCTGCTGCTCGACTAATTTTCCGTTAACATCGCTTTTCCCATATCACTCCTCTTCTCAAGTCTCTTCATTGGCTTCCCATCCGCTTCCGGATCCAATTCAAACTCCTCCTCTTGATCTATAAATGCATTCACTCTTCAGCCCCCCACTACCTATCATCTCTTATCTCTCCTTACATCCCCTCTCGCGTTCTTCGCTCTTCGAACAGCCTTCGTCTATCTATGCCCTCCACTCATACTGCTAATTCTAGACTTTGCTCCTTTCACCTGGCTGCACCCTTTGCCTGGAACAATCTACCTCTGTCTGTGCGCAAAGCGCCCTCTCTGGACCTCTTCCAGTTGTCACCCAGCGAAGGTCCCCAGAGGCAAAGGCATGGGTATTTCACTGGGGCTTATCTTAAACCAGTAAGGGGAGTGGTGTAGAGGGCCCTGTACTGCCCTCTGGGTGTTGTAGTCCCACAAGCTAGTAAAGAAGTGAGTTGCAGTCGGGTGGTAAGGCTTTAGACAGGACTTTTATTCCCCTTTCGGGTGGATTTTATATCAATGGAAACAAAGACAAAAAGACCATACTTCTGGTACAAAAGAAAGGAAACAAACAGGAACCAAAATATTGCTTCTATCTTCAGCTTCTATGAACAGAAAAATAGGTAGCTCAAAACAGTCCTTTTTACAAACAGGTAAGTTTCTCTCTTTCACTCCTGTTATTAGAAAGTCTTAACAGCCTCTTCAGCATAAAGAGGTAATATGGTCAGCAATAATGAGTGTACAATCCATGCAATCATCTGAGGGTTGTTCCCCATGAATATCAAGTTGCATTTCCTCACATTCCCCTTCAGACTGTCCTTCTTTCGTATTGTAAAAAGTGCTATTGCCAAACAGTCTCTCCTCACGGCACTGAGACTTCCCCTCCTCCTCAGTAACAGAGTGGAATGGAAGATTACCACATTCTCTATAGTTTCTTCCCTGAGAGCCCCACAAACTCTGACAACTGCAGGGAAAACGTCTGCATTCAGCTTTCCTTATATTAGAATTAAACAGCCTACCTTCTAGCTCCCTTAGACCGGAGTTTTTGGGTACAGCTGAGTTAACAGGGCTTGGCCAGGACGGAAGGTTCCTACTGCCTTTTCCTTTCAGCTTTTCCTCTGACATGAAAACGTCTTCAGGCCAGAACTGCTTTTCCCTTCTGTGCCTGCAGCTGGGATGGCTAGCTTCCTCGGCTTTCCTAAGCCTGGCTCCAAGACCGTGTTCTCTGCTACCTTCGGGGTAAACGTCACTGAGCTTGTGCTTGTCTGTATGCTGCTCTCTGGAGCAGTCTCTGTAGTTGTCCCTTGTTGCTCTGGAACTGGATCTCTCAGCTCTCCTGGATCCACACCTTGTTCTACCACTCGTCCTCTCGGCTCTGCCCCCCCCCCCTAACTTCAGGTGAGTTAGTTTTATGTGCGTGTGTCGTAGTGTCTGCCTGAACTCCGCCCCCTCTCAGCTGCCCTTCATTATCTAATGAATCCTGAGCCTGCCTGCTGCTTGGGCGTGTTCTCCCACCTTGTGACATTGTTTGTATACGTTGCCTACAGCAACTCTGGGCCATGTGCTTCTCTGAGCTGTCAGTGTCAGATCCATTCTCTGCAGTTTTACCTATCTCCATAGGTTCTGATAAATCTACACCATGACACAGTCCAGATTGAAAGCCCATCCCTTCTCTATTGCTTTCTGTTCTTGATTGTTGTTTTTGCTCATCTTGTTATTATATACTTGGTCTTACTTGATTGTATTTGTATTTTGTGATCTTCTTGACTAGATTGTGAGCTCTGATGAGAAGGGACTGTCTCTTCTTCATGTATGTACAGCGCTTCATACGTTTGAAGCGCTATATAAATGATAGATAGATAGATAGATCCTCGTGATCAGGAGTGAACCCTCAGGATACCAGGAACACCACCTCGAGTGGATCCTGGAGATATCCGGCCAGAAAGACCAAATAAGCCTGCACTGAAAGAACCCCCTCCAAGGGTCTGTCAGGAGAAACATTTAGCATCCATCAACTGCTGGAGACAAAGAAAAACTGAAGCTGAACCCTAGGGGGTAGTGGGTTAGTAACATAGAAACATAGAAAAATGACGACAGAAAAAGACCACATGGCCTATCTAGTTTGCCCTTCCATATCAACAACTACAACAGTTCCCTTTTTTCCTTTAGAAATCCTCTGTGTTTGTCCCTTGCTTTTTTGAATTCAGATACTGTCCTCATCTCTACCACTTCCACTGGGAGACTATTTCATGGATCCACCACTCTTTCAGTAAAGAAATATTTCTGCATATCACTCCTGAATCTATCCCCTTTCACCCACATCCCATGTCCCCTCGTAGCAGAACTTGCTTTCAATCAAAAGAGGCTCTCCCCATGTGCATTTATGCCACGGAGGTATTTAAACGTCTCAATCACATCACCTCTATCTCGCCTTTCCTCTAAGGTGTACATATTAAGATCCTTAAGTCTGTCCTCATATGCTTTATAATGAAGACCACTAACCATTTTAGTAGCCTCTCTCTGTACTGACTACATCCTGTTTATATCCTTTTGAAGGTGCGGTCTCCAGAATTGCACACAATACTCCAAATGAGGTCGCACCAAAGACTTATACAGAGGCACTATCACCTTCTTTTTCTGCTAGCCATTCCTCTTCATATGTACCCAAGCATCCTTCTAGCTTTTGCTGTCGCCTTTTCTACCTGTTTGGCTACTTTAAGATCATCAGACACAACCACGTCTAGGTCCCGCTCTTCTTTAATGGACAAAATTACTTCACCCCCTATACTATATTGCTCCCTTGGATTGCTGCAGCCCAAATGCATGACCTTGCATGTTTTAACATTAAATCACAGCTGACAAATTCTAGACCATTCTTCAAGCTTAGCTAGATCCCTCCTCATGTTATCTACACCTTCCTGGGTGTCTACTCTTTTGCAGATTTTGGTATTATCCGCAAAGGTGCAAACTTTACCCGACAGCTCTTCCGCTATATCACTAACAAAGATGTTAAAAAGAATCGGACTATGGACAGATCCCTGGGGCACACCACTGGTAACTTCCTTCTCCTCAAAGTGAGCTCCATTTACCTGTACTCTTTGTTGCCTCCCACTCAACCAATTTCTAACCCAAACAGTAACTTTAGGGTCCATCCCTAGGGTGCTCAGTTTGTTTATAAGTCGCTTTTCAGAAACGGTGTCAAAGGCTTTACTGAAATCTAAATACACCACATCTAGGGCTCTCCCTCGGTCCAACTCTCTAGTCACCCAGCCAAAGAAATCAATCAGATTTGTTTAACAAAACCTTCCTCTGGTGAATCCATGCTGCCTCGGATCCTGTAATCCTCTGGACTCCAGAAACCTCACTATTTTCTCTTTCAGCAGTGTTTCCAATAATTTACTCACCACCGAAGTTAAACTAACCAGCCTGTAGTTTTCAACCACATCCTTACTTCCGCTTTTGTTTAAAGGCACCACGTGAGCCTCTCTCCAGTCCTTTGGCACCACTCCAACGAGGCATTGAAAAAGTCAGTCAGTGGAGCTGCTAGAACGTCCCCATGTTCCCTCAGTATTCTAGGGTGTATCCCATCCGGTCCCATCGCTTTGTCTACTTTAAGTTGAGCTAATTTCTCACAAATACAGTCTTCTGAAAATTGTTCAAGATGCCCCTCGCTTCTGTTCCTGTTTGTGGGTGTTTTCTGAGGTCCTGTTCCTGGTTCTTCATCGGTGAACCCAGAACAAAAATATTTGTTAAGCAATTCCACTTTATCCTCATCAGCTTCTACATATTCCTCCCCCTCACCCTTGAGCCTGACGATACCTCTTTTGCCCTTCCTCTTCTCACTAGCATATCTGAAAAATGTCTTATCCCCCCGTTTTATTGCATTGGCTATTTCCTCCTCTTTTTGAATCTTTGCTTTCCTACTTTGCTAGCTTCTCTAAGTTTTTCCAAATATAGATGCCTGTTTTCCTCTCTCTGTGATCTCTTGTATTTCATGAAGGCCTCCCTCTTTTTCTTCACCTTTTCAGCTACTTCTTTCGAAAGCCATAGCGGTCTCCTTATCCTTTTACCTTTATTGACCATTTTAACAAAAAGGTTGGTTCCCCATAAAATATCCCCTTTCAGCTTTGCACACTGTTTTTCTACATCCCCCAGCTGTAGAAAGAGGGGGATGTAGCCAAGGCTTTGATTGGTTCTCTGTCTTCATCAGCTGCTGGCTGGGGAACTCAACCTGATAGTCCAGACTGGTCTAGCAGGATGAGCTGGAAACAAAAAAATAAGGGTCATTTTAAAAGCCTTCTTCATGATTTGGATGTCCAAAGACATTTATGTAGATGTCCAAATCATGAAAACGTCCCTGGAACCATTTTACAAATGACTTATAAAGATGTTTCCAGTATGGGGACGTCCAAGTAGGCAAGGGCTATGGCAGAAGTGTGGCTGGGGAGATACAATTGACTTAGACGTCCCCCTCAATTTCAGAAATGTCAGGGACATCTCCAACCCCGTCCAAGTTTAGACCTGCTTTAGGCATGATTAGTCATCTAGAAAATGCATTTTTTTTAGCAGTGAAAACATGCAGAGGATATAGAAAAGATGGAGAACTAAGTGACTTACCCAAGATCACAAGGAGCAGCAGCGGGATTTGAACCCTTGCTCTAACCTACCACTCTAACCCTTAGATGTCTGTGTTCTGAAATACAATTTTAGGGACGTCTATCCATAAGGCATGTCCACATTTGTGAAATCATGCCTGAACTTGGACATGCCTGCTGTTTTTCCATATCTGGTTTGGATGTTCCTGATTGCACCTGGACATCCTTTGTAATACTGTGCCTAATGTGACCAGGGGTGTCTGAAGTTTTGAAGAACTGTAAGATTTGAGTGTGTGTGTGTATGATGGATTCTTGTCCTCTAAAGTATATGCTAATCTACATGATACCACCAGTTTCTCTGATATTTTTAATTAACTGTTTGTTCTTCCTTGTAAATAATATAAAGAAAAGTTAAACATTTAGGATTTCCTTTAAACTTTATTAAACTGTTTTATTGATCAATAAAGAAAGACAACTAGAATAAATTCTTATTAGCGAACAGTCTTCACTCCAAATAATTTCTCAGCAGTATATAAAATTCCTTATTAAAAATGAAACTTTTTCACCTTCTAAATTATAAAACTCTGTGGTAGACTTTTACTTTTGGCAATTCTCTGCATCATATAAAAAAATAAAAATGCATACTTTCAACTTTCTACTAACTTGTTCTATCAGAAACAATCTATTTCATTGCCTGCTATGAAATGCATGCCCAATTCTGAAGTAGATTTAAGAGTTATAAAAAAGTCATGTAAAACTATTTGTTATCAACAGGTTAAAAACAAAAGTGGGGAAAGCATGTGGAGCATGGTTCAAGAATTCTTTCCAATCAGTTTGCATGCCTTTTGTGCATGAGAGAGACAGGAATGTGTGTGTGTGTGTGTCTATGTGTCTTTGAACTGAAGAGGAAAGGAGAGGAGGAAAGGGGAGATGTGAATGGAGTGGTGGTTTGTAAAGCATAATAAAACAAAACATGAGTGATAGTTTATGAAACCATTAGAAGCCACTGTCAGACTGGAAAGCGTAGTTACTCACCTGTAATAGGTGTTCTCCAGGGACAGAAGGAATCAGTCCTCACATATTGGTGACATTAGTACTGACAGAGCCCACGCGGAAGCATCTCCCCAGCTTTCAAAAAAAGCTTTTGGGAGGTGCACCACACATGCATGGTCCACTTCCCGCCCAAGGGTGTCATCTTACCTCAGTCAAATGGCATAGCTAAGACAGCAAAAATAGAAGTTCGTAAAGAAGCAACTCCAAGGGGAGGAGGGAGGGTTGTGAGGACTGATGCCTGCTGTCCCCGGAGAACATCTGTTACAGATGAGTAACTACGCTTTCTCCGGGAACAAGCAGGAAGTCAGTCCTCACATATGGGACTCCCCAGCTACAGGCTACCAAGAACCTGTACAAAAATGTCAAGGTGACTTGCAAAGGTAAGCCATGACCAGCAGCAGTTGAATCCCCAATAGAAACTCTTGCAAGACCCAGGTGTCCAGCAGAGAACCAACACTTCCGGGTAGCCTGAACACGGAAGGGTCAGAGGGCAGGAGTTGGCTACACCCTGAAAAGATTACAGAGTATGGCCCGGCCAAAGGCACTGTGTCCCATTGGGATTCCCTTTCCAGGCAGTAGTGAGCTGCTGAAGGCCAGGTAGCGGCCCAACAGATTTACATTATAGAGATGGAACACAGAATGGCCACGGAAGTAGACATAGCCTTGACGCAGTATGCGTAACTCTCTGGCCCAGTGAGATCCCCACTTGCTTGCAGGCAAGGGTAATGCAGTCCACCACCTAAGTGGACAGAGTTTGCTTAGTCACTGGGAGCCCCAATCGGCTGGGGTCATAGGATACAAAAGGTTGTTGCGCTTTGCAATGGCCCTGAGTCTGTTGCAGGTAGAAGGACTGGGGTCTCTTGTAATCCAGAGTATGGAGAACGGTCTCCGCCCTACCGGCGTGAGGTCCTAGAAAGAAGGTGGGGAGTACCACCTCCTGGTTGCGGTGGAAAGTGGACATCACCTTTGTCAGAAATCTGGGGTGTATGCGGAGCACCACCATGTTCTTGTAGAACCTCATGTAGGGAGGCTCTGCCATCACAGCCTGGAACTTGCTGACTCTCCGAGTTGATGTGAGTGCTACCAGGAAGGTGACCTTCCAGGAAAGGTACCACAGGTGGCAAGTGGCCAAAGGCTCAAATGGAGGCTTAGTGAGCTGTGATAGCACCACATTAAGATCCCATTCCGCCGTTAGGGGGCGGACAGGGGGTTTGGACAACATGAGGCCATGTGGGAACAGAGAAACAAGGGGCTGAACCGAGAGAGATTTTCCCTCGATGGAGTGGTGATGCGCTGTGATGGCATTCAGATGTACTCTGAGTTGGACTTCAGTCCTGCCTGCAATAGGTGAAGCAGGTATTGGAGTACAACCTGTATAGGGCAGGAGAACAGGTTTGCCCATTTTCCTGTGCACCACACCGAGAAGTAGCGCCACTTGAAAGCGTGCACCCTTCTTGTGGAGTCCTTATGAGAGGCCAGGAGAATCTCCTCCACGTCTTGTGGGAAACTGAAGGGGGCTAGAGCTACCCTTTCGGCAGCCAAGCTGTGAGTGATAGGGACCCCAGGTTGGGGTGAAGGAGAGATCCCTGCTCTTGTGAGAGTAGCTTTGGGGCTTGGCTCAGAGGACTCGGCGGTACTTCCAAGAGAGAGGAGCAGTGGGAACCAGGGCTGTCTGGGCCACTGAGGGGCTATCAGAACTAGCGACACTCTGTCACGCTGAGCCTTGAATAAGGTCTTGGCTATCAGTGGTGTCAGGGGAAAGGCATATAGGAGACCTTCTGTCCACAGGGTGAGGAATGCATTCGCCGCGAGCTGCGGGGGGATGCGGTCTGAGGGACAGAAATGGTGCAACTGTGTGTTGTCCAGGCTGGCAAACAGATCCATCATGGGGATGTCCCAGAGCCAGAACAGCCACGAGGCTACTGCTAGGTCCAGGCGCCACTCGTGTGGCTGGAGGACTCTGCTCAGTTTGTCTGCCAGGGCATTGTCCTGGCCTGGGAGGTAGACCACTCTTAGGAGCATCCCTCTGCATATAGCATAGGAGCAGAAGGCTACCACCTCTTGGCAGAGAAGTTACGACCCTATCCCCTCCTGTTCATTCACATAGAACATTGCAACCTGAGTGTCGGTCTGCATCAGCACTGTGGTGCTGTAGGTGGTAGCAGAAGACTCGAAGAGCTAGAAATATCACCTTGTGTCTGGAGGCTCTCACAATGTGCTCCCCAGTCTACTAGTGAGGCATCCATGGTGAGGACCTTCTGGGGGGTGGGTGCCTGGAAGGGCATCCTAGCCTGAAAGTGACCTGTGTTCTGCCACCATCCAAGGCAGCCTGCCATCTGGTTGATCACTTGCACTCTGTAAATGAGTCTGCTTGTGGCTTGGGTCCACTGAGAGCAGAGGAACCACTGGGCTGCTCTCATGTGCAGGTGGGCATTTGGGGTCATGTGGACCATGGAGCCTATGTGCCCCAGGAGGCAGAGGAGAAGCCAGGAGTGTAGTGTCCTACACCACTGCACCTTTGTGGCTAATTCCCTGAGGCACTCTGCTCTCTCCTGAGGAAGGAAGGCTCTTGCCTGGAGAGTATCTATCTGTGCCCCTATGAACTCTAGGTGCTATGCCCAAGTGAGGTGGGCCTTGGGGTAGTTTATGATGAACCCCAGGTGCTGCAGGGCATTTATGGTATGCCCGGTAGTGCATTGTGCCTCTTTAGCCGTGCCCCCCTTTATGAGCCAGTCATCCAGGTAGGGGAAGATGAAGGCCCCTTGAAGCCTGAGGTGGGCTGCAACCACCGCAAGGCACTTTGTGAAGGCCCATAGTGATGAGGCCAGCCCAAAAGACAGTACTCTGTATTTGTTGTGCTGCCCCCCACCCCCACCATGAACCGAAAGTATTTTCTGTGGCTGGGGTGGATTAGGATGTGAATGTAGGCATCCTTTATGTTGAGAGGGACTTGAAATGGGATATTAGAGACCTTTGAAAGAGTTAATATGGAGAATGGCTTTGAATTCACTAGCAGCCTGGAGAGATATGTGAATCCAAAACCAAGGGCATGTCTAGCAGAAATGGAAGGACGCGGGCGGGGTCCTGGCGGCTGCATGTAACCGGATGCTCGGCCCGGTGCGGGGACCCTGCGTGTGTCTGTGTGCGCAGGCGGCTGCATGGGGGATGCAAGAAGCATCATTTAAAATCATTGGCTCTGCCGCTGGGACAAGCGCGGGGGAGCCAATTAATCGCGGGAGGGCAAAAGAGGAAGTTGGAGGAGTCAGACTCCCTAACGGTTCGCCACTCCTCATGCTTCTGGGGCTTCGGGTGGCTGTCTTCCCTCCCTCCCACCCTTTAATGAGGATGGTTGGGGGGGGGGGCAGGATCCCGGAGGTTTCCGGGGTCCGAAGCCTTACGCTATACTTGGGTGGGGGCGGGGTGCCCCCAACCCGGTCAACCCCTGGCCAACTTTTGCTAATCACACGGTGAGGTTGGGGAAGGGGTGGTAGGACGCTTGCTGCTGGCATGACCTTTGCGGAAGTGGAGGC
Source organism: Ichthyophis bannanicus (assembly GCA_033557465.1). Taxonomy (NCBI): domain Eukaryota; kingdom Metazoa; phylum Chordata; class Amphibia; order Gymnophiona; family Ichthyophiidae; genus Ichthyophis; species Ichthyophis bannanicus. Next base: position 1,156,126,759 of record CM066033.1, on the reverse strand, counting down.
GAGGTCACCTTGCTAATTACATGGCTGGTGAGCTATTGCTCCGCTGTTTTGGATTGTGAAGAGATTATTCTGGTTGCAATGTTCATTATGTTATAAAGGTAATAAAGCTGCGACCAGCTGTTTTCCCAAGAACAGTTTGTGTGTGAAGTTTGTAACAAAGGGAGAGGAGGAAGGTGGGGGGGGGGGGGGGGGATGTGCATGGTTGGAAGGGCTGCAGCACCGGGTCCGATCTACCACAGTTACAGGACAGAATGTTTTTACCTCTTCTAATTCAGCTAAGCAATATGTCTCTGCTTACTTTCTTTCATAACAAGACTTGTAACAAAAATGGTACTGACAATGCAGTTTTTCTCTCAATAAATGAGGTTCTCTGGTCTAGCTAGGTAGAAAGGGATTTATAGGAACTGCTCGAGTTTGCAGGACTGTGGACTCCCTTCCCTTAAAGGCCTTTTTTAACATAATTCTGTGTGTGTGAATTGTTTTATTAATTATTATTACTATCTCTCTCCCATTGTTTTGAGTGGAGGGATGAAGCTCAAGAGCGCAGGTTCAGTTGCTGGTGAGAGGTGAAGCAGGGTACATACAGTTGATGCTATGCACGGATCTTTCTTTTTCTTCATTCAAAGCAAGGCAGAGAGGATTGTGAGTATGCAATACAGACAGGTATGGACTTTAGCATTTAAGAGAGGCAGTCTATATGTGTGCAAACTCTGGAGTATGACTAGTGCTAACGAAACATTGTTATTTCCCTGGTGAGGGACTTTTTCAGAGAGGCTTTGATCTTGAAATATGAAATGACAGTCAATGTTTCAGGGTGGCTGCACACTAGTCTCGAGTGTCCTGAGTGTATTGTCCTACATGGTGTGAGGCAATGGTACATGTCAAAATATAAGTTGTTTGCATTAGAAGAGAAAGTGTATAATGACATCATGTTTTAAAGGGATAATGTTTTCTAGTTCTAAAATATTTTGAATAACTTGGCTAATTGTTGTGTTCAGAGCCATATTTCTAGACTTGTGTATGTAAAGACTGCGCAGATTTGTTTTGTTTCATTCTTGGGTCTTAAGGTAAGTTCAATTGTTTTCTATATTTGAGGATGTTTTGGGTTTTAGGGAGGTGCAGTTTGTTTTGAAAGCTTTCTTGATCTTAGTTGAATTAATTAAACTGGGACAGAGATATGCTGTGGCGCTATGATTTTGTATATGCCGAGTTTTGTTTTGAATTAGTAAAAGTAATCATTTCAATGCTGTGAATGATGGCGGATTTCCAGCTCCGGTATTTCTTCCGAAGTTATGGGAAGTGCTCCGTTGCCTACTATTATTATTCCACAGACAACATGTAGTCCCCCTAACCATACCAACCTCAAGAAACCAATGCAACACCCTCCCACTTCAGAGTACTGTACATAGTTGTAGTTAATCTGTATTTAGTTTCCCCGGTTTCGCTCCCATGTTCAATTCCCTGTTCTGTGTAAACTCAAGGTTGTTTGTATACATTGCAGTATTCTTGTTCGATGTACACCGCGCTGATTTTAATAGCGCGGTATAGAAGAAATGTTAAATAAATAAATAAATAAAATATTATTAGCATTTCAATTTGTTGTACTAATCCTTGTTCTTCCCATTGAGGCTGTTGTAAAATGTTTTGAAGGAATAATTTTCATATTGTAATGATTTTTGTTATATGCTAAATAGAACATACCTAGAGAGCTGTCATGTGAAATGAGCAGAAATCAATTTATATCTATCTGCAGTTCATTTAAAAGTAGGAGGAAGTTTTAATACATTTTAATAGTTTGTTTTTGAAGTCTGAGTCTATAAGGATCTATTAGTATTGTAAGAAAGTCTCAGACTTTAAGATGGCTGCATCTGTAATGTGACATTTAAGAAATAACTTTGTTCTGTATGCTGTGGAGATATTCTTAAAGCAGCTGCAAACTAACACTTTCTATTTGCCAATGGTTTTCCGTTATAGTTTTGAAGACTTTTATCTGATCCACACAATTGAAGAAATATGAATTTTGATGACTAAAATTGTCATTTTATAATGGGAGTTTTAAATGAACATGAAATCTGGGAAATATTTAAAATTCTTGTCCAGTGAATTCTGTAAAGCCTTTGCAAGGAAGAATACTTGGAGTCAGATGACTAATGGAATATATTTTGTAAACTAAATAAAGCCCATATTAGTGTTGAAAATAAGAATAAGATTACTTTCCTTGTAACCTGCCTCACTGTCTAAGCTGGTTTCATTCCTCTCCTGACTTATCTTTTTAATGCTGGTCTTTTTTTCTTTATTTCTTTTCTTTTATATTTGTTTGCTACTTTTCTATGAAGGTGGTCTAATGATGTGAAGTAATGGATCAGTTTATTCTATGATTGATTTTGTAGCATTAATGTGCGTAAACAGTTAGGGGTTTTTCTATCTGGGTTTGTGCTATAATATGGAATGGATTCTTTGAGTCACTGGATTGGGGGAATGCAGTATACACTGCAGTAATAGCTTGATAGAAAAAGACAGCACAGATAACATAAAGGCAACATAGTCCGGTAGAGTTTTGTGTATTTACAGTAACTGTAGCGAGAGATATTCTGTGCAGTTATCTGATTAGAAGACCTTGAATGCAAGTTTTGTTAGAGAGGTTTACAAAAAAAATAGTTACAGTTAAAGTATAGCCTGAATGTTGCTTATTCTTTTTTTCCCCGTGAATATATAATAAGAACAACTTCTGAGTCCAATTGTTAGCAATAGAAATAAATACGCATGATTGTGATTTCATTTAAAATTATGTTTAAGACTATTTTAGGGACCTTGGATCTGACAAGTGTGATAGAGGAAGGAGGAAAAACTCCAAAGTAATCATTTCTGCATTTGTGTTTGTACAGTAAATAAGTTAATTGATGTGAATGATTGGGAAGATCTTCAATGTGTGATGACATTTGGATGTGCGGTAGTGTTTTGATGTGTTTGGATATCTGATAAGCTGTGTGAATTTGCATGATATAACAAAGACTAAGAAAAGAGTTTGAAGGAAATGCAGTTACAAGCGAATTATATGTCAAAAGTCAAAACAGGTTTATTTTTACTAAAAAAAAAAAAGAAAGAGGGAAAAAGTAAAATTCAAAAAAAAAGAAAACAAGTCTGGGGGTGCAGGTTATCAAGTGCATTTATGTGACAACACTTGTCATGAAGAAGTGATAGTTTGTTGATATCTGTTATTATTTTTGCTTCTTATTGTGATACATGTAGTGTAGTGATACATATGATATTAAAGAAAAATCTTTAGATTAGGGATTTAGCTTTTACAAGTAACAAATAATGAGTGATATAGTTTCATTCTGACAAGTAAGTTAAGTAATTAAACCAAGGTGGCAAATGTGTATGTGTTTTCTTTTTATGTTAATAGAAAATTTAGAAGAACATCACATCCATGAACTTGTAAGAGAATAGAGTAGCAATGTCCCAGTCAATTTTTCAGCCACCATCAAGTCTATTGGATTTTAAATTCTCATGATGTGTGTTTCAGTTTGTTATTACGAAATGACCCATGCAGAATTGATCTTATTAAAGTAGTGTGCAGCAAATGTCCTGCTAAAAAGTGGAATAGGTAAAGTAAATGCCAAGATTGATTAACTAAATTAGTATCACTGATTGAGACAGATTCAAGGTGTAAATAAATTTCTCTGTGTAAGAGATTAATTCTTCATTATGCTGTTTGTGCTGAATAAAGTGTCAACAAGGAAAGGCTGTAAACAATGACAATTGAATTTCTAATTGGTTTAAATTCTGTTTTTGAAATTTTCTTGAGCACAATTTGGTTTATGTAATGACCTATCTATATTTGTTCCTTTGTTTGTGTCCTGATGTCATCCTTTGTGAGCTGAGATGTCTATGTCAATCAGACAATGTTCAAACCATTACCTGAGATGAGAGCTTTCCTAAAATAGCTGCATTTTCTTGTTATATCCCGCTTTTCACCGGGTCAAAGCGGTTGGGGGATACATTTAACACGAGGGGATATGAGACACATACACTAATACTTACAGGGAACATGGGCAATGGAGGGTTAAGTGGCTTGCCCAAGACCACAAGGAGCACCTGTGGGACTAGAAACCCCAGTCCTTCCGGCCCAAGGTTGCTGTCCTCTAGTGGGATTTGAACCACCGACCTTCCAGCCTGTAGTACCTTGCCCCAACCACTAGGCCACCCGTTAATTTAGTTGCCATAAACTGTCAGTTATATTTTGATGTTTGTTACCTCTTAAGAAATAAGATTAAATATACCTTGTACATTTGTGCACCTGACAAGAGAGTGTGTCTATTAGGCTGCATGCTAACTTTTATTTGATAAAGAAGAAAATTAAAGAATGTAGATGCAAAATATAAATATGTCGCAAGTTATTTTGGTCTCAATATAGTTAAATAAGTTGTACAATTTAGTGCTAGCAGTAGATGAATTGTAATTAATTAACATTAGATTAGATAACATAATTCTGTTAAGTAATTCTATATTACAATTAGTAGATGTGCATGATTGCCTTTGTGGGGAATCGAAAGAATGCTGTTATAGTAAGTTTTCATTCTGTAAATTATATATTACATGCACTGAATCTTATGGGCTGAAGACGGCATCTACTGTGAATGAAAGGAAGTCAGCAATGCTACTGAAAGCCGGAGCAAAGATCAATGATTCCAGCAATGCTATAGAAATATGTATGTGCAGTCATGGTACCTGGATGGACAGTTACCGATACTCTCTATCCAAGATGTGCATAGTGCAGAACAGGGTGAAAAGCTGCTAAAGAACTTGTAGTTACCAGTGGTGGTAGAAGATGTGGTGCAAACTTCTAAACTTCTGAAAGATCTATGAAGAGCAATTGGCCACTGCTAACAAATTTTGCTTGCAAGAATTGGTAGACCCCAACCCTCCGGGACCGCGGCGGCCCGACCCCCTTTTTCTTCCCTCCGCCACGGAGGCCGACCCGCGGGCCGCGGTTCCCTCGGCTCGCGGCCCGAAGGCGTATCCGTGCGTGTCGGAAGGGCATGCGCGCACCGCCCCTCGGCTGGGTCTTCTCGGAGCAGCAGTAGCAGCGGGATGTCGGAAGCGGCGGGGATGCCCCTGCTAGCCCTGATCCCTCCTGCCGTCCGCTTGCTTGCTTGCTTCTGGCCCTCTGCGCGGGGAGGCCCCAGGCCTCGGGCACCGGGTGGCGTCGGCGGTCACCGCCTCCGCGCTCGTTAATGATCCTTCCGCGGGTTCACCTACGGAAACCTTGTTATGACTTTTACTTCCTCTAGATAGTCAAGTTTGATCATCTTCTCGGCGCTCCACCAGGGCCATCACCGACCCCGGTGGGGCCGATCCGAGGACCTCACTAAACCATCCAATCGGTAGTAGCAACGGGCGGTGTGTACAAAGGGCAGGGACTTAATCAACACGAGCTTATGACCCGCACTTACTGGGAATTCCTTGTTCATGGGAAATAATTGCAATCCCTGATCCCTATCAAGAATGGGGTTCAGCGGGTTACCCGCACCTGTCGGCGAAGGGTAGACACACGCTGATCCATTCAGTGTAGCGCGTGTGCAGCCCCGGACATCTAAGGGCATCACAGACCTGTTATTGCTCGATCTCGTGTGGCTGAAGTCCACTTGTCCCTCTAAGAAGTTGGATGCCGACTGCTGGGGGTCGCGTAATTAGTTAGCATGGAGGAGTCTCGTTTGTTATTGGAATTAACCAGACAAATCGCTCCACCAACTAAGAACGGCCATGCACCACCACCCACAGAATCGAGAAAGAGCTATCCATCTGTCAATCCTTTCCGTGTCCGGGCCGGGTGAGGTTTCCCGTGTTGAGTCAAATTAAGCCGCAGGCTCCACTCCTGGTGGTGCCCTTCCGTCAATTCCTTTAAGTTTCAGCTTTGCAACCATACTCCCCCCGGAACCCAAAGACTTTAGTTTCCCAGAAGCTGCTCGGCGGGTCATGGGAATAACACCGCCGGATCGCTAGTTGTCATCGTTTATGGTCGGAACTACGACGGTATGTGATCGTCTTCGAACCTCCGACTTTCATTCTTGATTAATGAAAACATTCTTGGCAAATGCTTTCGCTTTGGCTCATCTTGCGCCGGTCCAAGAATTTCACCTCTAGCGACACAATACGAATGCCCCCGGCCGTCCCTCTTAATCATGGCCCCAGTTCCAAAAACCAACAAAATAGAACCGGAGTCCTATTCCATTATTCCTAGTTGAAGTATTCAGGTGAAAGGCCTGCTTTGAACACTCTGATTTTTTCAAAGTAAATGCTTTGGGCCCCCGGGACACTCAGTCAAGAGCATCAGGGAGGCAGGGGCTGGGAAAGGCGGTAGCTCGCCTCGCGGTGGACCGCCAGCTCGATCCCAAGATCCAACTATGAGCTTTTTAACTGCAGCAACTTTAATATACGCTATTGGAGCTGGATATTATTTTATTAGAAACATGCAACAAAAGACAGAACCATAAAGCAAAACAGAACAACCAAGTCCCATTCCCCCCAAACCCCCACCCACCCCGACATTGTCTGTTTGCACTATGGCCACCAAACCAAAGCCCCCTCCATGATCCCACCCCCAAATCAACACAATCCCGCAATGATGCACAGTCCAACAGCACCATGCCCAGTCTAGCAGCATACTGCACAGTCCAGCAGCTGAACGCCATTTCCAGCAACAGAATACACAGTCCCGCAGACCAACCCCCACCCAACCTGACCCCCATACAGATACCCAACACCCCCACACCCCCCCTATAACAATACCCATAAAACCTGCACCCCCACCCCAACATACCCCGCAATAACACCCAGAGACCCCCCACCCCCACGTGTACATACCCCACACCAATACCCATAGACCCCCCATCCCACTACCACCACCCATACATACCCGATAAAGACCCCCAGAGTCCCTCTCCTACTGCCCACCCCCTCCCTGCCACCCCCAACAATACACAGTTCCCCCCAAACCACACCCACCCCACCAACCCCCACCCCACCCCATCAACAGAAGTACAAATGATCCACCAACAAGCCCTCCCCTCCCAACACAGTCCCACAACAAAAACCATGCCTTCAATACACTATACACAACTCCACCATCGCACAGTCTTGTGACTGCAACCGGAACAGGACCAAGGAGAAATAGAGCCCCCCGCACCACTACTACCCTAAAGATAACCATGGAATGGGAATGCCCCTGGCACACCCCTCACCTGGGGGGGGGGGAACAAGCAGGAGGAGGGGGGGAGAGAAACAAGCCCAAACTCCAGGCCCCCACCCCCATAACCCAACAAGAGGGACAACCGCTCCACGGACTCCCCCCCCCCCAAAACCCCAAACCCCCCTCATCCCCTCCCACTAACTACAGGGAAAACCCCTACCACCACTACAAAGCCCAAAGGGGCCCTATATCAGCCTTCCCTCCCCGATTCGCGGGGGGCAGAGGGTGAGGTGATGCCACAGACGCTCCCAATGGTGAGCCTCCACCACCCTCCTTTCACGTTGTGCCAATCGTGACACTTCCTGCAGAATGTCTCGCACCACCTCGCCGAGGGGCAGGACCAACCCCGGGCCGAGACGTGGCAGCACGCCTGCCACAGGTGGTAGCGAACTACAGCCGTGACAAGGTAGAGGGTCCCGGAGTCCTGCCTTGGGGGAAAGGACCAGGCCCCGTACACCCATTCCGCATACGTGAGGCGAGAAAGGTCGCGCAGGCGGAGGGCAGCGGAAACCAACCGGCAGGCCTCCACGTTAAAGGGGCACTGCCGGAGGAAATGCTCCATGGTCTCCGTCTGCCCCTCGCACCCTGCCTCGGACAGTCCCGATCGGCCTGTGACCTGTACTTGAGGTTGTCCCTCACGTACAGACGCCCGTGGAAAAACAACCAGGCCATATCCCGGACTTTCTTCGGCAGCCGAGGGGAGTTCAACTGCCGAAGGCCCCGCTGCATTGTTGCTGCCAGACAGTCCCGCAGGGCCCACCGTGGTTGAAAGTGGGAAGCGAGCACCGTCCGGTACAATCCTTTCCGCCCCAAGGCCTGGGCAAGCGGGTCAGTCACCCCCCACTGCCAAATGAGCCCCACCATCGTAAAGACGAATGATGGGGCCTGTTCCCTGCTCCGGCGCACACGTGGGACCGAGGACGCCCCCTCCCACTGCTCCCAGAAGTGGGAGAACCACCCCCGGTAGGAGGCCACCCACCAGAGCCCACCCCCCTCCCGCAATCTACCCAGGTGAAATGACATCGACACGACTGACAAAAAGACAAGGGAGTGCAACATCCCCAAACCACCCTGCGCCCGACTCAGGCAAATGATGTTGTGCTGGACTGGGTTCAGGCGGTTTCCCCACAGAAAACAAAAGAACAAAGCACAAACAGACGCCTGACAGGACAACGGCAAGACAAAGACTGTGGAAACGTGCAGAAAAAGGGGAAGCAGCAACATCCCGAGGAGCTTGATCTTCTCCTCGAACGTGCACCTACACCCCCTCCACCGCTGCACCCGACACCATGCCCCCTCGATGCAAAGGGCCCAGTTGGACACCACGCAGTCCTCCGAGCCAAAGACGAGGCCCAAAACGTGGACCTCCCTCACAGGAGGGGGGAAAGGGCGTGCAGGAAGGCGGGGAGGATGCGGCGGCCCCAACCAAAGCATCAGGCACTTGCTGTGGTTGACAACGGAGTGGGCTACCGCCGAGTACTCCTTCACGGCCTCCCACAGGGCCTCCACCCCCTCGGTGCCATCCACGTAAACCGAGAAGTCATTGGCGTAGGCCACCGCAGACACATCAGGCGCCTCCAGGCCCCGCAGCCTGCCGAGGACAACCTCCTGAGGAAGGGATCGAGGTAGAAGACATACAGCAGGGGGCTCAAAGGGCACCCCTGCCGCACCCCGAGGTGACACGAAAGGGCCGTCCGAGCCACCCGTTAATGAACGGGAAGCTCACACCCCCTCGGTACAACACCTGCAGGATGAAGAGGAAACCTGCAGGGAGGCTGAAATGTTGGAGCACCACCCACAGGTACCGGTGACTGACTCGGTCGAAGGCCTTGGACTGGTCCAAGGAGACCAACCAGTGGTCCCATTCAACCATCCGGCCACGCTCCACCATCTCCCGGACAGTGGCGGCAGCGTCCAGAACCCCTCTCCCCTGAACGGAACAATACTGGGACAGCGACAACAAAGCGCCTGACGCCGCCACCAGTCGGTTGGTCAAACACTTGGCCAGGATCTTCCGGTCAGCGTTCAGCAGAGAGAGCGGCTGCCAGAAGTCCAAGGAGCTATCATCCTTCCCCTTGGAGAGCAGCAACAGGACAGACTCGCGAAATGACTGCGGGAGAAACCCCGTTTCCATGACCTCCTGAAATAGGGAGGTCAGGAAGGGGGCCAGCTGGGCGATAAAAATGCGATAGAACTCCACAGGGAGCCCATCGCGCCCAGGCACCTTCCCCAACGGCATGGCACGAATCGCCCTCTCTACCTCCACCTGCTGAATTGGAGCAGCGAGTGCATCAACCTGCGCCTGTACTGCAGCCGAATACACTGGAGGAAGGCCCAAATACTCCCGGATGTGCGTGAGGTCCACAGGATGGTCCCCAAACAGGTCAGAGAAGTATTCCCCCACCATCCGTAACAGGTCCTCCTGAGAGGTGTGCAGGGTGCCGTCCGCGCCCCGCAGGGGCACCACCTCCCTGCGCTGAACCCGCTCCCTACAAGTGAGGAAGGGGTCTGGGGTGGCGACCCTCCCAGCCACCCCCTCAAAGCAAAGGGAGGCGTGGCGATCATAAAGCAGGCCGCAGAGCTGGACGCGCACCTCTTCCATCTCCTCCCGCGCTGCCCCTTGGGATACCAAACGGTCCAGCGACCTCCAGAGGACAGTGTATTTGAGGTAGCGGGACCAAGCAATGGAGACACCCCGGGAGCGGAAGAATTCACAGGCACGGTTCTTCACTGCATCCCACCACGTGCCACGGGAAGGAAAAACACCCAACAGGGTCTCCTGGTCGGCGAGGAAGGCCAGGAACTCCTGGGCCACCTCTGAACTAGCTAACAACTCTACATTCAGCCGCCAGAGCCCAGGACTCCTGCTGAGTTCCTCGTGAGCGGGGAATGACACAGAGAGGACACAGTGGTCCGAGAAGGTCTCCGCCTGCAGCTGCAGCGGGGAACACTTCACCCGAGCACTCACGTAGATCCGGTCGATGCGACTCCTGCAGGCCTCACGGTAGTAGGTGAAGCCCGGCGACCGTGGAAAGGCCTGGTGGAACACGTCCACCAGGTCCGCCATCCGGGTCATCTCGGCCAAAAAGAGGCCATCGTAGCTTGGTGAAAACGGCCCCCCCCCTCGATCCTGTCTCAGGGTGGTGGTGTTGAAATCCCCCACCAGGACCACCAATCGGGAGGTGTGTAAGTAAGGACGGATGACCCTGAACAGGGCCTTCCGTGCCAACTTAGACTGGGGGCCGTAAACCACCATGAAATGAAACCGATGAGGCCCACAGCAGCCGTCTAAGAGCAAACACCGGCCCTGCTCCAACTCCCACACATACTGCACCCGGAATAGGCCGGACGTGAACAAAACCGCCACCCCTGCGTAGGGCTCAGCCGCAAGAGACCAGAAGGAAGGGCCCCACCAACACTCCCGCTTCGCCCGGTGAAGGCTGGCGAGCGAGGTGAGCCTGGTCTCCTGCAAGAAGATGACATCGAGCTCTCTCGTAGAAAGAAAATCATAGGCCGCAGCCCGCGCCTGGTCAGTAAAAATGCTGGCCACGTTGATGGTGGCGCATGAGAATGCAGGGGTGCATGCCATGCCTACTCTGTGTGCAGTGTTCCCTTCCTCCTCTTCACTCCCTCCCCTGGATCCCCAGAGTCATGCTTGTACGACAAACCGGCAAGCTGAAGCAGTTCCTTGGGGTCCATGTCGATCACCTCAAGGATCTCCTCCTCCTGCTCCACCCTGTCACCCCAGGAGGCACTGGTGCCCTCGGGACCACCAGGCAAAGCTGTCGCAAGGGCTAGCTCAGCACCCCCCCCCCCGGGTGAGTGGGCACGGGCAGGTCGGGGCTCGGAGGAACGAGCTCCTCAGTGGGGTCCACCTCTAGTGCCCCCCTCCCCAGACACAGACTCTGACAAAGACACAGCGCTCACCCCCTCAGGGGAGCTTGGGATGACTGGGTCAGCAGGGGGCTCCTGCAGAGGCTCAGCACCCAGCGACGGCGACAACAGTCCGTCCTCCCTCATCTGCCCTGGCAGCCGCTCCAGGAGCACCTCCGGGAGTCGGGCGCCAAGCTCCGCACTCTGAGGGGGAGCCTGCCTGTGAGGGGCCCTCTTTCTGGTAGGCGGTCGCTGAGGAAGGTACACCGGCTCCTCCGCAAACTGTACTGGGCCCCACACAGGGGGCCCTGCCTCCAATGGCAGTCCCTCTTCAGCCTCAGCATTGGTCAAGAAGCAGAAACGGTTGATGTCCAACCTGGGCTCTGCATCCGACAATGGGGATGTCGCCTGTCTCTTCTTTTTTGCCTTGCCTCTCCTGGGGGAGACCGTAGTCCACTCCCCAGGCGGCACCACCCTAAGCCCACTATTCTGACGTGCCACTCCCGCCACCACATCAACTCTCTCCTCCGGCCTACCCTGTTCCCCTCCCCTGGGTGCCTCCCCCGGCTCAATGGTCTCCTCCACCCCAGGGTCCCCGGACTCCTCCTGGGGGAGAGGGCCCTCCACAACCTCCTCCCCCACAGGAGCCTGGGGTGGGGCAAAAACACCCCCCCTCCGGTCCATTGTGTGATGCGGAGGGCAGTGGGCAAAGGGGTGGCCCAACTCCCCACAAAGGTTGCACCGGATAAGGGCACACCCGGCCGAGGCATGCCCTCATCCACCACAACGGGTGCAGACCTGCTCAGGACAGCTCATGCTCAGATTTATTTATTTATTTACATTCTCTTATATACCGCGCTATTCTGCATCAGTGCGGTTTACATTGAACAAACTGAAATTACATTGAACAGGGTATTATAACTTGGAGATAACTATTTTACAGGGAACATGGGCTATGGAGGGTTAAGTGGCTTGCCCAAGACCACAAGGAGCACCTGTGGGACTAGAAACCCCAGTCCTTCCGGCCCAAGGTTGCTGTCCTCTAGTGGGATTTGAACCCCCGACCTTCCGGCCTGAAGTACCTTGCCCCAACCACTAGGCTACTCCTCCACTCCAATGTCGGAAAGAGCCACAGCAGTGACACTCGTGAGGTTGCCCTGGATAATAGCACAGGATGCGATCCCGACCGATGAAACTGGCCAAGGGTACATGCTGCACAATGTTTCCCACCTCCCGCAGATGGACTCTACCTTTCCATGACCCATCCCACACCCCCAGGGGCCCAAGGCCCTTGACCAGGGGTGTGAGAAGCTCTGCATGGCGCGACAACCAAAACTGCACGTCTTGCCCTGGGAGCGATTCGTTGCGAACCAGGATGGTCACTGGTACCGCCCCCTCATGAGATACGGGCACAACATGAAAGTTGGCCCACCCGCCCTGCCCCCTCTGCTGCTCGTATCGGTCCCAGAAAAACTCTAGCCCCTGTCTCATCATGAAGCTAATGTCATATTTGATCGTATTGCTCATGTGGATGAAGGCAAAGAAATCCCCTGGGAGAAACCCCAGCCCAAGGACCATCCTCAAGACATCTTCCCTGGCCAGAGGGGGCCCCTCCCCGGCCCACTGGATCTGCGCCACGTTGAGCCGTCTGACCTCACTCCCCACCCCTCGGAATCCCCCCCCACTCCCAGACCTCCTCCTTGGGGGAACCCCCCTTCCCCCAGAAGGCCCTACAGACTCATCGGACCCCCTCAGGGCCCCCGCAAAGGTGCGGGAAGGCCCTGGTCTACACTCACCTTTCCACACCGTCCTCCCCCCTCCAGGGCCACCTCCTGCACTGATCCGAGGTCCTCAGCTCCACCAACTGGGAGTCGGTGGGGCTATGGACAACCATCTGGGCCAGCTGGGAATCAGTGATGCTCCCCCTACTCTCCCCCCTCCTCCCGCTCCAACAAGTCCTCCATCATGTCTTATCTGGCCCCCGGGGCCTGCACCATCACCTGTGCCAGCGCAACCCCCCCCCCCCGCCTCCACCTCCCCTTCTGGGCCTACAAGGGCCTGCTGAAGGGCACGCTGGAGCTGCTCTTCTGAAACCCCCTGCTGTCCAGCTTCCCCTTCCCCACTCCCAACTCTCCCCTCCATTACCCCAGTGTCTGGTGGTGTGTCCGCAATAAGCACTGGGGTACCCTCTGGCCCTCCCCCTCCTTCCTTATGCAAAGTCCCCTCCACCCCTTCTGGGTGAACTCTGGCCCCCAAAGGCCTAGCCTGGGTGTCAGCTCCCATCCACCCCAGGCCCTTGAGTTTGGGCCTGATGGTCCCCACCCCCATCTCCAGGATACAGGGCCCTCCTGCCCATCCACATTCTCCAGCACTATAAGTGACTTTTTCCTGACAGGGCCTCTGGCCTGCCCATCTCCCCCCGGCCCCACCGTGGCTCCCAGCAGCAAGGCAGGGCCTCCTGTCCACCCTCCCCACTACCCCATCAACCCCTGGTCTAACCTTCCTGCCGACGCCACCGGAGGTCCTGGTCTGCTGTACCGGCTGCTGGACTTCAGCCCTGGCTCCAGCAGGGGTAATCACCCCGTGAGCCGGGCCCCCCACTGCCTCCCCTCCACCTCGGGATGCAGCCCGACCCGACTGCTCCGACCGAGGGGGGTCTCCCAGCAGTCGGGCTGCATCCCGCGGCGTTTGCACTGTGTACCGGTATGTTTGTCAAAATGGCTGCCTTTCCTGAGGAGTCCCGGCCCCAGGATGAGGCCTGTACCAATGAAGAACTGCAGGAAAAAAACAGTCCAATACGTGATTATTATTGTAGGAAAGACAAGTTTATTGTCAGATATCAGCCACCCGACACAGGCCGTGTGTTTCGATTACCCTTCCTCAGGGGTGGAATTGGTAAACACACTACAAACATGAAAACATACATTTAAAAAAATAAATAAATAAAAGTGAAGCCACAGTAAGAACAGATGCCTAAAAACAATTTGCTCTCTGCATTGGTGATTTATTTCGCTTTTGGTATACCAATAAAGAAGCTTTGCATCTGAGCAGAAGTTTGTCTTGAGTAATTTGTTGCTAATTGGTAATTGGTGATTTCTTTTTTTTTTAAACTTTTATTTTCATTTTGCAACAAACAAAAGAAACAACACACCAAAAGAGACAAAACAAGTATACAATAAGGAAAAGTAAACCCATTACCCCCCACCCCAATGCTTCTTCTCTACCCGATTATATCAGCATGTGAGCGCTTCCTATTAACAGTGATTATACATCAAACGATCAAAAGAGTATCTACAATACAGCATAATCATGAGACAGAGATATATACAAAGTTAGACAGGCAGATGAGAGCATTTAGCAAAATGTAAATAGTCATTGAGCATCTTCCATTGAGACCAATGAGAAGGAGTCTGAACGGAGGAAGCGAACAGACGAGGTATTTGTTCATATTTACTGTAAAGACAGGCATGATTCCACCATTCATTGGGGCTCAGATGGGAGCTAATTTTCCAGTATTACTTAATTAGGGAAATAGCAATGCCAAGCATAAAGTTCGAAAGGAGATAAGCCATTTTTGGGAGAGAGGGGATCCCCGCAACTGGGCGAAGTCCCACTATCCTCCAAGAAAGGGACTCCTGAGAGTGCGAGATAGACTAAATACGACCCCAGACCCGACGCCAGTAATACTGTAGTGCGGGATATTCATGCATAACATGAGGCAATGAACCAATGGCCGCAGGACGTGTCCAGCAACCATTGCCCTGAGTAGTGTTCCATTTGTCTAATCTGTGAGGAGTGTGAAAACACCGGTGGGCTAGAAAGAAGAGGGTCTGAGTGAGTGAGGCGGGTCGGGAACCCGTGTCCCTCCACTCCAGATAAGGCTCCATTGCTCCGAAGTCAAAGTCACCTGCGATTCTCTCTCCCATACTTTCTGCACTATAGAGGTATCTCTAGTGATAGCATTCCATAAGGTTTAGTAAAATTGGATGCTACACCCGGTGAACTACCGAGAGATCGGAAAGTCTCCAATCAACCTTATGTAGAGAATGCCGATAGCGGGAGTACGCTAGGGCTCCGAATGCGATGCTGAAGTTGCACAGACCAGAGTCGGGAGTCTAAAGATTGCATGAAAGTATTAAAGGCACCTAAAGTGTCTAAAAGCATTGGTGGATAGTGGGAGTCTGAGGGGAGAGTCATACCAGGGAGAAAGGTAAAAGGAATCAGTTAGCAAAGGCCCGCTTCTATATCTAGCCACACAGGTCTACTCGGTATTGGATCTTCCAACCAACGAGCACCTTGTTTGAGAAGAAAAGAATGAGGGAACACTTGAGTAAAATCGCCACCAAGTATTAATGGAGCATTGGCAGAGGCCGAGGCCAACTGCGCAATACTTGCATAATAAGCAGGGTTGTCCACATTCGGGGCATAATGCAAATATACGTGAATTCACTATCTCCAACCTCAAGGCGTACACGGGCCCATCTACCCTCCTTGTCAGCGCTAATATCAGGTACAGTAGCGTGCAAAGATTTCTTAACCAGAATGGCCATCCCGTACCATTTGGAAAACGGTGGGAGAATAGGCAGCTACCATATGAAGCCTAGCATTGAGGTTCAGTGTTTCAGCAGAGTTTAAATGCGTTGCCTGAAGAAACACCAAATCAACATGCTCATGGCTAAGATAGCTAAGGATTTTCTTTCCTTTGAGTGGACCATTAATGCCTTTGACGATAAATAATAAGATTTTACATAAGGCCATTCAGAAGAGTTAAAGATTCTGAGCATGATAGCACACATAATTTCACTATGTCCCTCAAACTGACTGTATCTGGCTGTACACATGACATAGGAAAAATAAGCTAATATAATACAATGAAGCGCCCCACATTAACAAAGAAAACCGCAGTACGGTAGAGGAGAAGCAAAACCCCAAAATTACTGGCGACCATGTGTCTGCGGGGAGAAACCCCAGAGAAGGCCGAAATTGAAAAAACACATAACCTGTAGGACTGTGCGTGCTCCGAGTCCGACCGAGGCACACATCATGAAGGGATAGGAGACCAAAAAACAAAAGTCATACAGAGAAAGAAAGAAAGTCCAGGCTATTTCTGTGCTTGGCTATGACCGCCGCATCGGGCCCTTCAAAATGGCGGATAGAGCCGGCAGAGAAGAGTCCAAGATTTGGGATTAGCGCATCTGCTCTGCTTCTTTGGAGTCCAAAAATGTTGATAGTAGATCAGGATCCTCGAACGTCCTGGTCTGGTTGTGGAGAGTCACTCGGAGCTTCGCTGGATACAACAGGCCAAAGCGAGCCTGTAGCTGTTGAAGTCGAGGGCGAAAAGCAAGGAGTTTCTTCCGACGGTCAACGGTAGGCTTCGCCAAATCAGGAAAGAAGGAGACCTTACGACCTTCAAATTCCAAATGATGATTCGCTCGGGCAGCATGTAAAATTTGTTCCACTTGTTGATATCGTAGCAAGCTAAAGATAATAGGCCGGGGGGTCGTGCGGTTGAGCGCCATGTGGGCAGGAACACGGTGTGCTCGATCGATTTCCAGTTCTCTGTGAAAAGTGATCTTCAGCAAGGAGGGAAGAGTTTTAAGCAAGAATTCTCTTATATCTCCTGCTTCCACCCCCTCCGGCATTCCGAGGAGCCTCACATTGTTGCGACGGGCTCGATTATTGCTATCTTCCAACTCCTTTTGAAGATTCTGTATCTGGCGCTCAGCCTTGTCCAGTTTGCCCAAGCGCACCTCGTGCGAGTCGAGGACCCCCGCCATATTGTCCTGCCGTAATGAAAGACCTTCAAGTCGGTCCTGAAGCACTCCAAAGTCTTCTCGCATGGCTCGAAGCGCTTCTCCATTGGACTGCACCAATTCCTTCACGCCGCGTATTTCTTCCAAAATCTCCAAGTGCATTGCGGGGTTTTCACGAAAGGGAACCATCTTCTGTGGGGAGGACACCTCTGTTTTGGAGCGTTTTCCGTGAGAAGAAGAAGGAGACCCGAAGTCCAACGCGCTGGTTTATGGGCCGCCATCCCCCCCGAGGTGCCCCGGTCAGCTCGGAGCGAAATAGTAAATTTGTATAGGTATTAAGTCAGGATTCTAAGTAGGCCTCTCGGGAGCTTCAACGCAAAGCGTCCTACCCGCTGGACATCAGGCTCCGCCCCCCGGTAATTGGTGATTTCTAACAAAAAACATTTGTTGTGGGATACAGGGCCCCACAATATATATATATATATATATATATATATATATATAAATTAATCATAAAATTGTATGACATAAAAATATATCATAAAAACGTATTGTAAAATTATGATACATCATAGGAATGTGACAGATAGATATGGTATAAAACAATAGATACCTCAATGTAGAATATAGAGGACCCTCCAAGGTGTGACCAATATGAATTAAAACTTGATGTCAAACTATAGTCATGAATTAATAAAAACATAAATTAACATATATATTAAAAAGCATCAGAAAAACATACATATGAAAAACATCAATCTAAAATCATGTATAAAAAAGAAGAGAAACAGAGAAACGGAGCGTAGCAGGAGCGAATGAGAGATATATATGCAGGAAAACATATAAACAATGAAGGGGGCTCCAAGACCGTCATGTGTAATATTACCTATCTAGGAAATACAGGTGTGTTAAAAATATAAATAATCAGATTAAAACTGTGTGAACCTATGATGGTTATTATAAACTTTACAGATCATCAAAAGACGTAATAAAATGTGTGTAACAAATTAATCCGATGTGAACGGACACAAAAGGAGAACTAAACTACTATATAAACTAAACTACTATAAAAAAAAGACAGTGACCACTTTATGCTTCTTGTAATGTGTGCTATGCATATCACATAATGAATCACTAGTCCTTTAAAGTGATTGCTATAAAATTTATATGTGATATGCACTGGTGGACCAAAATGCGGTGAAATTGCTTGTGGAGGGTTCTGCCCGCCTCCCCTCGCCCGGGGCAAGCCTGGCATGGACTCAGAAGCCGCTCTCCCACTGCACCCTGGCACAATAACAGCACTGTTAGATTTGGCGCTCCACTTCCAGCGAACCCGGAAGTGACGATCGGGACACCATCTTGCCCGACCAGTCCTGCACAGGGATCACCACCAGGCCCCTCCTTCAGCAGGGAAGCCCCCTTCCTCCTGGCCTGTGGCTGCGGGAAGCCCCTGCCAGTGACGTCACTCCCGGAACCAGCATGGCGGCCATCTTGGGGAATCCCGGAGCCAAACTTCAGTGTCGGAGGCATCATGAAATGCGGCGAAACTGCGATTTGAATACAGGGATCAGCTCCTCTCCACCTCTGCTCTCGAATCAGGCCACTGACTCCCGGCTCCTCTTCCACTCTCCGGGTCACCATTACTATAGGGATCTCGCTGCTGGGTTTCCTATGGCGGGCAGAAGCCCCGCCCCCGGACGCCGAGGCGCCATCTTGAGCCCATGGAGCCTGCAGAAATGCATCACTGCCTGCCTGCTGGAGCTGTGCTGCACCTCTCCTCCTGTCGATCTCGCTTCCCTGGACCCGCTGGCCTCCATCTTCGCCCCGGTGAGTACCATGAAATAAAGGACTTGCACTGCCACCTTGTCTTCTCTCTTCTGTTTTCTTTGTTGTAGCCTGGAACTTCAGTGGAACGTACCGGGCTCCCGACGGCCTTGGCTCCCGACGGCCTTCCCACCCCCGAGGGGCCCCCCTGGACTGCAGCAGCTATGGCGGGCGGTCCACCGGTTCTGGTGCCAGTACACCTCCGTGAGGGACCCACATCCCTGTTCCCGCAGGTAGGCTATCCATTGATATTTCAGCCTCAGGGCCCGCTTCACATCCTTCACCTGCTGGCGGTAGGCCAGCCAGTCCCCCACCGGGACTGTAGCCTGCAGGCTATCCAGGTGGGAGAGCCAGGTTTCCAACAAGGTTGCCTCCTCCTGGAGGCCCTTCAACAAACGCACAGCGGCCACCAATTCCTCCGGGAGCCTTGCAGGCTCTGGAAAGGGTGGTGGACCCAACCCTCCATCCTCCTCCTCACTGGAGGATGTAGAGGCCTCCTCCAGGACCCAAGGTGGAGGGGGGACCCCACTACCTCCTGCACTCCCCTAGTGGCCCACCATGGAGCTCCTGGGCCTCTCCTTGCCTCCACCCGGCCTCCACACCCTCTTGCCCAGGCCTGTGAAGCGAGCCCTTTCCGGGGGGCAGCTGGCCTAACTCCACGGGCGAGTGGGTCCCTCCTATCCGGCCCTGCTCAGTCCTACCTTGTGCGTGGGGGGCCCTCGTCTGGGGCACCGGTTCCAGGAAACTCCCCGGCTCCATCACAGGCAGCGATGGAGGCCTACCAGGCCTGGTAGGCCTCTGGCCCAGGGCCCAACATCCAAGCTGGGGTAATCTACACACACCAACCAGGCCCAACAGGAGCTCAGACCGCACGTCCTCTCTCCAAGGCAGCCAAGCAGCTACTGGATATTTTTATTTTAAGAACATGCAACAAATACAAGACAGAAAAACCAAAGAACAACCAACCCAGCCAAGACCTACTCCCCTCAAACCCCCACCCACCCTGACATAGTGCAAAACCAACCAACCACACCCACCCAGCCCGTGACCCCCCAGTAGAACATACAAGCAAAACTCCAATGCCCACCCAAAACAGTACCACCCCCCTGACCCCTGCCCCAGTCCAACAGAGGCCTGCATCATGATGCACAGTCCAGTCAGTCCAAGGACACGATGCAGAACCTCACAGACCCCTGAACAGCAGCACCTCGCAACAATGCTCAGAACCCCCCCACCCTAGAACATCATCAACAACAATCCCCCCCACCACCCACCCCCGCCCAACCAGGTCCCCACAATAATATACATATATCCCCACAACCCCCCACCCACCCCAGAAAAACACCAACAATTCCCCCCCACCCACCCTCGCCCAACCAAGTCCCCGCAATAGTACAGACACATATCCCCACAACCCCCCCGACCAAGGACGCCTCCTCCCACTGCTCCCAGAAGCTGGAGAACCACCCCCGGTAGGAGGCCACCCACCAGACCCCACCCCCCTCCCGCAACCTGCCCAGGTGAAACGCCATCGACAGGACAGACAGAAAGACAAAGGGGTGCAACATCCCTAAACCGCCCTGTGCCCGAAACAGGCAAACAATGTTGTGCTGGACCGGGTTCAGGCGGTTGCCCCACAGAAAACGGAAAAACAAAGCACACACAGACGCCTGACAAGACAACGGCAAGACAAAGACCGTGGCGACGTGCAGAAAGAGGGGAAGCAGCAACATCCCGAGGAGCTTGATCTTCTCCTCGAACGTGCACCTCTACCCCCTCCACCGCAGCACCCGACACTGTGCACCCTCGATGCAACGGGCCCAGTTGGACACCGCACAGTCCTCCGAGCCAAAGACGAGGCTCAAAATGCGACCTCCCCCACAGGAGGGGGAAAGGGGGCGCAGGAAGGCGGGGAGGACTCGGCGGGCCCCAACCACAGCGTCTGGCACTTGCTGTGGTTGACAACGGAATGGGCCACTGCCGAGTACTCCTCCACTGCCTCCCGCAGGGCCTCCATCCCCTCGGTGCTGTCCACGTAAACCGAGATGTCGTCGGCGTAGGCCACCGCAGACACCGGGGGCACACCAGGCACCTTCAGGCATCACAAGCTACCCGAGGACAATCTCCTGAGGAAGGGGTCGAGGGAGAACACATACAGCAGGGGGCTCAAAGGGCACCCCTGCCGCACCCCAGAGGCGACACAAAAGGGCCGTCCGAACCACCCGTTGATAAACAGGAAGCTCACCCCCCGTCGGTACAACACCTGCAGGACGAAGAGGAAACCTGCGGGGAGGCCTAAATGCTGGAGCACCACCCACAGGTACCGGTGACTAACTCGGTCGAAGGCCTTGGACTGGTCCAAGGAGACCAACCAGTGGTCCCGTTCAACCATCCGGCCACGCTCCACCATCTCCCGGACAGTGGCGACAGCGTCCAGAACCCCTCTCCCCTGAACTGAACAATACTGGGACGGCGACAGCAAAGCGCCCGACACCACCACCAGTCAGTTGGCCAAACACTTGGCCAGGATCTTCCTGTCCGCGTTCAGTAGAGAGAGTGGCCGCCAGAAGTCCAGGGAGCTATCATCCTTCCCCTTTGAAAGCAGCAACAGGACAGACTCGCAAAATGATCGTGGGAGAAACCCCGTGTCCATGATTTCCTGAAACAGGGAGGTCAGGAAGAGGGCCAGCTGGGCGATGAAAGTGCGATAGAACTCCACAGGGAGCCCATCGCGCCCAGGCACCTTCCCCAACGGTATGGCACGAATCGCCCTCTCTACCTCCACCTGCTGAATCGGAGCAGCGAGTGCATCAACCTGCGCCTGTACCGCAGCCGAATACACCGGGGGAAGGCCCAGGTACTCACGGATATGCGTATGGTCCACAGGGCGATACCCAAACAGGTCCGAGAAGTATTCCCCCACCATACGAACTGGTCCTCCTGAGAGGTGTGAAGGGTGCCGTCCTCGCCCTGCAGGGCCACCACCTCCCTAAGCTGAACCCGCTCCCTGCAAGTGAGGAAAGGATCTGGGGTGGCGACCCTCCCAGCCGCCCCCTCGAAGCAAAGGGAAGCGTGGCGATCGTAAAGCAGGCCGCGGAGCTGGACGCGCACCTCCTCCACCTCCTCACGCACTGCCCCTTGGGATACCAAACGGTCCAGCGACCTCCGGAGAACAGTATAGGTGAGGTAGCGGGACCGAGTAATAGAGATACACCGGAAGTGGAAGAGTTCGCGGGCACGAGTCTTCACCTCATCCCACCATGCACCACGGGAAGGAAAAATGCCCAACAGGGTCTCCTGGTCAGCGAGGAAGGCCAGGAACTCCTGGGCCACCTCTGATGTAGCCAACAACTCCACATTCAGTCGCCAGAGTCCAGGACCCCTGCTGAGCTCCTCGTAGACAGGGAAGGACATGGAGAGAACGCAGTGGTCCGAGATGTCCACCGCCTGCAGCTGCGGCGGGGAACACTTCACCCGGGCACTCACATATATACGATCGATGCGACTTCTGCAGGCCCCACAGTGGTAGGTGAAGCCTGGCGACCGTGGAAAGGCCCGGTGGAACACGTCCACCAGTTCCGCCGTCCGGGTCATCTCGGCCAAAAAGAGGCCATCGTAACTGGGCAATGCTCCCCCCCTCGATCCTGTTTCAGGGTGGTGGTGTTAAAATCCCCCGCCAGGACCACCAACCGGGAGGTGTTTAAGTAAGGACGGATGACCCTAAACAGGGCCTTCCGTGCCAACTTAGACTGGGGGCCGTAAACCACCATGAAACGAAACCGATGAGGCCCACAGCAACCGTCTAAGAGCAAACACCGGCCCTGCTCCAGTTCCCACACATACTGCACCTGGAATAGGCTAGACGTGAACAAAACTGCCACTCCTGCATAGGGCTCGGCCGCCAGAGACCAGAAAGAAGGGCCCCACCTCCACTCCCGCTTCGCCCGGTGAAGGCGAGCGAGCGAGGTGAGCCTGGTCTGCAAGAAGATGACATCAAGCCCGCTCGTGGAAAGAAAATCGTAGGCCGCAGCCCGCGCCTGGTCCGTAAAAATGCTGGCTACGTTGATGGTGGCACACGAGAACGCAAGGGTGCACGCCATGTCTATTCCGTGTACAGTATCCCCTTCCTCCTCTTCACACCCTCCCCTGGATCCCCAGAGTCACGCTTGTAGGACAAACCCGCAATCTGGAGCAACTCTTCGGGGTCCATGTCGATCACCTCAAGGATCTCCTCCTCCTCCTGCTCCACCCTGTCGCCCCAGGGGACACCGGTGCCCCCAGGACCACCAGCCAAAGCTGTTGCGAGGGCTAGCTCACAAGAGGGCCCGGGCAGGTCAGGGCTCGGAGGAATGATCTCCTCAGTGGGGTCCACCGCAATTGCCCACCCTTCCCCGACAAAGACGCTGACAACAAGACAGTGTACACCCCCTCGGGGGAGGCCGGGACAGCTGGGTCAGCAGGGGGCTCCCGCTGGGGCCCAGCACCCAACGGCGGAGACAACAGTCTGTCCTCCCTCACCCGTCCCAGCAGCCGCTCCAGGACCACCACCGGGAGCTGGGCGCCAGGATCCACACTCTGTGGAAGACCCAGGCTGCGACGCGCCCTCCGTCCGGTAGGCGGTCGCTGAGGAAGAGACACTGGCTACGCCGCAAACTGCACCGGGCACCGCACAGGGGGCCCTGCATCTAACGGCAGTCCCTCATCAGCCTCAGCCGCATCATCGGCCAAGAAGGAGAAACGGTTGAAGTCCAACCTGGGCTCTGCATCCAACACCGGGGATGTCGCCTGTCTCTTCTTCTTGGCCTTGCCTCTCCTGGGAGAGACCGTAGTCCACTCCTCAGGCGACACCACCCTCGGCCCACTATCCTGACGTGCCACTACCACATCAACCCTCTCCTCCGGCCTACCCTGTTCCCCTCCCCTAGGTGCCTCCCCCGGCTCAATGGCCTCCTCCACCCCAGGGCCCCCGGACTCCTCCTGGGGGAGAGGATCCTCCACAACCTCCTCCCCCACAGGAGCCCGGGGTGGGGCGACAGCATCCCCCCCGGTCCATTGTGTGACGCGATGGGGCAGTGGGCAAAGGGGTGGCCCAACTCCCTGCAAAGGTTGCACCGGATGAGTAAACACCCGGCCGAGGCATGCCCTCATCCACCACAACTGGTGCAGACTTGCTCGGGACAGCTCATGCTCAAGTGTTGGAAAGAGCCACAGCGGTGACTCTCGCGAGATTGTCCTGGATAATAGCACAAGATGCGATCCTGACCGATGAAACCGGCCGAGGGCACGTGCTGCATGACGTTCCCCACCTCTCGCAGTCGGACTCTACCTTTCCATGACCCGTCCCACACCCCTAGGGGCCCAAGGCCCTTGACCAGGGGTGTGAGAAGCTCCGCGTGGCACGATAACCAAAACTGTACATCCTGCCCTGGGAGCGACTCATTCCGAACAATAAAGGTCACCGGTACCACCCCTCTGACGAGACACAGGCACAACACGAAAGTTGGCCCACCCGCCCTGCCCCCTCTGCCGCTAGTATCAGTCCCAAAAGACCTCCAGCCCCCGTCTCACCATGAAGCTCACATCATACTCGATGGTGTTGCTCATGTGGATAAAGGCATAGAGATCCCCTGGGAGAAATCCCAGCCCATGGACCATCCTCAGGACATCTTCCCTGGCTAGAGTTGACCCCTCCCCGGCCCACTGGATCTGCGCCACATTGCGCCGTCGAACCTCATCCCCTGCCCCTCGGAATCCCCCCCACTCCCCCCTCCACCAGCGGATCCCCTCCTCCCTGGGGGAACTCCCCCCCCCCACCAGACCCCCCAGAGGGCCCTGCAGATCCCCCAGACCCCCTCAGGGCTTCCGCGAAGGTGCGGGAAGGCCCTGGCCTACAGTCATCCAAACCACCATCCTCCCCCCTACCACCTCCAGGGCCTGGGGGGCCAACTCCTGTGATAACCCAGGATCCACAGCCTCCACCAACTGGGAGGGTGGGGCTGTGGACCACCACCTGGGCAAGCTGGGAGTCTGTGATGCTCCCCCTGTCCTCCTCCTGCTCTTCTCCCTCCAGCACCACCACTTCCTCCTGCCGCAAGACCGGGGCCTGCCCTACCACAGACTCCCCCCTAACCCCGTCTGTCCCTCCTGGCTCCCTAGAGCCTGCATGAGGGCCTTCCGGAGTTGCTCTTTGGAGAGGCACTGCAGGCCTACAATCCCCTCCACACTCCCCTCCCTCCCCTCCAGAGCCATGGCATCTGTTGGGGTATGACCCATCAATACTGGGGAGCCCTCAGGCACACACCCCTCCAATCAAAACTATCCCTGGTACCACCCCTTCCATCCCCTCAGAATGGACTCCAACCACCAAAGACCTATCAATACCATCTACTACCCCCTTTCCCTCAGCCTCTTGGGATTGGGCCCTCTGGTCCCCACCCCCCTCTCCAACATGCACACGGTCCCCATGCCCCTGCTTCCTCCCACCTGGGCCGACGGTGACAGGGCCTCCAACCTCCCTTCCAGCCCCCGGCCCCCCCCCGTGGCCCCCGGCAGCAAGGCAGGGCCTCCCTTCCCCCCTCCCCTGGGACCTACCTTACTGCCAGTGCCTCCAGAGGTCCCAGTCCGCTGCTCACGCTATTGCTGACCTTCAGCCCTGGCTCCAGCAGGAGTTGCCTTCCCGCGAGCCGGGCCCCCCGCTGTCTCCCCTACATCCCGGGATGCAGCCAAACCTGACTGCCCCGACCGCGGGGGTCTCCCGGCAGTCGGGCCGCATTCCGCGGTGCTTGCTCCGTGTTCTGATGGCTGTACAATGTGAATG
Organism: Ichthyophis bannanicus; assembly: GCA_033557465.1. Taxonomy (NCBI): domain Eukaryota; kingdom Metazoa; phylum Chordata; class Amphibia; order Gymnophiona; family Ichthyophiidae; genus Ichthyophis; species Ichthyophis bannanicus. Next base: position 1,156,101,240 of record CM066033.1, on the reverse strand, counting down.
GCTGCCATCCCTGCAGTGGCCAGGCCCCCGGATGAGGGCTGGACCAATGCAATGCTGCTCCTGGCCTCCATTGCACAATCGCGGGCCGACTTCCAGTTCCCTGCGACGACCTCAGCAGACGCCGGGGGCCATCTTTGATTCGTCGAGGAGCCGGAAGAGCTGCCTGAAGAGGGGTGCCCCTGCAAAGGGCTTCCCCCACAGTCCCAATCACAGCCGAAGCCCCCTTCTGGGTCCCACCGGAAGTGACGTCGGAGGCACGGCGGCCATCTTGTTTGTAGTCCGAGGACTCCCGATGCTGATGGAGCACAGACTGCAGCGAATCAGCTGCCCGAGGCCTCAACATGCCTCCCCCTCTCTTGGGGCAGACCTGCCAGGGCCTCCACAGACCCCCTTCCTGCTGCCCTGCGGCAAAACTTTCACATTGTTGGCTCCGGCGCTCTGTTTACGGGCTGGTCCGGAAGTGACGTCACCGGACCGCCGGCGGCCATCTTGCATACACGAACCTGCTGGGGGAAGCACAGCAGGCTCCTCCTCCACCAGGGCAGCCCCCTCCGATTGGCCTGCGACTGCCGGATGACACTTGTAGCAGTGACGTCACCGCTGGAACCGGCTCGGCGGCCATCTTTGGAAATCCCCGCACTGTTAAATGATGTCGGGGGGACTTTAAACAGCGGCGAAAATGCAGAACTGAGACAGGGATCAACTCCCCTCCTTCTCCTCTCTTCGACCATGCCTTCGGATCCAGATTTTGCCACCATCAGCCGCTCATCCATCACAGAGGTAAACTCAGCACTGGGACGTCGATAATGAGCTGGAGCCCCGCCCCCGAACGCCGAACGCCATCTTTAGTCAGCGGACCTGGCCCAAACTCTGCACTTCCAGCCTGCAGCTCTTCTGCACCGTCTCTCCTGGCTCCTGCTGCACTCAGATTCTTCTGGCCTCCACCTTCCCTCTGGTAAGTAGATTGCAATAAAGGACTACCCATCCATGCTCTGGTGTTGTCTGCTCTCGTTTCTCCCACAGCTTGAAATTCTAATGGAGGGTACCGGGCTCCTACCGGCCTTGCCACACCCGAGGGCCCCCCCTGGACTGCAGCAGTTATGCTGGCCCACCGGTCACGGTTCCGGTAAACCTCGGTGAGGGACCCACAACCCTGGTCTTTCAGGTAAGTAATCCACTGGTGCTTCACCTTAAGGGCCCGTTTCACCTCCTTCACCTGCTGGCGGTAAGCCAGCCAGTCCCCCACCGGGACTGTGGCCTGCAGGCTGTCCAGGTGGGAGAGCCAGGCCTGCAGAAGGGTCGCCTCCTCCTGAAGGCCCCTGAGCATCCTCACGGCTGCCACCACTTCCTCCGGGGCCCTTGCAGGCTCCGGGAAGGGTGGTGGGCCCATCCCTCCATCCTCACTGGAGGAGGTAGAGGCCTCCTCCAGGACCCAAGGTGGAGGGGGAACCCCACCACCTCCTGCACTCCCCTGGTAGCCCACCACGGAGCTCCAGGGCCTCCCCCTGCCTCCACACCATGCCCATGATGGTGAATGAGCCCTCTCTGGGGGGTAGCTGGCCCAACCCACCGGGCATGTGGGTCCCTCCTCGCCGGCCCTGCGCAGTCCTACCTTATCCGCTGGGGGGACCCCCCTCCAGGGGCACCGACTCCAGGACAGTCCCAGGCTTCAGCACCACTTCCTCCAAGGGAGGCCCAACAGGCATGGTAGGCCTCCAGGCCTGGGCCTCTCCCACCGGAGGCGGCCCAGGACCTGACATCCAAACTCAGGTACTCCTACAACACCACAGCACAGAGCAGGAGCTCACAGTAGAGGTCCTCACAGGAAGGCAGCCAGACAGCAAGTGGCTGGAAATTTTGTTTAATAAAGACAAGCAACAAAAACAGAAACAAAATCAAGAACAAAGCAACACTCCAGCATAACAAAACCAAAACCAAAACCAAAACCCCCACCCCCCAAAAACAGTCCCACAAGCAGAACACAAACAAAGAAAACTGGCACATGAGAAGCAGGGCAAAAACCAAGGCCCACCCAACATCCCCAAACCCATAACAACCACCCTCATACAAAAGCAAACATAGCAAGACAATCCCCACATCCCCCCAAATACAATCAAATACAAGCAAAGAAAGACAAAGCAAAAGGAAGGCAAACTGCCAAACCCCCAACAAAGTCCCACCTTGAAACAGAAACAAAGGATATCAGGGAAAGGGACATCAAAAACATCAAACCACCCTGTCCCCACCACCCTCCCCACAACCCCTCAAATACAATCAAATACAGGTAAAGAAGGACAAAGCAAGAGGAAGGCAAACCTGCCAAACCCCCAACAAAGTCCCACATAGAAACCAAACAAATGATAGCAGGGGAAAGGATGTAAAAATGTAAAACAACCCTGTTCCTACCACCCTCCCAAAATGCAGACAGAGCAGTAACAAATGCTCAACAGCAGGCAGAAGGGCTCACTACCCCACAAAGTTTTCCCCAACAATAGGCACATGTGAAAACAAAGGGGGAAGGGATCAGGAGGGACAAATAAAGGAGAACCCACCAAAACACCCCCTAAAAAGCTCACAGAGGACAGAGGGTGAGGTGGCGCCACAGACGCTCCCAACGGTGGGCCTCAACCACCCCCCTCTCGCGTTGTGCCAAGCTGAATACCTCCACCAAGATATCCCGCACCACCTCATCAAGGCGTAGGACCAACCCCCGGGCCGAGACATGACAATGGGCCTGCCAAAGATGGTAACGAACCAGGGCCATGATCAGGAAGAGGGTCTCGGGATCCTGTCATGGGGGAACAGACCAGGCCCCATAGACCCACTCTGCATACGACAGGCAGGAAAGGTCGCACAGGCGGAGGGCAGCAGAAACCCGCCTGCAGGCCTGGACATTAAAGGGGCACTGCAGGAGGAAATGTTCCATGGTCTCCAACTGCCCTCCGCACTCCACCCGCAGACAGCCCCGATCGGCCTGGCACCTATACTTGAGGTTAGACCTCACATACAGGCGCCCCTGGAAAGACAACCAGGCCACATCCCAGACCTTCTTCGGCAGCCGAGGGGAATTCAGCAACCGAAGGCCCCATTGCATCACCGGTGTCGGACAGTCCCGCAGGGCCCACCGTGGTTGACAGTGAGAGGCGAGCACCATCCGATACAATCCCTTGCGCCCTAAGGACTGGGCAAGAGGGTCGGACACCCCCCAACGCCGAATCAGCCCCACCATCGTGAATACAAATGATGGGGCCACCTCCCTACTCCTACGTACACAAGGCACCGAGGCAGCTCCCTCCCACTGCTCCCAGAAGCGTGAGAACCATCCCCGATATGAAGCTGCCCACCAACAACCACCCCCCTCCTGCAGCCTACTCAAGTGAAAGGACATGGACAGGACAGACAAGAAGACAAGGGGGTGCAACATACCCAAACCACCCTCTGCCCGGCTCAGGCAAGCAATGTTGCGCTGGACCAGGTTCAGGCGGTTACCCCACAGAAACTGAAAGAACAACGAAGACACAGACGCAGCACAAGACGCCGGCAGGACAAAGACAGTGGCAACATGCAAGAAGAGGGGAAGCAGCAACGTCCTGAGGAGCCGAACCTTCTCCTTATACGTGCACCTCCACCCCTTCCAGCGCTGCACCCGAAACCGTGCACCATCAACACACCGCTCCCAATTGGACACCGCACAGTCCTCTGCGCCAAAGGTGAGGCCTAAAACACAAATCTCATCCTGGAGAGGAGGAAAGGGAGCGCAGGAGAGGGGGAGGACCCGGCAGACCCCAACCACAGCATCTGGCACTTTCCGTGGTTCACAACAGATTGGGAAACTACCGATTACTCCTCCAGAGCGTCCTGCAAGGCCACCACCCCCTCAGGGCCCTCCATATAAACCGAGATGTCGTCGGCGTAGGCCACCGCAGTCACCGGAGGCACACCAGGAGTCTCCAGGCCCCGCAACCCCGCCGAGGACAATCATTGGAGGAAGGGGTCGAGGGAGAAGACATACAGCAGGGGGCTCAAAGGGCACCCCTGCTGCACTCCCGAGGCGACCCGAAAAGGTCGTCCGAGCCACCCGTTGATCAGCGGGAAGCTCACCCCCCTCGATACAACGTCTGCAAAAGGAAGAGGAAGCCCGCAGGAAACCTGAAATAACGGAGCACCACCCACAGGTACCGATGGCTGAAGCGGTCAAAGGCCTTGGACTGATCCAAGGAGACCAACCAGTGGTCCCGTTGAAGTGTCCGACCTCTTTCCACCATCTCATGAACCGTGGCGGCAGCGTCCAGAACCCCTCTCCCCTGAACCGAACAATACTGGAGAGGGGACAGCAAAGCGCCTGACACCTCTACCAGTCGGGTGGCCAAACACTTGGCCAGAATCTTCCTTTCCGCATTCAGCAGAGAGAGCGGCCGCCAGCAATCCAGAGAACTATCATCCTTCCCCTTAGGGAGCAAGAGAAGGACGGACTCATGAAATGACCGGGGGAGAAAACCCGTTGCCATGATCTCCTGAAACAGGGAGGTCAGGAAGGGGGCCAGCTGGGTCATGAAAACACGCTAGAACTCCACAGGGAGTCCATCGGGCCCAGGAACGGCACGAATCGCCCTCTCCACCTCCACCTGCTGGATCGGAGCAGCGAGTGCAGCAACCTGCGCCTGAACTGCAGCTGAGTACACCGGGGGAAGGCCCAAATACTCCTGGATCCCTGTGAGGTCCACCGGGTGATCCCCAAACAGGTCGGAAAAGTATTCCCTCACCAACCTCAAAAGATCCTCCGTGGAGGTGCACAAGGCGCCGCCCGAGTCCCGCAGGGCCACCACCTCCCTATGCTGGACCCGCTCCTTACAACTGAGGAAGGGGTCGGGGGAGACAACCTTACCGGCCGCCCCCTCAAAGCAAAGAGGCGTGACGATCGTAAAGCAGGCCGCGAAACTGGGCACGCACCTCATCCACCTCCTCCCGCGCCGCACCACGAGACACCAAGCGGTCCAGCCCCCTGTGGAGGATGGAATAAGTGAGGTAGCGGGACTGCGGAATGGAGGTGCCCTGGGAGCGGAAGAGTTTCCGAGCACGATCCTTCACCACATCCCACCAAGCACCAAGGGAAGGAAACACACACAGGAGAGACTCCTGATCTGCGAGGAAGGCCAGGAACTCCTGCACCACCTCTGAATGGGATAACAGTTCCACATTCAGCCTCCACAGACCAGGGCCCCGACTGAGCTCCACCTGGGCAAGGAAAGACACAGAGAGGACACAGTGGTCCGAAGAGTCCACCGCCTGCAACCGCGGAGGGGAATACTCCGCCTGGGAATTCACATAGATGCGGTCGATCCGGCTCCTGCAGGCCCCGCAGTGAAAGGTGAAACCCGACGACCGAGGAAAGGACTGATGGTAGACGTCCACCAGATCAGCCGTCCGAGCCATCTCTGCCAAAAAGAGGCCATTGCAACTTGGGGGTGAACGGGCCCCCCCTCGGTCCTGGACCAGGGTGGTGGTGTTAAAATCCCCGGCCAGGACCACCAATCGGGAGGTGTGTAAGTAGGGGTGGATGACCCTAAACAGGGCCTTCCGCGCCAACTTAGACTGAGGGCCGTAAACCACCAAGAAACAAAACCGGAGAGACCCACGGCAGCTGTCCAACAACAGACAACGGCCCTGCTCCAACTCCCACACGTACTCAACATGGAACATATATGACGTAAACAAAACAGCCACTCCTGCATAGGGCTCAGCCGCAAGAGACCAGTAGGAAGAGCCCCACCTCCACTCCCGCTTTGCCCTATGGAGGCAAGCGAGCGAGGTGAGCCTGGTCTCCTGCACAAAGATGACATCAAACCCGCTCGTGGAAAGAAAAGCATAGGCCGCAGCCCTGGCCTGGTCACTAAAAATACTCGCCACATTCACCGTGGCGCACGAGAATGCAGGAATGGACGCCATATCTATGCCACGTTAAGATCCCCTTTCCTCCCCAGGGTCACCCGAATCCCGCTTAAATGATAAGCCAGGGATCACCACCCCACCCTCAGGATCCGCATCAACCACCTTGCAGATCTCCTCCCCCTGCTCCACCCGGTCCCCCCAAGGAACACCAGCAGCCCCAGCACCACCAGGCGAATCTGCACTGGGGACTACAACCGGTTCCTCCGAAGGAGCAGACAGGAACAGGTCCGGACTCAGAGGAACACCCCCCGAGTGAGGTCCACCACAGGTGCTTCCCCCCCTTCCCAGGACATAGACACAGACGTAGACAAAGTGTCCACCCCCATGGAGGCAGAGGGATCCACTGGCACAGCCGGGCGCTCCTTCTCAGGAACCATGCACTGCAGTGGCCGAAACTGCCCATCCTCCCCCACCACCCCCAGGAGCCTCTCCAGGACTCTGGGTATCAAGGTCCGCACTCTTCTTAGAGCGACCCCGATGGTGCCGAGATCACTTTGCGGTCTGTGGCCTCTGAGGAAGAGGGTCAGATTCCAAGGCAAGTCGCACCGCAGCCGTCACAGGAGGCCCAGCCTCCGAAGGCAACCCATCCTCCGTCTCTGCCACATCCTGAGGCAAGAAGAGGAAGCGGTTGAAATCCAACACAGGCTCCACATCCGATGGGGGAGTGGCAGCCCGCCTCTTCTTCGTGCCAGAGAGGGACCGCAATCCACTCCCCAGGAGGCTCCACCCTAGCCCCACTAACCTGAACAGTGCCTACTTCCTCCACCACAGCAACTACCCCCCCAGCCTATCCTGCTCCTCTAACCTAACCAAGTCCCCACCCACAGGCACCTCCACCAGCGGAATGACCTCAGCATCGCTTCCAAGGCTCCCAGGTACCTCCTGAGGGGGAACCGCAACAGGCTCCCTCAACACAGGAACCAGGGATGGGGCAAGGGCCTCCCTGCCCAGCACATTGTGGTACGCAGAGGGGCAGCATGCAAAGAGGTGCCCCAACTCCCCACAAAGGTTGCACCGAATGTCACCACACCTGGCCGCACTATGGCCCTTACCACCGCAATGAGTGCAAACCTGTATGGGACATGACATGCTCAGATGACGGAATGAGCCACACCGGTGACACTCCCAGGGTTGCCCAGGGTAGTGGCACAGGAAGCGATCACGACCGATGAAGCCCGCGGAAGGCACATGTTGCACCACATTTCCCACCTCTCGCAGACGGACCCTTCCCTTCCACGACCCATCCCACACCCCCAATGGATCAAAGCCCTTAGTCAGGGGTGTGAGGAGTTCAGCATGGCGAGACAACCAGAAAGCTACGTCCTGCCCTGGGAGCGATTCATTCCGAACCAAGATGGTAACCGGCACCACCCCCTGACGAGATATGGGCACAACTCGAAAGTTGACCCCCCTGCCCCCTCTGCTGCTGGTACCTCTCCCAAAAGACCTCCAGCCCCCGACGTACCACAAAACTGACATCGTAGTCTATAGAGGTACTTAGATGGATAAAGGCATAGAGGTCTCTTGGGAGGAACCCCAGCCCCAAAACCATCCGGAGGACTTCCTCCCTCGCAGGAGGGGGCCCCTCCCCAGCCCACTGGATCTGCGCCACGTTGCGGCACCAGATCTCACCCCCCGTCCCCAAAAACCCCCCACCAGGACCCCTTCCACCACCGCCAGCACCACCACCCCCAATACCGGTAGGGCCCAAAGGACGTCTCTGGCCATCTGGTCTCCTAGAGTACCCCCCTACAACGGATGCAAAGGACCTAGGAGCCGGCACCCGATCCCCACCCCCCTGCAGAGACCGATCCACCAGCCGAAGGCCGCTGTTCCCCCTCTGACACCCGGCCATCCTCCCCCAAGTCCCCCTCAGCTAGCTCCCCCACCAACAGGGAATCTGAGGGGCTAGGGACAACTACTCCCATTAACTGGGAGTCAGACACACTCCCCCACTCAACCCCACCTCCTTCTACCAATTGAGTGTCAGAGGAACTGGAAACAACTAACTCCAGCAGCTGGGAATTAGTTACACTGCCCCCTCCTACCACACCCCCAGGCTCCTCCCGCTGCAGAAGGTCCTCTAACATATCAGGGTGGGATGAAGACACCACCCTGCCTGTAGGCACAGCAACCCCCTGTACAACAACATCACCTCCACCGCCCCCCACCCCATCACCCACCGCCAAACCACCTAATACAGCCCCATGGACCCCAGAAACCCCAGGGGGCCCAACGCCAGAGGGGCGACCCAGGACCATGGGACCACCAGGAGGGGGACCCTGAACCCCCCCAATGCCTTGCCCCTCACAGGAATCAGCACCAGAAGCACCCCCAGCCACCAACTCTATAGATGACAATGGAGACAAAGGGGGCGCCAAAACCCCAGCCGCCAGATTACCCAAGAGAACTCCATCAGGGGCCACACAAGGAAAAACAGCACCATTCCCCACCCATACCATCACCACCTCTCCCAACCACCTCCAGGCAAGAAGCAGCCTGGAACTCACCAGCCACAAACCCCATTGGAATCAATGGGGAAAAAACAAATCCAGGAGCCCCGCCCCCCCGTGGAACCCGGAGGGATCGCTTCGGGGGGTATGCAGGGGAGCATGGCTTTACCTAAACCCACCCGGCCCCCATCCCCTCCAACCCCCCCAGACCCAGAAACAGCAAGAAATGTCCCCCCAGCAGCCTTCCCCATAGAAGTCAATGGGAAACCACGATGTGGGTAGCTCCGCCCCCCGAGGACCCCGGGGGGATCGCTTCGGGGGGTATGCAGGGGAGCATGGCTTTACCTAAACCCAGCCGGCCTCCATCCCGTCCGACCCCCCCAGACCCAGAAACAGCAAGAAATGTCCCCCCAACAGCTTTCCCCATAGAAGGCAATGGGGAAACAGACCGCCGTACATAGTCCCCCTCCCGCCTCCCCAAACGGCCCCCAGCAACAGCAAAAGCGGAGAGGTCGATAAACTCACCCCACCCTTCCCACCTACCGCACCCCCTACCCCTGAACCCCTCCGGGACCCAACAGACACTGTAGAACCGGCAGACTTGACAACGGGAACCGCGGAGCCCTGAAAGCCAAAGGCTGCCACAGTTCCTTCCCCTTCACCACCCCCTTCCCCCCAACGGGAAAGTCAAACGAGGAAGGTACCCCCGGGGACAAAACAAGAGGAAACCCACTCCCTACAGACACAGAACACTCACCGTACCGACGGGCAGCTCCCTCCTCTCCAGCAGAAAATGGTAACGGCTGGAAACCACGTTTACCGGTGGCCATGGCTCCAGCAGGGAGGGAGCTTCCTCGAGCCAGGCCCCCACCAGAACCCCGCCAGGGCTGCCGTGCAGCACCTCGGGGAACAGCAGCAACAGCAAATTGACCCTCAGAGAGGCCGCACGGCAGCCCAGGCACGTCAGACAAACAAACAGAGGAAAGGGAAGAAGGCAACTTTTTAAAAGGACCCGCCAAAACAGGAACAGGGGCAGCCAATCTCGGGTGTCCAGAGCAGCTGTCAGTCCCGTTGAGGCGGAACTTCCCAAAATCGTAAGTCCCTCCCAAAGACATCAAGGGGCCATCTTTAATCTGGATCAAAGAGTCAGTCTGCAGCAGATCATCCACAGCCAACAGCTTCAGTCTGTCCTCCTCCTCTCCAGCAGATCTAGTCCGGGAAGCCAAGGCAAAAGGACCCACAGCAGCTCCTCCATGGTCAGCAAGATTGTAAGTATCTGGAAATAAAGGATTACCATCCCCACTACTAGTAGCCCGTGTATGTTGTTCTTCTATTGCAGTAGCAGGCACCAAAGACTCGCCAAGCTTCTCACCTCCACCAGCCCCCGTGGAAGACAGCACAGACGGTGTAGATGATCCCTCCAGGGCTCCTCCAGGACCAGGAACACTGCGAACCACCGCCATGAGGGACTGCCAACGGTCTTGATTTTCAAAGACCTCCTTAAGGGAACCACAGCCACAACCATGAAGATAAGCAATCCAGCGCTGCTTCCGACAGAGGATCCCCTTCAACCTCTTCACTTCCCCCCGGAGGCCAGGTAGAGCAGCCAGGGAAGAAGGATTTGTACAGAGACTCTCCAGGAGGCGATGATGGTCCAGGAGATCCACCACCTCGGCTTCCAGACCCTTCAGCAAGCGGACGGAGGCAACGACCTCTTCAAGCAAGACAGCAGGTGCCGGGAAACACTCCCCCGACCCATCCTCATCCTCGCTGCTGGAGGAAACGTCCTCCAGGGCCCAAGGGGGAAGGACAGGGCCCACACCAGTGGAAGGGGGGACCACAGGGGGCCAAAGCAATGACCTTCCCTGCCCCCCAGCTGGCTCCAGGGCTTGCAGGGCCCCAGGCAACACCTCCACAGAGGCTCCTGAAATAGGCAACCCTGTTCCTGCCACTTCCAGAATGGAGGCAGCCCCAGCCAAGGAGCCACCTCCAGCCTCCCCCACAGCACTCCCCCGCCGGGGAGCCTGCTTGGAGGCACCCTGCACAGGAGGGCCCTGTGCAGGCAAGGACCTACCCAGCCGGGTAGGCCCAGAAGCCTGGGCCTCTCCCGCCAGAGGAGGCCCAGGACCATGCAGCATACTCAGGCCTAGAGCAGGACCCCAGCCACCTTAGGAGAGCCTCCGAGTTAACCTCCTTCACCTACGGTGGCTGGGGAAAAACTGGATTATCACGGCTGCTGGCACCAGACTTGCCCTCCAATGGATCCTCGTTAAAGGATTTAAAGTGTACTCACTCCAATTACAGGGCCTCGAAAGAGTCCTGTATTGTTATTATTCGTCGGGAGTGGGTAATTTGGGAGTGGGTAATTTGTGCGCCTGCTGCCTTCCTTGGATGTGGTAGCTGTTTCTCAGGCTCCCTCTCCGGAATCGAACCCTGATTCCCCGTTACCCATGGTCACCATGGTAGGAGTGGAAAGTACCATCAAAAGTTGATAGGGCAGACATCCGAATGTATCGTCGCCGTCACGCGGACGTGCGATTGGCCCGAGGTTATCTAGAGTCACCAAAGCGGCCAGGCGAGCCCGGATTGGTTTTGGTCTGATAAATGCACGCATCCCGGGGGGTCAGCGCTCATTGGCATGTATTAGCTCTAGAATTACCACAGTTATCCAAGTAACGGATGGAGCGATCAAAGGAACCATAACTGATTTAATGAGCCATTAGCAGTTTCACTGTAATCTTTGAGACAAGCATATGCTACTGGCAGGATCAACCAGGTAGCCGCGCCGAACGGTAGGTGGTGCGCGCGCGTGTCTCGGCGGGGGGAGAGATGCGGCGATGACTACGACGACACCACGGCCTGACTTCTGCTCTGCACAGCAGCACGGGCCTCGGCACAGCCAGGGGAGAGGAAGCGGTGGGTGGGGGTGTCTCGGAGGAGTGGCTGCCGGAGGAACGCAGGCACCTCGGAGGGTGGGAGCACCGAACCCCCACCCCGGACGCAGGGCGGAGGGAGACGCTCATGTGCCCCTGCACGACACGGGCGACTGGGAGAGCTGAGGGACGACTCGGACTCGCACGGAACGGGCGCGGGCTGGGGGGCGGCGGCAAGCGCCGCCGGCCTAGCACATGGAGGAGCGGGAGGTCCCGAAAGGGCAGGAAGGAAACACCTTGCCTGAACACCGGACATGCCAGTCCGCAAGGGCACTCCCTCTACGGACTGACTTGCCAAATCGATTGTGTGGGAGAGGAATGCATGGAGCGGGAGTGACGCGGCTCAAATGGAAGCCGGTCCTACGACCAGGGCTGGGCACGGATGGCCCGACGATAGGGGTGGCGGGAGCTCTGGATGACGTACGAAGGAGAGACCCTTGGACGAACGGCGTGCGGTGCTGCACGCCGCCAACCTACGTAGAGCAGAACCCCTCTGCCCCGTCCACCTCTGTAAATCGGGACGCTGCAGGCACCAGGAGAAGTGCGCCATCCCTGCCTGGGCCCTGAAACTCCAGCTGGGACGCAGGCAGCCGCACGACCTCATTGAGACTTCCGAAGCGGTCGGCGCCGACAGGTACAGAGAGCGGAACTCCTCCGCGCTGTCCACCTCTATAAATTGGGACGCCGCCAGCACCGGGGGAAGCATGCCACACCTGCCCAGGCCCTGGAACTCCCGCTGGGGCGTGGGCTGCTGGCACGACCTCATCGGGACTTCCGAAGGTGTCGGTGCCGACATGTACAGAGAGCGGAACCCCTCCGCCCTGTCCACCTCTGAAAATCGGGACGCCGCCGGCACCGGGGGAAGCGCGTTGTCCCTGCCCGGGCCCTGGATCTCCAGCTGGGTCGCGGGCGGCCGGCACAACCTCATCGGGACTTCCAAAGCGGTCAGCGCCAACATGTACAGAGAGCGGAACCGCTCCGCGCTGCCCACCTCTGTAAATTGGGACGCCACCGGCACCGGGGGAAGCGCGCTGCCCCTGCCCGGGCCCTGGAACTCCCGCTGGGGCGCGGGCTTCCGGCAAGACCTCATCGGGACTTCCGAAGGGGTTGGCGCCCGAGCAAGCGGGGCGTATGAAGGAGACCGTGGGATGACCGGCATAAAGTGTCGCACGCCTGCCTACGTGCGTACAGTGGAACCCCTCTGCCCAGTCCACCTCTGTAAATCGGGACGCCGCCGGCACCGGGAGAAGTGCGCTGCTCCTGCCCGGGTCCTGGAACTCCTGCTCGAGCGAGGGCTGCCGACACGACCTCATCATGACTTCCGTGAGCGGCGTAAACGTGCTCAGCGACCTGGCGGGGCTGCACCCTCCACGTGGTCCCGTAGGGATTCCTGCGCCCATGCTGACCACCGCGTTTGGGGCAAAAAAACCTTTTTGGGACGCCTTCGGCGGCCCCCACAGTCTACCAGGAGGCGGCGCTTGGCCTATCCATGCGCGAAGAGGGGGTAGGCGGCTACCGCTGCTGGCAGGTCCTGGTCGGAGGGGGGTGCCTCCATCCGCGGCATCTAGCCCCGTGACCCTATGGGCTATGGGGATGGGCTCGGTCCTGTCGTGTAGCCCTCCGTCCGGGCTTCCTCCACACCAAGCACCGCCCCCCCCGGACACTCCGTCTCCTTCCAGGAACCCCCGACATTCACCGGGTCGAGGCGCTCGGGTCATCCGATCTCCTGGAACTCCCGGCCGGCCTCGATCCTGGCTAGGTCCCGGTCAGAGTTCTGGAGAGAGGGGGCACCTCCTTCCATGGCACCTAGCCCCACACCCCTATGGGCTACGCAGACGGGCCCAGTCCCGTCGCGTAGCCCTCGCTCCGGTCTTCCTCCGCACCGAGCGCGGTCCCCCCTGGACACCCCGTCTCCTTCCAGGAACCTCTGACGTTCACCGGGTCGAGGCGCTCGGGGCGTCCGACCTCCTGGAACTCCCGCCCGGCCTCGATCCCGGCTAGGTCCTGGTCGGAGCTCCAGAGGGAGGGGGCGCCTCCTTCTGCGGCACCTAGCCCCGCGTTCCTATGGGCTACAGGGACAGGCCTGGTCCCATCGCGTAGCCCTCGGTCCGGGTTTCCTCCGCACCGAGCGCCATCCTCCCCAGAGTAGCAGCCTAGTGGTTAGAACACTGGCTTGGTAACCAAGCAACCAGGGTTCGATTCCCACTAGCACTCCTTGTGGCCTTGGGCAAGTCACTTAACCCTCCACTGCCTCGGAAGAAAGGCCTGGCAATCTACTTCCGGTGACACTGCCAAGAAAACCCAGGAGCTTCTGGGTCGCCAGGAGTCAGGACTGACTCGAAGGCAACACAACGTATTTGCAACAAATTTTGCTTGCAAGAATTGGAGACCTTACTTCTGTATGCATTATTATTGAGACCTTGCAAGGTCAAACAGTATCACAGTTTTGATTAATTTTCAGGATGCTTGTAATCCTTTTTATGTATTGTCAAATAGACTATATATCTATAAAGACTTCTTCCAACAAACAAGATGAAGTTCACCCATGGATCAGATGTGCCTAGGACTCTGAAACAAAGTGAAGTAGAAGGCATTTCCCGCCAAGGCAGAATATTAATTTTATTTATCGATACATTTATTTATTTATTTTTGTATGCATGAATTTATTTATCTATTTATTACGGACAAGGAGAAGTTTTACAGTGATTCTTTGCAGAATTGTAGGGGGGTCTGTTGAGAGGGACTTGAAATGGGATATTAGAGACCTTTGAAAGAATTAATATGGAGAACAGCTTAGAATTCACTAGCAGCCTGGAGAGATATGTGCACCCAAAACCAAGGCCATGTTTAGCAGAATGGGACAGAATGTCTTTGCTTCTTCTAATTCAGCTAAGCAATATGTCTCTGCTTACTTGGTCCCATAACAAAACTTTTAACAAACGTTGTGCTGACAATGCAGTTTTTCTCTCAATAAATGAGGTGCTCTGGTCTAGCTAAGTGGAAGGGGATTTACAGGAACTGCTCGGGTTTGTAGGACTGTGGACTCCCTTCCCTTAAGGCCTTAAGAGTACAGTGTTTTTTAACATAATTCTGTGTGTGTGTGAATTGTTTTATTAATTATTATTACTCTCTCTCTCTCCCATTGTTTTGAGTGAAGGGATGAAGCCCAAGAGCCCAGGTTCTGTTGCTGGTGAGGCGTGAAGCAGGGTACTTTCACTTTAGGTCCAAACATCAGAGTCAATCTACCTGCTGGAGGAATGGCAGCAGTGTTCAAAGGGAGAACATCTTGGACTTCTCCCTGACCAGGAACCTGTTAAGCTCTCGCAAGTCCAGGTTGGGCCTGAGGCCCCCAGTCCTCTTGGGGATGAGGAAGTACCTGGAGTAGAAGCCAGTGCCCCAGAGATTCTTTGGCACTGGTTCCACTGCTCTGTCCTGAAGTAGTCTTGCTAGCTTGGTGAGAAGCAGGGTCTGGTGAAGGAGAGGCCTGTTGGGCTCTCCTGGGAAGTACATGGGTGGTGCCCGATGTAGGTGTAGGAGGTAAGCCTCCTTGACCACTTGAAACATCCAGGTATCGGTGGTAAAGGCTGTCCAGGTATTGGTGGGCAGCAGAGGACTGGCTGGGGGTATGCGGGCATCATGTCTAGGCAGTCAAAAGTTTCCACTGGGCTGGGCCCAAGCCGGTACCTGAGGCTTTGGGGCTTTTTGCTTTCTGGGACCATGTCCATGGCCTTTTCTTGAGGGTCCCATCATCGGGGCAGATGAACCAGACAAATCTTACATAAACGCCCGCTTCATGGCCACTAGAGCAGATATACTGATATCTAGGGCTGCCATTCTGGTCCCCATACCAATTGGCTCCACAGTCTTCGATGAGGGCACTGAGGACTTTGGGCCTGAAATCGGTACTGTTGAGGGAAAGTCCTTGATGAGGATGGCCTTGGAGATCCGAGGCAGGTCGGTGGTCACCGACGACTCCTTGCAGGGCAACTTGGAGGGCCACTCCTGCCACGACTCCTCAGACTACGGGACCTGGGGCGGGATTTCACCTTCTTCCCAGATCTGTCCTCTGAGGTTGTCTTTGAGGATTTCTTCTTGTGCTCCACCTCCAGGGATTTCCAGGGCAGAGTCGGACTTCTGAAAATTTTTTTCCTGCTGCTGATCGCAATTCTTTAAGGCCTTTGGGGTCATTCTTTTGCAGAGCTCACAGTTGGAGTCGTTGTGCTCTGGGCCAAGGCACTGGAGGCAGCAGTTGTGTGAGTCAGTAAGTGACATCATTTTGCCACACTAGTCGCATTTTTTGATGTCACTTGAGGCCATTGGAAAAAGGGGGGTCCCCATCTCCAGGCAGGAGTCTGAGGCCTTCAGTTGAAAAAGGGTGTGAACGCTGGTTGAGGTGGACCTCGATGAAAAAAGTGAAAAATTAATAGACAAACCCAAGGAGCGATGCCAAGACGAGCTGGCTTGGGGGCGGGAAGGAACCGGTACGCAAACCAGACAAAATTTAACTATAAGAAAATCAGACTTTTTCTGGGGAAAAAAGGACAATGTCTGAAGGGCTTTGTGGAAAAAAGGAGATTGAGGCAAGATGGCACCCTTGGGCAGAAAGTGGACCACGCATGCACACCTCCCAAAGGCTTTCTTTGAAAGCTGAGATGCCTCCCCTCGGGCTCAGTTGGTGCCGAAGTCACCCATATGTGAGGGCCGACTTTCTGCTTGTTCCTGGAGAAAGGATAGATCTGACAGGATGCCACTCTCCTATGGCAACAGGTACTAGTTGGCAGTACACATACCAATCATTAAAAAACTATAGGATTCATGCAGTAGGATTCACAGTACAATTTACAAAGATAATGAAATGCAAGAGGTAGCCAATCATGGATAAGGGTTGCAGCACTGGGAGTGGGGTGAGGGGGAGGGGGAGAGAAAAGAGGATGTGACCGAGCAAGTCTGATAGAATTATTTCCAATTCCTGTGTGGGTTTGTGAGTGACTGGGAAAACAGATAAAGAAGAGAGGGAGTCAAAGAAGGAATTCCACAATTGTTATGTTCCATATTGCAGAAGCTAACTGCTTCTCCCATAGAAATGCACTGGGCCATTTTTGGGAGGAACATATTTTTCCGGAATCCCCATCTGGTCTGTCCAATTTTCAAAATGAATGGACTTTTCATTAGTTTCCGCCCTCCCCCTCACCAAAATTTCCTGCTTTGTTAAATTTTTGGAGAGTTATTTTGCTCCCAGAAAAAGACAAGACAGGCAGGCATTCATGACTTCTTAGGTATATATAAATTTCTTTCCAACATTCATTGGGCTGGAAAGAATAAAAATGTACATGAATACATTTTGCAGTCACCATCATTAAATTACAAATATAGTATTTTAATGTCATACATGTTCCAAATGCTGGTCTCTAAAACCATCTCTCTATGCATCGTCTATTTTAAATTGCATAAAAAAATACCGTAGTAGCAAAATGCTTCTTCACTTCATGAAGGCATCAGAAAAACAATATGAAATACATTTGTTCAAGTATGGCAAAATGTTTGTTTGGTGGAATCTTTTAATGGTTGCTTCATGCGTCCAATTATATTCTGATATTAAATTTTAAGTGAAAACCGATGGCTCTCCATTCTCATGTTTTCTCCTTCTCAGAGGAAGGATATCAGTAATCCAGTAGTAGAAAAGAGAATACACCACACTGACATGCTCTGAAAAAGACAAACAAAAGAAATTATTTCTGAGATAGTGAGATAAAGGATTCCTTTAAAAACATAGCTGAAAAATGCCCTGCTGCATAGAAGCAATATTATACAGTACAATACCTGGAAAATCTATTTCATGTCTGCACCCTGCAATAATTTATTTATTTATTTAGCTGAGTTTATATACTGCTTTTCACCGGGTCAAAGTAGTGTATATGGAACAATTCAAACTGGGTTTACATAGAACCTGAACTTTCTACATAAATCTTAGGTTAACATAACAGTGAACTATTTACACACGGGTGGCAACCATTATTGTTAGTTTTAATGGTTAACTGACATTAGCGAAGTGTCGTGCAAGCAGGTGGGGTTTTAGCAGTTTTCTGAACTTGGTGAGGTTTGAAGAGTTCCTGATGTCGTCTGGGAGGGAATTCCAGAGGAATGGTGCGTAAAGTTCAAATGCTCTCAGGCAGGCTTGCTGGTTGCTTCTCAGTTTTCAGTTGGTATTGTTAGGGTGTTGTGGTGGCTTTTCTCATGTGTTTGGTTGACAAGTGGGTATGAATAAGCATTCTGAGGTAGGTGGAAGAGAGGTTGTTAATGGTTTAGAAAGTTAGTAGGAACACTTTGCATAGTATTGTATTCTGGCTGGGAGAGGGAGCCAGTGGAGATGTCTGAGGATGGGTAAGATGTGATCGGTTTTGGTTGCGCCTTGAATTGTATGGGTTGTGGTGTGGAGGACTGTTTGCAGGGGGTGGAGGGTGAATTGAGGGAGTCTGTTGTATATGGAGATGCAGTAGTCAATGTTGGGGATGATGAGTTTGGAGGGCTGATCTGAAGTCAGAGGGTTTTAGCAGTGGGTGGAAGCGTTGCATGATGCGGATCTTGAAGTAAGCTGTTTTTGTTGTTTTCGCAATTTCTGGTTTGAAAGTTAGAAGCTGGTCGAAGGTGATATCGAGGTATTTGATTTCGTTAACTTGGATGTCGTAGTTGTCCAGCTTCATGGTCCATGGGGGGAAGGGGAATGAAAGTTTTGTCCCTGGTGATGAGTAATGTTTCTGGGTTTTTTTAGGTTTATTGCGAGATGGTTTTTTCCTAGCCATGCTGTGACATCTGTAAAGCATTTTTGTAGGGTGTGATGTGATAGGTGCACAGCATTGAAGGGGGTGTAAAGCATAATTTCAATGGCATATAATGTGGAAGAGAATTTTGTGGGATTGGAGGATTTCGCAGAGAGGCTGCATGTAGATGTTGAAAAGCATGGCAGAGAGTGTGGATCCTTGTGGGACACCTGTGTTTGGGTGTATGGCGCCGAGGTGCAATTTCCGATCTTCACTAGTTGTTGCCGATTTGTGAAGTAGGATTGAAATCAGTTGAGGACTGTACCTTTTATTCAGATCGCTTGTAGCCATTGGATTAAGATGTTGTGGTTTATGGTGTTGAAGACTGCTGAAATGTCTAGGAATAAGAAGGTGAAGCCGTGATTTGGCTTTTGGATCTCCTGTATGGGTTTGTTGAGGAGGGAGGTCAGAAGTGTCTACTCTGTGGTGGGGCAGAAACAAAGTTGTTGGTCATCAAGAATGGTGTGCTTGTCAAGGTGGTCTTGGAGTTGATGTTGAATGGCTTTCTCAATTAATCAATTATCAGTTGTCATCAGCTGATGCTAAGTTGAAAGGTTCTTCAGGCTCGGGTACTATTTTCTATGTTCCTTGGTGCACACTGTATGACTGCAAAATGTCTTCCCTCTTAAAGAGCAAATTTTGATCTGTTTATGCACTTTTCCAAACCCAAGCTCAAGATGCATTATAATTCAGATATGTAGGTATTTCACTGCCCAGAGGGCTTACAATCTAACAGGCTGATGCAGAAAGCCAGCACTCTTTCAACTTTTTACACCTATTTGCAACACACCAATAGCACATAACGTCAGTGCAGGCATGCAGATAGGGGCTCATATGCAAATGAACCACGTGTTAAATTGTGCACATGCAACTGAGCCACGTGTTAAACTGTGCGTGAAATGCAGCGTTAAACCGGGAAACCAAGCCTAACAAATGCGCACAAGAAGTTGGCGCAAGTTTGGTATGCTCGCCCAGAGAAATGATCTAACAATACATAAAAACCTGAACACACATAGAATGAAAAAGTTTATTTTCTTTTTGTCGGAGCAGCCGTGACAAACGTAGACAGAAGAGAAAACCGTCTTCTCGCTGCAGCTGCTCCTTTTAATAAGTTTTTGCTCACTTTAAAAGTAACACTTAACTTTCGTTTTCCAAATTTGTGGGGTAAAAGGAATTCACTCATAACAACGTGTCACGTTTTGGGTCTCTGTCTTAACAACCCTGCTTCAGGTTAAGGAACTCCCGTTGTCATCCATCGTGCTTCAGCCAAATAAAGAAACCATTTAACATTTTTAAGAAATAGCGTCTGATGTCAATGCTGATGACAAGGATTCATTATCCTATCAGATGTTCACAGTCACTAACTAACCAATCAGAAAGGGGAAAACCTACAGAAAATGGGAACCCCCTAATCTGATTGGGACAGGTTACTATCAGTCTTGTCCCAGGAAATATAATAGGACGATCATAATTATAATATGCTATGCCATTCTAACATCGCATTTAAACCAGTCGGGGAGACTGTTTCCAATCTGTAAATCCAGCGTTGTTCTAACTTTTGTAGTCAAAATATCCGATCGCCTCCTCTCGGATTCACAGGCACGTGATCCAATATGCGCCAACACAGAATATCAAAATTATGAGTATACTGGAGACTGAAGAGTAGCAAATCACTTGGGCCAGATGGTATACATCCAAGGGTGTTGAAAGAACTGAAATATGAGATCGCAGACCTGCTATTAGTAATCTGTGAACTATCATTAAAATCATCTCTACTACCTGAAGATTGGAGGATCGCCAATGTAACACCAATTTTTAAAAAGGGTTCCAGGGGTGATCCGGGAAACTACAGGAAAAATGGTAGAAACCATCATAAAGAATAAAATTACTCAGCATGTAGATAGTCATGGCCTAATGGGAGACAGCCAACATGGCTTTAGACAAGGAAGATCTTGTCTTACTAATCTGTTTTTTTTTTTTTTTATTTGAGTTTCAGTCATTACAATAACCAAACAAAGATAAAGAAACATCTTGTACACCAACAACAATATCATTTTAAGAGGAAAACATCACTATAAAATATAGCCAGATATGCTGGGACAATAATTAGACCTCATCAAGGGAGTATACCTGTGTTAAAGTCAGATAAAATATCAGAGAAACAATATAAAGGAAAACAGGACCTAAGGCCACCAACTGGAGGTCATATATAAATTAGACTTCCCCATCCCCAACTGCACCCTGCTTATCACAGAGAAATTTTTCCAGGTGGGAAATATCAAGAAAAACATATGAAGCGCCCTGATAAGTAATAAGACACTTACAGGGGAAACGCAGGAAAAAGGCAGCACCCAATGCCAAAACACGGGGCTTCAAGGAAAAAAATTGCCGCCGCCGCAATTGGGTGCTACGCGATACGTCTGGAAAAACCTGCACAGCTTGACCACAAAACTTAGCTGCTTTCGCTTTAAAAAAGGCTCTCAAGATGCGCTGTTTTAGCAAATTAGACGAAAAAGTAACCAGCAATGTGGAACGCTGCGTGATTATATCCTGGGAATCTTCTAAGAAGGCAGTTAAATTAGCGATGGAGGGAACAATTTCATCAAAATCTCCCTCAACGGGATTAACCTTTTTGGACCTTGAGGGTATATAATAAATTTGTACCACATCAATATTGTCTGAAATAGCTAAAACTTCCTTAAGGTATTTCTCAAAAAGTATTTTAGACGAAAGTAAAGAAGAACAGGGAAAATTTAGAAAATGTAAATTACAGGCTCTAAATGAATTTTCAAGAGCCTCCATCTTGGAATGCAAAATCAATGAATCCTTAATCGCGGCCACATTCACCGTCTGTAATGGAAGCACTTGAGACCATTGTGGAACCTGTGTCTTTTGGGGAAACTGCTAGTTACGTATGACCTAGATTGGCCACTGTTGGAAACAGGATACTGGGCTTGATGGACCTTGGTCTGACCCAGTATGGCATATCTTATGTTCTTATGAGACAATGCTCCACAAGCGGAGCAGTAAGTGATTTTGTATTTAAATGAAACCGGTGTTCAGCCAGATGTATCTTTATGGCACGAGTTGTGCGGCCCACATAATAAGGAAAACACGGGCAAATGATCATATAGACCACATGATCCGACTGGCAGGTAGTATGCCATTTTGAACTGTAGATACGGGAAGTGTGTAAATCCTGCCAAAATGTCCCCACAATAGAGCTGTCACAGAAACAACAGGAGCCGCAGCAAAAATGTCCAGGATTCTCATGGGTTAAAAGTGAGCAATCAACAGGTGAGGTAGATCTCACTACAAGATCCCTCAAATTTTTCCCCTCTTGAATAAGCTACTCTCAATCTCTTATCACAGAAACATTTGTGGAGGGATAAGATCGGCTAAAATTGATTAAGAATCTTAACCACTTTCACAAACTCTTAAAAATGTTAAATGGTTTCTTTATTTGGTTGAAGCATGATGGATGACAACGGGAGTTCCTTAACCTGAAGCAGGGTCGTTAAGACAGAGACCAGAAACGTGACACATTGTTATTAGTGAATTCCTTTTACCTCACGAATATGGAAAACAAAAGTTAAGTGTTAAGTTTTTGCTCACTTTTAAAGTATTAAAAGGAGTAGCCGCAGCGAGAAGACGGTTTTCTCTTCTGTCTACTTTTGTCATGGCTGCTCCGACAAAAAGAAAAGAAACTTTTTCATTCTTTGTGTGTTCAGGTTTTTATGTATTGTTAGGTTGTTTGATTCCTGACGAGAGTTTTTGTGGTTTGGATACGCCCAGAGAAATGGGCACGCATGACTAATTTGCATAGGGAGCCCCAACAGTATTTTGGTGGCATCAGGGGCTTTCTCCGATGCCTGGATCATCTGAGGGAAATGTCAGACTCCCATCAGATGATGCAAGCATCAAGGAAAGCCCCCAATGCCATCAAAATACTGTCAGGGGTTGATGTCCCTAACAGAAAACAAATCCCTGGTGGCCCAAAGGCCCCAATCCCCCCACCCGCCCAAGTAAAAATAATCCCTGGTGACCTAGTGGTGCCAAATCCCAACCCCTTGCCCAAAAGAAATTACCGTGGTGGACTAGCATCTCCGAATTCACAACCGGTATCTTCAGAAATGAGCAGGGGCACTGCCCACGCACTCCTGCTCTTGTTCCATCATCTTGAAAAATAGCAGTGCCTGCTCCATACAGTGCATCCTGGGATGCACCAGGCAGGGTCAATCTGCCATATGAGGATGCACCACGCAGGGCCAGATGCTGTCATTTTTCAAGATGGCGGGGCAAGAGCAGGAGCACATGGGCAGCGCTCCTGCTCATTTCTCAAGGAATTATTTTTGGTTGGGTGGGGGGCTCGGGGCTGCTGGGCCACCAGAGTTATTTTTGGTTGGGGGGGGGTAGGGAGTTCAGGGCCACTGGGCCACCAGGTTTACTTTTAGTTGGGAGGGATGGGGGTTCAAGGCCACTGGGCCACCAGGGATTACTTTTACCTAGGCGAGTGGGGGTGGATCAGGGCTGCTAGGCCACCAGGGATTTGCTTTCTGTCGGGGGCACTGTCCCCTGACAGTATTTTGATGGCATTGGGAGCATTCCCCGATGACTGGATCTGTAACATTTCTCCTCAAATGATACAGGCATTGAGGAAAGCACCTAATGCCATCAAAATACTGTCAGGGGCATGCATTAGATGTCTAAACCACCTCAAGACCAGGCGTAGAGATATTGATGCTATGACTGGTTGCAAAATTCTCTACGCGTTTCACTGCATCAGGCGCAGCCAGTATTTGCATACCATTTCATTATGTGCTGCTCATTTGCCTGAAATTTAAATACATTTAAATACTTGGCATTAATTGTGCGCTAGGTTTTCCTTTGCTATTTACACGTACGTCCATCTCTTTTCTGCATTTGTCGTTAGCATTAAGTGTGCTTGAAAGTGGCGTTATCTGTGGTTAAAAGCAGTGCTAGTTTTCTGCATCGGCCTGTAAATCTGTATCTAAGGCCATGGAGGGTGAAGTGACACAAGGAGCATCAGTGGAGACAGCACACTAACCACTACGCTACTCCTCATTTGTGACCCTTCTGATATCCTCAGATATCATTATTGTGAATTGATAAATTTATTCTCAGTGTCTTTCAGATTGCACTGCTAGCAAGATACTCATAATTAGGCAGGTAGCTCTCTGAAGTACAACACTGCCCAGCCAAACTTGAGCAGAAGTCATCTCAAGTCCAAACAAGGGAGGAGACTTTATGCTAATTCACTGTCATCTGCATGCAGTACTTTAGTACAGATTGTGAGAGTAAGAGTAAATCACTATTTTTTTAATATTTATTAATGCATTTGCTAAGTTTTTATAGAAAATGTTGATAACCCAAATTGTTAGGAAATGAGTTTTCTATTTGAGGTGCTTTATATCCTCATATAGTGCTTAGGTTCAAATGCACTGGTTCATCTTAGCTATCCCAATGTGAGCTGGATCAAAATGAGGAAGACGGATTCCAAGGGATACGCTTTTAGCCAGAAGGATTACAGTAGGAGACTGGGGGATGTTCCTCATTTCCTGTCTCAGCAGAACAAGCACAGTGCAACCTTTTGCTTACAGTAAATAACTACACCTGTTTAAAGTGATGGAATTTATATACACCCATTGTACAACCAACACACCTGATATTTCAAGACTGCCCCCATGAGGACCTACTGTACATATAGTTCTTGTTAATTATTTTAACAGAACTGCTAGTAGGGATGCTAAACGTATGCTGTTAAGAAGCAGGAAACTAGTTGATTGCAAGATGGGTGGAGCTTAAGAAACTTGCCAGAATTGTCTTAAATTTTTATTTTTCAAAATATTTCCTTAAGATTTTAAGCCCAAAGCTCCATGCAGGATCCTTGCTGTTCATCATGTTTATTATTTAGAAGAGTGAACTATTATTTATTTATTTTAAGGATCACTTCCTTTACATACAACTCAAGGCAACTGACATCATTAAGGAGTATGTCTACTAAAGTTTAACGAGCATTAACTAAATTCAATGTGCATTAAGTGCCATCATGGCCCTTTTATTTCTGTGGTCACAGTAGTGCTTAATGCACATTAACATTTAGTAAACATGTGCCTAAAATAATACCATAATATCATTCCAACTTTACATACTATTACAATATTAATTTTATAATATATTGCAATTACTAAAATCTAAATGAACTTACTTTCCTCCTTATCCTCCACCTTTCATATAGATCCTCTCAAACATCACCATCCCTCAAGGGCTTCCCGTGCCCATAACAACTCTACCTTGCAATACAACCTAACACATATATATTCAACCTACAATTCTTTTCTTCACAAACCCCAATGTTCTATTTAGGTACTATCTAGATAAATTACAACCATCTTCAAACAAATCGATTTGTTAGAAATGGTCATATAAAAAGGAAATGCATAAACAACTGGGAAACTGATTAATTATACTGTACTTCAGTGCGCAGCATGAATTTTAAATCACACTATGCCG
Source organism: Ichthyophis bannanicus (assembly GCA_033557465.1). Taxonomy (NCBI): domain Eukaryota; kingdom Metazoa; phylum Chordata; class Amphibia; order Gymnophiona; family Ichthyophiidae; genus Ichthyophis; species Ichthyophis bannanicus. The sequence goes on along the minus strand of CM066033.1, from coordinate 1,156,076,553 downwards.
TTATAAGCTGTGCACAAAAACAAACACAAAAGGGGAAACAGTTCTACTCAAAACATAACATTGATATGCTAGTAGAGCTAATCAATATAATGTGCCATTATATTTCTGTGAAACAGGAGTATCATAATCATAAGATATGAGATTGAGGTATGATCAAAATATCTACCACAATCTTAGAATATCCCTTTCTTTACTTTGCCTCCAATCAATCTCATATTAAAAGAAAACCAAAGAAAATATACTTCAGATTTTCAAACAATATCAACATACAAGCATAGTTACTCATCTGTAACAGGTGTTCTCCAGGGACAGCAGGAATCAGTCCTTACATATGGGTGATGTCGGCGCCAACAGAGCCCGCACGGTAATTTCTCCCCAGCTTTCAAAGCCTTTAAGAGATGCACCACGCATGAGTGGTCCCCTTCCCGCCTAAGGGTGCCATCTTGTGTCAGTATGATATCATAGCACAACATAGCAAAAAAACTGCAAGAAGCAATTCCACGGGGAGGAGGGAGGGTTGTGAGGACTGATTCCTACTGTGCCCGGAGAAAGAGTAGCTACTCACATGTAAGAGGTGTTCTCCAGGAGCAGCAGGAATCAGTCCTCACATGTGAGTGACATCGGCGCAGATGGAGCCCCCGTGCAGAGCATTTCCCCAGCTTTCAATGAAAGCCTTTGGGAATGCAGCACGCATGCGCTGTCCCCTTCCCGCCCAAGGGTGCCATCTTGCTCAGTCTGAGGACATAGCTAAAAGACAGAAAAAATCAAAATAAAGTATATGACTGCAATGCCAGGGGAGGAGGGAGGGTCGTGAGGACTGATTCCTGCAGCTCCTGGAGAACACCTTTTATAGGTGAGTAACTACTCTTTCTCCAGGACCAAGCATGAAGTCAGTCCTCACATATGGGACTCCCCAGCTCTAGGCTACCAGGAACCCAAAGCGGAAAAAATGGCTCCCTCTCAAGAGCCTCAGCATTTGTGATAAGAATATTCTCTGAGAACGCCCCCGTACGGTAGCCCAACACAAGGGCCGGAGGGTAGGAGTTGCTTAAACCTCAAAGAGATTACAGAGTAACACCTGTCCGAAAGCACTGTCACTGCGGGACTCTCTCGAGGAAGTAATGGGCTGCAAAAGTCTGGCTTGAAGACCAATTAGCGGCCCGGCAGATGTCTGCCAACGGGATAGAGCGGAAATGAGCTACTGACGTGGCTTTCGCACTGACACGGTGGGCCGTGACTCGACCCAGCAAGGGGAGGTCGGCTGCCTTGTACGCCCAGGCGATACAATCTGCTACCCAAGTGGACAACGTACGCTTGGAGACAGGTAACTCCAGTTTATTAGGGTCAAAGGAGATGAAGAGCTGAGTAGCCCTTCGATGCCCCCACGTACGTTCTATGTAAAAAGACAACGCCTTCTTACAGTCCAGGGTATGCAAGACTGTTTCGGCCCGGCTGGTATGCGGCCTTGGAAAAAAGGTCGGAAGAACCACCTCCTGGTTGAGCTGGAAAGAGACGACGACTTTTGGAAGGAACTTCGGGAGGTCCATAGGATCACCCTGTTCTTATAGAACCGTGTATACGGCCTATCAGAAACCAGAGCTTGTAGTTCACTTACACTTCTGGCCAAGGTAAGAGCTACCAGGGAGAGCGCTTTCCAAGAAAGGAAGCGCAAATGACAAGTAGCCATCGGCTCAAACGGTGGGCGAGTAAGTTGCTGCAAGACCACGTTCAAATCCCACTGAGTAGCCAGTGGACGAACTGGAGGCTTGAGCAGAAGCAGACCTCTGAGGAAGCGGGACACCAAGGGATGACCCGACAGAGACTGTCCTTCCACCAGTGAGTGGTGCGCTGACAGAGCACTGAGGTGGACCCGAACAGAGTTAGACTTAAGGTCTAAGTCTGACAGGTGAAGTAGATACTGCAGTACCACTGGCACAAGGCAGGAGAAAGGATCTTCATTGCGCTGAGCACACCATATTGTGAACCTACGCCACTTGAGGGCATAGGACTTTCTGGTGGACTGCCTCCTAGAGGCCAAAACCACCTCTTCAACCTCCTTAGGTAGAAGCAAGGGAGCTAGCACTATCCTTTCAGCAGCCAGGCCATCAGATTGAGGGACCTGAGATTGGGGTGAAGAAGGGAACCCTGATCTTGCGACAGGAGACTGTGTTGCAAACCCAGAGGGAAAGAAGTTTCCATCGCCACTGTAGCAGAAGTGGAAACCACAGTTGTCTTGGCCATCTGGGGGCTACCAGAATCACCGAGACCTTGTCCCTGAGAATCTTGAACAGAGTTCGGGCCACCAGGAGCGTGGGAGGAAACGCATACAGAAGGCCCATAGACCAAGAGATCAGAAAAGCATCTGCTGCCATTCTCAGGGGATGCGGCTGTCTGGAGCAAAACCTGGGCAGCTGACGGTTCAGTGGACTTGCAAAGAGATCGATGGATGGAAGTCCCCATTGTAGAAAAATCCGCTGGACCACTGATGGATTCAACTGCCATTCGTGGGGCTGGAGAATCCTGCTTAGTTTGTGGGCTAAGAAGTTCTCTTGACCAGGTAGATAAACTGCTTTGAGAAACATGCCTTGTTTGACTGCAAAGGAGCAAAGGGCAGAGAGACCCTCGACATGGAGGGCCCCGTGGTTGGGAATGATGATCTGGAGGAACTGGGCATCAGAGGCCGCTGCTGGGCCAAGAAGGCAGACAAACTGTGCTCCAGGGCCTGCATACTGGCCTCGAGACTAGATGGCTTTGCAGCCTTCGGCGTGGATACTGAAGACTTCGGGCCCAGTGCTGGCTCCGTCGAGGGGGCGTCCTCGACAAGGATAGCCTCAGGGGTCTTAGGCCAATCCCTCAATGTCGATGGCTCCAGTCAGGGCAACTTAGAAAACCTCTCCCAGCCATCACCCTTGGTCTCGCGTAAAGGGCTATGGGTCCTGTGCCCCTGACTTGTCTCCCGATGTGGTCTTTGAGGGTTTCTGGCTCTTCTGGCATCCCCCATTGGTCCGGCTGGAAGCTCCATGGCCTTGGGGCTCTGAGGCCACTTGGTTCCTGCGAGGATCTGAGGTCCCGGAGGAGGACTTGGAGCAAAGTCTCGCAGATGATTCCGGAGCTGAGTCAACTTTGTAGAAGATGGACTCACACTGCTGGCTGATGGCTCTTAAGGGTCTTGGGAGTCATCTGTTTACAGAAACTGTAGATCATGATCAGGCCTGATGCAGTAAAGGCAGCAGTCGTACGGGTCCATGCGCGACATGTTGTGTGCACAGTGGTCGCATGGCTTGGAGCCACTGACCAAGGCCATGGTGGGGAAGAAGGCCCCCGTGAGGTCAAACTCACCTGGCCCGGCCAGAAAAAAAGCACAAACCCGCACCAAACAAAAAGCAGAAAAAAGAAAAGAACCTGAGAAATCGCGATGCCGAGGCAAGCGGACTCGGAGGCAAGAAAGGACTGGTACGCGACTACAGAAAAGCAAATTTTAAGACAAAACTATCAACTTTTTCCAAGGAGAACAGATACACATCCAATGGGCTCCGTGGAAAAAAAGAGACTGAGGCAAGATAGCTCCCTTAGGCGGTAAGGGGCATGTGTGGTATATCTCCCAAAGGCTTTCAAAGCTAGGGAGAGATCAAGAAATCAAGTAAAAACTGACAATCCCTCTGTAACGACGAGATGTAAATTGCTGATCAAAAAAAGACCACAGACCAGGAGAGAGTGGCCCGAAATCCCAGCACCTCTTGAATGCGATTCCATATTAAACCCAGTAAGACTGAATGTTAGGGCAATCATACACCACATGTCTCAAAGTGCCGACATCTCCCCGACAAGACCAACACTCATTCCCAGCTGCCTTATACCATTTAGCAATCTTTACCGGAGTAAAGTGCACTCTGTGCGCAAAGAAATACAAAGCTTGTGAGACAGAGGCAGACTGAGAAACCCTATTTATCTTACTCCAGAACTCTGTCCAAGTTTCCGGAGAGAGGACTTCCCCAGTGTCATGTTCCCATATTCGTTGAACACCAATGGTCTGAGAACTATTGTTTTGAGCCACAAGTTTATAATATTGAGAAGCCATCCCAGAGGTCATATGTACTGAACTTATCTTACTCATCAATTCCCATTCGTCAGACAATGAAGTAATATCCAACTGGGATTTTTCTATACAATGCCTCAGCTGAATCCACTGAAAGTATAGGGAATGAGGCAAATCAAATTCCCTTTGCAAAGTGGGAAAAGATTTCCACTTACCATCCATTATCAGTTGGCCAACGTTCCAAATGCCCTTGCTAATTTATTTATTTATTTATTTATTTATTTAACTGCATTTATATCCCGCTTTTCACCGGGTCAAAGCGGTGTAACATGTAACATCGGGGGGGGGGGGGGGTAATTTTTTTAGGGTGGGGCCATCACCAGGGTCAACATTTAATGATTTGGGTAGACATGGACATGTTTACTTCTAAGTGTTTAGGTCATGGTGTTGTTTCCGTTCAGAGATGTTCACGGAATAGGATTGTCTTTAGCTGTTTCTTAAATGATGTGATGTCAGCGTTGCTCCTGATGTGTTTTGGTAGAGAGTTCCAGAGGGATGGAGCATAGAGTTCGAATGCTCTGTTGCAGGTCCGTTGTGTGGATTTGGTTCTTTTGTAAGGGACAACGATAGAGTTATTGCAGGAATGTCTGGTTGATCTGTTGTGGGATGGTCGAGGCAGTAATCCATTTTTGCCATGCAAATGAGTTTTGATTGATTTTAAACAATGGACTATGCTAGATGGGTATTCATTTTGATAAGCAATCCTCCTTAATAATTGCAATTGCTAACTGCTGAAAAGCCTTCTGAGTGTCCGATATGATTCTATGAAACTTCAACCTCTTAAAGACACCATGCCAGGAAGAAGATTCAAGGGGAAAGGAACACTTAATCTCTCTTCTAGTTCAAGCCATATTGGGCGTATACCTACAGCCCCCCTCCACACATCATGATCCTTGTTTTAGCAAAAAAGCACAGTGATAGGCCTGAAAGTCAGGGAAATTCACCCCCATGTCTCTTTTTTAGATTTGAATTTCCTAAGAGCAATTCTAGGCGGTTTATTTTTCCATAGAAATTGTACCAGAATCCTTTCAATTTGACGATACACTTTGCTTGTAAGAAAGACTGGTAGCATTTCTAATATATAATTCACATTAGGAGTGATAGTCATTTTTATAGCTTCAAGATGACCCCACCAAGAAAGATAAACTGGCGATCACTTTGCTGTTATATTACGAACTGTAGATAGGATCTCTTCTTCATTGTACTGTAGGGTTACACTAAGTGGGTAGCAATAGTGAACTCCCAAATACTTCACCATCTTAGGCTCCCATAAAAAAGGAAAATCTTCCATATCCATCCTACATACTCTTGAGTTCAAGGGGAAGGCGACAGACTTTGACCAATTAATTTTATAGCCAGATAATCCTGAATATTTATCTATCAATTCTAAAATGACCGGTATGGAGCTAGGTGTGGTAAAAAGCAGTAAATCATCCACATATGCAGATAGTTTAATTTCCATGCCAGCAACAGAAACGCCCTTAACCACGAGGCTTTGCCTTATCAGTAAGGCCAAAAGTTCCAAGGCCAGATTGAAGAGAATGGGAGAAAGAGAACAACCGTGATGGGTTCCTCGCCCTAGAAGAAACTCTCTAGACTGAGTCGCATTCACAGAGATTTTTGCACTCGGTCTCGCATACATAAGTTTAATTAGATTGCAGAAACCCTCACCAAATCCAAACCACTTCAGAACAGCAAACAGGAAAGACCACTCCAACCGATCAAATGCTTTCTCTACGTCTACTGAGAGTCCCACAAGAGGGTCTTCTGTTTCCTCTGCGCCTTCCAAAACATGACAAAGCACTCTGGCATTATTGGCTGTAGAGCGTCCCTTAGTAAAGCCACATTGGTCCGGGTGGATCAAAGAAGGGATCAATTTGGAGAGACGACCAACTACAATGGTCGCAAAGATTTTATAGTCTACGCTTAACAATGAAATTGGCCGATAATTACTAACTGAGGGTCCCTCCCAGGTTTTTCTAGAACAACGTTTGCAGAGGCAAACGCTCCAGTCTGTGCCACATTGTCCAGAAGAAGTCTATAATATTGTTGAAGGTATGGCCCTAAAGTTTTGGAAAAGGCTTTATAGAATTCAGACGGCAGACCATCTAGTCCGGTAGCCTTGCCAGCTTGTGTTGAGTCAATAGCCTGGATAATTTCCATGACTGTTATCTGCTTGTCCAATCCCGCAGCAGTTTCTTGATCTAACACCAGCCTTTGGATATTATTTAGCAAACTAGCAAACTCCTTCACAGAGAAATCTATCTCTGGGGAGTATAACTGAGCGTAAAATTGGCAAAAGGTCTCTGCAATATCAGGATCCTTGACAATCAATTGTTGCACCTGAGGATCCCTTAAAGCTGTAATGTGTGAAGATTCTGTAGGACCCTTTAACGAGTTAGCTAGCAGCTGTACAGCTCTATTACCCTCTAAGTAGTATCGTTATTTCTGCCCTTGAATATTCTGAGAGGCCTCAGTGGTCAAAATCAAATTATATTTAAATCTAAGGTGCTGCAGTTTTATCAAAATGTTAGGATCAGATTTCTGGCATAAGATACGTTCACCCGCTTTAATCTGTTTGTCTAGTGTACTAAGTTCTGCTTTATGCTGTTTAGCTTGCTTTATAGCAAAACTAGTAATAGTGGCTCGTATACTATTTAGTTATGGTTTAGGCATTTGATATACCGCCCTTTACTTACGCATCAGAGCGGTTTACACATATATACTAACAGGTACTTTTTTTATTCCCTTGTCCCCGAAGGGCTCACAATCTAAGTGTACATTTATTTACATTCTCTTATATACCGCGCTATTCTGCATCAGTGCGGTTTACATTGAACAAACTGAAATTACATTGAACAGGGCATTATAACTTGGAGATAGCTATTTTTACAGGGAACATGGGCTATGGAGGGTTAAGTGGTTTGCCCAAGACCACAAGGAGCACCTGTGGGACTAGAAACCCCAGTCCTTCCGGCCCAAGGCTGCTGTCCTCTAGTGGGATACTAGCCTTAAAGCCTTCCCACCAGGCCCACCCCAAGGAATCTTGCAGTAGACTGAATTGGAAATACTCCTCTATGGCCACCAGGATGGTCTCCCAAAATTCCTGACTGGCTAGAAGAGCCCTATCAAACTGCCATCATGAGTGAGGTTGATAGCTCGTTGAATCAAGTAGGGTAAGGGAGATTGCGGAGTGATCAGAGATCTGAGCTGCATGAACAGTAGTCTCACTAATTATGGAGCAAAGTCCCTTGGAGACTAGGAAGAAATCTATACGTGATAATGAGTTATGAGGAGGAAAAAAGAAAGTGAATTCTTTATCTGTAGGGTGTTGCAACCTCCAAATGTCTATCAGGCCCAATTCCTGCATTAGAAATACAAGTACTGGGTGAGCCTTGGGAACCCTAATGGTTCTCACTGGACTCCTATCCACCAACGGGTCTAGCACGAGGTTGAAGTCCCCTCCCACTATAGTCAGTTATCTGGACACCTCCTGCGCCAAGGCCTCAATGGAGCAAAAAAAAAAAAAATAGGGCAATCAATATTAGGAGCATAAATATTAATTAAGGCCAGTTCAGTGGATCCAATTTTAATGACAGCCATTGTCCACCGCCCATTTGTATCAGACCTGGTTTGAATAACCATGGGGGACAGAGCTTTCCTCATCAAAATGGCTACCCCATTTTTCTTATTCTGGGCAGCTGAAAAAGCCACTAGAGAAAAGGGTTTTGTATCTACTGTAGCTTTAACGACTCCTTTACATTCAAGTGTGTCTCCTGCAACAGTAAGATGTCAGCACTTTATTTCTTGCCATACAGAAGAATCTTTTTCCTCTTAATGAGTTTGTTAATGCCCTTAATATTCAGTGAAACTATCTTAATGGAAGACATACTGATAATTTAGCTCAAATTGACAGTCAAATGTTGCAAAAACATACTAAATTGTAGCATGTAGATTTACATTGTAGAACATCTTAATCGCCCTCAGTGTTAGGCTGCACTTATAGCCCAAAAAAAACAACAACAACAAAAGGAGACACAATTTAGCCCTGACCTCTATACATGATCGCTCACAATAAGAACACATAATTCTGAAAAACATATCACCAAAACCACCAAACTAAACCCAGGGAGGCTATTCAACACACAAAATTAGCGGGTGAGCCCACCAGGACAAGACAGACACGGAGGGCAAAATGACCTAATACATTCCCACTTCTTTGCCACTTAAAATTTCACACTTTGCCCACCTCCCACAATAAGAGAAAAGACAATATACTTGAAACCCTACATACCAGATCTGCGTGGCAGGGCAGCCCTGGCCGAATCAGTATATGACCTAAAAGACCCAGTCTAATGAATAAGGGCCATCCCACTCCTCCAAGCCCCAAGACTCTCTCAACCATCATAGACATCACAAAACACAAAAGAAGAAAGAGAGAGAACGAAAACATCTTGACCAGGATAGTACCCTGGAGTTCCTTCAAAGAAAACAAAATGAATGTCCCAGTATATAGCAAATACTGCATCATTAAATGTCGCTTCTGCGTGGATAAATCTTTACACGACCTCAGACCAGTCAAACGCCATGATAGCAAGCACCGTAGAACTGCACCAAATAAAGCTGCGAAGTAAATTTCAACACATCACTGCTGCTTCCTTATCTTCCAGAAATGCACAAAATTCTCCTGGATCATCAAAATTCTTGGTCTGGTTATGCAGCGTGACTCTCATGAGGGCAGGATAGAGCAGCACAAAATGGGCTTGCAGTTGTAATAAGCGTGGACGCAGCGCCTGAAAACTCTTTCTCTGATCCACCGTCGCCTTCGCAAAGTCTGGGAAAAACAGGAGTTTATGTCCCTGGTATTCCAAAGTTGAAATTGCTCTGGCAGCTACCATTATTTGTGCTACTTGCCGAAAATGTAAAACTTTCAAGATGATTAGGCGTGGACGCTTTCCCACGACCACAGACTGAGTAGGCACTTGATGGGCGCGCTCGATTTCGAATGGCATAACAAACCGCAACTTTAACACACCCGGAATCATGGCCTGCAAAAAGGACACCATATCTGTAAACCGGTTTGAACCGGTGAAAAATGGTATATAAGCACAGCTAAATAAATAAATAAATATCAGGACCCTCTGCTCCCTCAGGTACTCCTAGTATTCTTATGTTGTTCCTCCATGAGCAATTATTGCCGCCTTCCACCTCTCTTTGTAATGAACGTATCAGCTTGGCCTGCTTCTCAACCGCCTTGAGCCTTTTCCTATGTGATGCCACCACGTTCTCTACCTTCTCCAAATGAGCTGTAATTGACTCCAAAGAAGTTCTCAAAGCGCTGATATCTTCCTGTATTGCACAGAAATTCTCCATTAGATTTGGCCATGTCTTTGACTGCCCGAATCTCAGCCAGGAGCTCCTGCAAAGTCTCAGGACAATGTCGGATGACTGCTATCTTGTGAGGAGAGAGAGGTTCCGTTTTGGTTCTCTTTGCGCTGGTGTTTTGAGATACTTGGTAATCCAGCCACGTGGGTTTGGGGCCTTACATATCCGGGATCGAATGATATCCAAGTAGGTAGGAACTATTTGATTACAGACAGCAGAAGTCAGGATTCTTGCCAATTACCCTCTGGGGCTCTGCTCTTACATGTCCATCTTGACCAGAAACCAGGCTCCACCCCCTTCCCTGGTTTTCTGGTTCTCTTTAATAATGGTTTATGGACTTTTCCTCCAGGAACTCAGTCAACCTCTTTTAAATCCAGCTACGCTAAAAACTTTTATTATATCCTCTGTTAACGAATTCCAGAGTTTGATTAAGCGTTGAGTGAAAAACATATTTTCTTTGATTAGTCTTAAATGTGCTAGGATACAGCTTCATTGCGTGTCCCCTAGTTTGTCTACTTTTTGAAGGAGTAAGCAACCAATCTACATTTACCCATTCTACCCAATTCATTATTTTAAATACCTCTATCTTATTTTCCCTTAGCTGTCTCTTTTCCAAATTGAAGATCCCTAATCTTTTAAGCCTTTCCTTATAGGGATATCCTTCCATACCCTTTACCTTTTTGTCGCTCTTCTCTGTACCTTTTCTAATTCTACTATAGGCTTTTTAAGATATGGCGACCAGAATTGCACACAGTATTCAAGGCACGAACACACCACGGAGTGATACAGAGGCATTATATCATCTTTCATTTTATTCTCCATTCCTTTTTTTATGATTGCTAGCATTCTATTTGCTTTCTGTGCCACCACCGCACACTGGGCAGAGCATTTCAATGTATTATCCACGATGACACCTAAATCCTTGTCCTGGGTGGTTGTGGTTCCTAATGTGGAACCTTGCATCGTGTAACTGTAGTTTGGGTTGTTCTTCGCCAAGTGCACAACTTTGCACTTGTCCACATTTAAACACCATCTGCCATTTGGACGCCCAGTCTTCCAATTTATTAAGGTCCTCTTGCAATGTTTTACAATCCTCTTGTGTTCCAATAACTTTGAACAGTTTTGCGTCATCTGTAAATTTGATCACCCCAGGTCATTTATAAATATGTTAAAAAGTAGCAGGCCCAGCAAAGATACCTGGGATACTCCACTATTCACCTTTCTCCATTGAGAAAATTAGTCATTTAGCCCTACCCTCTGTTTTCTATCTTTCAACCAGTTCCTAATTCACAATAGTACATTGCATTCTATCCCATGGCTTTTTAATTTCTCCAAGAGTCTCTCATGAGGGACTTTGTCAAAGGCTGTCTGGAAATCGAGATACATTATATAAACTGGATCACCTTTATCTACCTGTTTATTCACACTTTCAAAAAAACATGAGATTGGTGAGACAAGATGTTCCTTGGCTAAATCCATGTTGACTTTCTGCCATTAAACCATGACTATCACATGGTCAGTAATTTTGTTTTTTTATAATGTTTTTACCATTTTGCCTGGTACTGATGTCAGGCTCAACTGTTTGTAGTTTTCCCAGATGACCCCTGTAACTCTTTTTAAAAATTGGCATTACATTGGCCAGTCTGCAATCTTCAGGTACTACAGATGATTTTAATGACAGATCACAGTTCAGGTGATTTGCTGCTCTTTAGTTTATCAATTAGCTGTATTACATCTTCCTGATCTATTGAGATTTGTTTAATTCTTCTAATACATCTTCCTCAGTAAAGACTGAAGAAAATAATAAATTCAATCTCTACGCTATGGCCTTGCCCTCTCTTAGTGCACCTTTTACCCCTCTGTCATCTAATGGTCCAACTGACTCCCTCATAGGTGTTTTGCTACAAATATATTTGAAAAATATTTCATTATGCACTTTTGTTTCCAGAGCAAGCTTCTTTTCAAATTTTCTCTTTGCCTGGCTTATCAATGCCTTGCATTTAACTTGCCAGTACTTATGTTGTTTCCTGTTTTCGTCATTTGGCATTTTTTTTTCTATTTTCTGAAAGATTCTCTCTTAGCTTTAACAGCCTCTCAGACCTCACCTTTAAGCTATTCATTTACATACTATTTGCTTATCGATTCAGGATTTATTTCTTTTTTTGATTGCATGAATAAAGTGTGGGCTAAATTTTAGCACACACTTTTGCTCATGTTTTATTATATCGGACTCAAAGGTAATTTTTTTTTTTTACTGTTTTTTAAAAATGTGTTAACCTAGAAATGAATAAATATAACATACATACCAGGAAGCATAGTAGAATGTTCTTTAAAGTGCTGCAATGCTACCTTCAACCTCTCAATATCTTGCAGAAGTATCAAAGATTTCAGTTCATGAAGAACAGCCACATCTGAGAAAGGATTTTTATGGTTCTCGAAATGTTTCATGATTTCACGTAAAGTTTCTGGGCAGATATCTACATTTTCACATTTTGATCTTCCTAAATAAAAAATTAAAAACAGCACAGAAAGCAGCTGATTATTTTCTTTTCCTTCTAAGATATGAAATCAGTATCCTAATCCTCAAGTGACTCACTATTTTCATTTCAAAATTAATTTTGTTTAACTGTCTATGCAACACATACAAGATTACAAAATAAAGCAAAAACAAGCAAAATTCATAAAAATAAAAATGAAAACAACTACAAACAACAAAAACACCCTCAGGAATCAGATACTTAAGCAAAGGCTCTCTCTCTAGATTATAAATATTAGGAAGCCCATCTATCCAAAAGGAAAGCACAGCTCCCTTACCTGTAACAGGTGATCTCTGGGAACAGCAGGAATAAGTCTTCACATATGGGTATCGTCGGTACCGACGGAGCCTGCGCGGGAACGCTCCCCAGCATCCAAAAGGAAAACTTTTGGGAGCATCCCACAGCGCCTGCGCGCTTCCTTCCCGCCTTTCCTAACCACCTCTCTCCAGTTCGAGTTTTAAAGCTGAGACAAAGAGAGAGAGAGGAAAGGAAAGATAGATAGAGAGATACAACTCCTAGGGGAGGTGGGCGGGTTGTGAAGACTTATTCCTGCTGTTCCCAGAGATCACCTGTTACAGGTAAGTAACTGTGCTATCTCCAGGAACAAGCAGGAATGAGTCTTCACATATGGGGACTCCCCAGCTAGAGATGCCTGGGAGATCACCCAGGTTGTGAGTCCCTGGGAAGGGCTCTACCTCCACCTATGAATCTCAGGCATCCAGTCAGAGATGGAGGGTAGGAGTTGATTAGGTATGGAACAGGTGTTTGAGAACAGCCTGACCAAACAAGGCATCCCGGCGGGAGTCCTTGTCCAAGCAGTAATGGGCTGTAAAGGTATGAACCGAGGCCCAGGTGGCCGCTCGACATATTTGGTCGATGGACACAGAGTTTAGATGAGCCATAGAGGCTGCCATGGCTCTCACATTGTGAGCTGTGACATGGCCCTCCAGAGAAAGGTTCTTACTCTGGTAGGCGAAAGAAATACACTGAGCAATCCAATTGAACAGAGTTATCTTAGAGACTGGAAGTCCTAAATGAGAGGGATCAAAAGCAACAAAAAGTTGGGAGGACTTTCTATGTTGCTGTGTCCTTTGTAAGTAGAAAGCAAGTGCTCTTTTACAATCCAGGGTATGAAGATTCCTCTCTGCACTTGATGTGTGAGGTCCTGGAAAAAAGACAGGTAAATATACCTCCTGGTTCAGATGAAAAGGTGAGACCACTTTAGGCATAAAGTGTGCATTAGTTCTGAGGACTACCTTGTCATGATGGAACCTTGTATAAGGAGGATTAGCTACTAAGGCTTGCAACTCACTGATACGGCGAGCTGAGGTGACTGCAATCAGAAAAATAACCTTCCAGGAAAGGAATTTCAAGGAGGTAGTGGCTAAGGGTTAAAAGGGTGGCTTCATAAGCTGGCCAAGAACCAGATTCAAGTCCCATGCCACTGGAGGTGGTCTAATGGGAGGTTTAGTCAAAAGAAGGCCTCTCATGAATCTTGCTATAAGAGGATGAGAGGAAATAGGTTGTCCATTGAGGGGTTTAAGGGATGCTGCAATAGCACTTAAATGGACACTAATTGAATTCGTCTTAAGGCCTGCATTGGATAAATGCAGAAAATACTCCAGTAAAGAATTCAGAGGTATTGCAAGAGGGTTAAGACCCTTCTCTGCACACCAAATGGTAAACCTCTTCCATTTAAAAGCATAGGAACGTCTGGTGGAAGGCTTTCTGGAAGCATGAAGGATATCCTTCACCTGCTGAGAAAGAGGTAAATCTTGAAGGTCTAGGCCTTCAGCAACCAGGCCCTGAGATGAAGGGACTGGGGATTTGGGTGCCACAACATTCCTTCTTCCTGGGAGAGGAGATCTGGAGCAGACCAAAAGTCCAGGGAGGGAGCTTGAGAGAGATGCAGAAGTAGAGGGTACCACACTTGGCGTGGCCAATGTGGTGCTATGAGGATCATAGACCCCTTGTCTCTCTGAAGCTTGAACAGATTCTTGGGAATGAGGGGAATAGGAGGAAAGGCATAGAGAAAATCTTGCCCCCAGTGAAGGAGGAAGGCATCCCTGGCCTGAACTCCCTGACATGGAATCCTGGAACAGAACCGGGGAAGTTTGGCATTCCACGGACTTGCAAACAGGTCTATGTCTGGGGTTCCCCAAATTCGAAAGATCCTGGCTATCTGGTCCTCATGGAGGGACCATTCGTGCGGAAGCAGAACTCGACTGAGTCTGTCTGCCCAAGAGTTTTGAACTCCTGGAAGATACACTGCCATGAGATAGATTTGATACTCTCTGGCGAAGGCCCACAATCTCAGAGCTTCGTTGCAAAGCGACAGAGAGCCAGTTCCCCCCTGCTTGTTGACGTAGAACATGGCTACTTGGTTGTCCGTGTGGATGAGGATGGTCTTGTAGCTGAGCAGGGTGTGGAAGACTGAGAGCCAGAAAGATTGCTCTGAGCTCTAAGAGGTTGATATGTAGAGATGTCTCCTGTGGAGACCAGATGCCTTGGGTGGAGAGATCTTGTAGATGAGCCCCCAACCCTTTGGAGAGGCATCTGTGGTAAGGGTTGCTTGGGGTAACACCTGTTGAAAGGGGGACCCCAACAACAGATTTTGAGTCGACTTCCACCAATGGAGAGAGCAAGAGAGGCGATTGGAAGTCGCTATCTTGTCTGACAGGCACCCTGATGCCTGGGTCCATTGGGTGGATAAAGTCCATTGAGCTGCTCTCATGTGAAGGCGAGCATAGGGGACCACATGCACGGTGGATGCCATGTGGCCTAACAGTTGTAACATCTCTCGAGCAGTTAAAAGGGATTTTAACTGAATCTGTGAAGCTAACTGCACCAAGCGTAGGCAGCGGGCCTGGGGAAGATAGGCCCTTGCAGTTGTGGTATCCAGTAAGGCCCCTATGAACTCTAGAGACTGAGTAGGGGTGAGATGGGATTTTGGAATGTTTATAACAAATCCAAGATACTGAAGAACACGCCTTGTGCAGGCCAGGGAAGTCTGGGCCTCTGACTGGGAGGGAGCTCGAATGAGCCAGTCGTCCAGATATGGGAATACGAATATCCCTAGAGTGCGTAGAAATGCAGCTACTACTGCCATGCATTTTGTGAACACTCTTGGTGCAGAGGCCAGACCGAAAGGAAGCACTTTGTATTGGTAGTGCTTTCCTTGGTAAAGGAACCGAAGGAACCTTCTGTGTGTTGGATGGATGAGGACATGGGTGTACGCATCCTTGAGATCTAGAGAACAAAGCCAGTCCTGACTCTGGAGGTATGGAAGGAGAGTTCCGAGAGAAGTCATCTTGAATTTCTCCTTGCACAGAAACTTGTTCAATTCTCTGAGATCTAGGATGGGTCTGTAACCCCCTGTTTTCTTTGGGATGAGAAAATAGGGGGAGTAGAACCCTGAGCCCTGTTGAAGAAGGGGTACTTCTTCTATTGCCCCTTGGGCAAGAAGGGTAGCAATCTCCTGACCCAGAAGGTCGAGGAGAGATGTTGGAGAATTGAACTGTTTCACCATGGTGTGAGGGGGAAGGTTTAAGAAATGAAGCTTGTACCCATCTCTTATGATGGAGAGGGTCCATTGCTCTGCTGTAATTTGTTCCCATCTGGGAGCAAAATAAGCTAACCTTCCTGGAATGGTGAGAGGCTCTGGATGTTCTAGAGCCAGAAAGGCTAAGTTCTCTAGGTGTAAGTCAAAGGCCCTGAGGAGGCTGAGGCTGTTGGGCCGTAGCAGTCCTGGCAGCCTTAGGCTTGGCCTGTTTTGGTTGTTGCTGTCTCTTTGTAGTAAAACGACCTGCAGAAAAGGCCTGACCAGAAGCAGAAGAATATTTCCCTTTTTTTGGGAAAAAATCCTTTTTTGAACAACCTCTTTCTAAAAGGAGCAGAAGTAGACTTGGAAAGTCTATCTAAAGCAGAGTTTTCAGCATCCATCTGGTTGGCCTTTGCTTGCCAATCTTTGCCAAAAAGGTTTTCACCTGTACAAGGAAGGTTACCTAGTCCATCCTGAACCCAGGACTCCAAATCAGAAGCTTGTAACCAAGCAACTCTGCATGCACCTATAGCAATAGCCGAGGCTCTGCTGGCACCTTCAAAAGAGTCAAAGGCTGCACGGTTGGAAAACTTAGAAATATCCTGGGCATGTTTAAGCCAGGTGAGAAACTCTTCCCTTTTATCTTCTGAAATAAAAGGAGATAAGGTTTGCAGATGATCTGTAACTTCCTTTAGAAACATCCCCATATAGAGGCTATAGGAGTTGATTCTGGCCACAAGAATACTGGCCTGGAAGATTCTCCTGTCAAAAGCATCTAAGGTTCTGCATTCTATTCCTGGTAGAGTAGAAGAGTGCCTCTTTGCACTCTTGATCTTTTTCATAGCAGACTCCACCACAATAGAGTGATGAGGAAGCTGAGTCTTATGAAAACCAGGATAAGGAGGAACACGATACATGGTGTCCAACCTACGAGAATGAGGGGAGGTGGTAAGAGGAGTCTCCCATATGCCAAACATGTGATCATAGAGAAACTCATGTATTGGTAAAGTGGCTGCCTCTTTAGGAGCCTTAGGATATTGTAAAATATCTAATTTTTTGGCTCTAGGCTCAGTCTCAGAGGCCACTGAGATGGAAAGGCCCCTGGCCACCTCCCTGATGAAGTCTTGAAAGCACAAGTCTTCTGGAGGAGACATTCTCCTTTTTGGAGAAGAGGGTTCCTGAGGAAGGATCCCCGATGCTTCGATAGAGGCCTCTGATTCATCAGAGTCTTCAGAGGAATCAAAGTATCGTCTGTCTGGATGCTGTTGCAGAGCCCGATACGCGTACCGGGGGGTATCGACATCGGGGGTAATCGGAACCGGTTCGGTACCAATGGGCATCACAGCACAGTGTACCGCTGCTGTCGACGTGGATGTCGATGCAATCGGTACCGGTATCTGAACCGATATCGGGTCCGGTATCGGAATCAGTACCGACAACGAAGCTTGTTGTGGTACCGAAGGCGTTGCAGCTTGAATGAATGCTGTGATAGCACGCTGCATGGTCACAATATTCTGATCCATCGACGCCACCAATGTCTGGATGTCGGTACCGGAGTGAACCGCCGGTACCCCAGAACATTGTAACAGGTGATCGGTCGAGACCGTGCCATCGATGTCAACCTGTGACCCCATAGATAAAGCTTTGGAAGCCGGAGCCTCCCGCCAGGGCTGTGGAGTCGGAGTCGTGGAGTCGGAGGAAATTTTGGGTACCTGGAGTCGGAGTCGGCAAACAATGCTCCGACTCCGATTAAATTTAGATTGGAATTAAAAAAACACACAAAAAGGAGAAGGCAGCAGCTTCTGCCCAACTACCTCTCTCTGCTAGAAGAGCTTAGAAGAACTTGGTGGAACAGCTTCTTGGATTCAACTGTAAGTGTTTATATTTATTTTAAAACCTGCATGCCTGCCTGTCAGTATGAGGGAAGACATGTGTACATGTTTCTGGAAGAAACTGTCTATCCTAGGTTTGTAAGTGTGGTGCTGCAGGAATGTATGAATGTTTATGTATAGTGCAGATTGTTTATATGCTCTGAGTACTAAAATGTAGGCTCTGTGTTATGTGTGTGTGTACAGTACATGTCTGTGCATGTTTTTCTGTATAGGACAAAATCATGTCTAGGTTTAGTTCTGGGATATATAGCTTATTTGTTTGTATAAATCCATGTACGTACAACTTACAAGACTGTGTATGCTGATATTAAAAATCTAATTATATGCCAGTTAGTATAACATATTTTATATTTTAGGGAAAGAGGCATCCTAAACAATGGCAAAAAGACTGCTAACAACAAACACGACAAAGTCTACTGTTTATGAGCACTTTGCATTATCAAGTGATGGAAAACATTACGTGTGCCAATGTTTTAGAAAAGATGATGATGGTGAAAAACAATGTGATACAAAAATTAGCAGTTTCAGTGGGCCTGATAAAAATGCACCTACAAGAGCATCAAATTTGAAAAGACACTTACAGCGTTTTCATCCCAAAGTGTTAAAGCCATGAATGAGAAAGATAGCAATGAAAACATTGCATCTACTTCTGTGACAATAAACGTTCAGAAATCTACTGGAGAACAAACACAAATAAGAAAATTCTTTATATCTGACAAAGTTACCATAAGGATGACACCAGAAAAATTCAAACACCACATTATTGAAATGGTAGTAAAGAATAGTTTACCACTATCCTTCTTTTCACAGACAGCCTTTTTAGGCCTAAATGGAGAAATGGCAAAAAAACTTGGTGTTTCTCTGGAAAGAGAAAGTATAAGGAAACTTATAATTGAGGAGGCCAAATGTAAAAAGGAAGAACTACAGAAAGTTCTGAAAGGACATTTTGTCTTCCTTAAAATGGATGCATGCACACGTCACAGAGTCAATTATTTCGCTATTAATGTTAGATTTGTGGATGAAAATAACAAAACAATAACAGTGACCCTCGGATTAAAGGACACTCAGGCACATCACACCAGTGATTACCTTCAGAGGTTAGTGGAGGGTGTTCTAGAAGATTTTGAAATTAAAAAGGAACAGATTTTATGTGTTGTGACAGATAACGCTTCTAACATGTTGAGCACAATTGAGAAGATGAACGCAGATGAAGAAGGTAACAAACAGATATTAGAGTTAGAGGAAGACAGCTCTGCAAGTATTGGAGAAAGTTTAGAAACTGAAGAGAATGCTGACATTTTTTTAGACAACTTTGTTGAAGAAGCATTGAAGCTTGCTACTATTCATCATATGCGATGTGCTGTTCATACACTGCAACTTGCCATAAGAGATGGATTAAAAGATCGCCATGCAGCTACACTAATTGGCAAATTACGGCAAGTAACTGTTGCAGCCATGGCCCCGAAAACAGATGCAATTTTGAAAAGACGTGCAGGAAAAGGAGCCATTTTAGATCAAACAACTCGCTGGGGAAGCACTTATTTAATGGTGAAGCGTTTGATTGAACTTAAAGACTTCATAGAAGAAATGGACAATGAAAATTTTGCATTAACTGAAAGCCAGTGGACACAAACAAAAGAGCTGGAGAACCTTCTTTTTCACCCCTTCACTGTCACCAAGAGGTCGCAATGTGACAATCTAACCCCGGGTAAATTCTTCTTGGAATGGAAGAGCCTGTTATATCGCCTGAACAAAAATGGAGGGTTAATAGCTGAGGGCATTGCATCTTCAATGATGAAAAGAGAGAGTCTTTTGCTGGAAAATGAAATCTTGTTAGCGGCTATTTATGTCGACCCAATGAGCCGAATTTTGTTGAACAGTGAACAGACTGCTACTGGGAAAAAGGCCCTCTATGATGTAGCAGTTCGCATGAAGGGATTACGACCTGAAATACCTCCACAGGATGAAGTTCTTCTTTTAAGCAATAGTGGTAACTCAGGATCATCTTCTTCAAATGAAGAATTAGACTTTGATTCCTTCTTAAACAAAATAGAAGTTGCTAAACGAAAGCGACGTTGCATAAGCGTTACAGAACCAGTAAATGTCCAAATAAAAAATTCCAACAGGAGTTTTATAAAGCACTAGAAGAAGTTGAAAAGTATGATCGCTCATCAAAACTTACTGTTGAAGAAGCCATCCTTGTTTATCCAGAGATCGTTAGTGATGTGGCCAGAATAGTTACTGCAATGCCACCCACCCAAGTCAGTGTCGAAAGATTATTTTCAGCCCTAAAAATAATAAAGTCTGACTTAAGAGCCTCTATGAAAGAGGATCTGGCAGAGGCAATTCTCTTCCTTAGAACTCTACATTGAATTGATTTGCATTTGCTAAGCCTATAACTACATTTCAAGATTAATATAAACCATTTCTAGGTTTTACAGATTTTGTTTTTGGTTCATATAGATAAGCTTTGTTTTTGTTCTAAAACAACCAAATAATGTGGTTTGTATTTTTGGACTGGTAAAGTTCCTGTTCCTGATGTTTATGCCTGCTGCTACTATCCAGACACTTGATTAATTAATAAAAAAAAATTAATAAAAAACTTTGTTGTTTTCATTGTGTTTGTCTTTTGCTTAAACTGTTCAATACAGTAGACTGTTGGCTTCCCAGCCAGTAGTCCTGTGGTAATGACATGTATGTTGCCTTTCTTTCCTTCATATTAATACAGAGGAGTCGGAGTCGGAAGTACAAAAAACTGAGGAGTTGGAGTCGGAACATTTATCTACCGACTCCACAGCCCTGCCTCCCGCCGGGGTAATTTTGCCGGTATGGATTCCTCGAGAGCAAGCCCGGGGACATCTCGATACTTGGAGGGAGATGTACTCTTCGAGGACCGGCCAGATTTAAGTTTGGTTACCTGAGATCCATGGGAAGAAGAAGCAGCCCTGGAAGACGTCGATGTCACAGAAGCTGCATCAGAGGGAAACAGGGTACTGAGCTTGGCTGCTCGATTCTGTAAACCTCTTTTAGACATCATGGAACAGGACTCACAGTACGCGATGGAATGGTCAGGACCTAAACATTTAAGACACCAATCATGGGTGTCGGTGACAGAAATAGTGCTACTGCACTTCGTGCAGTTTTTGAACCCAGAGGCGGGCTTTTCCATGAGGAAAAATTTTCTGTAGGCCTAAGGCCACAGAAAGACAAAAATGCACTGAAGTAGAAAAAGTAGGTTTTTTTTTTTTTAAGAAGAAAAGAAAAAAACCGGCGGTACCGGTCTCGAGTCGAGAAGGCAGACACGCGACTAAAGAAATAAAAGAAAAAATAAGAAATTCTTCAGCGGTGACAGGAAACACGACCTGCTGGCTCTGCGGAAAAAGAAGAACTGGACAGAGGTGGTTAGGAAAGGAGGGAAGGCAGCGCGCAGGCGCTGTGGGATGCTCCCAAAAGCTTTCCTTTTGGACGCTGGGGAGCGTTCCCGCGCAGGCTCCGTCGGTACCGACGATACCCATATGTGAAGACTCATTCCTGCTTGTTCCTGGAGATTTGAGTATACCATCTATATCTATAAGCAATAGATTAAATTCTTTCTAAATTCAATTTAACAATTTAATTCTAATCACTTATATTCTGCACTTCAACTGCAACAGCAGCTAAAAGGTGGATAAGACATACAGAATTATAAAGAATAAAATATCAGAACAGCTCAAAAAGTTACATTATACAGAAAAGAAAATATAGGACATGATTACTAAAGGTTAATGCGGTGTAATGAAATGAATGCGCGTTAAGTGCCACTGCACCCATTGAAATGAGGGCTCTGGGCACTTAACACACATTAAGACCTTTTGTAAACATGCCCCTAATCAGTAAAAGCAACATTACAGAAATAAGCTTTCAAGTTTGTTCTAAAAATCATATTATTAGATTCAGATCTCAACTTGATTAGTAACAGACAAGTTTTCAAACATGTTCTAAATCAGAGATAACTATGACATCTTAAGTCCTTAAAAAGTAAATTCAAAATCTTAGAAGGACAATATGAAAATGTTCTTTTTGATGTTTCAACATATTTTGATTTTGGTGTCACTAAAATTTTCTTGTGAAAAGCCTTCTTGAAGAAACTTTTGTAGCTTTTCTTTCACATATCCATTCCAGATTGTTAAAAGATTTAAATTCCATCCTTGCCTGGATTGGCAGTCATTATAAAATATGCAGAACTGAGAAAACATGATTAAAGCATCTTAAACCCAATCCTCTGTGAATGTGCCAAATCATATAATTCATACAGAGGTGACCTTAGGTGCAACACCCTAGCACCTGTTAGTAAAGGGCACCTTAATTTTACAAAGATACAGAGGTGCCTATATGTTTTTATAAAGTACTAGCACAAATCCAACAGCAATCATGGCTGCTTTGAGATTGTTGATATTTACACCAGACGTAAATGTCTGCACATAGAAGACACACAGGGATTATTGTATAATAACCAATAAAATTACAATCAATGCATGTACTTTGTGACTCCGCCCATGTTCCACCCAGAATGCATCCCCGGCAACACCTACTGCAGTGCTAATCAATCAAGTTCCCTGGGCACACCCAGCCAATCAGGTTTTTAGGACACCCACAATGAATATGGCATGAGAGAGATTTGCACATAAAGGAGGCAGTACATGCAAATCTATCCCATGCAAATTCATTTTGGATATCCTGAAAACACGATTGGTTGGGTACGCCTCAAGGATTAGGTTGAGAAGCACTGACCTACATAGTTTCTGATCCACACTGCCTAGCCCCAACTCCTTACTCCTCCTATTTCTATAGCTACCTATACTTATTCTCAGATGCATAAACATCCTTCTCTTCTCCCACCCAATAATACATTTACTTTAGGTATGTAATGGAAAATAGTTACTTGTAAATATGTTGATTGTAAACATGTTCCACTAATGTTTTTAAAAAGTTTAATGTAATTGTTCTGTTCTTTGTAAACCGCCCTATGCAGTATACTGCCACATATGCTGGTAAAGGAATAGACAGGAAGGGCAGGTAAGGGGTAGATTTTGGGGAAGAAGATGCAGGGAGATGTTATGAAGGGGAAAGGTAAAAGGGACAGATGCCAAAGGAAGGAGGTACTGGAGATAGAATAGGAGGTGGAAGACTTGAATGAAAAGAGTTGTTTTTTTTAAGTGTTGATCAAGTCAATGCTGATTCCTGGTGACCCAGCAGCCTCTTGGTTTTCCTGACAAGGTATAACCAGAAGTAGATTGCCAGTCCTTTTCTTCTGAGACAAAGGAGGGTAAAGTGACTTGCCCAATGTCACAAGGAGTGCCAGTAGGAATTGAACTCCAATCACCTGGGTGTTAGGCTGTTGCTCTAACCACTAGGCCACTCCTCCACTCCATGAAAAGTATAGAAGAGAAAAAAATGGAGAGGAGGGGTAGGTGAGAGTTGAAAGATGTAAGAAAAGCTAAAGCAAGATGAGATGGCAATGAAGAGAAAAGAGATGGAAGCTGAGAAAAGAAATGGGAAGGGTAGGCAGAGAATACTGGGGACTGGATCCAATATGAAAAAAAAGAGAGACAAGTCCTGAGTGAAAGGAAAGGGAAAAAACACCCATGATGGAGGAGAGGGAGAGAAAGAGGTCCAGTTATGAGAGAAAAGATAGAGACTGAGGACAGAGGGAGAAGGTGGATTTTATGAGAGGAAGCAATCCAGGGAGATAATGAAGGAGGAAAGGAATGAGCAATAGAGAAGGAGTAATGGGGAAAGAAAAGGAAGAGAAGAGAGCAGAAAAGCTTTAGAAAGAGGAGAGAAATTACAATATTTACTTTGAGGGAAAGAACCAAAGAATGAAGAGAGCACTAAAACAAAAAAAATAATAAAAATAAAGAATGAAGAGGTAGAGATGAAACCAAGAGAGGACGGAGAAAAAAAGCTGAGAAAAGAGAACAGAAGCCAAAATGCAGATACCCAGATTGAAAAATTGTTTTAATTTTAGCAAGAATTCCCTATCTTTTTCCCTTTGCCAGATAGGTGGTCGCAGACAAACAGCTCTCTGAGGTAGGGGGATCATTCTCATTAATGCCTATGGCACTGGTCTAGTATAAAAAGCCTTTTTGCTGGAATGACCAAGAGAAGGGATGAGGAAGGGGTCTCTGCTGTGTTGTGCTGTGCCAAGCATTGAAAATCTCCCTCTTAAAAACTGCTTTCCCTTGTTAGCTTCTCTTTTTCCCTCACTCCACTCTTTATTAACTGTTTTTCTTTCACAAGCATATGATGCCTTCTACTTAGCTCTGGTTTGTGTGGCTTCCCCCCCCCCCCTCCCCCTTCAGTCTACTTCCGTTTCTCTTCTACATCCCAAAACAAAGCTCTCAAAGTCCTCTCTAAAGTACTCCTTTCATTCAAAGTCTCACTCTCATCTTATCCCTTCTACCCAGCAATGTCTTTTTCATGTACACACATTTTCTCAAAGGTGTTTTTCTTGTTCTCAGCCCACCCACCCAGCCAGCCTCCCCTCCCCTTGCCCCCTTATCCAACCCCCTTCCTTTTTGCCATTCTAGAAGTCTTCACGCCTTTATGTATTTTTCACATTCTGCTGCTTAAACAAGTAGGGGAAGTAGGCTCATGAAATTCTTTCCAACCCTTCTCATGTGTGTGACTTGTGTCGTCTGTTTATCTTTGTTTTGGATTTGGAGTTTTTTCACATTCTGCTGCTTAAACAAGTAGGGGAAGTAGGCTCATGAAATTCTTTCCAACCCTTCTCATGTTTGTGACTTGTGTCGTCTGTTTATCTTTGTTTTGGATTTGGAGTTTTTTTGGGATTTAGCTTGTGCCTTTCTCATTGGAAGTTCAAGGACCTGGAGGACTTACAATCTAAGTTTGTATCAGACGCAATGGAGGGTTAAGTGACTTAATCAAGATTTGGAGGAACAGCAGTGGGATTTGAATTTGGCTTCCCTGGTTCTCCGCATACTGCTCTAACCCAGGGGTTCTGAGCCCAGTCCTCTAGGACCCCCAGGTTTTCAGGATATGAATATGAATATGCATGAAATAGATCTGCATGCACTGCTTCAATTGTATGCAGATCTATCTCATGCATAATCATTGTGGATATCATGAAAACCTGACTGGCATGGGGGTCCCAGGGGACTGGGCTGAGAACAACTGCGTGACCATTAGGCTGTTCCTCCACGTACAATGCCCTGCGAAAGTATGCATCCCCCTGTTCTGTAACATTATGTACAACCTGGAATGAAAATGGAGGTTCATTTGGATGTTAGGTAGTGGACCTAACAATACAGTCCAAATTGGTGAAGTGGAATGCCAATAAAATACCTTATATTTATTAAAAAAAAACAAGCAAAAACTGAAAAGTTGTGAGTGTATATGTATTCATCCCTTTTGCTATGAAACCCCTAAATAAGATCTGGTCCAGCCAATTAACTTCAGAAGTCACATAATTAGTTGATTGGGGTCCATCTGTGTGCAGTATCACATGATCTGTCACATGATGCCTGTATAAATATACCTGGTTCTGAAAGGCCTCTGACTCTGCAACACCACTAAGCAAGCAAAATGAAGACCAAGGAGTACTCCAAACAGAGCAGAGACAAAATTGTGGAGAAGTATAGATCAGGGTTGGGCTATAAAAAAAATATCCCAAATCTGAATATCCCACGGAACACCATTAAATACATTACAACAAAATGGAAAGAATATGACACCACTAGAAACCTGACAACAGAAGGCCACCCATCAAAACTCACAGACCGGGCAAGGAGGCCATTGATCAGAGATGCCACAAAAACACCAAAGATAACACTGAAGGAGCTGCAAAGATCCACAGCGGAGTGGGAGTATCTGTCCACAGAACCACTTTAAGCCATACAGAGCAGGGCTTTATGGAAGAGTGGCCAGAAAAAAGCCATTGCTTAAAGAAAGAAATAAGAAAACACATTTGGAGTTTGCACAACAGCATGTGGTGGACCCCCCCCCAAACACATGGAAGAAAGTTCTCTAGACAGATGAGATGAAAATTGAACTTTTTGGTCATCATGGGAAATGTCATGTGTGGTGCAAATGCAACACTTCCCATCACCCTGAGATCACCATTCCCACAGTGAAACATGGTGGTGGCAGCATCATGCTGTGGGGATGTTTTTCCATTGGCAAGGACAGGAAAACTGGTCAGGATTGAAGAATGATGGATGGCACTAAATACAGGGCAATTCTTGAGGAAAACCTGTGTCTGCCAGAGATTTGAAATTGGGACGAAGGTTCATCTTCCAGCAGGACAATGACCCTAAACATATTGCTAAAGCTGGTTTAAAGGGAAACATTTAAATGTCTTTGAATGGCCTAGTCAAAGCCCAGACCTCAATCCAATTGAGAATCTGTGGCATGACTTGAAGATTGCTGTACACCAACACAACCCATCTAACTTGAAGGAGTTGGAGAATTTTGCCTTGAGGAATGGGTGAAAATCCCAGTGGCTAGATGTGCTAAGCTAATAGAGACATACCCCAGGAGACTTGCAGCAAAAGGTGGCTCTACAACGTATTGACTTTGGGGGGTGAATACATATGCACACTCCTGATTTCAGTTTTTTTTTGTCTTAATTATCGTTTGTGTCAAAATAAAGGATATTTGAAGGAGTGGTCTAACTAAGATGGCCATTGGAGTGAACGTGGAATGAGACCATGCTGAAATGGAAGGGCAAGTTGAGGGTATTCCCGCCCAAAACCGTCACAGCCCCCATGGATCGGTACATTCAGCTGACTGATGAGATGATTCAGGAGATCAGAACAGATTGTGGAGGTTCGCGAAAGGAAACAATCTCTCCGGAGTGCCTGGATACCACACTTTCTCCTGCTGCGAGGTCCCTGCTGCAGCCCCCGGCATCTTCTCCGCTATCCTCTCCGGCTTCCCCAGTGAGTGAACCGGAACGCGGTGTCTCCGCTGGGCCGTGGCGGGAAGCAGATGAGGTGGATGTGGGGAAAGTGAGCAATGTCGTCAGTGGAGATTTGGCGGCAGCTGGTTCCCAACAACTGCATCTACAAGCTCCGTGTCTTGCTACAGGGTACTTTGTTATCTGCTCCTGAGGCCCCTATTTCTTCCTTTGAGCTTGCTCGCCCCAAAATTATAACTTTAGATAATATATGGGATGCAATTGCTTTGTTATCTGTTGCAGTCGCTACTCAGGTTTCTGGGACTTCTGCAAGGGTGTGTCAGATTGAAGAAAAAGTACAGAGTTTTTTATTGTATTTATTTATTTATCTGCATTTATATCCCGCTTTTCACCGGGTCAAAGCGGTTGGGGGATACATTTAACATGAGGGGATATGAAACACATACACTAATACTTACAGGGAACATGGGCAATGGAGGGTTAAGTTGCTGTATCGAGGTGGACCACCTTAAAATGCAAGCTCAAGAAACACATCAAAAGTTGAATTCTTTATCGGATAGTAATATGGCTCTTGTTAAAGACAATAATTTTCTTCATGCGAAGATGGAGGGTCTGGAAAATGCTGCTAGGGCTGCTAATTTGAGAGTGTTGAACTTTCCTATTATTCCAGGGACTACACCATTGGAACTCTTTAAAATGTTTCTGCTTGAGATGTCAGCAGTGCCTAATGATTTAATGCCACCAATTTCAAAGGTTTTCTATTTGCCTCAGACAAACAAGGAGCCAGGATCTACTACGGATGATGTGACTACAGATGTATAAAATGTATTAAATGTTTCGGATTTGTTAGCTTCCCCAATTGAATGCTCTGTTAAAGTGTCAACGTTGTTGGTTTCCCTTGCTCTGGTCTCAGACAGGGAGTGGCTGCTGAAATTATTCTTTAAGAAATGTTTTTCCTTGTTTTATGGGGTAAAAGTGTCTATGTTTCATGATATTAGTAGAGAATCTCAGAAAAGGCGCAGGCAATTTCTTCTGCTAAGGAATGGGGTATTGCAGATAGGGGGGACATATCATTTGCATTTTCCATGTAAATTTGTTATTGTGCATAATTCACAGAAATTTATATTTTACCAGCCTGAAGCTTTATCTGCTTTCATTAGTTCTAGGATGCCCCCGGTTACGCTCTCAGCTGTTGGTTGAAGTACCTTGCTATAATTTGGTGTACTCCTCTGCCCAATGGCTAATCCGTTTTTCCTTTATCTTATTATCTGTGATAATCCTGGTGGTTTTCCTCTACCACCAAGTGTTGTGACTTCTCCCACTCCCTCCCTTTATGTGGACTACAGGTGAACCAGTTTTGATTTTCCTTTTAAAAAAAGCTGTTAATGTATTATTTCTGGATGGTTTCTCCTTTGCTGACAAGCTTGTTTTGCTTGAGTTTTTTTTGTTAAAATTTATAAATATTAAATAAAAAAAAATAAAGGATATTTTGCACCTTCAAAGTTGTAGGCATGTTGTGTATATCACATGGTGCTGACCCACAAAACTCCATTTTAGTTCTAGGGTGTAATGCAACAAAACAGGACAAACACAGAGGGAATGAATACTTTCGCAAGGGACTGTATGTGTACCTCTCTTTTGTGTATGCTTGTGTATTCTTTTTGGGATTGCATGTCTGTATGTACGTATATGTGTATGTACGTGCTTGTGTGTGTTGGTGCATGCTTTCATGTATGTATGTGTGTGTGGGTGCATTTATATCTATCTGTTTGCTATCTGATTTATGCGAGATGATGAGAGGGAAGAGCTGTTTGAAAGGTGTAATGTGAATCAATGTTATTTTGCTGCAGCTAATGAAACTTCTTTTCCCACAGAAATACCTTGAGGCATTTTATTAGGGGAGGGAGCTCCAATTCTTTTTCATTTCCTAGCATAAAGTTCAGTTGTACAACAGAAACCTCCCCTAGCTAAACTCCTCTGTTTCTGAGGATAGGGCAGCACTCCAGTGCTCTGCCCCCATAGCCTGGACCCTAACTTAGAGCTTCCTTTCAATATTCCAGTCAGCAATAGCTTCCCTAGCCACAGTTTCTACTGCTAGTTACAGTGGAAGGCCTAAACCTTAATGTAAAAATCAATACAATCCTAAAAAAAGCCAGTTTCAATCCTAATCCCCCAAGTCCTTATCACAACTGATAGGCCCCCATCCTAAACTATGGACCCTAGGAATGTGTCTAGTTTTTTTAATGTTTTAATCTAGCCCTGCCCATGGCAACAGATATTAGTTGGCAGTAAACAAAGCAGCCAATAAGAAAACTGTATGATTCAGTCACTAATTTTCACAGTAGATTTAAAAATGAAAATTAAATATACATCTGAATACCTTTAAAAAAATGCAGCAGATCACAGTCAGGAAATTATCTGTAATATGGATGTGCATCTGTGGTGTGTATTGTGAGTGGTGTGAAAGTGTGTGTGCTTGTGTTGTGTGGGGAAAGCTAGGGTGTGTGTGTGTTTTGTTGTTGGATTGCTTTGGTGGATGCGGCAGTTTGATGTACTACTACCACTACTATTAATCATTTATATAGCGCTACAAGGCGTATACAGCACTGTACAAATATATAAAGACAACAGTCCCTGCTACACTAATTAAGACAGAGAGAAAAATACAAGAGAAACAAGGGGAGTTCAAATGGGAAAGGAGACACAAGGAGAACAAGGGATTAGGATCCAAATGCGGCCTCAAAGAGGTAAGCCTTTAGCATGGATTTGAAGAAGGGGAGAGAAGAGACTTGACGTAAAGATAGAGGAAGGTTGTTCCATGCATAAGGAGCAGCAAGGTGAAAAGATCGAAGTCTGGAATTTGAAGAAGAAAAGGGCATAGAGAGAAGAAAGCCAGAGGAGGAGTGGAGTTCACGAGGAGGGGTACAGAGAGAGAGAATAGAGCAAAGGAATGAGGGACAGTAGAGTGAATGCATGTATATGTTAGAAGAAGTTTTAATTGGATACGAAAATAGAAGAGAAACCAATGAAGTGATTTTAGAAGAGGGGTCATATGAGTGTATCGGGGCTGGCAGAAGATTAGCCACGCAGCAAAGTTTTGGACAGATTGAAGAAGAGAGAGATGACACAGAAGAAGACCAGCAAAGAGGTGGTTGCAATAGTCAAGACGGGAGGTGACCAAAGAGTCGACAAGAGACTTAGTAGTGTGTTCAGAAGGAAGGGACAAATTTTGTTAATGTTGTCAAGAAAGAAACGACAGGTTTTAGCTATATGTTGAATATGTGTGGAGAAGGAAAGGGAGGAGTCAAAGATGACCCCCAAGGCTGCGAGCAGAGGAAACAGGAAGAAGATGATAGAGAAAGGAGGAAGAGGGAGGAAGGTTTAGAGGGAAAAATAAGAAATTCAGTTTTAGCCATATTCAATTTTAGGCGGCGGTGAGACATCCAGGTGGCGATGTCAGATAAGCAAGTAGAGATACGAGTTTGGAGCGAAGAAGAGATATCAGGTGTAGATAGACAGAGAGCTAGAGAGTCATCAGAAAAAAAATGATACTGAAAGTCATGGGAAGAGATGAGGGCACCAAGGGACTGGGTATAGAGAGAGAAAAGGAGAGGGCCCAGAACAGACCCTTGAAGTACACCATGAGAAAGGGATTGCAGAAGAGGAGGAACCTCCATAACAAACACTGAAAGAGTGATTCGAGAGATAAGAAGAGAATCAAGACAGTACAAGGCTGTTAAAACTAAGAAAGGATAAAGTGTCAAGGAGGAGGAGGTGGTCGACAGTATCAAAAGCAGCAGAAAGATTGAGAAGAATGAGAACTAAGTAAAGGCCTTTGGACTTAGTGAGGAACAGTTCACTGGAGACTTTGGCAAAAGCCGTTTCAGTAAAATGAAATGGATGAAAACCAGATTGAAGTGTATCAAGGAGGGCTTGAGAGGAGTGAAATTTGAAACAGCAGTGGAAAAATGCACGCTCAAGAATTTTGGAAATGAATGGAAGAAGGGAGATGGGTCGATAATTGGAAGGACAAGTAGGGTCAAGTGAGAGGTTTTTGAGGAGAGGGTGATTATAGCAGGGAAGGTTGCAGTGGAAAGTGAAAGGTTGAGAATATGTGAGATGAAAGGGTTGATGGAGGAGAAGGAGATGGAGTTGAGGAGATAGGTGGGGATAAGATCAGAAGAACAGGTAGTGAGTTTAGAGGAGGAAAAAAGAGAGGTTTCCTTAATGAGATTTTAGAAAAGGGTGATAGAGGTTGAGGGGAAAAGTTGGTAACGGAGAAGGGGAAGAGAGGATGAAGAAGATTTAGTGGGGAATTGAAGAGTAATCTTATGCACTTTGTCATGGAAATAGTCTGCTAGAGTTTGGGCAGAGAGAAGGAGGGATTGGAGGTGGAGGAGACTTAAGAAGAGAACAGAGTAGAAAAGAGACGGCGAGGGTTAGAGGCAAGACAGTCAGATGGAGAAAATAGTTTCGCTTAGCAAATACAGTGGTGGACTGGAAAGAAGTGATGAAAGCCAGAGAGAGAGTGGGATTTCAGCCATGCACTCAGCTGAGTGGGCATAGGAACACAGGTAGCTGAAGATTACCTGGGCTGAGGTGAGGTGCACCTCACAGGATGTGGAATAGGTAGTTCAAGGGTATCCAGAGTAGAGGAGCGAGCAGTATTATAGGAAGCTATGGCTTCATCAAAAGACTTAGAGGACAAAGTGGAAGAGAGAAGAGATGATACAATAGTGGATAGAGTCAGTGGATCGATAGCATGAAGATTCCTAAAAAGATCAGAGGAGATTGGGCAAGACTGAGGGAGAGAGTAATGAAGAGTGATATTTGATGTGGTGTAGCAGTTGCATGGCAGTAGTTTAGAGGGATTGGGGTCAGTTTGTAGGGCGATGGGGCAGTTGCAGGGGAGTAGATTTTCAGGGTGAAGGCATTTTGCAGAGGGGGTGGGGCAATTGTGGGCATAGTTTTTTGGAAGTGTGATAGTTGTAGAGGGTATATTTTTGGAGTTAAGGCAGTTTGCAGGGTGGGGAAAGTCACGGAGTTATATTTTGGGAGTGGAAACAGTTTGCAGAGTGCTGGGGAAGTTGGAAAGGGTAGTTTTGGGGGATGGATAGTTTGCAGGATGGTGGGGTTAGCTCCTACGGGTAAAGCTAGGCCAGCATCGGGGCATGTAGTGGCATTAGTAGGGTCTGTAAACCATGTAAATGCCTTTGAATATCGGGCACAAGGTTAATAAGTAGCACATTTAAAAAAACTGGAGAAAATAGGCTTTTCAGAAAGCATATAAAGCTCTGGAAGTCACTGCTGGAGGATGTGGTAAAAGCAGTTAGCTGGCTTTAAAAAACAAAAACAAACCTAGAACATGATGGCAGATAGACTATACAAGGGCTGGATATGTTCTTAGAGAGAACGCCTATAAACTGTTATTAACAAGAAAATTCCATGGTGCTTTCACCAAGCCTATCTACTTTTCAGAATCTTGCCAGGTACCCGTGACCTAGTTGGCCATTACTGGAAACAAGATATTGGGCTAAGGAATCTTTGCTCTGAATCAGTATGTCAATTTTTAGAACAAAAAACAAAAGTATTACTATTACTGCTGAACATTTGTATAGCACTACAAGACGAACGCAGTGCTGCGCAGATACATGTAAAAGACGGTCCCTGCTCATCAGAACTTACACTGTAGTCAAGACAGACAACACGATAGCTGTAGACACGGGATACATCTATGGGGAATGGTAAGGAAACATTAAAAGATTTTGCATATACATTTTTGGGAGGGGGATATTCAAAGTGTTTTAGCTGGTCAGCAGGTCTGTCAACAGATAAAACAGGCTCAGCTCGATACCTAGCAGCACTAACCAGTTATTGTTACTGAAAATCCCCACAGAACACACAAAAAAACACGGTTAAAACTGGGTCAGCCTGGTAGGCAGTTCGGGGGTGGTGATAGTTGCTATGCAATTAGTGGTGATATTCATCTGCCAACCAATAGCTAAACTGGTTAAAGTTAGGACAGCTATCTGAATGACCTAACTATAACTGGTTTTCGCCATCTAGTGGTTGAATATTTCCGCAGACTGTATAGCAACACTGCTGTCTGACAAACCCAGATGTTCAGCGCTGGAAACCAGATAAGTTCTGGTGTTGAATATCTGGGTTTAATTAAAGTGATGGTGGCTAGGCGCTTTAAATAGCCTAGCCACCGCCACTACATCTGTTCCCCCCCTTTGTTTTTGTATTTTTTAGTGTGCACTACATTTGACACTAACTCTTCAGTATTGTCTATGGATCCAAGGTTAATCCACTGATATATTTAATATTTCATTGCCGTAGCAATATTGTTCATGCAAAAATACAAATAGATATTTAAATCTACAGAATGTGAAGGTTTTGCTCATTTCCTCGTCAAAGTTTTGCATATTTTATTTTAATGTGTTTCAATCAGCACAGAGAGCTCAAAGATTAGCTCCTTTAATTATTCATAATGAGACTGCTAAGTAATACAGGATAAATTCATATTTAATCATTCATTGGGATCCTTACATTCATTATGCGTTCCATTCACCAAATTAATTTCCCAATATAGAGATGCTCTGCTCATGCGACAACATCGAGCCAGGGCTGAATGACAGCTGACAATCTGTCACAGGCTGCACAAAACCAACAAAGCTCAACAATTTGTCCTGTATCTCTCGCTGGAATAACACTGTAAGAATTTGGAAGAGTTGCGTCCAGCCAACCAGAGGAAACAGCAAACAAAGGTCACTAGACAAGCACTTCACAGTCCAACTGTGACAGAAAAAAAATACCCAATGCTATGTAGACCCTTCTTCACAACAAAAGCACGCCATACCAGCGACTACTGGTGAACAGAGATGGCAAAAGTGATGGCAGCTTTGATGCTGGGTTTAATGTGGGTTTAAGAATGGTTCAAGAATTTCCTGTAAGGGCAGGGGAAGAATTGATCTAGACGTCCTGTGAACTCATGTTAATACGTCAATAGCAGACATGTTAAAATGGGGATAGTCAACCAGACTTCAGACCTGCAAATCTAGCTAATGGAAGACTACACACCACCGTTTGTTTAGGATCACATCTCAGGATCTCGTTAAGGTCAACTCACGGTTGCTAAAACGCGCTTGCAAGTGGAAGAAATATGACTTTGGTGGCTGAACACAAGGGGGGGGGGGAGACTTTCAAACAATGCACATATTTGTAAAACCAGCAGGTACCATTGGCTTCACATCAGTTTTCAAAGGGACACATTTTCCTTAGAAAATTGACGGGAGAATAATACATCCACAAATCTCCACCTGCTATTTGTTGGGGTAGTTTTTCTATGAAAACTTAACATCTATACTTTTGGAAATTCAAATATACAGTCTTCACCCCAACCCCATCCCTGGGAATGGCTCTCCCATATAATTTCTCTCTCTATATGCCTAGTTGTTCCCCTGATATCACAAATACCTGGAGTTAGACTGAAGGCAACTGAGCATGTTCCAACACGGATGTTTGCACAGAACAGCAAAACGCCAAAACACATGCCTAGACTTCAATCAAACTGCCTCATTTGAATATCTTATCTTTATCTTTATTTAAAATTTGATATACCGCTTTCCGTCGAAACATAAAGCGGTTTACAATAAAAGGTTAGCAATGCAAAAACATGGAAAAGAACGCCATAATAAAATAGGAAAGTAGAAATATAAAAGCATAGACAAATAAAATAAACAAATGGGCCAAGATTTTCAATACACATGAGAGTACAGCAAGGTGATAGGCCCATATAGGGGGAGACAAGACAATTTATGAATAGACAAAGACATATGACAACTGAAAAACATCAGGGAGGACCATCAGGAGAGAGATTAAAGGCTTGCTGAAACAAATGAGTTTTGAGTAATGTTTTAAATTGAGGATACGAGGATTCCAATCGGAGAGGTGGTGGTAATGCATTCCACAATACTGGACCCAGAAAGAAAAAAGCTGCATGGCGGGTTTGTTCAAGATGAGCTTGTGACGGAGAGGGTAGGGACAGACTGTTAGCATGAATAGAACGAAGCTGGCGGTAGGGGGTGTGAAGAGAGATCCGATCTGCAAGATATAGAGGGGTATTGGTATGAATGGCACGGTGAATCAGAATAAGAAATTTATAGTGGAAACAAAAACAGAGGGGAAGCCAATGCAGACGAAGAAGAATAGGAGTGATATGGTCAAAACGATGATAGAACGTAACGAGACGAGCAGCAGCGTTTTGGATACGTTGTAGACGTTGAAATTGAAATTTTGGGAGATTAGCGAGAAAAACATTACAGTAATCTAAGCGGCTTATGACCAGGGCCAGGACAAGAGTGACTAAGGAAGATAGGGGAAGAAGGGAACGGACAGCTCTAATCTGCCGAAGGGCAGCAAAAGAACGCCGAATAAGGGAAGTAAGATGTTGGTGGAAAGAGAGCGTGGGATCAAGAATCACTCCGAGGTAACGGAAGGATGATACAAGAGGAAGAGAAACAGAACCAATCGAGGGGGCTAGAGTAGGGCAGGAGCCACTTAGCGAGATCCACATCTTCTATATCATTTCTGTGCCTAAGTGCACAGGATTAAATGGGAAGGTATACTATTTTCAAACCAGGGCTGTAAAGCCCTGTAAATTTCTATCATGGCTAAAACCAAGCATTGGTTCAGAAAGAGGCAACATATTTCCCACACTCTTTGAGAAGGGAGCAAAATCGCTTCCATAACAGGTGCTCTCCTTGGCAGAATTAATTGAATGCAAAATAGATGATGTCATCTGATAGTGCCGACATGGACAGCTCTCTCAGAACTCAGGAAAACCTAGAGAGTTTTATTCTCCACACGTGCGTGGCTGCCTGCATAGCTGTTACTTCACAACACAAGCTCCCCTAAGTCTAATGCAAGTCTAGGAGAAAAAGGGATAAGTATTAGAGATGTGCATTTGTTAGCATGTCTTAATTTAGTGCAAGAAAAATGGATTAAGTGTGTGTTATCTAACAATTAACTATTAACTCTAACTATTAACTATTAACTCTATTAATTATATTATATTATATTATACACAGATTGACTTTATGCATCAACATGCATAAAGTCAATCTGTGTATAATATAATATAATATAATTAATTAAATTTTATTGAGAGGTGGAACTTTTTAAACACTCATGTATG
This sequence comes from Ichthyophis bannanicus, assembly GCA_033557465.1. Classification (NCBI taxonomy): domain Eukaryota; kingdom Metazoa; phylum Chordata; class Amphibia; order Gymnophiona; family Ichthyophiidae; genus Ichthyophis; species Ichthyophis bannanicus. The sequence goes on along the minus strand of CM066033.1, from coordinate 1,156,040,986 downwards.
AAAGAGACAGCAATAACTTCAGCTAAACATTTTCTATAACTGTTGGCCAGTCTCTCCCATCATCTTTCAGGAATTTTGGCTCATCGTTTCATACAAAACTGTTTCAACTCTGTGGATTAAAGAGATTCTTTGAATGAAGAGTTTGTTTCAGATTTTGTGGTTTTGACTTGGCCAACCCAAAACACAAACTGTCTTCTTTTCAGCCATTATGTATTAGATTTACTGGAATGTTTAAGATTGGCATGGCACACTTTTTGCTGCGTTTTCAGCTCATGGATTGATGGTTTTGTGGGTGGGGCAGTAGTTTTTAAGAGTGGGAGCCGTTTTCAGTGTGTTATGGCAGTTGGTGAGGTGGTGGGACAGTTTTAGGGGGCAGTTTGCAAGGAGATGAGGCAGTTCTGTGGGGGTACTTTCTCATGGTGATGGCATTTGGTGAATTGGTAGAGATTTATGAGGGAGTATTTTTTAGGGATTGGAGCAGTGTGCAAAGGCGGTGGAAGAGTAGTTTGGGGAGTAGGGAAAGTAGAGATGAGGGAGAGGGAGTTTGAAAGGAGTAATTCCCTAACTACTAGTTTCACTGTATGTAAGTTTCTATTCCAAAGAAGCTGTAAATCATAAATATATTTTTTTTTTTTGGGGGGGGCTTATTTCTCTGGAACGTCCATTCAAATCTGGCCCATTTTCAAACTCAAATGTGTCTTTTTACCAGTTTTAACTGCATGCCAAGTTTCATCCCATTTTGTTAAATTTTCAGAGTTATTTTGCCCCCAGACAGCCATTCTCGACCCTTTCTGTATAATTCTTTCTGTTGGGTGGTAAGAATACAAATAGTCATCTTGTAAACACTTTCAAATTCCTATTTACCGACTCTGCTACTAACCACGAAAGTAGAGTCTTGTGCTTCAAATCAGGGCAACAGATTAACTGATGCTTTTCCCTCATTCTGTGTGTATGGAAAAAAGGGTTAGTAAATCAGGCCTCTTCCAATGGAAGTAGACAATCATAGGCAACAGAAAAAAGTTATGTCAAATAGTAAATGGCATAAAAATATCAACATTTAAAAAACTTGTTATAGGCTAAGAAATTAAAGCACATCAGATACAAAACTGTGTGTGTATCAGAGCTGACAGAAGTCCTCTGTGAAAATTTAGACAATTTCTTTGCAAATCCTGTTACGAGGTGCTTGGAAGCTAGCCTTTAAAGTAAAATAAAATGAACCTTTTATGAAATGTCATTGTATCACCCTTTGGTTCAAAAGCACTTACAAATAACATAGGAAATAATAAAACAGTTCTATCTTCATTTGACCTGCACTTACTCCTAATTTGTATTATTATTGCCAATAACGATTTCAGTGAGCATCAGAATCTACTTTAAACTGAAGCCAATAAGAACTGTACCTAAAAAGAGGAAGTTACAGAGATCACAACTAAAGACCAAGCTGAGAAGTGCATGCTCTAAGCACTGCACAAAGGTGCTTTCCACCGAGCCAGTGGATGAATGGGGTGTGAGTGAATGGGTGGGGCATGCGGTGTGTGTGGCGTATGCAAGTGTGCAGCAGGAGTAGCATGCACAAGAGGAATGGCATGTGAATCGTAGGGTGGTTGTGTGCATGAAGGTGCATATTGATTTAGTGTATGTAAATGGATGGACTGACACACAAAGATCCTTTATGAGCAGCACTATCACATGGAGGAAAACGTGCCTAAAAATGCGTTCACTAACCAAATGTAGAGTACTCATTAAAAAGTACGAAATGAACTACAGTTCAGTCAATTAAGGTTAGATCTGGTGCTATGAGCCTTTATTTGCTACCACCTGGGAAGTCTTTCCCCCCACCCCTAGCATACCGAGTCCAATGTACGAAGTGATAGCCCTGGGCCAGGGACCAGGAACTAGGGCTCTTTCTAGATCCCTGCAATCATGAGCCCTAAATCTGGTCATTAGGTGTCACCCTTAAGTAATGATTTTGACTACATCCCCCTTGGGAGCTTAGAGTGCTGGCTCTGCAATATTCCCAGTTCCAGCTCTCCTCCCTCCGCACACAAGGCCGTGCATGTTCCTTAACACCTAAGCTGCTGGCTTAGGGTAAATCAGTGGTTCCCAAACTGTGGGTTGGAACCACAAACAGGGTCACATAATCAGCAGATGGTGTCAAAGAAACAGAGCTACTCCACTTCTTCTGGATCTCAACTATGACCCATGCCCCAGTAGTGCCATTTAGCATGGGGCCTATGTGTCAGTGAACATTCACAGCCCCTCCCCCCCTTCTCTTGTATGGGTTTGCAGAGGACTGGGATTTGTGAGCATTTACCAACACACAGGGCCCTGTGCTGACTGCAGCTACTGTTGACACCACTGCTACAACCTTCATACTTTAAATACGTGGGGGAAGGAGGAAGCGGATGAGAGAGGTAAAGTCTGCTATTTAGCTTTCATCATCATCTCTGGCCATCTGAATTTTTAAGTGTTAAAATGGGGTCATATTGGATAAAAGTCTGGGAAGCACAGAGTTACATTTTCAAGTAAATTTGTTCAAAAAAAGAGCTCACACCGTCTCCAATATGCAAATGCAATGTGTGCCTTAGAGTCAATGCTGACTCCTAGCGAACCAGCAGCTCCTGGTTTTTTTGGCAGTGTGACCAGAACTCGATTGCCAGATCTTTCTTCTGAGGCAACGGAGGGTTAAGTGACTTGCCCAAGGCCACAAGAAAGCAAACCCTGGTCTCTTGATTACCAAGCCAATGCTCTAACCATTAGGCTATTCCTCCACCCCATTCCAACACAGAAGTAAGGAAATTAAGCTGCCATTAGTGGCAATGGCTTGCTTTGTGAGACTTCGGCAGGAAACCTTTCAGGGTGTTAAAGTAACCCGTTATAATACTATCTGGCGCCAGAGCACATTGCACTTATAAAAAAGAATGCAAAAAAAAAATCTGCCCATTTTTTCTACTATACCTATTTCACATAGATACTTCTAGAATATGTATTTTGTGTGGAGTAAAAACAACTGTTTTGTTCTATGTTTCTGACTCTGATCTGTTCACATGGCTGGAATGGATAAAGGGGGTATGAACTTACTGTCAGTGAAACAGATTTCTTGTGTTGCCATTAAGAAGTCCAGGATCTCGCTAGTTTTCCTATCCATATCGTCAACATCTGCTTCTTTATTTTCATTCTTTTCAGGCTGATACATAAAATCCACACCACTGGCTTTAGTTAACAGACCTGCAGCTTTCATTTTTTCTTTCTGCCTTTTCTTTTTCATTTTCCTTTTTTTATTTTTATTCATTTTTGGGGCATCTGAGCCATCTTGTAAAATATGCGTCTGCCTTTTGGATGCTGTTTGCCCCACCAAGTCTTGCAAAATCTTTGGCTGCCGCTTCTTTCTTGCTCGTTTTTTTGTAGAGCATACAGAATCTTCTGCAAATAAAATAAAATGTGCACAGAAACAGAGAGTTACAGATGGATTCCTGCACTTTAGTCTGTTAAACTTCTGTTATAAGTACATTGAGGTTAACATTCCATTATGCCGTGAATGTATAATTTGAAGTATCAGACTTGACAGCTTCAAATTATACAAATATTTAGCAGCGCTAGAACTTTAGGCAGCAGCACTGAATATACATGCCTAAAACCTAGAAGATCTCAGTTAGCTATTTCAATTTATACCTGCTGCATCGGACACTATCTATTCAAGTGGTGACACTTAGCCACTAAACATAAAAGTTACTCTAAGTGTCCGAGTATTATTTAAGGCCACTATGTAGTTAAGTGGCACCATCTCTACAAAGCCTTAAATAATACTCCACTTTTGGACAGATAACTTTGGGCATCTATATAACGATTTACATGCCCCAAATTATTCATTCAAGTGCCACAATTTGTTTTTTAAAAAGCACTTATGTGACCCCACTGCGTTAACACAACCATCTTTTATAAGTCAGTATGTTCATAGCATCAATTTAAGTCCATTATGGAAACCATTTAATTTGAAGATATAGGGGTATGATTTATAAAAGGTTACACCCCTGCAGTGCCCTTAGATGAACTGCCCAGGTGTAGCTCTAGGGAGAAGAATCTGCTATACTATAATACACGTTTGATTTGACATGCAAAATTATTTCTATCTATATAACTAGCTCTGGTTCTTTTTGCTGTTTTTGTACAGTCTTATAATGTGGCATTGAAACCTTAAACATTGTCTGTATTGTAAGACGTCATTTTATAACAAGTGGGGAAAGCATGTGGAGTATGACTCATGGAATTCTTCCAACCTGTGTGTGTATGTATATGTTGTCTCTGAACTGAGAAGGGGGGGGGGGGGTTTGAACTGATTGCCACCCAAACATTCTATTGATTTGGAAATAATAATGAAAATCAAACAGTGTGATAACAGATCAAACCCTTAAATGCTATTGTCAGCAGATTTCAAAAGATGAATCTTAAAGTTTAATTACAGGGTGCCACTGTCCCACTGAGACAGGTATTGCCCATGCTTCTCCACCACTAGCTAGCAGTACTCATACAGTCATTAAGAAAGTTATAATTTCGGTCACTAGGTTTCACTGTAGAATCTACAACAAAGAAAGCACAGTTACCTGTAACAGGTGATCTCTGGGAACAGCAGGAATAAGTCTTCACATATGGGTACGTCGGTACCGACGGAGTCTGCGTGGGAACGCTTCCCAGCGTCCAATCAAGAGCTTTTGGAAGCATCCCAGCACGCCTGCGTGCTGCCTTCCTGCCTTTCCCAACTGCCTCTCCTCGGTTAAGTTTTAAAGCTGAGACAAAGAGAGAGAGAAAGGAAAGGAAAGGAAAGATAGATAGAGATACAACTTCTGGGGAGGTGGATGGGTTGTGAAGACTTATTCCTGCTGTTCCCAGAGATCACCTGCTACAGGTAAGTAACTGTGCTATCTCCAGGAACAAGCAGGAATGAGACTTCACATATGGGGACTCCCAAGCTGAGATGCCTGGAGTCCCAGCATGTTATAGGTTGGAACATGCTATCTCCCAGAACACCAGGCATCCTGAGGATGGAGGGTAGGAGTTGAGAAAGAAAAAATGCTGTGGAACAGCTGACCTAGCATAGGACTGCAGAGAAGGAGTCCATGTGTGGATGATGATTGTCACCAATGATGTTGCAGAATTTGCAATAGAGACCTCCCCTAACAGGATTTCACAGAAGTATGGAGGTTCATGGATCTACTGGGAACCCAGTAGAGGAACCTTGAAGAGGACCTCACTGTAAAGTGGAGGTAATAAACCTGTAGGAAAAATAGTGGAGGTCAGAATCCTGAAAGGAATAGGCAACCCCAGTAGGAAAAACTGGGGTAGTACCAAAAACGGTGGGCCTTCAGAGGAAGGGTTTATGACAAAAACCTAACTCCTTTGGCGGGAGCGTGGCTCACTCTTAGGAGCAAAAAGAGAAAGGCTAACCGATTTGGACAAACAGGCATAGTCCTTGTGGGGAGAAAGGGTATGGGGACCCCTTGTATCCCAAAAAGAGAGGACAAATGCCAGAGGCGTTAAAGCCTGTGATTAACTGAAGATCCACAATGTCTCTCCTAACTGGAATAAGCTAGGAGAGATATTGAGTATGGAGAGCTTCAGAGGTACCTAAACCGTTAGGTTATGGTATAAAAATTGTTGAGTACCATAGGAGTGGGTGTGTGTGTAAAACCCCAAACCTGCTAGATAGCATAGGTGTGGGTAAAATCCCTCTGTCAGAATCATATAGGTATATGAGAATAGACATGGAGATAGATAAGTATGTGGATACATATCTATCTATAAGAAAATATCTCAACAGATACATATATATATATACATATATATATATACATATATATATAGATAGATAGATAGACAGATAGATAGACATATAAGAATATATCTATAGTGAGATATGGCAGGGCATAAAATACACACAAAAAATAAAGATGGATATGTAGGCTTATATATGGGTGTCTGCAGTTAAACAGACAGAGATATGTCTACAGTACAGTGATCACATAGGCTATGTGGAGAGGAAAGATTCATCTAATAACAAGGAGGTGGAACCTACTTGAGAAGACATATAGAGAATCTATTCCTCCTGGTCATGATCTGCAAGAATGCTAGGTAGTGAAAAATAACCAGGATTGTTACGTGAAAAACCAAGGACAATGTCAATGTGCAGCCAGCAAGTCCCGAGTCTTCCAGGACTCTGGCATGGTAAGTAGACAGAAAACGCCTAGAGATGAGATACCATGTTGACCTGCTTAAGGGCAAAGGTATCATGCGTTCTTACCATGAGGAGGGGCATATCCCCGATTGGGAATACTATGGACCAAAGCAGGGAACTGGCAACTCCTTGAGTCTTCACGTAAGAGAAGGCCTATGTCCTTTATATCAAAAAAGGAGATAGAACAGAAGGGGGACCCTTCTAGTCATGGGAGACATGACTGAAAAGCCTTTTCTAATCAGCTAGGATAGCTGTTGGAGAAAAAAAAAACCATGCTCTCTAGCAAGGGCCCATAGTGGAAAGCTTCTCTGTAGATTGCAGAGAGCATGATGCAGGAGAATGAGGGGATAGAACTGGCTGGTAGAGAGCCAGTATCTCAGTCAACTATGCTGCCAAACTCAGGAAAAGAAGATGGCAGAATAGAAGAAAATCTAGAAAGCTTGTAGTGAGATGATCTCCAAGAGAGATGAAGTACTGACTTGAAGCCCCTACGAAGACTAGACAGAATGTTAGTGGAGGACAATCTGGTAGTTTATGGATAAGAACCAGTGGTCCAAACATTAAAGCTCCTGCATGGGTAGCTGTTAACAAGACAGCAGAAGAATCTTACTGTTCAAAAAACAGAAAGAACAGACAGAACAGGAGTAGGAATTCTGAACAAGTCTGATAATCTGCCCCAAGCAAGATTAAAACAGAGGAGGTAACTCAGAGAGGAAAACTGCGCACTGGAAAGTGAGAAAACTAGAGAGGCTGAAGAAAAAGCCTCTCAGTAAGTAATTCCGCTCTTACAGAGGAAAAACATGGTAAGAGGGTGAACAGAATGGAGCTGAAGAAGGCTTACGAAGTAGTAAGTCTATAGAAAGGAAAAAAACATGCTGGCACAGGAACTATCATTTGATAGTGGTTAGACCTCTTTCCCTAGCAGGAAAAAGAGGAGAAACTGTGACTTATAGGCATGAACATCCTGACAGCTCATAGAAATATAGAAAAAATGGATATCTTTTGGAAAGAGATCCTTGTGTAGGGGTTAGAATAAAGCGGTGGGTTGCCTCTATTGAGAAGAAGCAACTGTAGATTCTAACCCCAAGAGTCACAAGCATCTGATGATAAATGATCAGAAACCCTGCAGGTGCTGGGTTTGCTGAGCCTGGTGAGAGGTTGGATTCTCTAGACCAGGACAATGCTTTCCCTGTTGGGGAACATCTGTATGATGGGCAAGTGATGAATAAAACCTTCTTCTCCTGTGGGAAGAAAGTTTGATAGGACATTTTCTACGTACTGGGACAGAGGAAGGGGTAGAACCACCCTTAGGAACAGGTAAATCAGTGGACAACTGAGTAACCTGACGTAAAGACTCCTTGTTGAAAAGATTTTCTCCAGTGCAAGGAGTATGTCCTAGCCTTTGTTGTGCCCATTTGTCCAAGTCTGAAGCTTGGAGCCAGGCTCTACGTCGTGCCCCTATAGCTATAGCAGAAGTCCTGCTAACAGACTCAAAAGAGTCTAGGGAAGCACGAGAAAGAAACCAAGAGATATTCTGAATATGCTTAAGCAGTGAGGAATAGTCTGTACTCCTGGAATCTGAAAGGAAAGGAGACAAAAGATGTAATTGCTTTGTGACCTCCTCCAGAGAAAGACTCATATAAAATATATATGAGAGAATTCTTGCAGAAAGCATAGATGTCTGGAAGGTTTGACGTCCAAAGTCATCTAGTGTTTTAGACTCACGACCTGGCGGATAGGAAGAGTGCTTTTTCTTACTCTTTACCCGCCTCATTGCTGATTCCACTACTAGGGAATGATGAGGAAGTTGAGTCTTTTGAAACCCTGGAGAGGGGGGCACCTGATATAACAGATCAGTTGCCCTGGGAGGTGGGGGTACCCGGAAAGGTGTTTCCCACATTCCTAGAAGGAGATCCTGCAAGGAATGATGCAAAGGAAGCATTATGTTCTCCTTTGCTTTGGTAGAAAGAGAGCCTTGTGCAGGATCATGTCCTGGGATAGGAATGGCAAGAGTTCTTGCTATATCCCAGAGGAAACTCTGAAAAGAGGGATCCCTAACAGGAAGCTCTCTTGGACAGGTTAGATTTAAAGAACTAGCCTGAGCATCCACAGAGGTATGCAAATATATAGGAATAGAAGATCCTGCACAGTGCAGTGCAGAATGCTTAAGAGATGGTTGCTGGTACTGGGTATCATGAGCAGCAACCGTCCTTATCACATTGTCCATGCCAGGTATCGACTCCAAGCTTGGTATAGAATGGAGCGATCCTGTTGAAAAAAGCATGGTAGGAGTTGGCCACGATGCTACTATGGATACCGGTACCAATGTCAATACCGGTACCGATGTCGGAGTCGAGCCCGACAAAGACATCGGAGTAGTCATCGGTGACAGCTCAATCGGTACCGAGGTGACCGAAGCCCTCTGGCCACTATCCCCGGTACCGAAGCACTGGTATCGATCGATGTCAGTACCAAAAGCTATTGGTACCGAGTCTTCTAGACTAGAGATCGATTCCAAACTCGGCATCAAGGGCAGAGAGCCTGATAAGCGAAGCATGGAAGGCACCGACCGCAAGGGTAATGAGGTCGTCGGTACCGATTTCGGTACCGTGTCTGATACCGGTGATGGCAACTCAATCGGCCTCAAAGGAACCGAGAGTTGTGGATCCGAATCATCGGAACCGAGCCTTCGGTACCGCCAAGAGCCGGTACCAAGGCGAGTCGGTACCCAGTCCTCCAGACTGGAGATCGATTCTAGACTCGGCATCGAAAGAAGCGAGTCTATCGATGCACGTCTGGAGGGTACCGACGGCAGTGGTAGTATCGGTGCTGGTACCGATAATGGAAAGTCAGTCTGGGGTGTATCCACCGATCCCGAAGGTACTGAGGACGCCAGATGACGATCCCTGGTGAGGAGTGTTTCATCCAACACCAGTGCCGATGCGGGGTACCGGTACCGCTCGAAGCGGATGCCACCACCGGACACGGCTGAGGTATGTTCTGTGAGGGGTGAACCCCAGGAACAACCTGAAACCCCTTATTTGCTTTGGAGACCGAAGACTCCCGCCGGGGTTTTGAACCCAGTGGACCCTCGAGGGCAAGGCCGGAGCCGTCTTCATGCTGTGCATGAGACCTACCACTCGAGGACTGGCTAGTCTTAGCAGACTGTTTGTGGGTTACCTGATCCTGTGTGGAAGAAGAAGGGGACGGTGTCCCGAAGTTGGAGGGCAACCGTGTATCGAGGGAATCTCGATGTTGAAAACCTCTTCTCACCAAACTGTTGTCAGGACCCAAGCAGGTTAGACACCGACTTTGAGGGTCTAAAAATAAAGTTGTACCGCCACAGTGTGAACATTTCTTGGAGAAAGTGCCTGGCGATTCCATGAAGGAAAAAGAAGAGGCCTAAAAGGCCTAAGAGACCGTGGGACACTATGAAGAAAAAATATCCCGTGGAAAAGGAAAGATTTTTCAAGAAAAGAAAAGAAAACACCGGCGGTACCGGTGGCGTCGGGAAGACAGCCGCGACCACAAGAAAAATAAAAAATAAAAACAAGTATTTTCTGCGGTGACAGGAGGACGTCCTACCGGCTCCACGGAAAAACGAAAACTGAGGAGAGGCAGTTGGGAAAGGCGGGAAGGCAGCACGCAGGCATGCTGGGATGCTTCCAAAAGCTCTTGAATGGACGCTGGGAAGCGTTCCCGCGCAGACTCCGTCGGTACCGACGTACCCATATGTGAAGACCCATTCCTGCTTGTTCCTGGAGATAAAGAAATACACATCCAAATGACTAAAAAGCAATCCAGCAAGAACAAGTGTGTCAGCAGTGGGTGTTCCCCCTAAGGGATGAGTGGTAAGAAAAGAACGAGGAGCATATCTCATGGAATCATTTAAAATCTCTGAGTGCTTGTATATCTGAATGTGCGTGTGTGTGTGTGTCTGTAAGTCCAGAAAAAGAGTGAGTTAATTTGAAAGAAGCAGTTTCTGGGTATCAAAGCTTTTCCCACAGAAATGCATTTGGGTTTTTTTCTTGGGAAACGTTTTTCTGTGGCAGCCTGGATCTGACAGACGGAGACAGAAGTACAGAAATTCATTCTCAACCTCTTATGTATAATTTCTTTCCCACATACACTGTGTTGGCAAGAATAAAAGTGACATCATCTTGTTCTATACATATATTCCTACTATACTAGAGCTGAAACATATCATAGTGAAGCACTATAATGAATTTCAAATTCAGATTTGGGCAGAGGGAAATTCACTCTAAATAACATTGAACACACAAGCATTTTTCTTTAAAGTTGAATTTGCAGTCTAAGATTGGGTAAGCATCATTAGGCGGATTTTGCTTTAGCGATAGCATCTGTTCTGGAGACTCTAGATGTCTGTATGTATGTGCTCCAATGAAGAGAGGAACAGAAAAGATACAAAGAAGAGCAGTACCTGCCCCTGGGGATCCCTTCCTTCACCAGCAGAAAAATGCTGAGAATCCAATGTGCCTGCTGGAGGGGAATCCATTCCCCACAACCACAGAAATGCAGAGGGGCCGCAGATATGGTCTATACCTGTGCCGCATGCTGGCAGGGATTCCATTCCCCACTGAAGAGTATATGAGACCACGGCTACTGGCCTCGGTCATGTGCCGGCAGAGACCCCAACCTCCGTTGGTCCAAAGGTGTGATTTGTGCTTACTTTAGTAATTTATATACTGCCATTCTTACACATCACATTGATTTAATTTACAATAGAGAGTGTGTGTCTGTGTGTGTGTAGTACAGAAGCGATATGGGAGTGTGTGTAGTCTGGGAGTGTGTGTGTGTGTGGTACAGAGGTGATGTGTTTGTGTGCACGCACATGTAAATGGTATAGGGGTAGGGTATGTGTTAAAACAATGAGTCTGCGATAATGAAGAGTTGAACCACGTGATTCACAACACATGACTTTCAATGTAATCTGATGACCTGCTTTAATTTACATTTCTAAAAAGTGAATTGCTTTAACCCATAGTAGAAAAACAGCCAAATTTAGAAATGTTTAGTTATAATGATAACTCCAAGTGTTACATCCAGACCTGGGCTCCCTTGTTGCCTCTTGTGAAATGTCACAGCACTCAATGGACTATAACCAAGCTCAGTAGTGAGAAGGCCCAGAGCGTGAAAGGAACTTGGGAAGAGAGTGATTTTTAAATGGATTATGGAGTCCTTTTACTAAGCACCACTAACCAGTTAACGTGTGCTGTTGCACATGGTAACTGGCCATGGGGAATGCTAAGGCAAGGGCATGCCAGCTGCAAACCGCTAAAATGCATGTTAAATGGCACTTGATTTTAAACCGCTTAGATGCGATGGTAGGTATTAAAAAGAAATTAGGTCTTACCTGCTAATTGTCTTTCCTTGAGCTTTTTCCGGGCCAGTCCAGGGAAAGGTAGGGTTGTCAATCCCCTATAGCAGCTGAGGACTGAAGACTTCAAGTTTTCTTGAGAGGTGAAGCCACTCCCCCTGAGGGTAAACCAGCAGTCTCCTTCTGACAAAGCAACTAAAACGAAAGAACTGACAAACCGAAAATTAACCCTTGAAAAACTGATAACATTCTATAGCCCTCAAAAACTCGGAAGCTCGAAATTCGCTCCCTAGGTTTTTTTTTTTTTTTTTTTAAACTATTGTTTGAGATACCGAGAAGATCGGCACGGAGTGAAACCTAGAAGCCCCACGCCCGTCCCCTCTCAGGCGACGACGCAGATACAGAGAAATTCTTACCGTTCTTGACGAAAGCGCCGGAAACACGAAAGGGGTGGGACCCTGGACTGGCCCGGAGAAAGCTCAAGCAAAGACAATTAGCAGGTAAGACCTAATTTATTTTTCCCTTATCGCTTCTCCGGGCCAGTCCAGGGAAAGGTAGGGCAGTACCAAAGCAGTACCTATACTCGGGAGGGACCCACCAGGCCTGCAACAAGAGCCGAGGCTCCTACTTTCGCATCATCTCTGGCCTGTACATCTAACCGGTAATGCTTTGTAAAAGTATGCAACGAAGACCACGTCGCTGCTCTGCAAATATCTACGGGCGGCACGAAAGCATATTCCGCCCAGGACGTCGCTAGAGCTCGAGTTGAATGAGCCCGCAAACCGACCGGCAGTGGAATGTCCTGAGCAGCGTAAGCTGCTCCAATAGCGCAGCGAACCCAACGAGCAATGGTGGACTTAGACGCTGCTTGACCCTTCCGAGGACCGGCAAACTGGACAAAAAGCCTATCCGTTTTCCGAAAGGGTTTCGATACCCGAAGATAAGTCTTTAAGACCCACTCCAGATCCAAATGCTTTAGAGCACGATCCATAGGAGAAGTTGAGGTATCAGAAAAAACCGGTAATGCCACAGATTGGTTAACATGGAAAACCGAGAGCACTTTCGGCAAAAAAGAGGGCACCGTCCGAAGCAAAATTCGTTCAGGAAGAAATTGAAGATAAGGCTCTTGACAAGACAGGGCCTGCAAATTCGAAATGCGGCGCGCCGAACATAAAGCTACAAGAAAAGCCGTCTTTCAGGAACACTCCCGAAGACTCCGAGAGCAAAGGGAAGTCAACGGCGACCGGGAGAAAGCCCCCAGCACTATATTCAAATCCCAAGGAGGTACAATGGGACGCACTGGAGGTCGGAGAATCTTCGCTGCGCGTAAAAAGCGATGTACATCCGGATGCGCCGAAAGACGGCAACGGTTTACAGATCCCCGAAAACAAGAAAGGGCGGCTATGTGAACCTTAAGGGTACTAAGCGCCAAACCCTTGTCCAAGCCGCGCTGCAGAAAGAGGAGCAACTGAGGCAAGGAAGACGCCATCGGAGAAATATGGTGTTGAGAACACCAAGTTTTGAAAAGACGCCAAACTCTTACATACGCCAATGAAGTCCCAGGCCTCCTAGACTGGAGTAAAGTGGCTACCACGGAACTGTCATATCCTTTACGCTCTAAGCGAGCCCTTTCAAGAGCCAAGCCGTAAGTAAGAATCGATCCACCCGAGGCATGAGAATCGGCCCCTGATGCAACAGATTGATACGGACCGGTAGAGGCCAAGGCGGAGCTACGAGGAGTCGAATGAGATAGGCATACCAAGGTCGACGAGGCCAATCCGGAGCTATGAGAATCACCACCCCCCGGTGCTGCGTTATGCACTGAAGAACCCGACTCAACATCGGCCAAGGCGGGAAAACGTACAAGAGAGAGCCTTGTGGCCAGGGCTGCACGAGAGCATCGAGCCCCTCGGACATGTGTTCTCTGCGCCTGCTGAAAAAACGGCTGGACTTGGCATTGCTGCAGGATGCCATCAAATCCATGATCGGCTGCCCCCAACGCAACGTCAGTTCGTGATAAACTGCCGCTTTCAATTCCCATTCGCCTGGATCGAGTAGATGACGGCTGAGATAATCAGCGTGCACATTTTCCTTGCCCGCCACATGAGCCGCTGAAATCGCCAAGAGATTGGCTTCCGCCCAAACCATCAGTTCCTGACATTCGGCGAGGAGAGAAGGAATCTTGGTTCCCCCTTGACGATTGATATATGCGACCGTCACGGCATTGTCGGAGAAAATCTTGACCGCCGATCCACTGAGGAAGGGCGCAAAGTGCAGAAGAGCCAGACGAGCCGCCCGGAGTTCCAGCCGGTTGATCGACCACGAGCTCTCCTCTGGGGACCAAGCCCCCTGCGCAATGTGTGTCTGACAATGAGCTCCCCAGCCCGAGAGACTGACATCCGTGGTAACCAACACCCACGAGGGCTCGTGTAAGGGCATCCCCGCGGTCAGATGATCTCGAACCAACCACCATTGTAGACTGTGGCGTACGAGATCCGGATAGGGCAGACGCTGCGAAAGTGGGTGAAGCTGCGGTGACCATTGGGAAAGCAACGCTTGCTGCAAAGGTCGCATGTGAGCCTTGGCCCACGGAACCAGATCGAGAGCCGCCGCCATGGACCCTAAGAGCTGTAAATAGGTCCACGCTGACGGCGTCGTGAGACATAGAAAAGCCTGCACCTGGTGGAGCAGCTTCGCGACTCGTTCCTCTGGTAAAAAAACTTTCCCGTGCTCGGTGTCGAAGAAGGCCCCGAGATAATTGAGCTGTTGCACTGGTTCGAGACGACTCTTGGCTCGATTGATCACCCAACCGAGCTGTTCGAGAAGTTGAACCACACGAGCGGTCGCTGCCACCGAAGCCGAGTGAGAGTTGGCTCTGATCAACCAATCGTCGAGATAAGGATGCACTCGGATACCTTCTTTGCGAAGTGCTGCTGCTACAACCACCATCAGCTTAATGAACGTCCGCGGGGCCGTAGCGAGCCCGAAGGGCAACGCTCGAAACTGGAAATGTCCCGCCGGGAGAGCAAACCGCAAAAATTTCTGATGAGACGGTCTGATGGGAATATGAAGGTAGGCCTCCGTGAGATCGATGGACGAGAGAAACTCGCTCGGCTGTACCGCTCAAATTACCGTACGTAGTGTTTCCATCCGAAAGTGAGGAACTCGCAAAGTACGGTTTACTTCTTTGAGATCAAGCACGGGCCGAAAGGAACCTTCCTTTTTGGGAACCACAAAGTAGATCGAGTATCGACCGCACCCATATTGGTCTAGAGGCACCGGAATGATCGCTCGCAGCTGAAGAAGGCGGTAGAGCGTGTCCGCAATTGCTTGGGTCTTGCGCCCGGGCGCAGAGGGAGACATTACAAAGGCGGGCGTCAAAGGGCATGCGAAGTCGAGAGCATACCCTTTCTGAATTATCTCTAACACCCATTTGTCGGAAGTGATGTTGGCCCAGGCTGCCAGAAATTCCCCCAGGTGACCGCCTACGGGCACTAAAGCCTGGACCAGCCGAACTTCATTGCGGCTTTTTGACGGAAGGTTGAGAGGTACTGAAGTAGGAGCGGGCAAAACCTCTGGCTCCACGAAAGGACTGCCCACGAAAACTCGAACGGCCTCTGGAATAGGGAGCAAAGCGCGCCCCGCGAAATCTACGGGAGTCGCGACCGGAGCCTCGAAAACCACCCATATCTCTAGAAGGCTTAGGCTTATCTTCAGGCAAACGACCCCCTTTGGATTCGCCCAAATCCTTTACAATCTTTTCCAAAGCCTCTCCGAAGAGCAATTTCCCTTTATAGGGCAATTTACTGAGTCACAACTTCGAAGATACATCCGCAGACCAGTTACGTAACCAGAGAAAACGTCGTGCCGCCACAAGAGATGCCATGGTCTTAGCCGCAATACGCAGCAAATCATAAAAAGCATCTGCCATATAAGCAGCGGCGGATTCCAATTTTGCAGAATCTGCAGCTTCCGAAGCAGAGTCCCCGGAAGCATCGCCTTGCAACCATCTAATGGACGCCCGAGACACATACGCTCCACAGATTGCCGTCTGCAGCGCCAAAGCACTAGAATCAAAAGCCTGCTTAAGGAGTATTTCCAATTTTCTATCCTGCAGGTCCTTGAGAGCCGCCGCTCCCTCTACAGGAATAGTAGTTTTCTTAGTCACTGCCGAGATGATAGCATCCACCTTTGGCATGCGTAACAAATCCTTCTCCTCCTGTGGCAGGGGGTACAAGCGAGCTAACGCGCGACTTTCACGAAGGGTGGCCTCTGGGCACTCCCATTCAGATTCAATCATCTGTTTAATAACTCTGTGCATTGGGAAACACCGTTGCTCAGCCTTAAAGCCCTGCAATAGCGGATCCTCCAAAGGTTCTTGAGAGGCAGAAGGAAGAAGTAAGTGAAGTGCTGCCAAGGATTGGGAAATAAGCGCCGACAGCTCTTCTTTACGAAAGACCCTAAAAATATTTGGATCTTCACCAGGAGCTATCTCCCCTTCTTCCAAGTCATCTGTCTCCAGCTCCAAATCAGGCTCAGCCAACAAGTCTGTGCCCCCCTGACCTAGAAGAACCGAAGACAGAGAAGGCAGCGGATCTAAAGGGTCCTTAATAACATTAGGCGCATGGGAAGACCCTTCCCCAGGATCCTCTGGCAGCTGACAAGAAAGAGAAACAGGTCCAGGACTCTGCACCGCTGAACAGATATCAGGCTGAGAGGAGCGAAGCAAAAATGCCTTGTGCAGCGCTAAAATAAATTCGGGGGAAAAAAAGGAGCTCATGCTCTCCCGCGGAGCACCAACCGATGGTGAAAGCTGTTCTGGAGGAACTGGGTCTTTAGAAGACTTTGTCCTCTTCTTATGTGGCCGGGACTGATCCGTCGGCACACTGGCAGAGGGTACCAAAATGGCCGCCTTTCCCGCGGGCAAAGAGGGCTCATTTGAGTTAATGGCCGGCTTGTCTGACATGAGAGAAGCGAAGCCGCGCCGACAAACAGACGCTTGCAATAAAAACCGGCACTCTGAAAAAACACCGCGAAGGGGAAAAAAACGCTGAGAGCCTGCGCTGAACGCGCCGACGGGAGCGCGCCCGGTGAAAAAGAAAAGTAAGGCAGAGACTCACCGGAGCTGAGAGGATAAAAAGGCGGACTCTTCAAAAACAGTTCCGCTGCTAGTGGAACATCAGACACCGGCCCAGAAAAGTGCAGAGGAACACCTGGGGCTCCCAGGCTCACTCCGATATCAGAGACGGAGGCGGTGAACGAGGCAGGCTCTACCTCACACCGCAAATGCAGTAGCTCTCCACGTCTCAGATTTCCTTAAAGGGAAAGTGCACCCCAGTCAAAAAAAATAATAGGGCTATAAAATCAATCAGCTCTGCTAGAGCCAAGACAAGTGTTTAATCAAAAACAAAGAAAGAAAAGTCTGTCCATGAGGGAGAAAGAGGGATTCGATCCTCCTTAGCTGCTGAGGACTGAAAGACTGCTGGTTTACCCTCAGGGGGAGTGGCTTCACCTCTCAAGAAAACTTGAAGTCTTCAGTCCTCAGCTGCTATAGGGGATTGACAACCCTACCTTTCCCTGGACTGGCCCGGAGAAGCGATAAGGGAAATATTATGGGTGGTATATTAAATGCGATGGGTGGTATTTATTAAATGTTTATAAATAAACAAATGTGGAGAGTGAAAAGGCTAAGGGCCGAGTGTAGGCAATTGCTGCGAGTGATCTAACGATGCCTCTCTATAAGTATTGTTGGGTGCACTCAAGTTAATTGCGCCACATGTTAAGGTACTCAAGTGCACGTTAACTGCCGGAAACATGCTGATCATGCCCCCCACAGAAAACGTGGAGGCTTTGCACAGCCTTACTGAGATTTAGTAAAAGAACCCCTATGGCACCGAGAGTGGATAATGGTAGCCCCTCCCCCAACATCCAGGTGCCAGCTTTAGTCTTGGTGCAGCCCTTAAAGTATGCTATTGTTATGCTGCTACTACAGTGTAAGTTGTCTATGCTAAGCAATATCTGTTGTACACTGCTTTGGATAAATCTCTTCATAAAGGTGGTTAATAAATACCAATAAATAAACAAATAAAATAAAAACTAAAGCGCGAGCATGAATTTATTTATTTAAAAGGATTTCTATACCGCCTTCTCCTTCAATCAAGGCAGTCTACACAGCAAAAATCAACAAGTAATGGTTTTTGTGTGTGCATACAGTGAAACAGTGAGTGCGTGTGTAGTAGGGTGACGTAGAGTCTTGTCAAGCTATTTACAGCGTGCGCTATTATACAATACTATGTACATGGGGGAATGGGAGGGGGGTTGGTCTGTGGTCCTGACTGGTGAGCAGTTTATGTGACACCCCCATAGTGTTCGGAGAAGAGAGTCATCTTGAGCTGCTTCCGAGAGTCCTTGATGTATGGGAGGGCGTTCCAAATTGCTGGTACAGCCAGTGAAAGGGCTCTGTCTGCAGTGTCCTTGCGGACCTTGGTGAAGACTTTTGGTGTGTTAACACGGTTGGAAGTGCCCCTCCTCTTCGGTCGTGTGCTTCTGTCAGATTGTATGAGTGGTTGTAAGCTGAGAGCTGATGTCTGTTGTTTGATTTTGAATATATTTATGACTGTCTTATATTTGATGCGTGAGCTGATTGGTAGCCAGTGGAGATCTTTTAGAATGGGTGTGATGTGTTCTCGTCTTGCTGTGTCAGATATTATGCGTGCTGCTGTGTTTTGTGCTAATTGCAGTGACCTGAGTGTCTGCTTTGTGAGACCGAGGTAGATTGGGTTGCAGAATTCTAGTATTGGAGTTATTAGTGCCTGACAGACTGTGCGGAAGTGCTCTGGGGAGAGGAGGGGTTTGAGGCATCAGATTAGTCTCATCCTGTGGTATGCATTTTTGGTGGTTCTGCTTATGTGTGATTGTAGATTCAGTTCCTTGTCTAGAGTCACTCTGAGGTATTTTACTTCCGGTTTTATGGGTATGGTTGTGTTGTTTATCTTGATGTTGATTGGAGGGATGAAGTCGGAGTTTTGGGTGATGGTTAGTGCCTCAGTCTTGCTGTAGTTTATGGTGAGGTTGTTGTCTTGAAGCCAGCTGGTCATGTGCATGAGACAGTCTGTTATTTTGGTGTAGTCTGGGTGGTCCAGTGTGATTGGTGTGTATATCATGATGTCATCGGCATAAATTGTGTATTGTATTTTGTGTTCTTTCATGATGTCACATATTGGCTGAATGTAGAGGTTAAATAGTAGCGCCGATTGGGCGGATCCTTGAGGTACGCCTTGCATGACCTTTATGGGTCGGGATGTGTTGGGGCCGACCTTGACCTGTATCTGTCTGTCCGTTAGGTATGAGTGGAACCACTTCAAGATGGACCCATGTAGCCCGATGTTCTGTAGTCTTTTCAGTAGAGTTCTGTGATCCACTGTGTCGAACGTAGATGAAATGTCGATGAAGATCATCAGTATTCCGTTCTTGCAGTTGTCTATGAGGTGGAGTATGTCGTTAAAGAGGTATAACAGGAATGTTTTGACTCCGTGGTTGGGGCGGAAACCGTGTTGGTTGATGTCTAGTGGTGCGTGGTTGTCAATGTGGTCTTGTAGCTGATGCTGTACCGCCTTTTCAATAATTTTTGCCAGTAGCGGTATGCTTGAGATCGGTCTGTAAGCGGCTGGGTTGTTCTTGTCGAGTGGTGATTTCTTCAGGATTGGTCTTATTGTAGTGAGCTTTAG
Organism: Ichthyophis bannanicus; assembly: GCA_033557465.1. NCBI lineage: Eukaryota > Metazoa > Chordata > Amphibia > Gymnophiona > Ichthyophiidae > Ichthyophis > Ichthyophis bannanicus. The sequence continues at coordinate 1,156,021,692 of CM066033.1, read as the reverse complement.
CTGGTTCGGCATGTTTCCTTGGGACAGTGAACTGTGCACCATGTTGTATATGGTGTGGATGAAGTTTGACTTAGCAGCTTTAATCCATGTCACTGGGCATGGGTCTGTTGGAGCCATGCTTGTCTTGAGTGCGGTGATGATGTGTGAGAGCTGCTCTGTGGATGGGGCGCTGAATATTCCCCAGGTTTTTGGGGGTGTGGTTGGTTTAGTGTTTGTGTTTGTTTTTGTTTTTGGTTGTGAAGAGGAATGGAATTTTTCTTGGATGTGGTCTGCAAATGCTTGTGGGTCTATTTGGACTTCGCTTTTGGTCGTCTGTTCCTTGGTGAGGGTTTTCACGATTTCGAAGAGCTCTCTTGGTTTGTTGTTGGATTTGAGTATGATGTTTGTGTGGTATTCTTTTTTTGTTTGGTTGATGAGTTTGTTGTAGTCCTTTTGCTTTGTTAGGTATAGAGCCTGGGTGTTGTTGGGAATGTTAAGTGGTATGGGGGTAGGGTGTGTGTACACACGTGTAAAGGCTGTGTGGGAGTAGGAGGCACGTGTGTGTACATGTATGTGATGTAGGATGTGTGTGTGCTTATGTGCATGTATGTGGTGTGGGGGTAGAGTACTTGTGCACGTGAACCAATAAATGTGGTGTGGTGGTAGGCTGTGTGTATGTATATTTGTGCATATATGTGGTGTGGGGGTAGGATCTGTATAGTGTGACAAATTTGTATGTTTTTTTTTTATTTTCAAACTCATGCAGGTCTATGGAGAAACTGGATAGAAAGAGACATGATAAAATTTGACTTGTAAGGATAGAACAGAATGTGTAGCTTCTCTGTGAGTATATTTGTCTGAAGGGGGTTAATCAAGTCTGACACAAACAATGAGCGAGTACAGGTGTGTGTACATGAATTGGTGGGGAAGTGCGATGAGGGGTGTTTATGTTTATGGGTTTATGTGTGTCCATGAGAAGGGGGATGAGGTAACAAGCTGTGTGTGTTTACATAAGTGTGTGTATGTGTGTATCTGCATGTGTGTGAGAGGGTGAGGATGGGGTGGGGTCTGGTTTTGTATTTGCATGTGCATGCATGCTTGTGCACGTGTGAAAGGGTGGGGGTGGAGTGAGGTTGTGTCTGTGAGTGTGTGTGCTTGTGTCTGAGATGGTGGGAGTGGGGTAGAACTAGCTTTGTGTGTGCTTGCATGTGTGCAAGGGTGGGTGTGTATGTTGAGAGGATGTGTGTATGTGTATTTGTGTGTGTGCACACACATGATGAAAGGGTGGAGGCCGACTGTGTGTGCGCATCTACATGAAGGGGTAGAGGTGAACTGAGGGGTCGACTGTGTGTGTGTGCACGCATGCATGCGAGGGTGGAGTGAAATGCTGATTGTGTGTACATTCGTGCGTGAGAGTGTGGGGTGAGGGGCTGTGTGTGTGCATGCACACATATGTGTGAGAGAGTGTGTGTGTATGACAGGATGGGGAGTGTAAAGAGTGGCTGGTAGTGTGTGTGTGCAAATGTGTGAGAGCATTGGGTGAGGTGCTGGGGATGTGTATGGACGTGGAGGGTGGGATGAAGGAATGGGGATAAGAACATAAGAAATGCCATACTAGGTCAGACCAAGCCCAGAATCCTATTTCCAACCGTGGCCAATCCAGGTCACAAGTACATATCAGGCTCCCAAAAAGGTACAAATTCCATGCTGCTTATCCCAGGGATAAGCAGTGGATTTCCCTGGTCCTCTTTAATAATGATTTATGGACTTTTCCTTAAGGAACTTGTCCGAATCTCTTTTAAACCCAGCTATCCCCCTTGCATTCAAATTATCAACCTTTTCTACTCTTCCTTCTACCCTCTCTCTTTCTTTCCTCTATTCCTTGACTTTCATCCCCTGCCTGTCTTTCTTTTTTGATGTGCAATAAGACATTCTGACACTGCCACAATTGCAGCCTCCAGCACTGCTCCTCTGCCAGCAGGTGCTGGAGTGTCCACCAGAACTCAACATAATTTTAGGCCACAACCTTTGTTTCTTTGTATTTCTTCCATTGGTAGGCACTGCCAATGCCAACAGCCTGACACACTCTTTGTCTGTTGGGGAATGATAACCCTGCTCACACACAGCACTAGTTCAGACTGAAGCTGCAGTCCCTCTATATTTCTCTGCTGGAAAGGGATGGGTTCCACACCAGCAGGAACTGCTGGGTTTGGCCACAAGGTTACATTTTACTTATCAGATAATGTCTTTTCTTTGAGTCATACTAGACCAGTCCAGGCAAGTGGGTTGTGTTCCTCTACCAACAGATTGGTGGAGACAAAGAACCAATGAAAAGCCCAGGTTTCAATGACATCACTCCTGTGCCTTTATTTGCCTCAGCCACAAGAGGTCCCTTCAGTATTCATCCCAAAGCAAATGGGAGAGACAGAGCAAGCCTCACACAACCTCAACATGGGTAACAATAAGTAAACAACAGTAGAGAACTATGTACAGGAAGATAGAAACAGAAAGCTGTCAGTAGACGATGAGCCTGCAGAGCCTAATATAGAATCATGGTGGATCCAAGAGTACCGCAACAGTAGACCAGAGCAAATACAGTTTCAGGGGCAGGCTCTGGACTGGTCTAGCTGGATTCAAGGAAAAAACATTATCTGGTAAGTAAAATGTCACCTTCCAAATCGTCCTGCAAGTCCAGTCCAGACAAGTGTGATGTACCAAAGCTACAACACCACTGGGTGGGAAGAAGACACAGCAGTTCACAAAACTCTTGAGCTGAAGGCCGTGTCCGCTCAAATATGGAAATCCAAGTGGTAATACTTAAAGTGGCAAGTGAGGCCCACGTTACTGCCCGACAAATGTCTGCAGTGGCTACTGAGCATAGCTCCACCCACAAGGACTCTTGTGCTCGGGTAAAATGGGCACACAGACCTTAGAGAACTGGCCAGTTTCATAACAGATATGCCAAGGCAAAATCAACTTGGCCGCTGCGTCACCCTTGCATGGGCCAGCAAACAGTACAAAAAGATGATCCGACTTACGAAAGGAATTCATAATCTTAAAGTACCAGAGAAGCACCCTCCGGACAACGATAAGGTGAAGATCCTTATCCTTCCCCTGACACTGCTCCTTAGAGGAGGAGGGCAGGCAGACCACCTGGCTCACATGAAAGTGAGATAGCACTTTAGGCAAGAAGGAAGGCACAGGCCAAACAGAAATGGCCTCAGTTGAAAAAGATAGATAAGGATCTCTGCAAAACAGAGCCCACAGTTCAGAGATCCGCCTTGCAGAAGAAACTGTGACCAAGAGGACTGTCTTGAGCATCAAATCCTTCAAGGTAGTGCATTTCAGCAGCTCAAAGGGAGCCACCATCAGGGTCGTGAGCATCAGAGATAGATTCCAGAAAGGGATCACAGTCCAAAGTGGAGGATGCAGGCAAACCCTTTGGAGAAAACATGAGACGTCCGGATGCAAGGCCAAGGCCTCACCCACCACTAGACCATAGAAACAACTGGCCAAAGCTGCCACCTGAACCTTCAGGGAGCTAAGTGATATGCCCTTCTCTAAGCCATCCTGCAGAAAGGTTAACAGGGAGGACACCTTGACTGCCTCAGAAGCCATTTTCCGCATGCCGCACCAACACTCAAAAAGGCACCATATCCGCATGTATGCTAGCTTGGTAGACCTCCTTCGGGCACCAAGTATGGTAGAGATTACTACTGGAGAGTAGTTCTTATATGCTAGCTGTTTTCTTTCAAGAGCCATGCCGTAAGCGAGAAGGGAACTGGGTTCTCCAGGATGATTGGTCCCTGCTGCAACTCGTAGATCCAAGATGGAGGCAGTTGAAAAGTAGGTACTTGAAGGAGTCGCATCAGGTCTCCAAACCACATTCTCTGTGGCCAATCCAGCACTACCAGAAAATTCCTGCCCAGGTGGCACTCTATACGCCAAATCACACGCACCACCAGGGACCACGGAGGAAACACATACAGCAGTCGCTAACTGGGCCAAGGCAGGGTCAGTGCATCAACACCCTCAGACCCCATCTCCATATGGCGACTGAGGAAGCGGCACACTTTGGCAAATGAGGGGTCACCATCAGATCCTTTTTGGGGCAACTCACATAGTGCACAATCAACTGAACTGCCTCTTGACAACTCCCATTCACTGGGATTCAGAAAGTGCCAGCTGAGGAAGTCCACTTCCACATTGTCCGCTCCAGCAATGTGCTGAGCCGACAAGGCTAGGAGGTTCCTCTCTGCCCAAGAAAACAAGAGATCCATCTCCAGGACCACTCCGGCACTTCTTGTACCGCCCTTGCCAATTGACATAAGCCGCCATTATGGCATTGTCTGAAAAACACTCAAACCATCTAGCCCTCGACCAGGGGCTGGAAACGCAGAAGAGTCAACACCTGTTGGACCTCACCTCAAGACAGTTGATGGACCACACCACTTCCCTGCTGTTCCAATGGCCCTCAGTCATATGCTCTTGACAATGGGGTCCCCAGCTCGAGAAAATGGCATCTGTTGTCAGCAGGATCCAGGAGAAATCATCCAGTGGTATGCCCCTCTTCAGATGACTAGGCTGACGCCACCACCGCAGGCTGGACCTCACCCTCAACATGATAGGAATGGACACAGATCCCTTGGCACCGCAGTATCGCAGCTGCCACCACCATGACCTTTGAAAATGTTCTTGGGGCAGTGGAGAGCCTGAAAAGGAAGGTCGGCAAACTGATAATGAGAGCCAGGCATGGCAAAATGCAGATATTTCTGCTGATCCACTGGATCGGGATATGAAAATACGTCTAGGCCAGATCCAGAAAAGCCAAGAATTCCCCTCAGTTCACTGCTTGAATCATGGAGCGTAACGTTTTCATCCAAAAGCACAGGACACACAAGTGCTCGTTGACCCATTTGAGGTCCAGAATAGGCAGGAAGGAACCATCCCTTCTAAGGCATCATAAAGTAGATGAAGTATCATTATTTTTTGTTCTGTTCGTAACTACAGAAATGTTATAGTCATACATTTGTCATATAGAAGTGTGATACAAGTAGGACTGTAAAGTTTCTGCAGTTAGAAATAGAACAAAAAATAACTTTTTTGAAAACAGTGCTATATTTTTGTTCGGGAAGCAGATAAGGCTTTGGTGATTGATAGAGCTGCATAAGTTATGGATACTTAAAGACAGCTTTTTGATGTTTCATTGACTTTTTTTTAAATAAAAGATTATTAAAATATATTTTTTATTGATTTGTTATAATAGATGTTGCCTGGGAGAATGCTTCCGCGAGGGCTCTGTTGGCGCCGTCACTCATATGTGAGGACTGACTTCTTGCTAGTTCCCGGAGAAAATATGTTCTCTTATTAGTTTTTTAATGGGTTATATTGTAGCTTCATTACGTATCCTTTAGTCTTTCTACTTTTTGATGGTGTAAACAATTGATCTACATCAACTCGTTCCACTCCATTCATTAATTTATAGACTTCTATCAAATCTCCCTTCAGCCTTTATTTTCCAAGTTGAAGAGCCCTAACCTTTTAAGCCTTTACTCATAGGGGTATCTTTCCTTCCCTTTACCATTTTGGTGGCTCTTCTCTGTACCTTTTCTAATTCCACTATATCCTTTTTAAGATACGGCAACCAGAATCGCACACAATATTCAAGGTGCGGTCGAACCATGGAATGATAGAGAGAAATTATAATATCCTTGGTTTTATTCTCCATTCTTTTCCTTGTGATTCCTAGCATTCTATCAGAATTCTTGGCCGCTGCTGCACACTGGGTGGACGGTTTCAACCTATTATTTTCTAGATGCAGAACCTTTATTTCCTTTTGAGTTTTCCTTTAGTTTATAAAATAATAAATGCATAAGCGCTGATCTCATCCCCCTCCCTCTTTTTATGTGCTATATTTTCTGTGCACTTTTATACTGTATTGTACATGTACTGACTCAGGCCATGTTATAACTTCCTACTTGATCATATAAAACACTGCTCTACACACTTAAGTCATCTAAAACATCATTCCTATATTGACTTCAATGGCCAACAGGAACATGAGCAAGAAATTAAAAAAATAAACAAACAAACAAAACACTTATATGGTCAGCAACAGGAGCCATCTGTAAAGTGCTTTTAAATACTGGCTCCAATATATTTACCACAAATTATAGCTGGGTAAATCAGGCAAATGTTTATAAACACCTTGCCAAAACCATATATTATTAGCAGTAAAGGGCTTTTAAAGATCTATTGATTCACAGTTCAATGCTCAACTCAATAGATTACACCTGCTTTCCCAAAATTGAAACATTTCAGCCTTCTCAATCGGTGATTAAGATGACTTTGCAGGACTGCAGATCTGATTTAAATTAAATGGATTCAAATCCTTCATCAGGAAAATATATATTTAAATCATTTTTCTAGTGAAAGTATTCCCGTTGATCAATATACCCTTAATACATAGGTTTCATTTTTAGAAGTAATATACACTACATCCTATAAAGGAGTTATTATTCTGAAAGTTTTTTCAGATTGTTAACAAAATTGAAATGAAGATTTGGTTATTTTATTTAGTACCAAAGCAGATGCAGAACGTGTGAAATTATTAGGAGGTAAACAATTCCTGTTTAGTTATGGATGGTTAGGGGTTATTTTTGCAATGATGTGCTAGGAGAGTACCCATCGCCAATTTTTTGTCTTGTGAATCTACTGACTCGAGACTTATTACATAAGAACATAAGATATGCCATACTGGGTCAGACCAAGATACATCAAGCCCAGTATCCTGTTTCCAACAATGGCCAATCTAGGTCATACGTACTGTGATGAGGAGAGTATGGCTGAGTCCATGGAATTGGAAGAAAATCAGTCATTTACCTTTAAAGAAAGAGACAGGCAAGGAATCAGTAGCTCTCAAACCGCAGGCAGAGAAAAAAAAACACGCAGCTACTGAGGACAGGACACACCCAAGCTCTGCTAATCCAAGGGCAGGCTTGGAAATTAATGAGGGACACCTGGGGGAAGGGGAGTGCACGGTAGTTCAGAGACACTCTTATAAACCCAGGGAAATATTGGAGGAGAGGACGGACAGAGAGAACAGCCAGAGAGAGGGCAACAGGAACAGAAGTACCAGGATGAGGCAGCACACTGGAAGGAAAGAGTAGTTACTCACCTGTAACAGGTGTTCTCCAGGAGCAGCAGGAATCAATCCTCACATATGGGTGACGTCGGCGCCGACGGAGCCCTCGCGGAGCAATTTCCCCAGCTTTCAAAGAAAGCCTTTGGGAATTGCAGCGCGCATGCGCGGTCCCCTTCCCGCCCAAGGGTGCCATCTTGCTCAGTCTGATGACATAGCTAAAAGACAGCAAAAATTAGCAAAAATGAAATGATAGGACTGCAACTCCAAGGGGAGGAGGGAGGGTTGTGAGGACTGATTCCTGCTGCTCCTGGAGAACACCTGTTACAGGTGAGTAACTACTCTTTCTCCAGGACCAAGCAGGACGTCAGTCCTCACATATGGGACTCCCTAGCTTAAGGCTACCGGAGACCTCAAGCAGAAAAATGAGCTCCCTCTAGCTCAGTAGCACAGAAGGAAGGAATCTTCTCTGAAAATGCCCCCGACCGGTAGCCCAACACCAGGGCCGGAGGGTAGGAGTTGCCTAAACCTCAAAGAGATTATGGAGGACTGCCTGACCGAAAGCACTGTCCCTGCGGGACTCCCTCTCCAGGCAGTAATGGGCCGCAAAAGTCTGGCTTGAAGACCAAGTAGCGGCCCGGCAGATGTCTGCCAACGGAACAGAGCGGAGATGAGCCACTGACGCAGCCTTCGCCCTAACACGATGAGCCGTGACTCGACCCTCCAACGAGAGTCCGGCCGCCCCATAAGCCCAAGCGATACAGTCAGCAACCCATATGGACAAAGTACGCTTGGAGACAGATAGCCCCAACTTATTGGGGTCAAAAGAAACGAAGAGCTGAACAGCCCTTCTATGCTCTCGCGTACGGTCCAGGTAGAAGGATAAGGTCCTCCTACAGTCCAGAGTATTCAGGACCATTTCAGCCCGGCAGGTGTGCGGCCTGGGAAAGAAGGTCGGAAGAACCACCTCCTGGTTGAGATGAAAAGTAGAAACCACCTTTGGAAGAAACTTAGGGTGAGTCCGTAAGACACCCTATTCCTGTAGAACCTAGTGTAAGGAGGATCAGACACTAGGGCTTGCAGTTCACTAACGCGCATAGCAGAGGTAAGGGCTACCAAGAACAAGGTTTTCCAGGAAAGAAAACAAAGAGGGCAGGTAGCCATAGGTTCAAAGGGCGGACAGGTAATCCGCTGCAAGACCACATTCAGATCCCATTCAGGGGCTGGTGGGCGTAAAGGAGGCTTAAGGAGAAGGAGGCCTCGGAGAAAACGAGCCACCAAAGGGTGGTGGGAAAGAGGCCTGTCATCCACCGGTGCGTGATGCGCAGAGAGAGCACTGAGGTGGACCCTGACAGAGTTGGACTTAAGGCCCAGATTGGAGAGGTAAAGCAAATATTGCAAGACCACTGCTATCAAGCAGGAGAAGGGATTCTCAGACTGCTGAGCACACCAAATGGAGAACCGACGCCACTTAAGAGCGTAGGACTTCCGGGTGGAAGGCCTCCTCGAGGCCAAGACAACCTCTTCCACTTCCCGAGGCAGCTGGAGGGGAGCAAGGACTACCCTTTCAGCAGCCAGGCCATCAGATGAAGGGACCAGAGGTTGGGGTGTAGGAGAGACCCTTGATCCTGTGTCAGGAGATCGAGCTGAAACCCCAGAGGAAGAGGAGTGTCCACCGCCAGCTGCATTAGAAGCGGGAACCAAGGTTGTCTCGGCCACCGGGGATCCACTAGGATCAGCGAGGCTTCGTTTCTGAGAACGTTGAAGAGTGTTCGAGACACCAGCGGCATGGGAGGAAAGGCATACAAGAGGCCTGTGGACCATGGAATCAGAAAAGCATCCGCCGCTACTCTGAGAGGATGCGGTTGTCGAGAGCAGAATCTGGGAAGTTGCCGGTTCAGAGGACTGGCAAACAGATCCATGGTGGGGAGGCCCCACTTGAGAAAGATCCGCTGAACCACCAATGGATCCAATCTCCACTCGTGTGGTTGGAGGATCCTGCTTAGCTTGTCTGCCAGGTAATTTTCCTGACCTGGGAGATAGACCGCTTTGAGGAGGATGCCGTGGTGGACGGCCCAAGAGCACAGTTTTCGTGCCTCCTGACAGAGAAGGAAGGAGCCTGTGCCTTCTTGTTTGTTCACGTAGAACATTGCAACTTTACTTTACTTTATTCCACACTTGATAGACCGCTTACGTTAAAAACATTAAAGCGGTGTACAAATAAAATAAAAGGCAGCACTGCAAACTACGGAAAAAGAACGCCAAAAATAATAGGAAAGAGAGAAAAGAATAGCACAAAAACTGTACAAACAATAATAAATAACAATTAACATGGGCACAAGTTAAAACAATAAACAGTAGTCAAGTAACATAAGTTAAAAACAATAAAATCAAACAATAATAGGCAATAAAATAGCCACCAATTAACAATAGTCAAACACTAACCAATAATTAACACCAAAAATATAAAAACAAAGAATGCAGACAGCACCACTAGCAAAGACAAACAGAAGGGGGACAAGACCAACTAGGCTAGGACAAGACACTAACCAGGGACGGTATCAGGGAGGGAAAATCAGAGGGATAAATCAGGGGGGGAGATCAAACACTTTGTGAAACAGATGAGTTTTGAGAGAGGATTTAAACTGTGAGTAGGAGGATTCTAAGTGGAGGGATGAAGGCAATGCATTCCATAACCAAGGTCCGAGAAAGAAGAAAGCAGCCTGACGGGTCTTTTCAAGGTGGGCATGAGATGGAGACGGTAAGACCAAACGGTTAGCGTGAAGGGAGCGAAGCTGGCGGTAGGGCGTGTGAAGGGAGATTAAATCAGCCAGGTATAAAGGGTTATTGGTATAGAGTGCACAGTGAGTAAGGATCAGAAGTTTGAATGAAACCTAACACGGAGGGGCAACCAGTGAAGTCGAATGAGAATGGAAGTGATGTGATCAAAGCGGCGGGCGAAGGTGACAATATGGGCGGCAGTATTTTGAATGAGCTGTAGACGTTGAAGTTGGTACTTGGGGAGATTGGCCAGAAAAATGTTACAATAGTCGAGACGGCTAATAATGAGCGCAAGGGCGAGAGTGACCAGGGACCCAAGGGGACGAATGGAGCGAACAGCCCGAAGACGACGAAGAATGGCGAAAGAGCGTCTTGTAAGGGAAGAAATATGATCATGGAAAGAGAGAGAAGAGTCAAGAATCACTCCGAGATACCGAAAAGAAGACACCAGAGGGACGGGGATAGAATCAATCATGGGTGCAACTGACGGACATGACCCAGAAAGCGAAACCCACATAGCAGTGGACTTAGAGGGGTTAAGACGGAGGAAGTGTTATGAAAGCCAGGAGGCCACGTGAGAAAGGCAAGCGTTGAAGGGAGAAAGATCTAGGAGAAGTGGAGAGGTGTGAAAGAGCAAAATAATGTCATCTGCATAGACATAACAGGACACAGGATATTGCTGTAGTACCAGAAGCAAAGGGGCCAGGAAAATATTAAACAACAAAGGGGACAAAACAGAACCTTGGGGGACACCGCAAGTAAGAGGAAAAGAACTGGAAGACTTACCATTTAAAGTAACAGAAAAGGAGCGGGAAGTGAGGAAAGAACGAAACCAAAGAAGAACCGCCCCACGTAACCCCACCTCAGCAAGACGAGTGAGAAGAAGAGTGTGATCGATTAAATCAAAAGCCGCGGATAGATCAAGAGAAACCAAAAGAGTGAGATCACCACGGTCATGTGCAACGTGTATGTCATTTAGAACAGCAAGAAGGACAGTCTCAGTGCTGTGACCCTGACGAAAACCGGCCTGCCGGGGGTGAAGTGTGTTTGTGGACTCAACATGGGAAGACAACTGATGGAATGCAAATCATTCCAAAAGTTTGGCCAGGTAGGGAAGGTTTGAAACAGGGCGCCAGTTGGCAAGAACAGAGGGATCAAGAGAAGGTTGTTTTAAGAGTGGATGAACAACAGCCGATTTCCAAGGAGAGGGGAACAAACCAGAGGAGAAACTTGTATTAATGATAGTAGTGATAATGGGGACCAGCTGTAGGGAGGGTTCAGACAGCCAACGAGAAGGAATAGGGTCAAGGGAGCAGGTGGTCTTACGGGAAGTGAATAGCGTCGAAAGAATTTCAGCCGGGAGGATCAGATGAAAAGAGGACCATGTATGGGCAAGAGCCCGATTGGGCAGAGCGGTAGATGACAACAGCGCATGATCAGTGGCAACTGGGTCGTAAGGGGAAGCAGGTGGCGAGGGCAGGGGAGGAGGGTGAGTAGGAAAGGAAGACCGAAGGTCAAGAACTTTCTGGGAAAAGAAGGTAGCCAACGAATGGGGATCTGGGGACTGAGTGGCCATGGCGCGTGGAGAACTAGTGGATGAAAGTTTATGCAAGATCTGAAAGAGCTGACGAGAAGAGTTCACCGCTTCAGTAATTTCAGCCTCGTAATATGCCCGCTTTGCAGATTGGATGGCCAAACGGTAAGCAGCATAAAGCTGTTTGAAACGGGCATATAACTCAGAAGAGGGGCGGCGAGACCAACGGCGGTGCACCTGGCGGAGTTGGGCCCGTTGCAGCCGTAAGGCAGGATGGAACCAAGAGGAATGACCAGGGTTGGGCAGACGGGGACAAGGACGTAATGGCGCTAACTGGTCCAAAGCATCCTTTAGGAGAGAGTCCCAAAGGGAGGCCTGGCTGTCAGGAGACAGTGATGCAAAATCTGAGGGAAAAACTGAAGGAGCGGGGGGAAAGGAGCACAAAGTGTCGGGGGTTAAACGGCGACGGAGAGGAGGGGGGGAAGAAGGCACCAGAAAAGAAGACAGCGAGAGGGGAGAGAAAGTAACCGAGAAAAGGACACAACGGTGATCAGACCAAGGGATATCCAGCAAGGAAGGGGGGGAAATCTGAGCAACCAACGCGGGTGATGACACTACGAGGTCCAAAGTTGATTGTCCGTCTGGACCAGCACAGACTGGTGAGAAGTGAGGTGGGAGAAGGCTCTCAGAGCTAGACGGATGGCTCTGAGCTCCAGGAAGTTTATCTGCTGAGCAGACTCCCAAGGAGTCCAGAGACCTTGAGTACATGTCCCTTGGCAATGTGCTCCCCAACCCAGGAGAGAAGCATCGGTTGTTAGCACCTGAGAAGGCGGAGGAGATTGAAAATCCACTCCCAGTAGCAGGTTTGGCAGATGAAGCCACCACCGCAGAGAAGAGACCAGCAGGTCGGAGACCTGTACTGAGTCTGCCAGGCTCCCCGTGGCCTGATGCCATTGAGTGCGAAGACACCACTGAGCAGGTCGCATGTTCAGGTGGGCATTGGGGGTCACATGGACCGTGGAAGCCATATGGCCGAGCAGTCTCAGAAATTGCCTGGCAGAGACCAGGGAATTGCTGTGAAAGTGGCTGGCGAGATCCATGAGCCTGTGTGCTCTGTCTAGAGGCAGGAAGGCCCGTGCCTGAAGTGTGCTCAACCTTGCGCCGATGAATTTGAGATCTTGAGAGGGGAGCAAAGTGGACTTTGCGAAGTTTATGACAAATCCCAAGTGCTGGAGCAGAGACACAGTGCGATGAGTGGCCTGAGTGGCCTCTTGGGAAGACTGGGCCCTGATGAGCCAGTCGTCCAGGTATGGAAACACAAAAAGGCCTTGAAGTCTTAGATAGGCCGCCACCACTGCTAGGCATTTGGTGAACACCCTGGGGGCGGAGGATAGGCCAAAGGGCAGTACTCTGTACTGGTAATGATTTCCTCCCACAACAAACCTGAGATATTGTCTGTGGTCTGGATGAATAAGGATGTGAGTATAGGCATCCTTGAGATCTAAGGAGCATAGCCAGTCTCCCCGCTGGAGGTAGGGCAGCAGGATTCCAAGGGTAAGCATCTTGAACTTTTCCCTTGCCAGGAACTTGTTGAGATTTCGCAAGTCCAGTATGGGTCTGAGGCCTCCTGTTCTTTTTGGTATCAGAAAGTACCTGGAATAAAAGCCGTGACCTCTCAGGTGGTGGGGCACCGGTTCCACAGCCTGTTCCTGAAGAAGACTTGCTAACTCCTGAAGGAGTAAGTCCCTGTGCAGAGGGAGTCTTGGAGGCTCCCCTGGAAAGTAGGAGGGAGGTACCTGGTGAAAGTGTAGAAGATAGCCTTTCTGAACTATATGAAGCACCCAGGTATCTGAGGTGATGGCTGACCACCTGTGGGCAAAGTGGACCAGCCGGCCTCCTGTGCTGAGAGAAACCAGCTGAGGGGAAGAGGCTATGCTGATGGAGTCAAAAAACCCCCACCCTGCTGAGCAGGGGCCGGTGTTGTGGGCTTGGGGGCCTGCTGCCTACGGGGCCCATTACCCCGTCCCTTGGCCTGCTGACCCTTTTGGGGAGCTGCTGAGGCCTGATACTGAGGGTAGTGTTTATAGGCAGCCACCTTCCTCGGGTAAAAGGGCTTTTCCCCCGAGCCCTTTTTCTTCTGAGAAGGGGCAGCCTAGTTCTGGACAGCCTAGTTCTGGTCAGAGTCTCGGTCTCGATCTCGATCTGTGCAGCCTTTTCAGCCATGGGTTTGCCAAAGAGGTTTTCACCTCTGCAGGGGACATCGACCAACTTGTCCTGTACCCATGGCTCGAGGTCGGATGACTGAAGCCAAGCCTGTCGGCGGGCACCGATGCCGGCCCCGGCTACTCGAGCCGATGCTTCGAAGCCATCGTAGGCTGCTCGAGAGATAAACTTCGAGCACTCTCGAATACCAGTGGACAAGGCTTGGAACCTCTGCAAAGGTTCCTCGGAGAGACCAGCAGAGAACCCGGCAATTTCTTTTGCCAGATCTCGGAGATACATGCCCATATAGAGCTGGTAGGTCTGGACTCGACAAGCAAGCATAGAGCCCTGGAAGCACTTTCTACCAGGTTCTGGGCCTCCCAGCCGGGAGGCACCGAGGAGTGCATCTTCTGACTCTTGAGTCGATGCATGGCCGATTCCACCACCATGGAATGGTGCGGTAGTTGTGCCTTTTGGAACCCGGGGCTCTTGCGGACTCGATAAATGGAATCGACCCGCTTGCTTAACACCGGCGCCGACGCTGGGCTCTCCCACATGCGGAAGAGAAGTCGTTCCAGCATCGGAGGAACCGGTACAGTAAAGGCCTCCTTCGGGAAAGAGTCATACTGGAGGGCATCGAGCTCTTCGGCTCGAGGCTTCTCCTCGGGATCCGTGGGGAATGCCAAGGCCTTGGCCATATCCCGCACGAAGTCCGAGAACCGGGTGTCCTCTGGGGGGGACCGTCTCAGAGGTTCGGACTCGGGTGAGTCCGATGGGACACACAGAGTCCGAAAAGTACCAGGTGATTCTTCGTCCTCCGTTTCCCAGGCTGACTCCTCGGAGGAGGAATCGAGCGGCTCCGGTCGGGCGGGCACCGATGCCCTCCGCCCCGACGCCGAGGGTGTCGGCGTCGACGACCTCGGTCCCAAACGGGAGGCCGAGGGAGACCGCGACCGAGGATCGACTCGAGCTCGCATGGACTCGAGGATCAGCTCGGTCTCCGGGGTCGACTTGGACGTCGACGTACCGATGGCCGGGGCAGATGCACTGGCGAGGCCAGCGATCAATGCCCGCTGCTGGTCCATGAAGGCAGCCAAACTGCTCTCCAAGGCCGTCAACCTGAGTCCAAGCTCAGGAGACCCAGCAGCCCCCGACTCGGGCCCCGACGGCGTCGGGCCCGACGTCGGCTCCTTTGGAGGCGAGTCCACGAGGACTACAGTACTCACGTGTCCAGGCGACTCCATTTCGAGACGAGGATGTTTCGAAGGCCTCTCCAACTCCGAGGACCCGGGACGGCTATCGGGGCTATGCGACCTGGCCCTCGAGGAACCAGGAGCGTCCACCGACGCCGCCCTCGCGGGTTTTTTCTTCCTATGATGTTCCCGGGCAGGAGACCCCCGCTCAGAGGAACTCCGACGATGCTCAGGACCGGAGTCCCGGGACGTCGAAGCCTCTGACGAGGTCCGGGCCCGGCCGGACGTGGAGTCAGAGAAGATTCGTTCCCTTTGATGCTGCCGACTCCTCAACGCTTTTGAAGACATCTTGCTACACGGACCGCAGATCATCGGGTCATGATCGGGTCCGAGGCAGCGGAGGTAGCAGTCGTGTATGTCGGTAAGAGACATAAGTTTCTTACACCGATCACACTTTTTAAACCCGCTGGCAGCCATCGAGGGAAAAAGGGCCCCTGCGAGGTCAAAAGACAGGGCTGCCAGTGAAAAATAAAAAATGGCGCGAACGCTTGTCATGAAGGACAAAAAACCGAAAAATAAAGAACGGACCCGATACCGGCGTAGCGGGTCCCGGCGGGAAAAGGATCCGACGTCGAACCGAGAAAGAATAAGAAATAATTAATAAAATCAACTTTTTCTGCGGCGATCACAAACAGCGTCTGTAGGGCTCCGCGGAAAAAAGAAGACTGAGCAAGATGGCAACCTTGGGCAGGAAGGGGACCGCGCATGCACGCTGCAATTCCCAAAGGCTTTCTTTGAAAGCTGGGGAAATTGCTCCGCGAGGGCTCCATCGGCGCCGACGTCACCCACAAGAGGAAGAGGTGGACAGAGAGTTAATTGAAAACATACGCAGCATTGCTAGGAAAGGGGAAGTGCTACTGCTAGGAGATTTTAATATGCCAGATGTTGATTGGCACATTCCTGCTGCAGTATCATCTAGGAGTAAGGAGATCCTGGATTCTCTACAGGGAGAACTATTCAGGCAATTGGTAACAGACCCCACACGTGAAGGGGCCATACTGGACTTGGTGCTTACCAATGGTGAAAGTGTTTCTGATGTTGTAGTGGGAGATCATTTTGCATCCAGTGATCACCAGATGGTGTGGTTCAGTATTAGGACTAGGGCTGTTAGAATCCATTCCAAGGTGAAGATCTTAGACTTTAGGAAGACTAACTTTGCGATGATGGGCCAATGCCTCAGGGAGTCGTTAGTGGGATGGGAACAGCTGGGGGATGTAGAACAACAGTGGGCAAAACTGAAAGGGGGTATTTTAAAGGCAACCAACCTTTTGGTTAAAATGGTAAACAAAGGCAAAAGGAACAGGAGACCGCTATGGTTTTCGAAGGAAGTAGCTGAAAAAGTGAAGAAAAAGAGGGAGGCCTTCATGAAATACAAGAGATCACAGAGAGAGGAAGACAGGCATCTGTATTTGGAAAAACTTAGAGAAGCTAGCAAAGTAGTCAAGAAGGCAAAGATTCAAAAGGAGGAGGAAATAGCCAATGCAATAAAATGGGGGGATAAGACATTTTTCAGATATATTAGTGAGAAGAGGAAGGGCAAAAGTGGTATTGTCAGACTCAAGGGTACAGGGGGGGAATATGTAGAAGCTGATAAGGATAAAGCGGAATTACTTAACAAATATTTTTGTTCTGTGTTCACAGATGAAAAACCAGGAGCAGGACCTCAGAAAACACCCACAAATAAGAACAGAAGCGAGGGACATCTTGAACAATTTTCAGAAGACTGTGTTCGTGAGAAACTAGCTCAACTCAAAGTAGACAAAGCGATGGGACCGGATGGGATACACCCTAGAAAACTGAGGGAACTTGGGGACATTCTAGCAACTCCACTGACTGACCTTTTCAATGCCTCGTTGGAGTCGGGAGTGGTGCCAAAGGACTGGAGAGAGGCTCATGTGGTGCCTTTACACAAAAGCGGAAGTAAGGATGTGGTTGAAAACTACAGGCCGGTTAGTTTAACTTCAGTGGTGAGTAAATTAATGGAAACACTGTTGAAAGAGAAAATAGTGAGGTTTCTGGAGTCCAGCGGATTACAGGATCCGAGGCAACATGGATTCACCAGAGGCAGGTCTTGTCAGACAAATCTGATTGATTTCTTTGACTGGGTGACCAGGGAGTTGGACCGAGGGAGAGCTCTAGATGTGGTGTATTTAGATTTCAGTAAAGCCTTTGACACTGTTCCTCACAGGCGACTTATAAACAAACTGAGCACCCTAGGGATGGACCCTAAAGTTACTGCTTGGGTTAGAAATTGGTTGGGTGGGAGGCGACAAAGAGTACAAGTAAATGGAGCTCACTCTGAGGAGAAGGATGTTACCAGTGGTGTGCCCCAGGGATCTGTCCTTGGTCCGATTCTTTTTAACATCTTTGTTAGTGATATAGCGGAAGGGCTGTCGGGTAAGGTTTGCCTCTTTGCAGATGATACCAAAATCTGCAATAAAGTAGACACCCAGGAAGGTGTAGCTAACATGAGGAGGGATCTAGCTAAGCTTGAAGAATGGTCTAGAATTTGGCAGCTGGGATTTAATGTTAAAAAATGTAAGGTCATGCATTTGGGCTGCAGCAATCCAAGGGAGCAATACAGCATAGGAGGTGAAGTACTTTTGTCCACTAAAGAAGAGCGGGACCTAGGCGTAGTTGTGTCCGATGATCTTAAAGTAGCTAAACAGGTAGAAAAGGCGACGGCAAAAGCTAGAAGGATGCTTGGGTGCATACGGAGAGGAATGGCTAGCAGAAAAAAGGAGGTGATAATGCCTCTGTATAAGTCTTTGGTGCGACCTCATTTGGAGTATGGTGTGCAATTCTGGAGACCGCACCTTAAAAAGGATGTGAACAGGATGGAGTCGGTACAGAGGGGTGCTACTAAGATGATTAGTGGTCTTCATTATAAAGCATATGAGGACAGACTTAAGGATCTTAATATGTACACCTTAGAGGAAAGGCGGGATAGAGGTGATATGATTGAGATGTTTAAATACCTCCGTGGCATAAATGTTCAGGGAGAGAGCCTCTTTCAATTGAAAGCAAGTTCTGCGACGAGTGGACATGGGATGAGGGTGAAGGGAGATAGATTCAGGAGTGATATACGGAAATATTTCTTTACGGAAAGAGTAGTGGATCCGTGGAATAGTCTCCCAGTGGAGGTGGTAGAGATGAGGACAGTAACTGAATTCAAAAAAGCATGGGACCAACACAGAGGATCTCTAAAGGTAAAAAGTGGACTGTTGTAGTTGTTATGGAAGGACAGACTAGATGGGCCTTGTGGTCTTTTTCTGTCATCATGTTTCTATGTTTCTATATGTGAGGACTGACTTCCTGCTTGGTCCTGGAGAAAGATACAGGAAACCAGCACTCGAGAGAGCTGACCAGGGAGAACACTGGAGAATTCAGTGGGGAGAGAAGCACCAGAGAAAGGCCCAGCGAGTTCACCGTGGAGGAGAGCGGTGGAGACTTCCTAGGGAATCTTAGAGGTGAAAGCCCTAGTCAGAAGGAAAGCCAGGATTGCAGGGAAACTGCAATTGGTTTTAAAACTAGGAGAGCTGTGCCAGAGAGAAGTGCTGATAAGGGTCAGGCTGCAGTGCAAACTATTCCTGAACCAGCTAAAGAACTGCAACTTCCAAAAATGTGCGTGAATAAAAGGGTAGCCAAAAGTGCCATAAGCCAGTTAGAGGCATTGTGTCATTTGATGCAAGAAAAGAATCTCCACGTTCCTGGTGGAAACCCTGTGCATAGGGAAAGCACAGTTACTTACCTGTAACAGGTGATCTCTGGGAACAGCAGGAATTAGTCATCACATATGGGTACGTCGGTACCGACGGAGCCCGCGCGGGAAAGCTCCCCAGCTTTTCAGATTAAAAGCTTTTGGGGCCTCCCACTGCACATGCGCGCTGCCTTCCCGCCTTCCTGACCAGCTCTCGTCAGTTCGAGTTTAAAGCTGAGACAATAGAGAGAGAGGACAGGAAGATAGATAGATAGAGATACAACTCCTAGGGGAGGTGGGTGGGTTGTGATGACTAATTCCTGCTGTTCCCAGAGATCACCTGTTACAGGTAAGTAACTGTGCTATCTCCAGGAACAAGCAGGAATAAGTCATCACATATGGGGACTCCCTAGCTAAGATGCCTGGGAGATCCCCCTCCAAGGGTAAACCATCTTCGCATGGATCTCAGGCATCCATCCAGGGAAGGTGGGCAGGAGTTGTTTAAGTATGGAACAGGTGTTTGAGGACAGCCTGACCAAACAAGGCATCCCGGCGGGAGTCCTTGTCCAAGCAGTAATGGGATGTGAAGGTATGAATCGAGGCCCAAGTGGCTGCTCGACAGATCTGATCTATGGACACAGAGTGAAGATGAGCCATAGAAGTGGCCATGGCTCTCACATTGTGAGCTGTGACATGGCCCTCCAGAGAAATGTTCTTACTCTGGTAAGCAAAAGAAATACACTGAGCGATCCAATTGGAAAGTGTACGCTTGGTGACTGGAAGTCCCAAATGAGAAGGATCAAAAGCCACGAAAAGTTGGGAAGACTTTCGATGTGGTTGAGTCCTGTTGAGGTAAAAGGCAAGAGCTCTTTTACAATCCAGAGTATGAAGGTTCCTCTCTGCACTGGATGCATGAGGAGCTGGGAAAAAGACAGGTAGATATACCTCTTGATTAAGATGAAAAGGCGAGACCACTTTGGGCATAAAGTGGGGATTCGTCCTAAGGACCACCTTATCATGATGAAACCTAGTATAAGGTGGATGAGCCACTAAAGCCTGCAGTTCACTGATGCGGCGAGCCGAAGTGACTGCAATAAGGAAAACAACCTTCCAGGAAAGAAATTTGAAGGAGGTAGAGTCCAAAGGCTCAAAAGGTGGCTTCATAAGCTAACCTAGAACTAGGTTCAAATCCCATGCTACCGGAGGAGGGCGGATGGGAGGTTTAGTTAGAGTCAGGCCTCTCATGAAACGTGCAACAAGAGGATGAGAGGAGACAGGTTGTCCATTTATAGGTTTTAAGGATGCTGCAATAGCACTCAAATGGACCCTTACTGAATTTGTCTTAAGGCCTGCATTTGAAAGATGCAGGAGACAGTCCAAGAGGGAATTCAAAGGAAGTGCTAGAGGGTCAAGACCCTGCTGAGCACACCAAATGGAAAAACGTTTCCATTTGAAAGCATAAGAACACCTCGTGGAAGGTTTCCTAGAGGCATGAAGGATATCTGTCACAGGTTGAGAAAGATTAAAGTCTTGAAGACTTAGGCCTTCAGTAACCAAGCTCTGAGATGTAGGGATTTGGGGTTTGGGTGCCACAAAGTCCCCTCCTCCTGAGACAGAAGGTCTGGCGCAGCTCCCAGGTCCAGGGAGGATGCCTGGGAGAGATGCAGAAGTAGAGGGAACCACACCTGGCGTGGCCAGCGGGGAGCTATGAGGATCATAGTCCCGTGATCCCTCTGGAGCTTGAACAGAGTCTTGGATATTAGAGGAATGGGTGGAAAGGCATAGAGGAATTCCTGACCCCAATGCAGGAGGAAGGCATCGTGGGCCTGAGCTCCCTGACACTGAGTTCTGGAACAGAACCGGGGAAGTTTGGCATTCCACGGACTTGCAAAGAGGTCTATGTCCGGGGTCCCCCATTCCTGAAAGATTCTGCGTATCTGGTCCATATGTAGGGACCATTCGTGTGGAAGCAGAACTCGACTGAGTCTGTCTGCACGAGAGTTTTGAACTCCTGGAAGATACACTGCAAGAAGGTGAATTTGATGCTCTCTGGCGAAGGCCCATATTCTGAGAGCTTCGTTGCAAAGCGACAGAGAGCCTGTCCCTCCTTGTTTGTTTATATAGAACATGGCTACCTGATTGTCTGTCTGAACTAGGACAGTCAGGTTGACAAGGAGGGTATAGAAGACCTTGAGGGCAAGGTAAATTGCTCGCAGTTCCAGGAGATTGATATGAAGGGTGGCCTCCTGTGGAGACCAAGTGCCCTGAGTGGAGAGGTTCTGAAGATGAGCTCCCCACCCTGTCTGGGAGGCATCTGTTGTGAGGGTTGCTTGGGGCAACAAAGGTTGGAAGGGGGCCCCCAACAACAGATTCTTGGTGGATGTCCACCATTGGAGGGACCAAAATAGACGGCTTGAGGTGAGTATTTGGTCGGAGAGCGCTCCAGATGCTTGAGTCCACTGGGTGGCCAAGGTCCATTGAGCTGCTCTCATATGCAGACGAGCATAGGGCACCACATGTACCGTGGAGGCCATGTGGCCCAGAAGTCGCAGCATTTCCCGGGCTGTCAAATGACTGCTGGACTGAGCTTGGGAGGCCAAACTCAGCAGGCGTTGGGCCCTGACCTGAGGCAGGTAGGCCCTTGCAGTGATGGTGTCTAACTGGGCCCCTATGAACTCGAGAGACTGAGTAGGGATTAGTTGAGACTTGGGAAGATTTACTACCAGTCCTAGATACTGCAGAAGACGCCTTGTGCGGTCCAGGGAAATTTGGGCCTGGGACTGAGAGGGAGCTCGGATGAGCCAGTCGTCCAGGTATGGGAATATGAAAATTCCCAGGCCTCTTAGAAAGGCAGCTACGACTGCCATGCATTTGGTGAACACTCTTGGAGCAGAGGCTAGACCGAAGGGGAGTACTCTGTACTGGAAATGTTTTCCCTGAAACAGAAATCGAAGGTATTTTCTGTGGGATGGGTGGATGAGTATGTGTGTATACGCATCCTTTAGGTCTAGAGAACAAAGCCAATCCTGACTCTGAAGGTATGGAAGGAGAATGCCCAGAGAAAGCATTTTGAATTTCTCCTTGAAAAGAAATTTGTTCAATTCTCTCAGATCCAGAATTGGTCTGAAGCCCTCTGTCTTCTTTGGTATTAGAAAATAAGGGGAGTAGAATCCCGTCCCCTGTAGAAGAAGAGGGACCTCCTCTATTGCCCCCTGGGCAAGGAGGGAGGAGACTTCCTGACCCAAGAGGGCCAGGAGAGATGGGGGAGAATTGAACTGCCTCACCATAGTATAAGGAGGAAGGTCGGAAAAATGGAGTTTGTAACCCTCTCTGATGATAGAGAGGGTCCATTGCTCTGATGTAATTTGCTCCCATCTGGGAGCAAAGTGAGCTAACCTTCCGGGTATGGTGAGGGCTCTGGTTGTTCTAGAGCAGGGGTCTCAAACTCAAATTGCTTTGAGGGCCAAATGAGGACTTGTAGAGTAACCCGGGGGCCGCACAAGACGCAGGCCTCATTTGCATAAGGGCATCATTTGCATAAATATTTGCATAATGTTACCATACACTAACTTTTAGTAAACATGCCTCTTAATGAGTGTATGGATAAAGAAAGACTAAAAGATTTCTACATTACTATAAACCAGTGCCAACCGCCAGGCACATTAGGAACTACTAGAAACACTGCTCATTTAGAACCCATAGCAAACCTGCCGTGTCCTAACAGCACTACCAGGACTCACAAAGCACCATACCCTAACTATCAAAAGGCAACACTGCAAATATTAAATCAACACATTTCAGAGAATAACAATACATGACCTACTCGGGAAAGAGAACAAGTGGCAATGTCAAATAGGAATTACATAAACAGAATACCTCAGCTCAGTTACACATGCAGAACATACACCATCACCAAACAAGGAATCACAATTTAGAAACAGGAAGACAATTAAACTGGGAACCCCAAAAGCCAAACTTAGAATGTACAACACTGTAGAAATAAAACTATACATTGATTTCCTCTTGTATTAAATAAAGTGCAGACGTTAAAGATGCACATTTCCAAGAGCTGACATATTTCAGTTAATAAATTCAAAATAAAGAGATATTTTTCTACCTTTTGTGCATTTTTTTTTCAGTTGCAATTGTTCCATTCACTTTCTTCTGGTTTCTTTGTGTCTTCTGCTAACTCTCCATCGTCTGCTGTCCATTTGTCCTTTCTTCTTTCCTAGTTTTTTTCCATTCTCTCTACATCTGCTTTAACATACTAATCATTCTCCTTTTGCTCTTTCCTCATTCCTATTTCATCCACTCAAATTTTACCCCTCCATCCTCAATCCCCACTTACTCTCCCAATACCCGGCCAATTGTAGATTTTTCTTCCCTCCCACACAAAATATATTTCCCCTCTCCATTTCACTCTCCCAGCCCCATCCCATTCTAATCGTCCCCCAACATCAACTCCCTTCTAGCTCCTGCCCCACCCAGCATCCGCTCCCTTCTAGTCCCCGCATCATCAGCCCATTTCCAGTCCTAGCTCCCTCCCCTCACAGCCCATTTCCTTTCCAAGCCCCCCTCCCCATCAGCCCATTTCCATTCCAAGCCCCCTTCCACTCAGCCCATTACCATTCCAAGACCCTGTCCCCATCAGCTATTTGCATTTCAATCTCCCCATTCTATTCGGCCCATTTCCAGTCATAGCACCCACCCCTGTCCATTACCAGTTCTAGCCCCCCCCCCTACCCCCCCCCCCTAGCCCATTATCGGTCCTAAGCCCCCCAACAGCCCACTTCCAGGCCTAACCCTTCCATCGCCCTATCTTCATTCTTAGCCCCCCCATAACCCCATTTCAGTCTTAGCCCCCCAATCAGACCACCTCCAGTCCTAACCCCCATCTGTCCATTACCAGTCCTAACCCCCATCACCCCATTTTCAGTACTACCCCCCCAGCCACACATCAAGTCCTGCCCCCCCCCACATCAAGTCCTGCCCCCCCCCACATCAAGTCCTGTCCCCCCCCCACATCAAGTCCTGCTCCCTCCCTCCCTCCCTCCCCCCCCCCCGGGAAAATTAAACTTAAAAAAAAACCCAGCTTCTGCTGCTGCTGCCGCCGCTGCCGTGGCCGGCAATAGCAGCAATATCGCAAGTCCCGCGGGCTCCGTTCCCCCCCCTTCCTTCCTTCCTTCCTTCCGGCTTGCCTGCCAGTTCTCCGCTTTGGCGTGGGCTTTCAGAGCCGCGAAGGGAGAGCTTCTCCCTCGTGACTCTGTTCAGCCCGCTGGGGCAGATGGGAAATTTCCCATCTGCCCCAGCGGGCTGAACAGAGTCGCGAGGGAGAAGCTCTCCCTTCGCGGCTCTTGAAAGGCGAAGCCGAAGCGGAGAACTGGCAGGCAAGCAGGAAGGAAGGGGGGGGGGAGCGGAGCCCGCGGGACTTGCGATATTGCTGCTATTGCCGGCCACGGCAGCGGCGGCAGCAGCAGCAGAAGCCGGGGTGTTTTTTTTTCCCCCTATGCATCGCGGGCCGCACAAAGGTCTCTCGCGGGCCGCATGCGGCCCGCGGGCCGCGTG
Organism: Ichthyophis bannanicus; assembly: GCA_033557465.1. NCBI lineage: Eukaryota > Metazoa > Chordata > Amphibia > Gymnophiona > Ichthyophiidae > Ichthyophis > Ichthyophis bannanicus. Next base: position 1,155,997,537 of record CM066033.1, on the reverse strand, counting down.
TTTGAGACCCCTGTTCTAGAGCCAGAAAAGTTAAGTTCTCTAGGGGCAAGTCAAAACCCCTGAGGGGGTGGAGCCTGCTGAGGCGTAGCAGACGCCGCAAGCTTTGACCTTGCCTGTTTAGGTTGCTGACGTTTAGCAGCAAAACGAGGCTGAGAGGATTGTTGGCCAGTATTTGTGGAAAATCTGGACTTCTTGTAATAAGGCCTCTTAAAAGACTTCTTCTTGGCAGGAGTGGAGGTAGACTTAGAAAGTCTATCTAAGGTGGCATTTTCTGCATCCATTTGAGTGGCCTTAATTTGCCACTCCTCACCAAATAAGTTCTCACCTGTACAGGGCAGATTTCGTAAGCCATCTAGGACCCAAGGTTCTAGATCAGAAGCCTGGAGCCAAGCAAGACGTCGGGCTGCTATAGCAATGCCCGAAGCCCTACCAGCACCCTCAAAGGAATCAAAAGCTGCCCTGTTGGAGAACTTTGAAATATCCAAAAGGTGTTTCACTAAGGAAATGAACTGCTCCCTCTTATCCTCAGGGATAAAGGGGGCAAAATGCCGAACCTTTAGAGCGATTTCACTGAGAAACATGCCCATGTAAAGACTATAGGAATTAATACTGGCTATAAGCATAGTAGCCTGGAAAATTTTCCTGCCAAAAGAGTCTAGAGTCTTACATTCTCGCCCTGGAGGAGTAGAAGAGTGCCTTTTGGTACTCTTTATCTTCTTCATTGCAGACTTCACCACAATAGAATGGTGAGGCAACTGGGTTTTTTGGAAACCAGGAGAAGGGGGGACACGGTACATGGTGTCCAACCTGCGAGAAGAAGGAGACAATGTTAGAGGAGCCTCCCATAAGTCCATCAAGTGTTCTTGAAGGATTTCATGGATAGGCAGGGTGACTGCCTCTTTAGGAGACTTAGAGTATCCTAAAATATCCAGTTTCTTTGATCTGGGTTCCTTTTCAGAGGATGAAGCAATAGAAAGACCTTTAGCCATTTCTATGATGAAGTCCTGAAAGGACAAATCCTCTGGTGGAGACATTCTCCTGTTAGGAGAAGAAGGCTCCTCAGGAAGATCAAGGGAGAACTCATCAGAATCATCAGAGGAGTTAAAATCCTCTGAAGAAGCAGAGTATCCTCTATGTGCTTCCAACGCACGATACGCATACCGTTCGGTATCGACATCGGGCGTACCGGGTATGGGATCGGTACCGGGCAAAAGCCCGGATCCGGCATGCGGAACCGATCTGCGTTTGGAAGACGATGGCCTCGGTTCCGGTATGGAAGCCATTACCGGAACCGGACCCGGTACCACTGGCTGCGGTACCGAGGGCGTAGCAGCATTAATAAAAGCCAGAATGGCCTGCTGCATGACTTGGACAGTAGTGCCCATAGACGCCACTGCTGCCTGGATGTCGGTACAGGTATGGGCCGGTACCCCAGAGCAGTACAATAGGTGATCTGTCGAGGCCGCGCCATCGATGTCAACCTGTGACCCCATGATTGCTTTGGAGGCCGGAACCTCCCGCCGGGGTTTTTTGGCCTGGGCAGAATCCTCGAACTCAGAATTGAGAGCCTCTCGATCTTTAGAAAGAGATTTGCTTTTAGAGGATTTGCCCACTGGAGTTTTGGTTACCTGAGATCCATCCGGAGAGGAAGACCTGGATGACTGTGATGCTTCTGAAGGAAACAGCACATGGAACTTGTTGGCCCGGTTCTGCAATCCACGTTTCGACATCTGGGAGCAGGATGGGCAGTCCGGTATGGAATGGTCAGGTCCTAAACATTTAAGACACCATTCATGGGTGTCTGTAAGAGGAATGACAGCACTGCACTTGGTACACTTTTTAAAACCAGGAACTGGCTTCTCCATGAGGAGAATTTGTGTAGGCCTGAAGGCCTAACAAAGTACCAAGCTGTGCTGAAGAAAAGAAAAAAAAATATATATATTTTTTTTTTTTTCAAAAGAAAGAAAGAGAGACCGGCAGTACCGGTTTTCAGAATGGGGAAGGCAGGTACGCGGTCTAAAGAAAACAATAAAATTAACAATTTCTTCAGCGGTGACAGGAACACGACCTGCTGGCTCCGCGGAAAAAAAGAAACTGACGAGAGCTGGTCAGGAAGGCGGGAAGGCAGCGCGCATGTGCAGTGGGAGGCCCCAAAAGCTTTTAATCTGAAAAGCTGGGGAGCTTTCCCGCGCGGGCTCCGTCGGTACCGACGTACCCATATGTGATGACTTATTCCTGCTTGTTCCTGGAGATAAGCCTCAGTGGAGAAAGGTTCTGGAACTTTTAGAGAATATTAAGCCTGAAGTTTTTCATGTTGGCTTAAAGCCAGATTTACTGGACACAGGTCCTGAGGAAATGCAGATAGACTATTATGAATCTGATGAGGGGGTCTGAAGATTCAGTAATGGATTGTTCTCTGTGCCAGAAGGCAGAATAAAAAGTTCTTGGATAAAAGAAGGGAAAAGCCTATAACCTGAATATCCTAGAAGGCAGGGTGAAAACAGGGAGAAATGTGTTTAGCCAGGAATGCTAAAGAACCCTGTTGCTGATGAAAGGATACTTCTTTTGGGTTTGAAGAGAAGAGAAACCTTGCTGATTGCTGAATGGTTTTGAAAAACAGCGACACATGTTAAAAAGCTACATAAAGCAGTTTCATTGTTTGTTTGGGATAAATGCCTATGGATTATTGTTTGGAGAAAGAATCCTGTTTGTTTTGCGTTGAGCCTTAATTCTCTTTAGAAAAAGAAATAAATTCCTGTGTTTTGCCTTGTAAACCCTCGGTCTCCACACTACTTGTTTTTTTTCTAAACAACACAACTACAAATCCCAGCAGCCCCGGCGCTGGATGAGGAAGAAAACTCTATAATTAAAGGACTAACAAGTGCAGCCCTAAGCCCACCGGCTGTTGCATGGGCAAGGGGCCCCCACAGTACCTAGCAATTTCCCCAAAAGACACAGGTTCCACAATGCTTGTACTGGGTCAAGCACCGATATCCTGGGTCCCTTCTTAATAATGGTTTATGGACCTTTCCTCCAGGAACTTGTCCAAACCTTTTTTAAACCCAGCTATACTAACAGCCTTTACTACATCCTCCGATAACAAATTCCAGAGTATGATTACACGTTGAGTGAAAAATTATTTTATTAGTCTTAAATAGTTTACCCTGTAGCTTTGTTGCATGTCCCCTAGTCTTTCTATATTCTGATAGTGTAAACAATCGATCTACGTTTACCAGTTCAACTCCGTTCATTAATTTAAAGACTTCTATCATATCTCCCCTCAGCTGTCTCTTTTCCAGGTTAAAGAGCCCTAACCTTTTTAGCCTTTCTTCAAAGAAGTATCCTTCCATCCCCTTTACCATTTTGGTGGCTCTTCTCTGAACCTTTTCTAATAATGCTATATCCTTTTTAAGATACGGCGACCAGAACTGCACACAATATTCACGGTGTGGTTTCACCATGGAACGATACAGAGGGATTATAATATCTTTTGTTTTATTTTCCATTCCTTTCCTTATGATACCTAGCATTCTATTTGCTTTCTTGGCCGCCGTTGCATACTGGGCCGAGGGTTTTAACATGTTATCCACAATGATGCCTAAATCTTTTTCATGGGTGGTGGTTCCTAATGTGGAACCTTGCATCGTGAAACCATAGTTTAGGTTGTTCTTCCCTAGGTGCATAAGTTTGCACTTGTCCACATTAAATTTCATCTGCCATTTTGATGCCCAGTCTTCCAATTTATCAAGATTCTCTTGCAATTTTCCACAATCATCTTGGGTTTTAACAACTTTAAATAGTTTTGTGTCATCTGCAAATTTGATAACCTCACTCGTTATTCCACTTTCCAGGTCATTTATTAATATGTCAAAAAGCAGCGGACCCAGCACAGATCTCTGGGGTACACCACTATTCACCTTTCTCAATTGGGAAAATTGGCCATTTAGACCTACCCTCTGCTTTCTATCTTTTAACCAGTTCCAAAATAGTACACTGCCTCCTATCCCATGACTCTTTAGTTTTGCCAAAAGTCTCTGATGAGGGACCTTGTCAAAGGCCTTCTGAAAGTCCAGATACACTATATCAACCGACTCACCTTTGTCCACCTGTTTATTCACACCTTCAAAAAAACATAACAGATTAGTAAGACAAGATCTTCCTTGTCTAAAGCCATGTTGGTTGTCTCCCATTAGGCCATGACTATCTACATGCTGAGTAATTTTATTCTTTATGATGGTTTCTACCATTTTTCCCCGGTACTGACGTCAGGCTCACCGGTCTGTAGTTTCCCGATCACCCCTGGAACCCTTTTTAAAAATTGGCGTTACATTGGCAATCCTCCGATCTTCAGGTATTACGGATGATTTTAATGAAAAGTCACAGATTACTAATAGCAGGTCTGCAATCTCATATTTCCGTTCTTTCAACACCCTTGGATGTATACCATCCGGTCCAGGTGATTTGCTACTCTTCACTTTATCTAATAGTTGTAATATATCTTCCCGATGTATCGATATTTCCTTCAATTCTTATGCACCTTTAAATACCACTTCAGTCATTGGTAACATCCCTACATCTTCCTCAGTAAAGACTGAGGCAAAGAATTCATTCAGTCTCTCCGCTATCCTCTTGTCACCTCTTCGTGCCCCTTTAGCCACTCTATCATCTAATGGACCAATGACTCTCTCACAGGTTTTTTGCTATGAATGTACTTGAAAAAGTCTTTATTTCGTGTTTTTGCTTCCACCGCAAGCTTCTTCTCAAATTCTCCTTTTGCCTGCCTTATCAATGCCTTGCATTTGACTTGCCAGTGCTTGTGCTGTTTCCAGGTTTCGTCGTTTGGCTCTTTTTTCCATTTCCTGAAAGATGCTTTTTTTGGCAACAGCCTCTCTGAACTCACCTTTAAACGATGCTGGCAGTTTTTTGGACTTCCTTCCACTTTTTTTAAAGCATGGAATACAGCTGGTCTGGGCTTCCAAGATAGTATTTTTCAACAACACCCAAGCTTGATGTAAGTGTTTAATCTTTGCAACTGCTCCTTTTAATTTTTTCTTAACTATTTTCCTCATATTATCATAGTCTCCCTTTTGAAAGATAAAAGGTAGTACTGTGGATTTCCTTACTATCCCTCCTCCACTAATTAAATCAAATGCGATCGTGCTATGATCACTATTGCCAAGTGGCCCCAACACCCTTATCTCTTGCACTAGATCTGGTGTTCCACTAAGGACTAGGTCTAATATGGCTTCCCCTCTGGTCGGTTCATGAACCAGCTGCTCCAAGAAGCAGTCATTTATTTCATCTAGGAACTTTATCTCCCTAGCATGTCCTGCTGTGACACTTACCCAGTCGATACCGGGTAATTGAAATCACCCATTATTATTACTGCGCTGTAACGTTTGTTAGCTTCCTTGATTTCTTTGATCATTTCATCATCCATTTGTTCATTCTGACCAGGCAGTCAATAGTACACCCCCACTGCCATCGCCTTCCACTTTTTACATGAAATTTCAATCCATAGATATTCTACAGCAAATTGTGTTTCGTTCAAAACTTTAATCCTTTCTGACTCAATGCCTTCTCTAATATAGAGCGCAACCCCTCCACCAATTTGATCAGCTCTATCATTACGATATAGTTTGTACCCAGGTATCACAGTGTCCTACTGGTTGTCGTCCTTCCACCATGTCTCGGATATTCCAATCATATCTAACCTCTCATTTAGTGCTATATATTCTAACTCTTCCATCTTATTATTTAGACCTCTAGAATTTGCATACAAGCATTTTAGAGACTGTATTTTATTCATATTAATTTGGCTACTGGTAGACATGGGTAACTTGGGATCTTTAAGCTCTGTCTGCTCCATACTCGAGGGCATTTGGGCTACTTTACTCTTTTTTGGAACCTCTCTGCTTTTGGTAGTATCTTTTAAGGATACATTCTTCCGAACCATGCGCTCTTGGGTGACTGTCAGCTTTCCCCTATTATCTAGTTTAAAAGCTGCTCTCTCTCCTTTTTAAAGGTTAATGCCAGCAGCCTGGTTCCATCCTGCTTAAGGTGAAGCCCATCCCTTCGGAAGAGCCCCTCCTTTCCCCAGAACCCAAATCCAGAACCCTCATCTCTGCACCACTGTCTTATCCATGCACTGAGACTCCGGAGCTCTGCCTGCCTTTTGGGTCCTGCGCATGGAATGGGAAGCATTTTGGAGAACGCTACCCTGGAAGTTCTGGATTTCAACTTCCTACCTAAAAGCCTTAATTTAGCCTCCAGAACCTCCCTACCACATTTTCCTATGTCATTGGTACCGACATGTACCAAGACAGCAGACTCCTCCCCAGCACTATCTAAGACCTTATCTAGCTGGTGCGTGAGGTCCGCTATCTTCACACCAGGCAGGCATGTTACCAGGTGATCCTCACGTCTACCAGACACCCAGCTATCTACATGCCTAATGATCGAATCACCAACTATAACGGCTGTTCTAACCCTTCCCTCATGGGCACATGGCCCTGGAGAATCTTCCTCGGTGCGAGAGGGTTTTACATCACCTGGAGGACTGGTCCTAGTTACAGGATCACTTCCTCACACCAGGGTGATGCTCTCCTGTCACGTGACCTCTCTCTTCCATGGCAACAGGGATGCTGCCAGACTGGAGGTGGGACTTCAGGACTATATCCCTGTAGGTCTTGTCTATATACCTCTCTGTCTTTCTTATGTTTTCCAAGTCTGCTACTCTAGCCTCTAGAGAACGGACTCGTTCCCTGAGAGCAAAGAGCTCCTTGCACCTAGTGCACACGTAAGACCTCTCGCCAACTGGGAGAAATTCATACATGTGACACTCAATGCAAAAGACTGGAAAACCCCCATCTTGCTGCTGGACTGCTGTCTGCATTTTAGTTTTAAGCGTGTGTTTAGATCTTTAAGTTCTTTGCTTACTAAGGGTTGCTATGGATATTTATACTAATAAAACTGTGCCTAATACGTTTAATATACCTTGTCCCCCTGAAGCTTAATTAATCTCAGGTCCTTAGTGTATGACTGATTTTAGTAACAAGCTTCACCTGAGAGCACCTCTTGTCCTTTAAGATGTGTAAGTACCTATAAAGCTACAATTATCCTAGGGGTGGGTGGGTGTTGGCAAGGGAGGGAGGGAAATAGCACTTATTAAAAGAGGGCTGCTATAAAGTACCCTGTCCTGTGCTGCTGAGGTAAGCTGTGACCAACTTCCTGGGTGATTAACAGTCCTTGCTTGGATAGAAGGAGTCTTTCAAAATGGCCTTTTGACCTGCCACCTGGTGTTAAAACCTATTGAAAAAGTTTCACAGGTCTCTTGCCCCCTAGGAAGAAGGCCTCTTTGTAAAGGTCTCTAGAAGACTTTATTTGTTGCTCAAAGAGTACTGACCCTGTTTTGCCTTTTATGCTAAGACTTTTCTCGTGCCAGAAATTCTATGAAACCATATCTAGGCTTTTTAGACAGAGCTGTACAGAATTTTTCCAGGATCTGAGTAACATAGTAAATAATACAGATAAAGACCACCATGGTCCATCTATTCTACCCAATGAGGTGGCGAAGGTTATACCCACCGCTCCATGCAGGTTACTCTCTTTATGCCTCGGTGTAGGGTTGCATCTGTTACTCCGTGCAGGTTGCCCCCTCTATTTTTTGAGGGGTAAATTAAGTTTGCTTTGATTCCATCCTCTTGTTATAAAGGAATATTTTGGGTCTGCCCCATGCCTTTTTGAATTCCATCACTGTTTTTGCTCCCACACTACTTCCACAAAGAAGTTTTACTGTCCTGTTAATTGTGACCGCTTCCTATGATACATGTTTGTTATCCAGTTAATTGTAAACTCAGGCACATGTTTTCCTGTCTGATTTTATGTTCTATGTAAACCGCGCTGATGCCGAATAGTGCGGTATATAAGAAAATGTAAATAAATAAATAAAATAAATAAATTCCAGGAATTCACTACTTTCTGTGAAAAAGTATTTTCTGAGTAATATTTCTGATACTAATAAAGTAACTGGGAATTTCATACAAGCAGTCCTTGTCAAGTTACCCAGTGCCAAGAGGGAGATGTTAGGCCATTCCTGGATTTCCAACAGTCCCATCATGATGCATTATGAAACTGTCAGAGAGGAGGAAGCTGTTGAGCACAGTGTGCAGGAGGAAAGAGAAATGAGACAGGATACAGGTGGTGTTTTTATCGGATAGGACTATCATATAATGGCCACCAAGCCCCTCTTGTTGTACCAAAGACTACATAATTTCAGCAAATGTGGCAAGTGACTCTTAGTAAGAGACAAAGATGTGACATTGCAAATTAGTTTTGTTTCAAGTAAAAAGGATATTTTCACGGCTCTTTCAGGAAGCTATACCATCAGTTTATCCCAGAAAGAGGTAGTACATTAACTATGGTTAAGGATACACACTGTGGGGGTCATTCCGTTAAGTGTTTAACAAGGATGTGCATCCGGTCTGGACGTACATCACTGCCATCACTGCCCAAGGTCAAACCCAAAGCTCTCTGCATGAGCAGAAGAGATGTGTGGGGAGATATGGACGGGAGCGGGTGGGGGAGGGCTGGAGGAGGAGCATGGGCGGGGCGGGGGCGGTCGTGGCCCTGTACGACTGAGAATGAGAAGGTAGACAGGGGACTTAGTCTACTTCGGGGGTGGAATAAGTCCCCCTGATGTTGGTGGCCATTGTGGCAGGACCCCCCAGACCAGATAAGTAAGGCAGGAGGTTCTCTGCAGCCCAATCCCGGCCTTGGTAAGCCCATTCTGGAGTTAGGCAGCGGGGAACAACAATCCTTAATGTTTGCGGGCAGCAGAGCTCCTGCATGGTGTCCCAGTGCCATGGCGATGGGAAGCCATGGCACCGGGGCTCCATTCAGGAGCATTGGGAGGGTTGTACGGGGAGGGAGCCGGACATGAGGCAGCACAGAATCGGGGCACGAGCTGCAAGTCGAGGCCCTTTGCACTTGATTCTGCTCCTGTGGGAACATCTAGCTCCCACGGGTGCAGAATCGGGTGCAAATCCAGCCCACCTAGCTTTTGGACATCCAGACAGGCTGATGTGCCTTGATCATAATGGGGTCCTATGCTAATATTTAGCACATTTATTGACATACCACGCCCGAATTTCTGTCTGCCTATCTGACATCGCTGCCTGATGTCTCATTGTCATTTAAAACTAAACATGGCCAAAACTGAACTTATTTTTCCCATTAAACCCTCCTTTCGCTATCTCTGTAGTTAACAACCTTCTACTCCTTGTTATCTCAGCCCTCAACCTTGGGGTCATCTTTGACTCTCCTCTCCTTCTCCACTCACATCCAACTGATTGTTAAAACCTGTCGTTTCTTTCTCTATAACATTCGTAAAATTTGTCCCTTCCTTTCTGAACACTACTAAAACACTTATTCACTGTTTAGTCACCTCCCGTGGTCTCCCTTTGAGTCATCTCTCTCCCCTTCAATCTGTTCAGAACTCAGCTGCGTACCCAATCTTTTGCCAGCCCTGCTATACACATAACATCCCTCTTCTCAAATCATTTCATTGGATCCCCTTTTGTTTCCATATCCAATTCAGACTTCTCCTTCTGACCTATAAATGCATTCATTCTACTGCTCCTCACTACCTTTCCTCTCTCCTGTCTCCCTACACCCCTACTTGTACCTCTATTCTCAGCTACTGCATCATCTGTCTTTATTTAAATTGTGAACTTTGATGAGCAGGTACAGTCTTTCTACATGTATAAGTACAGCGCTGTGTAAGCCTTGTAGCGCCATATAAATGATTAACAGTAGTAGTAGTATTAGTAATTATGGAATCTTCCACTATAAATGTTACCGCACGCCAAAGGAGATAACACCAAGAGTCTTCACTAAGTGCCTGGCAGTGGTGGCTGCCTACCTCCGTCTCCAAGGGGCCTTCGCCTTTCTATATTTGGATGACTGGCTCGTGAAAGGGGACATGGCCACCGAGGTGCAACAGGCCATGGCCCGCACCATCAAGGCCCTGCAGCATTTGGGGTTCATAATAAACCACCCCAAATCTCACCTCACTCCAACACAGTATCTGGAATTCATAGGAGCTCGTCTGGACCCTCTCCAGCCCAGGGCCTTCCTCCTCCTGGACAGGTGGATCGCCTCATGACCCTAGTCACTGAGGTGCAGTGCCATCATGCAGTGTCGGCGTGGTCCATGCTCCGCCTACTAGGCCAGATGGCATCCACAGTCCATATGATTCCCAATACCTGCCTTCAAGTGCGGACAGCTCAGTGTTGTCTCCACTCACAGTAGACACAAGTCACGGGCAGGGTCCGGGCCACAGTCTCAGTGTCCCTCAACTAAAAGAGTCACTTTAATTGTGACAGGGCACACAGCACCTGCAGAAGGGCATACACTTCTAGCCCCAAAACCCCCTGAAGGTCCTCACTACAGACGCGTCCCTACTGGGCTGGGGTACCCACTGTGAGGAACTTCGCATGCAGGGCAACTTGTCCCTAGCGGAGAGCCAGCAACATATCAACCTGCCTCAGTGGAAAAAGGGAGACTGAGTAAGATGGTACCCTTGGGCGGGAAGGGGACCACACATACGTGGTAGCATATCCCAAAGGCTTTCTTTGAAAGCTGGGGAGATGCTTCCATGGGGGTTCTGTCGGCGCCAACGTCACCCATATGTGAGGACTGACTTCCTGCTTGTTCCTGGAGAAAAATGCATTCCATTTTAACAGTAATAGGTTTACTAGGCAAGCACTACTGTAAGCGGGGAGTTCACTCAGCTGAGTTAAGTTATTCCCGGTCTGACTTTGAGGTGCATCCTCTGGAGGGCTCCTTGGGTTACTCCCCTCTACCTCCTCCAATCTGGGGAGAGTCCCAAGCTGACCCAGAGTACTTGAAGTTCCGTTCAGAGAGACCTCTCTAGTCAACAGTGCACTATCTCATGCCTTATCCCTATTGCACAACTGCCACTTATTGCTCCTGAGTGCACCAATCAGCCAACTTAACTAGGGGGTTGGGAATGATCTTCCGGGCTGAGCAAGATCTCGCTCTCACTTTGAGATCCTTTTCCTATATCCGGCCACACCACTCTGGCTCGTGCCATCGCAAACCCTGAAACACTCATTGCAAATTGCTGCATGGATGGCTGTGCCAGCTGGATCCCATGTGAGGTACGCTGGATAATAGATTTAATCCAGCTCCAGAGTTTCCCATTTCAGGTCGCACACCACAAATTCACAGAGCTCCACTGGGACACATCTGCTCTGGTGACAGTCAAGACTTTGTCCATTTGAATATCAAGTTAACATTAGTCAGATGCCTTTCTGCTTAATATTAACCTCTCAGTCAGGCAATTTACACACTACTATAACAATAAGAAAAACAATATACTTTCAAACAAGGAGTTGCTTAGAAAACTCCCTTCCTCGTAAGAGTGAAGTATATTTGTTTTCAAATGCTTGGACAACTGCTTAGAGGTGTCCTTGATTGCTGAAAAGTAGAGAACAACAATCCTGAGCTGAGAAATTTGAAAAGTTAGAGTATTTGTTGAACCAAGGAAATGACTTCACCTAATTGAAGGCCTAAGAAGCAACAAACCTTTAGGGCTTTATTAAACACTAGATAAAGAGTAGTGACTGAATCAGTTGGAAGATGTCCAAACCTTACACCTACCATATTTGCTTGTTTATTGTTTTCTGTTGAAATCAGAAAAACCATTTTAATAATGCATTAAAATTTGCAAAAAGGATGTTCAATTTTGTACTATATAGAGGATATGTCAGCTTCTGTTCACTCAGGGATTCATTAAAACATAGAATTTGAATGGAGGTGAAATTCATCTTAACCGGGATGAAACCAGGTTGCTGGAATTAACCTTTAAAAAAGAGATAGAGCAGCTTTTAAACTAGATAACAGGGGAGAGCCGACAGTCGCCCAAGAGCTCATGGTTTGGAACAATGTATCCTTGAAGGATACTACCGAAAGAATGAAGTTAGGGCATAACAGCAGAGAGGTTCCAATAAAGACAAATGCAAACCAAATGCCTTTGAGTACGGAGCAGAGCTTAAAGATTCCAAATTCCACCTGCCTACCAATAGCCAGATTATTATGAATACAATACAGTCTCTAAAATGTTTGTATGCAAATGACAGAAATCTAAAAAACAAGATGGGAGAGTTAGAATATATAGCACTAAATGAGAAGTTAGATATGATTGGTATCTCAGAGACATGGTAGAAGGAGGACCACCAGTGAGACACTGTAATACCGGGGTACAAACTATATCGTAATGATAGAGCTGATCAAATTGGTGGAGGGGTTGCGCTCTATGTTAGAGATGGCATTAAGTCACCAAGGATTAATGTTTTGCAGGAAACAAAATTTGTTGTAGAATCTCTATGGATTGAAATTCTATGTAAAAAGGGGAAGGCGATGGTAGTGGGGGTGTACTATCGACCGCCTGGCTGAATGAACAAATGGATGACGAAATGCTCAAAGAAATCAGGGAAGCTAACAAAAGTTACAGCACAGTAATAATAATGGGTGATTTTAATTACCCCGGTATTGACTGGGTCAGTGTCATTGCAGGACATGCTAGAGAGATAAAGTTTCTAGATGAAATAAATGACTGCTTCTTGGAGCAGCTGGTTCATGAACCAACCAGAGGGGAAGCCATTTTGTACCTAGTCCTCAGTGGAACACCAGATCTGGTGCAAGAGATAAGGGTGCTGGGCTACTTGGCAATAGTGATCATAGCATGATCGCGTTTGATTTAATTAATAGAAGAGGGATGGCAAGGAAATCCGTAACACTACCTTTTAACTTTCGAAAGGGAGACTATGATAAAATTAGGAAAATAGTTAAGAAAAAACTAAAAGGAGGAGTTGCAAAGGTTAAAGACTTACAACAAGCTTGGGTGTTGTTTAAAAATACTATCTTGGAAGCCCAGATCAGCTGTATTCCACGCTTTAAGAAAAGTGGAAGGAAGTCCAAAAAACTACCACCATGGTTTAAAGGTGAGTTCAGAGAGGCTGTTGCCAAAAAAGCATCTTTCAGGAAATGGAAAAAAGAGCCAAATGACAAAAACTGGAAACAGCACAAGCACTGGCAAGCACTGATAAGGCAGAGAAAGAGAGAATTTGAGAAGAAGCTTGCTGTGGAAGCAAAAAACGTAATAAAGACTTTTTCAAGTATATTCGTAGCAAAAAACCTGTGAGAGAGTCAGTTGGACCATTAGATGATAGAAGGATAGGGGACAAGGCCATAGCAGAGAGACTGAATAAATTCTTTGCTTCGGTCTTTACTGGGAAAGATGTAGGGATGTTACCCATGACTGAAATGATATTTAAAGGTGATACTGTGGAAGAACTGAAAGAAATATCGATACACCGGGAAGATGTATTACAACTATTTGATAAACTGAAGAGTAGCAAATCACCTGGACCAGCTGGTATACATCCAAGGGTGTTGAAAGAACTGAAATATGAGATTGCAGACCTGCTATTAGTAATCTGTGAACTATCATAAAAATCACCTGTAATACCTAACGATTGGAGGATGGACAATGCAACACCAATTTTTTAAAAAAGCGTTGCAGGAGTGATCCTGGAAACTACAGACCGGTGAGCCTGACATCAGTACCGGGAAAAATGGTAGAAACCATCATAAAGAACAAAATTACTGAACTTGTAGATAGTCATGGTTTAATGGGAGACAGTCAACATGGTTTTAGACAAGGAATATCTTGCCTTACTAATCTGTTATGTTTTTTTGAAGGTGTGAATAAATAGGTAGACATAGGTGAGTCAGTTGATATGGTGTATCTGGACTTTCAGAAAGCCTTTGACAAGGTCTTTCATCAGAGACTTTTGGGAAAACTAAAAAGTCATGGGATAGGAGGCAGTGTACAAGTGTGGATCAGGAACTCGTTAAAAGACAGAAAGCAGAGGGTAGGGCTATATGGCCAATTTTCCCATTGGAGAAAGGTGAATATTGGAGTATCCCAGGGATCTGTGCTGGGTCCGCTGCTTTTTAACATATTCATAAATGACCTGGAAATGGGAATAACGAGTAAGGTTATCAAATTTGCAGATGACACAAAACTATTTAAAGTTGTTAAAACCCATAAGGATTGTGGAAAATTGCAAGAGGATCTTAATATATTTGAAGACTGAGCATCTAAATGGCAGATAAAATTTAATGTGGACAAATGCAAAATTATGTAGTTAGGAAAGAACAACTGAAACTATGGTTACACAATGCAAGGTTCCACATTAGGAACCACCGCCCGGGAAAAAGATTTAGGTGTCATCGTTGATAACATGTTAAAACCCTTTGCCCAGTGTGCAGCGGCGGCCAAGAGAGCAAATAGAATGCTAGGTATCATAAGGAAAGGAATGGAAAATAAAACAAAGGATATTATAATGCCTCTGTATCGTTCCATGGTGCGATCGTACCTTGAATACTGTGTGCAATTCTGGTCGCCGTAGCTTAAAAAGGATATAGCGTTATTAGAAAAGGTACAGAAAGCACAGTTACTTACCTGTAACAGGTGATCTCTGGGAACAGCAGGAATAAGTCTTCACATATGGGTATCGTCGGTACCGATGGAGCCTGCGCGGGAACGCTCCCCAGCGTCCAATCAGAAAGCTTTTGGGAGCATCCCACAGCGCCTGCGTGCTGCCTTCCCGCCTTTCCCAACTGCCTCTCTCCAGTTCGAGTTTTAAAGCTGAGAAAAAGAGAGAGAGAGGGAAAGGAAAGATAGAGAGATACAACTCCTAGGGGAGGTGGGTGGGTTGTGAAGACTTATTCCTGCTGTTCCCAGAGATCACCTGTTACAGGTAAGTAACTGTGCTATCTCCAGGAACAAGCAGGAATGAGTCTTCACATATGGGGACTCCCTAGCTTTAGATGCCAGGGAGAGATCCCCGAAGTTGTGTGTCCCTGGAACAGGGCTGCACTTCCCCACATGGATCTCTGGCATCCCATGAGGGATGGTGGGTAGGAGTTGATTAAGTATGGAACAGGTGTTTAAGAACAGCCTGACCAAACAAGGCATCCCGGTGGGAGTCCTTGTCCAAGCAGTAATGGGCTGTGAAGGTATGAACCGAGGCCCAAGTGGCTGCTCGACAGATGTCGTCGATAGACACAGAGTTCAGATGAGCCATTGAGGCTGCCATGGCTCTCACATTGTGAGCTGTGACATGGCCCTTCAGAGAAAGGTTCTTGCTCTGATAGGCGAAAGAAATACACTGAGCAATCCAGTTAGAAAGTGTTCTCTTGGAGACTGGTTGTCCGAGATGAGAAGGATCAAAGGCAACAAAAAGTTGGGAAGACTTTCTATGTTGCTGTGTCCATTGTAAGTAAAAAGCTAGAGCTCTTTTACAGTCCAGGGTATGAAGATTCCTCTCTGCACTTGATGCATGAAGCCCTGGAAAAAAGACAGGTAGGTAAACCTCCTGGTTGAGGTGAAAAGGCGAGACCACCTTAGGCATAAAGTGTGGATTAGTCCTAATGACCACCTTGTCATGATGGAACCTTGTATAAGGTGGATTAGCTATGAGTGCTTGCAATTCACTAATGCGGCGTGCTGATGTGATTGCAATGAGAAAGATAACCTTCCAAGAAAGGTATTTCAAGGAGGTGATAGCTAAAGGTTCAAAAGACGGCTTCATAAGCTAAGAACCAAGTTTAAGTCCCATGCCACCGGGGGTGGTTTAATGGGAGGCTTTGTTAAAAGGAGGCATCTCATGAATCTTGCTACAAGAGGATGAGAGGAAATAGGTTGTCCATTTAGAGGCTTAAGGGAAGCTGCAATAGCACTCAAATGGACCCTTACTGAATTTGTCTTAAGGCCTGCATTAGACAGATGAAGGAGATACTCCAGCAAAGATTCCAGAGGTATGGCAAGGGGGTTAAGACCCTTTCCAGAACACCAGATGGTAAACCTCTTCCACTTGAAAGCATAAGAACGTCTAGTGGAAGGTTTTCTGGAAGCATAAAGAACATCTTTCACTTGTTGAGAAAGATGAAGATCCTGGAGATCTAGACCTTCAGCAACCAAGCCCTGAGATGCAGAGACTGGGGATTGGGATGCCACAACTTTCCGTCCTCTTGAGAGAGGAGGTCTGGAGCAGACCCTAACTCCAGGGAGGGAGCTTGAGAGAGATGTAGAAGCAGAGGGTACCACATTTGCCGTGGCCAATGTGGAGCTATGAGAATCGTGTGGCCTCTGTCTCTCTGAAGCTTGAACAGGGCTTTGGGAATTAGGGGAATGGGTGGAAAGGCATACAGGAAGTCTTGACCCCAGTGAAGGAGGAAAACATCCCTTGCCTGAGCCCCCTGAGCCGGAGTTCTGGAACAGAACCGGGGAAGTTTGGCATTCCACGGACTTGCAAAGAGGTCTATGTCCGGGGTTCCCCAAATTCGAAAAATCTTGGAAACCTGGTCCATATGTAGGGACCACTCGTGTGGAAGCAGAACTCGACTGAGTCTGTCCGCCCAAGAGTTCTGAACACCTGGAAGATAAACTGCCAGAAGATGAATCTGATGCTCTCTGGCGAGGGCCCATAGTCGCAGAGCTTCATTGCAAAGCGACAGAGAGCCAGTTCCTCCCTGCTTGTTTACATAGAACATGGCTACCTGATTGTCCGTGTGGATAAGGACGGTCTTGTGGCTGAGCAGGGTGTGGAAAACTCGCAGAGCAAGGAAGATTGCTCTGAGTTCCAAGAGATTGATATTTAGACAAGTCTCCTGTGGGGACCAGATGCCCTGGGTGGAGAGGTCCTGAAGATGAGCTCCCCAGCCCATTGGAGAAGCATCTGTTGTAAGAGTTGCTTGGGGTAGAGGTTGTTGAAAGGGGGACCCCAGCAACAGGTTTTGAGGGGACTTCCACCACTGGAGGGACAAAATGAGGCGACTTGTGTTTGCTATTTTGTCCGACAGGCAGCCTAATGCCTGGGTCCATTGGGTGGATAAAGTCCACTGAGCTGCTCTCATGTGAAGGCGAGCATATGGTACCACATGTACGGTGGATGCCATGTGGCCTAGCAACTGTAACATCTCTCGAGCAGTTAGTAGGGGTTTCAACTCTGCTTGAGAAGCTAACTGCACCAAGCGAAGGCAACGTGCCTGTGGAAGATAGGCCCTTGCCCTTGTGGTATCCAGCAATGCCCCTATAAATTCCAGGGACTGAGGAGGGATCAAATTGGATTTTGGGATGTTTATTACCAGCCCTAAATACTGAAGGATACGCATTGTGCAGGTTAGAGAAGTCTTGGCCTCTGATTGGGTGGGAGCTCAAATGAACCAGTCGTCCAGGTAAGGGAAGACGAATATTCCCAGGGTGCGCAGAAAAGCAGCAACTACTGCCATGCATTTCGTGAACACCCTTGGTGCAGAGGCCAGACCAAAAGGGAGCACTCTGTATTGATAGTGCTTTTCTTGAAAAAGGAACCGAAGGAACCTTCTGTGAGTTGGATGGATGAGAACATGAGTGTACGCATCCTTGAGATCTAGAGAACAAAGCCAATCCTGACTCTGAAGGTATGGCAGCAGAGTTCCTAGAGAAACCATCTTGAATTTTTCTTTGACTAGGAATCTGTTCAACTCTCTGAGATCTAAGATGGGTCTGAAGCCCCCTGTTTTCTTTGGAATAAGAAAATAGGGGGAGTAGAACCCTGTGCCCTGTTGTTGAAAAGGCACTTCCTCTATTGCCCCCTGGGCGAGAAGAGTGGCAACCTCCTGCTCCAACAGACTGAGGAGGGAGGTTGGAGAATTGAACTGGTGCACTCTTGTGAGAGGGGGCAAGCTTGAAAAATGAAGTTTGTACCCCTCTCTTATGATGGAGAGTGTCCAATGCTCTGCTGTAATTTTCCCCCACCAGGGAGCAAAGTGACATAACCTTCCTGGAATGGTGGAGGGCCCTGGTCCTTCTAGAGCCAGGAAGGCTAAGTTCTCTAGCAGAAAGTCAAAGGCCCTGAGGGGGCTGAGGTTGCTGGGCTGGAGCAGGCCTCGCAGCCTTTGCTTTGCTCTGTTTGGAGGATTGCTGACGTTTGGAAGGGAACTGAGCTGCAGAAGATGCCCGCTTACCATAAGCAGGATAGAAACTTCCCTTTTTAGAAAAAGATGTTTTCTTGAACAACCTCTTCTTAGCAGGAGCAGCTGTGGATTTGGATAGTCTATCCAAAGCAGAATTTTCAGCATCCATCTGATTGGCTTTTGCTTGCAAATCCTTACCAAACAGGTTCTCACCTGTACAAGGGATATTTCTCAATTCATCTTGAACCCAGATCTCCAAATCAGATGCTTGAAGCCAAGCAATCCTACGTGCACCTATGGCAATAGCTGAGGCTCTGCTTACGCATTCAAAGGAGTCGAAAGCTGCACGGTTGGAGAATTTGGAGATATCCTGGGCATGTTTGAGCCCAGTGAGAAATTCTTGCCTTTTATCTTCAGACATAAAAGGACTTAAAGTCTGCAAATGGTCAGTGACTTCTTTTAAGAACATTCCCATGTAGAGACTATAAGAATTAATTCTCGCAGCAAGCATGGAAGCTTGGAAGACTCTTCTTCAAGCATCCAGGGTTCTACATTCACGTCCTGGAGGATTAGAGGCATGTCTTTTGGCACTTCTAATCTTTCTCATTGCAGACTCAACCACAATAGAGTGGTGAGGAAGCTGAGTTTTATGGAAACCAGGACAAGGAGGGACACGATACATGGTATCCAACATGCGAGAATGAGGAGAGGTGGTTAGAGGTGCTTCCCACATCCTCAACATGAGATCATACAGAATCTCATGAATAGGTAAGGTAGCTGCCTCCTTAGGAGTCTTAGGATACTGTAAAATATCTAACTCCTTGGCTCTGTCTCAGGTGCCACTGTAATAGAGAGACCCCGAGCCACCTCTCTGATAAAGTCTTGAAAAGACAAATCCTCTGGAGGAGACATCCTTCATTTAGGAGAGGACTCCTCCTGTGGAAGAAACATCACTGCATCGACGGGACTCTTCAGAATCCTCAGAGTCCTCAGAGGAATCGAAGTATCGTCTGTCCGGATGCTCTTGCAAAGCCCGATATCCGTACCGACCGGGATCGGTATCGGGAATAACCGGTACCGGGGTATCGGTACCGGAGGGCTTCAGAGGACAGAGAATGGGCATAGCAGACACCGATGCCGATGTCGATGCCACAGGTACCGGAATCGGTACCGATGCCGATGCTAGAGCCGGTACCGGAGTAGTCTGTTGCGGTACCACGGGCGTCGATGCCACAAGGAAAGCCGTCAGACTGCGTTCTATGGACAGAATCCTCTGATCCATCGACGTCGCCAATGCCTGGAAGTCGGTACCGGTGTAAGCCACCGCTACCCCAGAGCATGGCACCAGGAGATCTGTCGAGGCCACACCATCGAGATCATCCTGGAACCCCGATGATGATTCTTTAGAGGTCGAAGCCTCCCGCCGGGGTAATTTTGCCGGTGCAGAATCCTCGAGGGCAAGGCCAGAGCATCTCGATGCTTAGAAGGAGATCTACCCTTCGAGGACCGGCTGGATTTATGTTTAGTTACCTGAGATCCATGTGAGGAAGAAGCAGCCCTGGAAGACGTCGATGCCACCGAAGACGCATCAGAGGGAAACAGGGTACTGAGCTTGGCAGCTCGGTCCTGTCGACCTCTTTTAGACATCATGGAACAGGACACACAATCTGTTATGGAATGGTCAGGACCTAAACATTTTAGACACCAGTCATGGGTGTCGGTGACAGAAATAGTACCGCCACATTTTGTGCACTTTTTAAATCCTGAGGCAGGCTTTTCCATATTTAAAGAAAACAGGTTTTGGGCCTAATACCCAAAACTGAAGTGCACCTGAAGAAAAAGAACGGAAAAAAGGTTTTGTTTTGTTTTTTTACAAGAAGAAAAGAACAAAGACCGGCGGTACCGGTACAGCGTTGAAGAAGGCAGACGCGACACAAAAGAAATAAAGAAAAAATAAGGAAATTCTTCGGCGGTGACAGGAACACGACCTGCTGGCTCCGCGGAAAAAGAAGAACTGGAGAGAGGCAGTTGGGAAAGACGGGAAGGCAGCACGCAGGTGCTGTGGGATGCTCCCAAAAGCTTTCTGATTGGACGCTGAGGAGCGTTCCCGCGCAGGCTCCGTCGGTACCGACGATACCCATTTGTGAAGACTCATTCCTGCTTGTTCCTGGAGATAAGAGCCACCAAAATGGTAAAGGGGATGGAAGAATACCCCTATGAAGAGAGGCTAAAAAGGTTAGGCTCTTCAACCTGGAAAAGAGACGACTGAGGGGAGATATGATAGAGGTCTATAAATTAATGAACGGAGTGGAACGGGTAAACGTAGATCGATTGTTTATGTCATCACAATATAGAAAGACTAGGGGACATGCCATGAAGCTACAGGGTAACCTATTTAAGACTAAAAAGAGAAAATATTTTTTCACTCAACATGTAATATGGAATTTGTTACCGGAGGATTTGGTAAAAGCTGTTAGTGTAGTTGGGTTTAAAAAAGGTTTGGACAATTTCCTGGAGGAAAGGCCCATAAACCATTATTAAAAGGGACCCGGGATATCACTGCTTGACCCAATACAAATATTGTGGAACTTGTGTCTTTTGGGGAAACTATAAGTACTTGTGACCTAGATTGGCCACTGTTGGAAACAGGATACTGGGCTTGATGGACCTTGGTCTGACCCAGTATGGCATATCTTATGTTCTTATGTTCTAAGTGCTGAACGATTCAACATAGCTATATACATACAGTACAGATCGCATTATTACATCTAGGGGAATTCTGTGCAACAGTGAAATGCGGAATTTGCGCAGAATTCTGCACAGGCCCTGGCAACTCTCAATCCCTTTCCCCTTCCCAGAGAGATCATGGGGAAGTGACAATTGCCTGCACATCCGGCTGTGTCCTCCTACTCTTCTGCCATCCTGAGCTCCACTATTCATTGGAACTGCATGGCTATATGGAGGCCTATGCAGTTCAAATGAGCAGATTTGCCTAGGATGGCAAAGGAGAAGGCCACAAGCTGATGTTCAGCCGCTCTTAGCCGCAACAGCCTTTAGCCATGCTATCAGGGCAGAGATGATAGCAAGCTGTGGAAGGTATTGTGAGAGGTTGGGGAAGGAAAAACCAGGCCTAACGTTTTGTTGTTCCTCAAAAGGATGGTTGATTTTCCTTTTCTGTTTCACACTCTCTACTCTTCACCCTCTCAGATCGTCCACCACAGTCATGTATAACACATTACAAATCTGACGTGCATATACACTGAAGTAAGCTGTTACGGGCATATGTAATAGAGATGGGAGACAGAACAAACTTGCGTGTCTACCATAAGGGTGCACGGAAACAATGAGGTAAGTGGAAGTGTGTGCTGGGAGTGGAGGAAGAATGAGAAGCGAGGGTGCATGGGGGAGGGAAGAATGATGGTAAGGTGGGAAGGGAGGTGGGGTGAGGAGAAAGAGAGGTGGGATTATATGCTTAGGAAGGAAGGAGGACAGGTAAGAGAGAGACAGGGCCGGCCCATCCATTGAGCAAGAATGTTTTTTGCACAGGGCCCCGCGTTTCAGGGGGCCCCGCGCAAAGAACATTCTGCTTTTTTTCAAAATTAAATTTTAAAGAAAAAGCTGGCTGCTACCATTGCCGCTGCCGCGGCGGCAGCAGCAGAATGGAGTGTCCCGCGGGGCCCCCTCTGCTCGGCTGAGTCCCTCCCTCCCTCCCTCTGCGAAGGCTAAGCCCCTCTGTGCCAGCTTTCAGATTCGCGAAGGGAGAGTGTCTCCCTTGCGTCTCTGTTAAGCCTGCAGGGGCAGATGGGAAATTTCCCATCAGCCCCTGCGGGCTTAACAGAGACGCGAGGGAGACACTCTCCCTTCGCGAATCTGAAAGCCGACACAGAGGGGCTCAGCCATCGCAGAGGGAGGGACTCAGCCGGGCAGAGGGGGCCCTGCGGGACACTCCATTCTGCTGCTGCTGCGGCGGCAGCGGTAGCAGCCAGCTTTTTTATTTTTTTTTTATTTTTCCTTGAGCCGATGGGGGGGGGGGGGTTTAGGACTGGTAATGGGCTATGGAGGGGGTTAGGACTTGACTTGAGGTGGGCTGTGGTATGATGGGGGGGGGCCTAGGACTGAAAAAAGGATGGGGGGGAAAAGATTGGAGGTGGGCTGATGGGGTTAGGACTAGTAATGGGCTGTGGGCTGTTGGGGGGGTAAGGACTGGTAATGGGCTATGGGGGGCTAAGACAGGAAATGGGCTGATGGGGGGGTTAAGACTGGAGGTGGGCTGATGGGGTTAGGACTGGTAATGGGCTGTGGGCTGTTGGGGGGGTTAGGACTGGTAATGGGCTATGGGGGGGCTAGGACTGGAAATGGGCTGATGGGGTTAGGACTGGTAATGGGCTGTGGGCTGTTGGGGGGGGGGTTAGAAGCAGGCTGCTGGCATTAACCTTTAAAAAGGAGATAGAGCAGCTTTTAAACTAGATAATAGGGGAAAGCCGACAGTCGCCCAAGAGCGCATGGTTCGGAAGAATGTATCCTTGAAGGATACTACAAAAAGCAGAGAGGTTCCAAAAAAGAGTAAAGTAGCCCAAATGCCCTCGAGTATGGAGCAGACAGAACTTAAAGATCCCAAATTACCCATGTCTACCAATAGCCAAATTAATATGAATAAAATACAGTCTCTAAAATGCTTGTATGCAAATGCTAGAAGTCTACAAAACAAGATGGGAGAGTTAGAATATATAGCACTAAACGAGAGGTTAGATATGATTGGAATATCAGAGACATGGTGGAAGGAGGACAACCAGTGGGACACTGTGATACCTGGGTACAAACTATATCGAAATGATAGAGCTGATCAAATTGGTGGAGGGGTTGCGCTCTATGTTAGAGAGGGCATTGAGTCAGAAAGGATTAAAGTTTTGCAAGAAACAAAATTTGCTGTAGAATCTCTATGGATTGAAATTCCATGTAAAAAGGGGAAGGCGATGGCAGTGGGGGTGTACTATCGTCCGCCTGGCCAGAATGAACAAATGGATGATGAAATGCTCAAAGAAATCAAGGAAGCTAGCAAAAGTTACAGTGCAGTAATAATAATGGGTGATTTCAATTACCCCGGCATCGACTGGGTCAGTGTCACAACAGGACATGCTAGGGAGATAAAGTTCCTAGATGAAATAAATGACTGCTTCTTGGAGCAGCTGGTTCATGAACCGACCAGAGGGGAAGCAATATTAGACCTAGTCCTTAGTGGAACACCAGATGTAGTGCAAGAGATAAGGGTGTTGGGGCCACTTGGCAATAGTGATCATAGCATGATCGCCTTTGATTTAATTAGTGGAGGAGGGATAGTAAGGAAATCCACAGTACTACCCTTTAACTTTCGAAAGGGAGACTATGATAGAATGAGGAAAACAGTTAAGAAAAAACTAAAAGGAGCAGTTGCAAAGGTTAAAGACGTACATCAAGCTTGGGTGTTGTTGAAAAATACTATCTTGGAAGCCCAGACCAGCTGTATTCCACGCTTTAAGAAAAGTGGAAGGAAGTCCAAAAAATTGCCAGCATGGTTTAAAGCTGAGGTCAGAGAGGCTGTTGTTGCCAAAAAAGCATCTTTCAAGAAATGGAAAAAAGAGCCAAATGATGAAACCTGGAAACAGCACAAGCACTGGCAAGTCAAATGCAAGGCATTGATAAGGCAGGCAAAGAGAGAATTTGAGAAGAAGCTTGCTGCGGAAGCAAAAACGCGAAATAAAGACCTTTTCAAGTACATTCGTAGCAAAAAAACCCGTGAGAGTGTCAGTTGGTCCTTTAGATGATAAAGGGGTTAAAGGAGCACTAAGTGGCGACTCGGCGTTAGCGGAGAGACTGAATGAATTCTTTGCTTCGGTCTTTACTGAGGAAGATGTAGGGATGTTACCCACGACTGAAGTGGTATTTAAAGGTGTGGAAGAATTGAAGGAAATATCGATACATCGGGAAGATGTCCTACAACTATTAGATAAACTGAAGAGTAGCAAATCACCTGGGCCAGATGGTATACATCCAAGGGTGTTGAAAGAACTGAAATTTGAGATTGCAGACCTGCTATCAGTAATCTGTGAACTATCATTAAAATCATCTCTAATACCTGAGGATTGGAGGATCGCCAATGTAACACCAATTTTTAAAAAGGGTTCGAGGGGTGATCCGGGAAACTACAGACCGGTGAGCCTGACATCAGTACCGGGAAAAATGGTAGAAACCATCATAAAGAATAAAATTACTCAGCATATAGATAGTCATGACCTAATGGGAGACAGCCAACATGGCTTTAGACAAGGAAGATCTTGTCTTACTAATCTGTTATGTTTTTTTGAAGGAGTGAATAAACAGGTGGACAAAGGTGAGTCGGTTGATATTGTGTATCTGGACTTTCAGAAAGCCTTTGACAAGGTCCCTCATGAGAGACTTTTGGCAAAACTAAAGAGTCATGGGATAGGAGGCAGTGTACTACTGTGGATCAGGAACTGGTTAAAAGATAGAAAGCAGAGGGTAGGGCTAAATGGACAATTTTCCCAATGGAGAAAGGTGAATAGTGGTGTACCCCAGGGATCTGTGCTGGGTCTGCTGCTTTTTGACATATTCATAAATGACCTGGAAAGTGGAATAACGAGTGAGGTTATCAAATTTGCTGATGACACAAAACTATTTAAAGTTGTTAAAACCCAGGAGGATTGTGGAAAATTGCAAGAGGATCTTGATAAATTGGAAGACTGGGCATCAAAATGGCAGATGAAATTTAATGTGGAGAAGTGCAAGGTTATGCACCTAGGGAAGAACAACCCAAACTATGGTTACACGATGCAAGGTTCCACATTAGGAACCACCACCCAAGAAAAAGATTTAGGCGTCCTTGTGGATACCATGTTAAAACCCTCGGCCCAGTGTGCAGCGGCGGCCAAGAGAGCAAATAGAATGCTAGGTATGATAAGGAAAGGAATGGAAAATAAAACAAAGATATTATAATGCCTCTATATCGTTCCATGGTGAGACCGCACCTTGAATATTGTGTGCAATTCTGGTCGCCATATCTTAAAAAGGATATAGCAATTTTAGAAAAGGTTCAGAGAAGAGCCACCAAAATGGTAAAGGGGATGGAAGGCTACTCCTATGAAGAAAGGCTAAAAAGGTTGGGGCTCTTTAAACCTGGAAAAGAGAACGGCTGAGGGGAGATATGATAGAAGTCTATAAATTAATGAACGGAGTGGAACGGGTAAACGTAGATCGATTGTTTACCTTATCAGAATATAGAAAGACCTAGGGGACATGCAATGAAGCTACAGGGTAAACTATTTAAGACTAATAAAAGAAAATATTTTTTCACTCAACGTGTAATCAAACTCTGGAATTTGTTACCGGAGGATGTAGTAAAGGCTGTTAGTGTAGCTGGGTTTAAAAAAGGTTTGGACAAGTTTCCTGGAGGAAAGGTCCATAAACCATTATTAAGAAGGGACCCAGGATATCAATGCTTGAACCAATACAAGCATTGTGGAACCTGTGTCCCTTGGGGAAACTGCTAGGTACGTATGACCTAGATTGGCCACTGTTGGAAACAGAATACTGGGCTTGATGGACCTTGGTCTGACCCAGTATGGCATATCTTATGTTCTTATGAAGCTGGTAATGGGCTATGGGGGGTAACACTGGTAATGGGCTGTGGGCTGATGGGGGCTGTCTGGTAATGGGCTATGGGGGGGTTAGGACTGATAATGGGCTATGGGGGGCTAGGACAGGAAATGGGCTGATGGGGTTAGGACTGGTAATGGGCTGTGGGCTGATGGGGGGGGTTAGGACTGGCAATGGGCTATGGGGGCTGACTGGAAATGGGCTGATGGGGTTAGGTCTGGAAGTAGGCTGATGGGGGTTAGGACTGGTAATGGGTTATAGGGGGGGCTTAAACTGAAAATGGGGTGATGGGGGGTTAGGACTGGAAGTGGGTTGATGGGGGGGCTAGGACTGGGTATTGGGTTGGGGGATTGCTAGGACTGGAAATGGGCTGATGGGGGGCTAGGACTGGAAATGGGCTGATGCAGGGACTAGAAGGGAATGGATGCTGGGTGAGGCTGGAACTAGAAGGGAGCTGATGTTGGGGGAGGATTAGAATGGGATGGGGCTGGGAGAGTAAAATGGCGAGGGGAAAAATATTTTGTGTGGGAGGGATGAAAAATCTACAATTGGCCGGGTATTGGGAGAGTAAGTGGGGATTGAGGATGGAGGGGTAAAATTTGAGTGGATGAAATAGGAATGAGAAAAGAGGAAAAGGAGAAAGATTAGTATGTTAAAGCAGATGTAGAGAGAGAATGGAAAAAAAACTAGGAGAGAAGGACTAATGGACAGCAGACGATGGACAGTTAGCAGAAGACACGAAGAAACCAGAAGAAAGTGGTTGGAGCAATTGCAGCTGAAAAAAAGGAACAAAAGGTAGAAAAATATCTCTATATTTTGAATTTATTAATTGGAATATGTCATCTCTGGGAAATGTGCATCATTAACATCTGAGCTTTGTTTAGTACAAGAGGAAATTAATTTATAGTTTTATTTCTACAGTGTTGTACATTCCAAGTTTGGCTTTTGGGATTCCCAGTTTAATTATTGTCTTCCTGTTTCTAAATTGTGATTCCTTGTTTGGTGATGGTCTATGTTCTGCATGTGTAATTGAGCTGAGGTATTCTGTTTATGTAATTCCTATCTGACATTGCCACTTGTTCTCTTTCCCCAGTAGGTCATGTATTGTTATTCTCTGAAAAGTATTGGTTTAATATTTGCAGTGTTTCCTTTTGATAGGTAGAGTATGGTGCTTTGTGAGTCCTGGTAGTGCTGTTAGGATACGGCGGGTTTGCTATGGGTTCTAAATGGGCAGTGTTTGTAGTAGTTCCTAATGTGTCTGGTGGTTGGCACTGGATTATAGTAATGTAGAAATCTTTAGTCTTTCTTTATCCATACACTCATTAAGAGGCATGTTTACTAAAAGTTAGTATATGGTAACATTATGCAAATATTTATGTAAATGAGGCCTCTTATGCAAATGAGGCCCCGCACCGAATCTCCGCACCCCCCTTTGGCCGCCCCTGGAGAGAGATAAGGGTAGATGCATGGGGATGAGACAAAGGACAGCTTGAGGTATGTGCATGGAGGCAGACAGAGACAGACAGAATTAGAGGTCTTGCTAGAAGTTAGAGGGAGAGAACACTAGAGGGGCAGGGAAAGCTTGGGGGTTGGGGAGAGAATGTGGTTCCAGAGAGAGAGCTGAAGAGGAAAAAGGCAGAGTAAAGCACAGTTACTTACCTGCAACAGGTGATCTCTGGGAACAGCAGGAATAAGTCTTCACATATGGGTATCGTCAGTACCGACGGAGCCTGCGCAGGAACGCTCCCCAGCGTCCAGTAAGAAAGCTTTTGGGAGCATCCCACAGCACCTGCGCGCTGCCTTCCCGCCTTTCCCAACCGCCTCTCTCCAGTTCGAGTTTTAAAGCTGAGACAAAGAGAGAGAGAGGAAAGGAAAGATAGATAGAGAGAGACAACTCCTAGGGGAGGTGGGTGGGTTGTGAAGAATTATTCCTGCTTTTTCCAGAGATCACCTGTTACAAGTAAGTAACTGTACTATCTCCAGGAACAAGCAGGAATGAGTCTTCACATATGGGGACTCCCTAGCTGCAGATGCCAGGGGAAGACCCCAGGTTGTGTGTCCTTGAAAAGGGCTCCACCTCCCCCCATGGATCTCTGGCATCCAACCAGGGTAAGTGGGTAGGAGTTGATTAGGAATGGAACAGGTGCTTGAGAACAGCCTGACCAAACAAGGCATCCCGGCGGGAGTCCTTGTCCAAGCAGTAATGGGCTGTGAAGGTATGAACCGAGGCCCAGGTGGCCGCTCGACAGATTTGTTCGATGGACACAGAGTTTAGATGAGCCATTGCGGCTGCCATGGCTCTCACATTGTGAGCTGTGACATGGCCCTCCAGAGAAAGGTTTCTACTCTGGTAGGCGAAAGAAATACACTGAGCAATCCAGTTGGACAGTGTTCTTTTAGAGACTGGAAGTCCTAAATGAGAAGGATCAAAAGCAACAAAGAGTTGAGAAGACTTTCTATGTTGCTGTGTTCTTTGTAAGTAAAAAGCGAGAGCTCTCTTTGACCCGGTGAAAAGCGGGATATAAATACAGTTAAATAAATAAATAAATAAATTACAATCCAAGGTATGAAGATTCCTCTCTGCACTTGATGCATGAGGTCCTGGAAAAAAGACAGGTAAATACACTTCTTGGTTCAGATGAAAAGGTGAGACCACTTTAGGCATAAAGTGTGGATTGGTCCTGAGGACTACCTTATGATGAAACCTTGTATAAGGTGGATTAGCCACCAAAGCTTGCAACTCACTGATGCGGCGTGCTGAGGTGACTGCAATGAGAAAAATAACCTTCCAAGAAAGAAATTTCAAGGAGGTGGTGGCTAAAGGTTCAAAGGGTGGCTTCATAAGCTGGCCAAGAACCAGGTTTAAAGTCCCATGCCACTGGAGGTGGTCTAATGGGAGATTTAGTTAAAAGAAGGCCTCTCATGAATCTTGCTATAAGAGGATGAGAGGAAATAGGTTGTCCATTGAGAGGCTTGAGGGACGCTGCAATAGCACTCAAATGGACTCTTACTGAATTCGTTTTCAGACCTGCATGGGATAGATGCAGAAGATACTCTGGTAGAGAATTCAGAGGTATTGCAAGAGGGTTTAGACCCTTCTCTGAACACCAAATGGTAAATCTTTTCCATTTAAAAGCATAGGAACGTCTAGTAGAAGGCTTTCTAGAGGCATGAATAACATCTCTGACTTGCTGGGAGAGATGAAAATCTTGAAGGTCTAGGCCCTCAGCAACCAAGCCCTGAGATGGAGAGAATGGGGGTTTGGGTGCCACAACGTTCCTTCTTCCTGGGATAGAAGGTCTGGTGCAGAGCCCAAGTCCAGGGAGGGAGCTTGAGAGAGATGCAGAAGTAGAGGGTACCACACTTGGCGTGGCCAATGTGTGGTGCTATGAGGATCATGGTCCCTTGATCTCTCTGAAGCTTGAATAGTGTCTTGGGAATTAGGGGAATTGGTGGAAAGGCATAAAGGAAGTCTTGACCCCAGTGAAGGAGGAAGGCATCCTTGGCCTGAACTCCCTGACATGGAATTCTGGAACGGAACCGGGGAAGTTTGGCATTCCACGGACTTGCAAAGAGGTCTATGTCCGGGGTTCCCCAAATTCGAAAGATTCTGGCTACCTGGTCCATGTGGAGGGACCACTCGTGTGGAAGCAGAACTCGACTGAGTCTGTCTGCCCAAGAGTTTTGAACGCCTGGAAGATATACTGCCAGAAGATGGATGTGATGCTCTCTGGCGAAGGCCCACAGTCGCAAAGCTTCGTTGAAAAGTGACAGAGAGCTAGTCCCTCCCTGCTTGTTTACATAGAACATGGCTACTTGATTGTCCGTATGGATGAGGACTGTCCTGTAGCTGAGCAGGGAATGGAACACTCTGAGAGCTAAGAAAATTGCTCTGAGTTCCAAGAGATTGATATGCAGAGAAGTCTCCTGTGGAGACCAGATGCCCTGGGTAGAGAGATCCTGCAGATGAGCTCCCCAACCCCTTGGAGAAGCATCTGTTGTGAGAGTTGCTTGGGGTAGCGGTTGCTGAAAAGGGAACCCCAGCAACAGGTTTTGAGAGGACCTCCACCACTGGAGAGACCAAAAAAGGCGACTGGAATTTGCTATTTTGTCTGACAAGCAACCTGATGCCTGAGTCCATTGGGTGGACAAAGTCCATTGAGCTGCCCTCATGTGAAGGCGAGCATATGGAACCACATGCACAGTGAATGCCATGTGGCCTAATAGTTGAAACATCTCTCGAGCAGTTAACTGGGACTTTAACTGAATCTGGGAGGCTAACTGCACCAGATGTAGGCAACAGGCCTGAGGAAGATAGGCCCTTGCAGTTGTGGTATCCAGCAAGGCCCCTATGAACTCCAGAGACTGAGTAGGGGTGAGATTGGATTTTGGGATGTTTACTACTAGTCCCAAATACTGAAGGATATGCATTGTGCAGGTTAGACAAGTCTGGGCCTCTGACTGGGATGGGGCTCGAATGAGCCAGTCGTCCAGATATGGGAATACAAATATTCCTAGAGTGCGGAGAAATGCAGCTACTACTGCCATGCATTTCGTGAACACTCTTGGTGCAGAGGCCAGACCGAAAGGAAGCACCCTGTATTGGTAGAGCTTTCCTTGAAAAAGGAACCGAAGGAACCTTCTGTGCGTTGGATGGATGAGGACATGGGTGTACGCATCCTTGAGATCTAGAGAACAAAGCCAGTCCTGACTCTGAAGGTATGGAAGCAGAGCCCCTAGAGAAATCATTTTGAATTTCTCCTTGAATAGAAACTTGTTCAATTCTCTGAGATCTAATATGGGTCTGTAGCCCCCTGTTTTCTTTGGGATAAGAAAATAAGGGGAGTAGAACCCTGAGCCCTGTTGAAGAAGAGGTACTTCTTCTATTGCCCCTTGGGCAAGAAGGGTAGCAATCTCCTGACCTAGAAGGTTGAGTTGAGATGTTGGAGAATTGAACTGTTCACCATGGTGTGAGGAGGAAGACTCAAGAAATGAAGCTTGTACCCTTCCTTTATGATGGAGAGGGTCCATTGCTCTGCTGTGATTTTCTCCCATCTGGGAGCAAAGTAAGTCAACCTTCCTGGAATGGTGAGGGGCTCTGGTTTTTCCAGAGCTAGAAAGGCTAAGTTCTCTAGTTGCACGTCAAAGGCCCTGAGGAGGTTGAGGCTGCTGGGCTGTGGTAGGCCTGGCAGCCTTTGACTTGGCCTGTTTAGGTGGTTGCTGACGCTTTGCAGCAAAATGACCTGCAGAAGATGTCTGCCCATGAGCAGGATAATATCTTCCCTTTTTAGAAAAAGATGTCTTTTTGAACAATCTTTTCTTAACAGGGGCCGAGGTAGACTTTGAAAGTCGATCCAATGCAGAGTTCTCAGCATCCATCTGAGTGGCCTTTGCTTGCCAATCCCTGCCAAACAGGTTTTCACCTGTACAAGGAAGGTTTCCCAACTCATCTTGGACCCAGAGTTCCAAATCATAGGCTTGTAACCAAGCAATTCTGCGTGCACCTATGGCAAGAGCCATGGCTCTGCTTACACACTCAAAAGAGTCAAAGGCTGCACGGTTGGAGAATTTGGAAACATCTTGGGCATGTTTGAGCCAAGTGAGAAATTCCTGCCTTTTATCTTCTGAAATAAAAGGAGCTAAAGTCTGCAGATGATCTGTGACTTCTTTTAGAAACATCCCCATATAGAGACTATAGGAGTTGATTCTGGCAGCAAGCATATTGGCCTGGAAAATCCTTCGGCCAAAAGCATCTAGAGTCCTACATTCACGTCCTGGAGGGTTAGATGAGTGTCTCTTTGCACTCTTTATTTTCTTCATAGCAGACTCAACCACAATAGAGTGGTGAGGAAGCTGAGTCTTATGAAAACCAGGACAGGGAGGGACACGGTACATGGTGTCCAACCTACGAGAATGAGGAGAGGTGGTGAGAGGAGTCTCCCACATGCCCAACATGAGATCATAAAGAATCTCATGAATAGGTAAGGTAGCTGCTTCCTTAGGAGCCTTAGGATATTGCAAAATATCTAATTGCTTGGCTCTAGGCTCTGACTCAGAGGCCACTGTAATAGAGAGGCCTCTAGCCACTTCCCTAATGAAGTCCTTGAAAAGACAAGTCCTCTGGAGGAGAAATTCTTCGTTTTGGAGAAGCAGACTCCTGAGGAAGTAGTACCGGTGCATCGACAGAAGCCTCCGACTCATCAGAGTCTTCGGAGGAATCGAAGTATCGCCTGTCTGGATGCTCCTGTAAAGCCCGATACACGTACCAAGTGGGATCGATATCGGGAGTAAGCGGTACCGGTTTGGTACCGATGGGCATCATAGGACAGTGTACCGTTTCAGTCGACACCGAAGCCGATGTCGATGCAATCGGTACCGGCACCGGGAACGGTGCCGATGCCGGAGTCGGTACTGGCAACAGGGATTGTTGCGGTACTGAAGGCGTTGAAGCCTGCATGAACACCGTAAGGGTGAGCTGCATGGATAGAATTTTCTGATCCATCGACGCCACCAAAGTCTGGATGTTGGTACCAGTGGAGGCCACCGGTACCCCAGAACACGGCAACAGGTGATCGGTCGAGGCCAAGCCATCGATGTCAACCTGTGAACCCATAGGTAATGCTTTGGAAGCCGGAACTTCCCGCCAGGGTAATTTTGCCGGAGCGGAATCCTCGAGGACAAGCCCGGAGGCATCTCGATGCTTAGAGGGAGATTTGCCCTTCGAGGACCGGCTAGATTTATGTTTGGTTACCTGAGATCCATGGGAGGAAGAAGAAGCCCTGGAAGACGTCGATGCCACCGAGGCTGCATCAGAGGGAAACAGGGTACTGAGCTTGGCTGCTCGGTTCTGCCGACCTCTTTTAGACATCATGGTGCAGGACACACAACCCGTGATGGAATGGTCAGGACTCAAACATTTTAGACACCAATCATGGGTGTCGGTGACAGAAATAGTACCGCCACATTTTGTGCACTTTTTAAACCCGGAAGAGGGCTTCTCCATGAGGAGAAAATATTCAGGCCTAAGGCCCAAACTGAAAATGCACAGTTGAAGAAATAAAAGGGTTTTTTTTTTTTTTTGTGAAGAAAGAAAGAAAAGAAAAGACCGGCGGTACCAGTCTGACGTCAAAGGCAGACGCGACACAGAAAAATAAAGAAAAAAATAAAGAACTTCTTCTGCGGGAACAACCTGCTGGCTCCGCGGAAAAGAAGAACTGGAGAGAGGCGGTTGGGAAAGGCGGGAAGGCAGCGTGCAGGCGCTGTGGGATGCTCCCAAAAGCTTTCTTACTGGACGCTGGGGAGCGTTCCCGCGCAGGCTCCGTCGGTACCGACGATACCCATATGTAAAGACTCATTCCTGCTTGTTCCTGGAGGTTATCAGGTCTAGGGTAGGAATTAGTCCTTATGACAGAGGAATTTTGCACAAAACTACTAATAACACATGCAGAATTTTAAAATACTGTGCAAAGAATTTTCAAAACTTTTTGCACTGAATTTTATTTATTTTGCATGGAATCCCCCCAGAGTACATTAGTATAGATATATGCATCTATGTATATATAGCTGTCTATATTATATACAAGCCTCACTCCAATCTAGACCTCCGCTGCTCGAACTAAACAAATCCCTTTTGTAGGGCAGCTTGGAGACAGGTAACCCCAGTTTATTAGGGTCAAAGGAGACGAAGAGCTGAGTAGCCCTTCGATGCCCCCGCATACGTTCTATGTAAAAGGACAACGCCCTCCTACAGTCCAGGGTATGCAAGACTGTTTCAGCCTGGCTGATATGCAGCCTGGGAAAGAAGGTCGGAAGAACCACCTCCTGGTTGAGGTGGAAAGAAGAGACGACTTTTGGAAGGAACTTCGGGTGGGTCCGTAGGACCACCCTGTTCCTATAGAACCGTGTGTACAGTCTATCAGAAACCAGAGCTTGTAGTTCACTCACACATCTGGCCGAGGTAAGAGCTACCAGGAAGAGCGCTTTCCAAGAAAGGAAGCGCAAATGGCAAGTAGCCATCGTCTCAAATGGTGGGCAAGTAAGTTGCTGCAAGACCATGTTCAAATCCCACTCAGTCGCTGGTGGACGAACCGGAAGCTTCAGAAGAAGCAGACCTCTGAGGAAGCGGGACACCAAGGGGTGACCCGACAGACTGTCCCTCCACTGGTGAGTGGTGCGCTGATAGAGCACTGAGGTGGACCCGAACAGAGTTAGACTTAAGGCCTAAGTCTGACAGGTGAAGTAGATACTGCAG
This sequence comes from Ichthyophis bannanicus, assembly GCA_033557465.1. Lineage (NCBI taxonomy): Eukaryota > Metazoa > Chordata > Amphibia > Gymnophiona > Ichthyophiidae > Ichthyophis > Ichthyophis bannanicus. The sequence goes on along the minus strand of CM066033.1, from coordinate 1,155,963,585 downwards.
TACCCACTGGCATAAGGCAGGAGAAAGGATCTTCATTGCGCTGAGCAAACCATATTGTGAACCTACGCCACTTGAGGGCATAGGACTTTCTGGTGGACTGCCTCCTAGAGGCCAAAACCACCTCTTCAACCTCCTTAGGTAGAAGCAAGGGAGCTAGCACTATCCTTTCAGCAGCCAGGCCATCAGATTGAGGGACCTGAGATTGGGGTGCAGAAGGGAACCCTGACCTTGATACAGGAGATCGTGTTGCAACCCCAGAGGGAAAGGAGTTTCCACCGCCAACTGTAGCAGAAAGTGTAAACCATGGTTTGCCTCGGCCATCTGGGGGCTACCCAGAATCACCAAGGCCCTTGTCCCTGAGAATCTTGAACAGATTTCGGGCCAACAGGGGCGTGGGAGGATTCGCATACAGGAGGACCGTAGAACAAGAGATCAGAAAAGCATCTGCTGCCATCCACGCCTTCCCAATTGCCTCTCCTCAGTATTTTATTCTTGTTTTTTAATAAATTATTTTTTAATTTTTTTTTTTTTTTTTTTTTTTTTTTTTTTTTTTTTATTTTTTTTTTTTTTTTTTTTTTTTTTTTTCGGTTCAGTGGACTAGGTATAGCCCCCTAAATATGCCGAAACAGCATTGATGCCATGTGGCCCAGGAGCCGCAGGAAGTGCCTGGCGGAGACCTG